>CM068386.1:16086783-17286783 GCA_034770075.1 Aralia elata | reverse complement strand
ACTCCAAATTTTTGATAGAATTTTATATATATTGACAAGTACTCCCAGTTAAATTTCGTAGTCATCGGATTTATAGAACTCTAATTTTAGCCGTTTTTGTCGAAAAACTCTAAGTTTTTATTTTAGTCATAGATTCTTCATTACAGGTTAGAATACGACCATTTTTGGAGAGGAGGTACATAACTTCCTATAGTTTTAGTGGTAAAAAGACATGAATTTATTGCACTGGCCATTTTTGGTTTAAGTCGTAGATTCTTCATTACAAGTTGGAATACGGCCATTTTTAGAGAGGAGGTACATAACTTCCTATAGTTTCAGTGGTAAAAAGACATGAATTTATTGCACTAGCTAAGGAGTCAAAATAGTGCACGTAAGCTAGGGATCAGCGGGTTTTGTCCCGTTTTCAGATTTGAGGTCCTTCACCATAACACCCATAACTTTCATTCTACTTAACCAAAAATTTTCAAATTTTTACAGGACTCACATAACTTCTCATATTTTCACTCCAAATTTTCCTAGAATTTTTAGAGTATAGAAAATAACAAAACTGCCCCTGCAAGGGACTAACCTGTAGCAGCCCTTTTTTTTTCTTTTTGAACAACCTGGATTATTTTTACCAAAATAGTCCCAACGAATTTTATACTCATTATTTTTGAGTTCTACTACTTGAGTTTAACACTTAAATTATATATCTAGCACTCCACTTTGACGGATCGCAGAAAGAGTGAATAGATTGCAAATAGTACTCATGTAAAGTGAGAGAAAACTAGGGTTTTCTAACCCTTTTTAAAATGAACTAGTTTTCTTTTCTTTTCTTTTCAACAAATCAATACCTAAACTTGTAAGATCTATGCATAATACACTTATTAATATATAGATCAAGAGTTTTTAAGTTTGAAATCAAAGATCCAAGTTTTGATTGAAAGTAATCAAAATAAATTACATAACTTAGAGTTAGGGTTTTATACCTTTGATGGTTCTTCCTCTTCTTTCGTTTTCTCCTTCAATGGCTACCTCTCTTTCTCTCTTCTCCTTTCTTCCTTAGGGCTTCTGTCCCTCTCCTCTCCCTTATCTCTCTCTCTTTCTAACATAAATTCTATATTACCCTATATATTTAACTAGGGTTTCTTGTCCACTCCTTTGTAATTTAAATCCTTACTCATGTACATTTAATATTATAACCCAATTAACTTTCTTTAATTAGGTTCAAAATAAATAATACATTGAGATAATAAAATAAATCTAAATTCAGTCACTAGTACCACTAAATAAAAATAATCCTTTTGTTTACATTAAATTTGTAAGTATTGTAATACCTTGTCCTTAATATTCATTCAAGTACATATAAATTCATTTCTAGGGTTTAAAATTTCATAACCCATATTTTCTCTATTCTCTTTCAAAGAGTAAACCATATATGTTTTTCTTAAAATTTTTAAATAAATTCACAAATTTCCATCTATGTTTTATTTTTTAACCTTAAATTAATCATTCAAGATTTTATTAATCAATCTTATAACTTTTCGGATTGTCATATTCTTCCCTCTTATAAGGATTCTGTCCCCGGAATCACTATTATACAAAAAGTACAAATATCTAACCTCTTCTTCTAAGAATTTCGTTTTCGAAATTATAGCCTACTAACCTCTACTCCATTTATTCACCAAAACTACGTTTCAATTTAACCTTTATCTGTTTTCATTTTCAATTTAGTGAGTACATACTGACTCATTCTATGAGGATTTCGTCCATCATCATATTCTACCATAACTTCTCTATAAGGAGTTAAAAAAAAATTCATATCATGCTGAGGGGTCATATAGACCAACTTATATTTTAACTGACATCAACTTGTGCTTGTTTAATATCAAATTGCACTACCTTGACACTAACTTGTGTCAATTTGATACTAACTTGTATCACATAATATTGACACCAACTTGTGTGGGATACCAACTTGCATCCATTTGATACCAATATTTTGCATCAACTTGACACAAACTTGTGTTAGACTCTTCCATTGACATCAACTTGTGTCAGATACCAACTTATATCATATGCTTGAGTCAACATCATATTATGTCTATTTTATTAGAACATATTTGAGTCTGCTCTTTACTTTAACATCTTTTATGTTAATTTAATAAATCATTATAACATTTATCTTGCTGAATCAAATAGCTTAGACGTATACCAATAATTCGAATATCAATTGAAACATGTGTCTGGACAAATTCAATTGGCAATACATTATCTTTAAAATTCTAAAAATCATTTTATGGCGTCATGATACCGCACTATAGTTATAGTCCGTTGAAGATTCCGTCATTTTGTGACTTTATCATACTACATCATACCGTAGTGGGTTGACGAATACTATGATCACATCCAACATTAGATTAATCTGTATTGATGACTCCATCATCTATCATTCTACACCAGGTTCCATGTTGCATTGATGACTATTGAAAAAAATACGTTTTGATATTTTAAATTATTTTTGTCTAGCCGGAACAAATAGTATAGACTTTTCTTTAAACAGTTCAAAACCATGGAAAAAAATTATTTTTGGTGTTATCATGCCGCAACAGGTAACGATGTGATAATGACTCAAAGTCCATCTACACACACCCTGGTCACCTTGTTTTGAGGATAACACAAATTTTATTTTTATTTTAAAGGCACTTCAGTGCGAATTTGGCTTAATATTAGAAATTTCGAAGTCTAATATAGCTAGAAGATTTGGAATACCTATGCTTGCATCATCAACTTCAATTTCTCCAATGATTCATTGCTTAATAATTCTATCTATTTCTATCATCATTAAAACTTACTATACTAAAAATCCTCAATTATTCATCCACAACCTTTCTATACTCTAGTATAGTTCATCAAACTTACCACACGTTATGAGTTCAGGAACTTACCACATTCATATGGGTTTAGGAACTTATCCTAGTCAGACCAAAATCGTCCATTTGGTGATTGGTTCCACCATACGATTATGAGTTACGAACTTTCCATACGTATGAGTTTAAAAAACTTGCACCTAATCTTAATATTCTCTAACTATCAATTATAAATATGAGAAAAGAATCACCTTCTCACCATATATATCGATAGCGCGACACCAATATTTCAATGATTATCAATATAGGAAGCTAAGTGGTTGTCAAACCAAGCACAAATTTCTCGCCCATACAAGGATTTGTAAAATCCAGTCACTAACATGAGTCCTCAATTGAAATCCCACATAATTCTAACTTTCCCTTTACTCAATCGGAATTTTATTTAATTCGTATCTCATGATCTACAACTCTTTCTTGAGTTTTCATAGTACAATTTCATAGTACAACTTTCGTACAATAATTCTGCTATGAAGTTTTCAATTATAGATTGCTCATCTATCATTCCATGTCTTAGTTAGATCACATTGTGATCTTTCTTATAATTGTGTTATATTACGATTCTCTCCTATCTTAGGATCGTTTTGTTTTATGATCCTTTATTTATCACTTTAATCATATATTATGATTTTATTTAAGCTTTTCATCTTTACTACTGGAGGCAGGTAACTCCAGATTCTTATCTTTATAACTTTTCAAGATTCTTCTTTGAATCCTATTTATCTTTTTCTTTACTTAATAATGAATTTCCAAAAATTCATCTTTTAGTACTTAAACTCTATTCGAGTTTATTCCTTATCCTCATCCCTGCAGTTATAGCCTAAGGTACCCTTACCTAAGGTTTATAACCTACAGTTCTAATACCAACCTGTAACGCCCCCAAACCTGGGTCCCTTGAACCTCGGACCTGGTGCATCACGATACATTATATTTATAACTATTGCGGAAGATATAAACATAAATTATTTATACAATTAAATTCATAACATATCCCAAGGTTTTCAACCTTAACTTAATACATACCTTCGGTAACTTAAAAGATTTACAATATCATTAACATCAGACAACTAAATAATTAACAACCATCTAATCTTATCTTTTGCTTTTGTAACTGTCTTTCCTCAAACATTCGCCTTAAATCTGAAATTTGTTATCATGATATATCAAGGCTGAGCAACTATTTTGTCCAGTAAGTTTAAATACAATAAAGATATATCATGATTGAAAGAATAAATAAGCTTTTAAATTTTTAACAATATAATAATTGTGAAAAAGCATGAATCGTAATTTTAATAATTGAATGATTGAATCAATAATTCTGGATGTCAATAATGACCATGAACCAATTTAACCGAACCTTAAGGTAATGAAGGTGATTAGCCTTTCATACCTGATGAACATATGCAACATGCACTAAGTGCGAATCAATAATCATAAATGTTGAATAATCAACAATAATTATCCACTAACATGCTTGGAAGATAATAACTCACGTTTGAGTTAGGGAACTTGCCTGTACCGTCGATTACTGCTACGCAATCTAACTTAGTCTCTTATGAAAGACTTATTAGTTATAAGATTGATCTTTCAATTAGCATCACATATATCACCTTATAATATCACTTCCTTATAGGTAAATTATCTAATATTTAACCACACAATCAAATATTCGATAGCACCTTAGCACCATATGCATTTATAATTCTAAAACTAGCACACATCGAGTCTTTAACAATGATCAATATAGTATGCTGAGTGGTTTCCCACAAACAACCAACAAACTAGTTTCAGTCTCGTCTACACTGTTTTCACAGTGAGTTAGATCGGTTGCTAGCGTATATACCTCTGCTCCCTGAAGGAATCGTTTAGCCCAATTACTATACATCAACTATTAAAGAGCATGACTATACCACTACTTTATCATAAGCCATATGACTTAGCACTAAATTGTTCATTTTATAAGTTCTTTTTTATAATCCATTAAGCCTGAATACCTAATCCAACAAGTTGGATTCACTAATTTAGCAGACCATATTTAATCAATTCAGCAAGCCGAATACCACAATCCAGCAAGTTGGATTCAACTTTTTTTTCCTTTTTAATATATCGAATTTCTAATTCATCAAACCAAAAAATACAACAACAAATCGAATGCTAAAATATTAAACCAAATATAAATACAGCAAACCAGATTGGAAGCTTCATTTTTAAAATGACTTAACCTCTTTTAATAATCGATTTTTATTTTATTCAAGTCTTGTCATACATATGTACATATATTCCATCCTCAAAAATACTTTCCTTATGAAAGACCTATCAGTTATAAGATTGATCTTCCAATTAGCATCACATATATCACCTTATAATATCACTTCCTTATAGGTAAATTATCTAACATTTAATCACACAATCAAATATTAGAAAGCACCTTAGCACCATACGCATTTATAAGTTTAAAACTAGCACACATCGAGTCTTTAACAGTGTTCAATATAGTATGTTGAGTGGTTTCTCATAAACAACCAACAAACTAGTTTTCGTCTCGCTACACTGTTTTCACAGTGAGTTAGATCGGTTTGTAGTTCGTATATACCTCTACTCCATGAAGGAATCGTTTAGCCCAGCTACTATACATCAACTATCAAAGAGCACGATTGTACCACTACTTTATCATAAACCATATGACTTAACACTAAGTCCTTCATTTTATAAGTTTTCTTATGATCCATTAAGCTTAAATACCTAATCCAGCAAGTTAGATTATCCAAACATACCAATTCAGCAAACTGCATTCAAACTATCCTACAATCCAGCAAGCTGGATTCACTAATTCAGCAAGTCGAATTTAATCAATTCAGCAAGTCGAACACCACAATCCAGCAAGCTGGATTCAAACTATTTTTCCTTTTTAATATATCGAATTTCCAATTCATCAAACCAAATAATACTACAGCAAATCGAATGCTAATACAGCAAATCGAATGCTAAAGCATTAAACCAAATATGAATACAACAAACCGGATTAGAAGCTGCATTTTTAAAATGACTTAACCTCTTTTAATAATTAATTTTTATTTTCTTCAAGTCTTGCCACACATATGTACATATATTCCATCTTCAAAAATACTTTTCTTATGAAAATTTTCAATTTCCTTTAATATTTTTCAAACGTTCGTTTTAACTTTCGAAACTAAGTACTCCGATCACTATCTTGCACAACTCTGATGACTCCAAATTTTTGATAAAATCTTATACATATTAACAAGTACTCCGAGTTAAAATTTCGTGGTCATCGTATTTATAGAAGTCCAATTTTAGCCGTTTTTGTCGAAAAACTCTACGTTTTTATTTTAGCTGTAGATTTTTCATTACAAGTCAGAATGCAGCCATTTTTGGAGAGGAGGTACATAACTTCCTATAGTTTTAGTGGTAAAAAGACGTGAATTTATTGCACTTGCGAAGGGATAAAAACAGTGCACGTAAGCTAGGGGCCAGCGGTTTTGTCCCGTTTTCTGATTTGAGATCCTTCACCATAATAGCCATAACTTTCATTCTACTTGACCAAAAATTCTCAAATTCTTATAGGACTCACATAACTTCTCATATTATCGTTTCAAAGTTTTCTAGAATTTTTATAGCACAGAAAAATGATGAAATTGCCCCTGGAAGGGACTGACCTGTAGTAGCCCTTCTTTCCTTTTTAAACAATCGGGACTGTTTTATTTTTACCAAAACAGTCCCTACGAATTTTATACTCATTATTTTGAGTTCTACCACTTGAGGTTAACACTTAACTTATATATCTAGCACCTCTCTTTGACGGATCACAAAAAAAGTGAATAGATTGCAAATGGTACTCATGTAAAGTCAGAGAAAAACTAGGGTCTTCTAACCTTTTTTAAAATGAACTAGTTTTCTTTTCTTTTCTTTTCAACAAATCAACACCCAAACTTATAAGATCTATACATAATACACTTATGTACATATAGATCAAGAATTTTTAAGTTTGAAATCAAAGATCCAAGTTTTGATTGAAAGTAATCGAAATAAATTACATAACTTAGAGTTAGGGTTTTATACTTTTTATGATTCTTCCTCTTCTTTCTTTTTCTCCTTCCATGGCTACGTCTCTCTCTCTTCTCCTTTTTTCCTTAGGGTTGCAATGCCTCTCCTCTCCCTTATCTCTCTCTTTCTAAATTTTGCTAACTTGGGAAGTAAGAGAAAATAAAAGATAAGAATGAAGTAAAGTGTTTAATTATTGTTAGTCAAAATGTATACATATAATACCTATATCTATACATAATCTCCCAATATCTTTCATCTTCTTTCTTTATCTTATCTCTTCAAACTTGAAAATCTTGGATAAAAATATGGTGACCAAATAAAAGAGTGACACATGACTTATGTGTGTAAGTAACTAATGATTATAGCACATGCCAATTAGTCCTTGTTTTCTCTTCCTAGCTGCCCAAATGAGGGCAAAATTGTCCACTTGGTAATTTATTATACTTGCATTATTAAGCTTCAAATGACTAAAAAGTCCTTCCCTAATTGGATCAAGGTTTGGGCCTTTAATAAAATATTTTAGACTTCCAAAAATTAATATAATTGGGCCATGAAAATTAGAATGGTCCAACACATAAATTCTATATTACCCTATATATTTAACTAGGATTTCTAGTCCACTCCTTTGTAATTTAAATCCTTACTAATGATTATAACCCAATTAACTTTCTTTAATTAGGTTCAAAATAAATAATACATTGAGATAATAAAATAAATCTCTTAAATTAAGTCACTAGTATATAATTCAAATACTAAGACCACTAAATAAAAATAATCCTTTTGTTCACATCAAATTTATAAGTATTCTAATACCTTATCCTTAATATTCATTCAAGTACATATAAATTCATTTCTAGGGTTTTAAAATTTTATAACCCATATTTTCTCTATTCTATTTCAAAGAGTAAACTATATAGGTTTTTCTTAAATTTTTTAAATAAATCCACAAATTTTCATCTAGGTTTTATTCTTTAACCTTTAATTAATCATTCAAGATTTTATTAATAAATCTTATAAATTTTCGTGTTGTCACAACATTTCTGTCCTTATGTTGATGATGAATGGGTAGAATAGATGATGCATGTGTTGTACTGTGAGCACCGAGTTTATGGGTAAGGAGACCCCAGATTTGGGGGTTTCACAGGTTGGTATCAAAGCTGATAGATTATAAGCCTTAGGTGGAAAAACCTTAGGATATAACCTCGTAAGAAGTTAGAGAATTTAGTAGTCGGAGAAACTCGGATAGAGTTATAAGGAATGAATTGAGGAAATTCATTACAAATAATAAAATAACTTATGTGCTTACTTGTTGTTAATAGACTTATGTTCTGTATGTAGTAATTTAAAATTTGTATTTGCTTATGGCAGGATGCCGAAGATAGGAGGACCCAATCATGTAGGTGCTAAGTAAGAGCCGCGAGATATTCATGTAGTATGGGAGTAGTTGGCACTGATAGAGCCAGCTTCAGTAGTCACTGTAGTAAGTCAAGAATTTGTGCCTGAATCGGATCCCGAAGAAGATCCCGAGGAAGATCCCAAGGAAATAGAAGAGGAGAATGAGATAAAAAGAGATTTGTTTAGCTTAGTGTATAATAGTAACATGGAGTTACAAGATAGAGTTCTAAAGTTAGAAGGGCAAGTTGACGAACGCCAAGCCAAAATTAACCAGCAAGAGGTAACAATTTAAGACCTCAACGCCCGAGTAGCAGAGCTCGAGCGGAGACTGGCCCAGACAGAATAGAGGGCGACATGGTTGCAAGTCGAGATGGTAATTATTAATGATCGGTTGCGGGAAGAGTTAGCTGAGCGAGCTAGGATGACGAACGTGTGGGTTAGAGCTGCTCGACGCGTAGATTGTGTTGAAGGAGAAGTTCGGTCTAAGAAAGCAAAGATAAATGAGATGGAGTATGCCTTCCGTACTACATTCGAAAGAGAACAAGATCGAATGTCTTATTATCCGACACCGCCCAATTACCCTTGGTTTGTCGTGGATAAGAGGAGGATCACTCACATCATAGATCAAGAGTGTGATGACGCCGTTAAGCGTGGAATGCTTCCTTAGATTGTTAGTAGACAGATGTTAGGATATATATGTTTATATATCTATGTGTGCATGTGTTTATATTGTAAATCCAAGATTTCAATGTAAATAGTGGGATATGATGATGATGGTGATGTAATCCCGAAATTTTGCTTTGCTAAACAAGACGGAAGATGTAATTGACAGATATGCTATATGTATGATGTATTAAATGAAACTTATATATATACCTATATTTGTTAAACATGTCATGTATTATATATAAGTGCTTAAGATAGTTCTTGAATACATTTGATAATTTGATAATGAACTGATAATGCAAATGTTTAATAGTAAGATACCGCCAAGAAGAAGACAACATACTCAGCCAACACCGGAGGAATCTGTCAAAGGAACTGGGGAAGCAGATGCTAACCCCATGGAACAATTTGTGAATCTGCTTGTGGGAACTCATATGAATCAGCCCACGATGCATGCCACAACTTTTAGGGATTTTAAAGCTGTAGAACCTCTTGAGTTTTGAGGGACTACCAATCCGATCGAAGCCCAAATGTGGATTATGGAGATGGAAAAGGTATTCGAAGTAGCGCGAGTAGTGGAGGAGCAGAAGACCACTTTTGTTACATTTATGCTGAAGGCAGAAGCAAGTTATTGGTGGCAGGCTAATAAATGCCGAGGAGGGCAAGGAGTTATTACATGGGAGAAGTTTAACGAATTGTTTTTCGAGACGTACTTTCCACCTAGTATACAAATCCAGATGGAGGTACAATTCTTGGAACTTAAGCAAAGAATGATGTCAGTGCTAGAGTATGCCTTAAAATTTAATGAGTTGGCGCGATTTACACCGTACCAAGTAAATACCGACGAAAGGAAGGCACGAAAATTTGAATAAGGACTGAAGCCTTGGCTTTACAGTCGAGTTTCGTTGTTCCAATTAAACTCCTTTGCAGCAGTACTAGAGAAGGCGATCATAGCTGAAGGCGGAAGTGAATCATTGACTCGGTTCAACCAGGAAAAGAGGAACTAAAAGATAGAAGGAGGAAACAAGGTTAAGGGAAGCAGTGGCAATGGTAGAGGACACAAGAGAAAGTGGAATGCCCTTGGAAATGCTGAAAATTCTGGGAATAAGCAATGAGATCCAAAGAAGTGGATAGAGCAGTGTAAGAAGTGTGGAAAGAATTACACGGGAATATGCCTAAAAGGAAAAGCAGTATGCTATAGTTGTGGACAAGAGGGACACATCTCTCCTAACTATCCTAACCCGAAGAAAGGAGCATGCTTTAATTGTAGAGCGCCAGATCACATGGCAAGGAATTGCCCTAAGAAGGGTATAGGTGAAAGGAGCAGAAACAGAGGACCTAATAATAGTGGCAAGTTATCTATCACGGCATCAGTTCAACCAACTCGACCAACAACCCAAACCTTCAACATGACAGTGTAGGATGCTGTGAAATCAAAAGACGTGGTGTCAGGTATCATTCCGATCAACGATACAAATGTCTATGTATTATTCAATTCGGGTGCTACTTGCTCATTTATATCTGATGATTTTGCTAAGAAATTAAATTTGTTTCATAAAATGTTGGAATATCCCCTAACTATAGAGGTTGCGAATAAGGAAGTAATTCCGGTCGAGCTTATATGTAAGAATTATTGTGTTAGAATATCCCCTAACTATAGAGGTTGCGAATAAGGAAGGAAATGTATAAACCTTATGACTCTGAAGAAGTCGAAGGTAGTATTTTATGGCAGCAAGTCACCAAGACAATCGAGTTGTTTGACGATATTGCAGGCCAAGAGATTGTTAAGAAAGGGATGTACGGGATATTTAGCGTACATAATAAATACTGAGAGGTAGGAAGTTAGGTTAGATGATATACATGTAGTTAATGAGTTTTTGGACTTGTTCCCGGACGAGCTGCCAGGACTTTCGCCAAACAGAAAAATCGAGTTTGTAATTGATTTAGTACCAGGGACGACTCCAATATCGAAAGCCCCGTACTGAATGACTCCAGTTGAAATAAAAGAACTGATGGTTCAATTACAAGAATTGTTGAATAAGAAGTATATTCAACCTAGTGTCTCATCATGGGGAGCACCAGTGTTGTTTGTTAAGAAGAAGGATGGATCATTATGACTTTGTATCGACTATAGGGAGTTAAATAAGATTTCTATTAAGAACAAGTATGGATTACCAAGGATTGACGATATGTTCGATCAACTGAAGGGAGCAAAATATTTCTCAAAGATAGATTTGAGAAGTGGATATGATCAGTTAAAGGTCAGGAAGGAGGATGTGCCGAAGATGACATAGAGTTCATGGGCATCGCGAATTTTTGGTGATGTTGTTTGGATTAACAAATGCACCAACAACGTTCATGGATTTAATGAATAGAGTGTTTAAACCGTAACTTAACAAATTTATGGTGGTGTTTATTGACGATATTTTGGTTTACTCCAAAACCCAAGAAGAGCATGCAAAACATTTGAGAATAGTATTCGAATCCCTGAGAAGAGAAAAGTTGTACGCGAAATTGTTAAAATGTGAATTTTGGTTGGAGCGTGTGCACTTTATAGGTCATGTAATTGATGAAGAAGGAATTTCGGCTAACCCTACAAAAGTAGGAGCGGTGATGAATTGGGAACAACCGAACACACCTACATAAATGAGAAGTTTCTTAGGATTATCAAGTTATTATCGATGATTTATTCAGGATTTCTCTAGGATAACAACTCCGTTGACCTATCTGATGAGAAAAACAGTGAAATTTGCATGGACATAGAAGTGTGAAGAAAGTTTTCGAGAACTAAAGAAAAGGTTAAGTGAAGCACTTGTATTATCGCTATCGGAGGATACGGAAAATTTTGTGGTGTATAACGATGCATCTCTCAAGGGACTAGGTTATATGCTTATGCAACACGGTAAGGTCATTGCGTATGCGTCGAGGCAGTTGAAGGATTATAGGAAAGGATACCCAACTCACGATTTGGAGTTGGCAGCGATAGTGTTTGCTCTAAAGATATAGAGGCATTACTTGTACGGAGAGAAATATGAGATATATACAGACCATAAGAATCTGAAATATATCTTCACACAGAAGTAGTTGAATATGCGGCAGAGGCGATGGTTAGAATTAATCAAGAATTATGATTGCAAAATTCTCTACTATTCGGGGAAGGCGAATGTGGTGGCCGAGCCTTAAGCAGAAAGGGTGGGGAGAAGTTATCGATGCTAACGTCTCAAGAAAAGCTAATAGCGAAAATGGAAAGGATGGAATTAGAAGTGAAGTATCAGAAGGAGATGGTGGACATGTTATTCACGATGGAGACTCGCCCAACTTTGTTGGATAGAGTGAAAGAAGCGCAACTCCAAGATGAGGAATGCGAAAAGATAAGGAAAAGAATTTTTGAAGGGGAAGGAGTTAAGTTTAAACTCGATAACGAAGGACTGTTGAGATTTGAAGGAAGAAATTGGGTACCGTCAGTACTAGAAGTAAGAGAGGAAATTTTATAAGAGGCTCACAGTTCGAGATTTTCAATCCACCCAGGAAGCATGAAAATGTATCAAGATCTTCAATAACATTTTTGGTGGCCAAATATGAAACGAGAAGTTACAGAGTGTGTTGCAAAGTGTCTAACTTGTCAAAAGATTAAAGCAGAACATCAAAGATTCAGTGGTCTATTACAACCCCTGGAGATACCAAAATGGAAATGGGAGCATATTATGATGGATTTCGTGGTAGGTCTTCCAACTACTCAAAAAGGTTATGACGCGATATGGGTTATCGTCGATCGATTATCAAAGTCAACACATTTTTTGCCAATCAAGATTAGGTTTAATCTGGATCAATTGGTAAAGCTATATATCAAAGAAATTGTATCAAGGCATGGAGTACCGGTATCTATCATTTCAGATCGAGACCCGCGTTTGACATCAATTTGTTGGAAAAGCTTACAAGAGTGTATGGGAACGCAGTTGAGATTGAGCACGGCGTATCACCCTCAGACTAATGGGCAAAGTGAAAGGATAATTCAAACGTTAGAAGATATATTGAGAGCTTGTGTCATGGATTTCAAAGGAAATTGGGATGATCACTTACCGTTAGTAGAGTTTGCATGCAACAACAGTTACCACGCAAGTATAGGCATGCCGCCTTACGAAGCGTTGTATAGGAGAAAGTGCAGGATGCCACTGTGCTGGGATGAAGTAGGAGAACGTCAATTGCTGGGACCAGAATTGGTTCAGTAGACAACGAAAATTGTTAAGGTGATAAGAGTAAGATTAGTTATAGCCCAAGACCGACAATAGAAATATGATGATCAGCATCGCAAGACGAGAGACTTCGATGTTGGCAGTCACGTATTTTTAAAAGTGTCTCCCTAGAAGGGGAAGATACGATTCTGAAGGAAGGGAAAGCTGAGTCTGAGGTTTATTAGACCTTTTGAGGTTTTAAGACGGGTAGGGGAGGTGGCTTATGAGGTAGCCTTACCCCCTGAGATGGAGCACATTCACAACGTGTTTCATGTGTTAGTACTACGACCTTACAAACCAGACTATAAGCATGTAATAGAGTATAAACCCTCACAAGTTGAAAAGGACTTATCGTATGAGGAAGTTCCAATCCAAATAGTTGACAGGAAATAGCAAGTTTTAAGAAACAAAGTTATACCTTCTATGAAGGTATTATGGAGGAACCACAATACCGAAGAAGCTACGTGGAAACTCGAAGATAGAATGAGAGAGAATTACCCTCAACTTTTTGTTTAACCTTGTACTGTGATTCTGGGAACAGAATCCTTATAAGGAGGGAAGGATGTAACGATCACGAATCGTGTATACCTTTGTAATTTGGATTTATTAATATTGTCGAATATATTAAATTTTTATTTTTATGTGATGTATTTAAAGGTTATATTATAACCTAGATTATGAGAATGCATGAATTTTATGTGTAGCAAGTTTTGTGTAAGCGGATAAATTAATTTGTTTTTACATTGTGTCGTAAAATCACTATTTCACGAGTTACTATTCCCGAGTACTATTCACGCCCGAATATTTTTACGTTTTTTTTTTTGCTTCTATTAATTTCGTTAAAGCGTGTATGCGAAGTGATAATTTTTTCAAGTGTTGGATTTATTTATTTGAGCCAAATGGCGATTTAATTGGTAGCCCAAATGTTTATTATGGGTGACCCTAATAAATGGCCCAACCCAAGATCCATTACTTTTACTCATGACCTAACCATTTTCATGACCCATGTGATTATTTGGTAGAGTAAGGAACCAATTTGGTTATTAAGGAGGAAGTATACGGGTAGTGGGTAGAGAGAGACCAAATGGGTGAGGGCAATTGTATTTTATTTGATTAAAAGAATGCTTTGTCTGGGCAATAAAGGACGATAAGCGCAAAATATTCTATATTTTTGGTTCCTTTATGCTTAATATTATTATATGTTTTCTGTATTTATAGGCTGATTTAAAGTATTTATCAATTTATAGAGGAATTTGATGAGCTTTTGCAAAATATGGGTTTAATGCTGATTTTTATGTTATTTTGCAGAATACTCTACGATCGCTGGATGAGAGTTTCACGCTCATAGTGCTAGGGGGAAGCCTGACAGCTTTACGATCGCAGGAAGGTCAGAGTCACGCGATGATTTGATATAGTACTCTACGATCGTTGAGTGGAGTGACGTCTGGCAAGAGTTACTCTACGATAGTACTGTCTGTTCGATGACTCCGAAGTCTACTCTATGATTGGCAAGTTTACTCAGCAGCTAGTTACTCTACGATTCTGAGGTTTACTCTACAATCGCGATAAATGCTACTGCAGAGTATACTCTACGTTTGCTGAGAGAGTGTTACTCTGCAATTTTGGTCGACATGCAGATTTCCAATTCTGAATAGGATTTGAATTGCTGAGATGTCAGAGTTCGATTCGTATGAGGATTTGGAGATGGAATTATAATCTCACATGGAAAGTATCTCTGACTATGAAAAGTAGAGTCTGATATGGAATCTAAGTTACAGTCAAATATGAAAACTGAATCTAATTTGATAAGGAAGCTACTTAAAGCTAGATTGCAGAGTTTGAGAAGGATTTAGAATCCTACCATATTTACAGATTGAAGACTTACGAAGTAGAATTGGATTAGAATTCTTCTAGGCTTTAGAGATTTATCTATAACTATTACTTGTAATCAGTTGAGGACGTTCAACATTCATTATTCTTGATCTTAGATTTTATTATTCAGCATGGTAGCTTAGTTATTTTATTCAGTTTTGAAGGGATGTGGAACCTTATTTATAGTTAATATAAAAATTGAGTTATATTATTGATTCCTTCGTGCGTGAAATTTATTCTGATAATCTGGTTGAATTTATTATATGTTATACAGTTTGCTAATTTGGTTTCTGTAGGATTAAATTGGTGAATTGATAACATCTGCTAGATTAAAGTATAATATTAAGCAAACGATGTTATATCTAATCACATGTAGTACTTAATAATATTTGATTGTGGATAAGCTTTTGGGTATTATTAAGATTATCAGAAGGCAAGTTAAATAATCTTTGATAGTGTGATTGTTGCTTGGAATAACCTAATTCTCTAATTCGTAATGCTTCTGTCATATTAAATATAGACTGATAGTTTTGGGTTATATAACAGTTAGAGTCTAGGGGGTGATTGTTACATTAGATTTAAACTTAAGGAGAATTTCGGATAATTGAGCGATTGCTGATCATCTAGGGTTATTAATTTCATTGACGGAAGAAATAATGTTAACTTGATTACTATATTATTGTAAATTAGTGAAGCTGGACTGAAGAATTGAAGCTTTATATATTTGATAATATTTATTAATTTGATTATGTTTTTCTTTAGTTAATTATAATTGATTCAAAACCCACAACTTTTAATTACTGTTTTTGGTTAAAAACATTAGAATAAATTTAAAACAATATCAATTCTCTATGGGATCGATCCTTACTTACTATTGTGCTAATTATTTGAATTCGTAGAGTGCAAATGAGGTTAATTTTGGATTGCTTGACGACAGCTCTCCCAAGGGAGAATAAGGAGACAAGGTAATGCCATGAACCAA
Organism: Aralia elata; assembly: GCA_034770075.1. NCBI lineage: Eukaryota > Viridiplantae > Streptophyta > Magnoliopsida > Apiales > Araliaceae > Aralia > Aralia elata. The sequence goes on along the minus strand of CM068386.1, from coordinate 17,270,665 downwards.
TAAGAATTGATCAAGGGAGGGAATGTTTGGCAGGTGTGACCATTTGATGAGCTCCATATCTTGGGAGTCTCATAATGCCAACATTCATCTCAAAATAATTTCAAGAAGCTTAGTAATAGAAACCCATCTCCTCCCAAAACATTCCATTCGTTCTTTGTTCCAAAGCTTAGTTTACTTGCAAGTGAAAAGAGAGCAATTTACAGAGAAGAGGAAGAGGAGAGCTCGGTGATAGCTTGAGGAAAGAAGAGAGATTCATACAACACCATCTTCATCTTCTTCATCTTCTTCATTCCTACTATCAAAAAGCTTCAATATTCTAGAGAGAGAAAGAAATGGGTGAAAGCTAAAATTTGAAGAAAAAGTTCAGGAGTACTCAATAAAGAAGAAAGGAGGTTCTAGCAAAGCTCTAGAAGAAGTTCTAGCATCCAAGAAGGAGAAAACCACGAAGTAAGTCTTGAAACCTTTAACTTTCATATTTCCTCTTAAGCCTCATGTTTGGTTGGGATATTATCGTTTTGGTTGTTATTTGTTATTTATGAATGAGTAATAATTTGTTAAGACGTTATGTAAGCCATTAATAACATTAAAGTGGAACGAAATGAAAAGAAATCTGAACCTCATGCGTAAAGGATGAAGAACATTGATATTATAGCTTCAATTCTATATTTTTTTGCTATGTTTGTTGTTGTGGTATTATAATTTCATGAGTTATCTTCATAACCCAGTTGGAATGGAGTAAAAAGTTTTTAAAACGAATCTGTAGTGAAAATTTTAGCAAACAATGTCAAGAACACTATTACTTTAGCATTCCCTTGACTTTGCTAAGCATAGATTTGGTTTTGACCCTCTAAACCTAGCTTTTTCAAGCTTTTACATACTAATTTCTCATGTTATTGTATGTATTAGTATTCTAACACTTGGAATAGCCTAGCATACCTCTAACTCACTTGTTTAAAGTGTTAAAACTGATCTTAAAGAAAAATGACAAAATCTCAAATTTCACACTTAGAAAATTTGTAGAAACTGTAGTTTACATGATTTTACTAGCTAGTTTGGTGATTTTTATGAACTTCTTGGTTAAACTCTTGGCTCAACCACTTGGCTGTACTTCTATACCATACATCAAGGTATTTTAATCAAGGTTTAGGTTTCTTATCCAGGTCAGTTAAGCTTCCCAAAACAGGGGCTCAATCTAGCTTGTTCCTCACTTTTTTATAAAAACTGTTTTTGACACTTTTTCATTTTTCTCCAGTTTTGGCTACTTGGATGGTCTAGGCATGTGTATTTAAGTTACTTAAGGCTACTTCCATCATCACCACACTTTATGTAATCATTTAGCTAAGTTTGACCTATTAAAGCACAGTTTAGGCTTGAAAAATATATCCTAACTTGGTTTTCTTGTTAGCTTTTGCCAAGATCATGATTGAGAATCATTAATAGCATGTGTTAGCAACTTTACATAAGCTCATTATAGTCCCTTAAGTTCAGGTGCTCAAAATCTCCCAAAACAGTCCATTTTTGGCCTAAAAATGTGATTTTTAACAAGTCTAACGTTCAAAACAGTTTAGAATTGGTTTAGCTAGCTTGTATAGCTTACTTATGTCATATTATAACCATTGAAACTTGTCTACATGGTCCAGGTATGGTAGTTCTTTAGTTAGGTGTTAGTTGCCACTTAAAGCTTACTTTGTATATCTTTTAAACTTGATTTTTAGATAACACCCAACCTAGACCCCAACTAACTTAAGGAACAACTTTTAAATGTCATTTATGGACAATGTATGGACTATCTACTGTCTAATAACATCAATGGCTAAAATTGGCCATGACAGATCATATTTAGGCATAGTTTTAGTTATAACTTCCTAAACAGTCCACATGTAGGCAAAAGAACCTTTAGGTACTCAAGAAAATCTTAAAACATGATTATAACATAATGTTATATCTATTAACATGCTTTCACCAGTCAGTTATCTTTCTAATATCTAAACAGTCCATTCAAGGCATTTTAGGCATAGTTTAACACTAAATCACCATAACAGCCTACAAGCTTTCAATAAGCTTTAAACTCACATAAAAACATGGTCTGACAACCTTGTTAGCAAAGTAGTATGCTTAGGCAACATATAAGCTTGTACTTACTTTTTACATGGCATTTAACATGCATAGCATATACCCGAATGCCACACATCAGATACACATTAGCAGGCCTTAACAAGGTATTTAAGCTAGTATTTCAAGTTTTCAAAATGGGGCCTGGTCTGGTCTGTTTTAAACAGGTCCAGACTGCCCTATTTTGAGTCATTTTCCACCTTGAAAATGCTAGCATAGACTTGCTATACTTAGCCTTCAAGGTTTGGTACATTTTACCCCACATTAAGATCAAGGAGAATTCAATCATTAGCTAGCTTATTATCACAACCTCAGTTAATTAATTTAGCTCATATATAAACTATCATGGTATGCAAGTCACTCTAAACATGTCTTAACATATGTAGCATGCAAGCCTACACGACATTGCTCGATTAGTAGCATGCTAACATAGCTTTTAACCTTGACTGAACAGTTAACACATAGCTATCCCAAATCAGCCCTTACTTAGACAATTTATCAAACAAGTGGTGTGCGGTCTATATACAAGCACCCCATATATAACTTCCTAGCTATTTCTCAACTTTATGGCTTTTGATTTATAAATGATACTTAGATACCATATCAACAACACAAAACAGCCTCATAGCAGCAATACCAACAAACAGCAACAACATGTCTTAAATAGCTAACAAGAAATAAACAACTTTGTATCAGAAACAAGGGGTTGCAGTTTGGCTTACCCTGATTGAGCTTATGCTTGGTAGCCTCTTCTTGCAACACTAGTTAATGGTGCATTTACTGCACTCCTCTCTCACCTGACCCAGCCAAAGTACGTTCTCTTTCTCTCTCTCTCTCACTCTATGACTGCTATTCATTAACAAAATATTTAGCATTTGGATATAGCTAACCGTAATGGTGTGAGGGTTTGGCCATATATGGCTGAGCTTCTCTCTCTCTCTCTCTCTTAATCAATCTACTACTCTCCATCATTAGCTCCACCCGACTCCTAGCATTGCCCCTACAATGCTTAGCTTATCTTTTGCTGGCAGTCTACTTGGCCCCTATAATTCCAGCCTTATCCCAACCACTATATTCATTCTAGCCTCTAACTCCTTGTTAACTGGATAACTAATAGAACTAATTGGTTTAATTATTCAGTTCAGCTCTATTTCTCCCATATGGGCTGTCGATTTGGACAAAGAAAAAGCTGGGCGTGGCTTTTTAATTTGGGCTCCATAATATACCTTTAATATAGCAAGATTCCATAACACTAAAATTAATGGAAAAGTGCTTAAAAGTATACATAGTAAAATTAATATGACCCAATATTTAAATGTGGACTCTCATTACATATTACTATACATGAATTTTTATCTACCACATTTAGTTAGGCTAGCAAAATAGTTAGCACATACATCATTAAAAATGATGGTTCTAAGTAATTAAGTAACCCATGATAGTACACACCATTTACCTTATTTATCACTAAATAATACTTTTGAATGAAATTAATTATATCATAAGATAATTATTTCATTGAACACATAAGTAGCTTTATGTCAAGAATATTTTCAATTTAAGCCATGTTGGCTTTCTTTTTCATTCTTGATATTTATATACCATTATAATAAGGTATATTTATTCTCCTACCCTTACCATATCAAACTTGAGATACTTAATTAAGTATTAAGTATTATATAACGATCCATATCACAACAATTAAATAAATAAAAATAAAAGTAAAAAATTTTAATCCTCTTTTTACACACTTCCTTTATCAAACTAGGTTTTAATATCTTACTATTACTTAATCTTTTAATATTTCCCTTAAAAGAAATATTGCTAATATTCGGGATATCACATTCACCCCTCCTTATAAGAATTTCGTCTTCGAAATTACAGCATACTTATTTTCGTTTATTTTATTCCTTAAAACTAGGTTTTTGATCAACCTTTAGTTAATCACTATGGATTACATACTTTACTCTTTCCTCCAGTGAGGATCCATTTCGACCGTTGCTTCTACCCATTCTATTCCAGAATAATATTCGTCTTTCAGGAATCTTCAACAATTGTTCAAAAAAAATGTGAAGTAGTATGAATAACTAGGAAACAAAAGATTCCTCTAAGAAAACTTTTCATATCATGCTGAGGGGTTATAAAGACAATGAACTCTGTACTAGAATTGACAGTACTGAAACTGCAATCTACGGATATAAACAAATATAAATGCTGAATATACCCTATATAGAATGTTTAGCAATCATCAAGACTGTAAACATTTTCTGCCAGGCCTGCTTACAATCACAAAGACAGTAAATTACCTCTGCTAGTACTTTAGGGGATCAGCCTATCGTACTGCCATGTTGTGCACAACATATTGTTTTTATGCGTAAATCGGAATCATATCGTCCGATATCAAGTATCCCCTTTTATCAGGGTTGTTCACCTCAGACTCAGCACAAGATCCGCACCAAAATAATTTGGTTTGGCATAAATTCTTAAAGAATGCTTGAATTCCATAAACATATTTCAGTATTCGCCTAGCTGAATCAAATAGCTTAGACATATAGTAACAATTTGAACTATTTTAGGCAACTCAACTGGCATACTTTTTCATGGTTAAAAAAAACCAAAAATCATTTTATGACGTCATGATACCGTACCGTTTTGACAGTACGTTGAGGATTTCGTCATTTTATAATTTTGTCATACTACATCATACCATAGTGGGCTGACGATCCTTAGATCACATCCAACACTAGGTTAATCTGTATTGATGACTCCATCATCTTATCATTCTACACCAGGTTCCATGATGCATTGATGACTATTTAAAAATACATTTTGATATTTTAAATCATTTTTATCTAGCCAAAACAAATAGCGTAGACTCTTCTTTAAACAGTTTAAAACCATTGAAAAAAAATTTATTTTTGGTGTTATCATGCCACAACAGGTAACGATGTGATAATGGCTCGAAGTCCATCTACACACCCTTGTCACCTTATTTTAAGGATAACAAAAAAAATTTATTATCATTTTTAAAGGCATATCAGTGCGAATTTAGCTTGATGTCAAAAATTTCGAAGTCTAGCATAGCTAGAAGATTTGGAATACCTATGCCTCCACCATCAACTTCAATTTCTCTAATTGTTTAATAATTTTATCTATTTCTATCATCCTTAAATTTCACTATACTAAAAATCCTCAATTCTTCATGCACAACTTTTCTATACCCTAATATAATTCATTAAACATACCACACGTTATGAGTTCAGGAACTTACCATAATCATATGGGTTTAGGAACTTATCCTAGTCAGACCAAAATCGTCCATTCGCTGAGGGGTTCCACCATACGATTAGGAGTCACGGACTTACCATACGTATGAGTTTAAAGAGCTCGCACCTAATCTTAATATTCTATAACTATCAAATATAAATATGAAAAAAAGAATCACCTTCTCGTCATACGTATAGTGATAGCGCGATACCAACATTTCAATGATTTGTCAATATAGGGAGCTAAGTGGTTGTCGAACCAACTCGACCAGTAATTAATATAGGAAGCTGAGCGGTTGTTAAACCATGGACAAATCCCGTCCCATACCAGTTTTGTTCAACTCAGCCACTAACATGAGTCCTCAATTGAAATCCCACATAATTCTAACTTCCCCTTTACTTAATACGAATTTCATTTAATCCGTATCTCAACATTAATTACTCTTTCATAAGCTTACATAGTACAATTTCATAGTACAACTTCCGTACAACAATTATGCTATAAAATTTTCAATCCTTCGATTGATCATCTATCATTCCATGTCTTAATCAGATTATGTTGTGATCCTTCTTATAATCGTATTATATTACGATTGTTTTCTATCTCATGATCGTTTTGTTTTACGATCTTCTTATCTTTATAACTCTTTAAGATTCTTCTTTGAATCTTCTTTATCTTCTTCTAATCTTAATAATGAATTTCTTAAATTCATCTCTTAGCACTTTAAACTCTATTTGAGTTTATTCCTCATCATCCTTATCATCATTTCTACGGTTATAGCCTAAGGACTACTACCTAAGGTTTATAACCTATCAGCTGTGATACCAACTGTGACAGCCCGAAAACCCGGTGTATCTTCAAACCCGAGTCTGGTGCCATCAAGACATTACCTACTCAACATATTCTTACAATATCAGAGTAAATACTAAATTATTACAATATAATTTAACCATCTCCCAGGTACGAAAACCTTTACATAGTTACCTCAAATAATAATATTACAACATTAATATAATATTATAACACAACATAAACAATCATCTAATTTAATTCTATTGCCTTCACATGCATTATCTCTTATCGTTTTTTGATCTTTCTGATCCTTTTGCTGTAGCTGCAAAAATTTTAGAATTTGCAAGAGTGAGCATTTAATTGCCCAGCAAGTATAAGTAGTTGAATAAACATTAATCCTAAATAGAATAATATATCTGGAAACTTCAACAGTTGTACAATAATTATGAAGCAGCTCAAACAAATATAAGAATAAACTTTTTCTTTTACTTTAAACATCTTTTATGAATAAACATAATTCAAAACTCTTCATTAGTTCAATTATAACATTAATCTTCTTTAGCTCTGCACGTGAGTGCTACTTTGGATTTAGTAAGTTAAGTTCTTTTCGCGTTTCAACATTTTTGAAACAACATATTGACTAGTACTCAAAACTTCAATCTTTATCTCTGCTAACATTCGCATCATTGCACGGGGTGCAATCCATAACTACATTTGATCATTGTTGCACGGGGTGCAACACATTTGAATATTTGCCAATGTATTTGCTTTGGCACAATTAAACAATATTTACAAATTATCTTTTCAACAATACAATTTTAACTAGAATAACTCGTCATTCGAGTTAGGCCGAATCAAATGGCGACTAACTCATTTTTTTGTAAATCATTTCACACAATAGGATAAATTTCAGGGCAAATGAAATTTCACAGTCAAACATATAATTTTTGCAGTTTAGAATAGCTTGAACACTTGTATAAATATCAAAAATTTGCATCAATTTAGAGTTTACACAATATACAACATTGTGTAATTTAAGAAACCTGCTCAATTATAATTTGAGTAAGGTTAGGAAACTTGCCTCTCGCGTTGTCTAAACTTTTAAGAAAGTATCTTGCAACTTGGTAGCCTACATGTATACAGTGTTGGCTTACTTAGTTACTTTGTAATATAACATTTACTTTATGAAGCTCTATGAGTTTACATGCTATTTTCACAATTCAACATACTAACTATCTACTGCTAGGCTTATCATGTATCGCATAGGATAGGTGATTTGTCATTAAGGACATTAACCACATATAATCATGTACTAGGCGCATACCTTAGCATAACACATGTTCACCGTTTAGTACACGTATCATTCTTTACATAATTAGCTCATATACCTCCTAGAACATGCTCATTTTGGTCTAAACATGATATGATATAGTTCCTTGGTTACTATACACTCCAATTAACATATTAAGTCATGCCAAAAAATTTCCAAGCCTAAATTCCACTTTTACAACATAGCTCAAAAATAGAAAATGTGATTTTTGAGGGTACTTTGTAGATTTTAATAATTTTCTACCATGCTCCATTAGCTATCCAATCTAGACAGAGATTTAGACTATACTACAAGGTATTTTATTCCTCCTTTGGTTACAGAAAAACCTACCTTCAAGGCATTCAAATTAGGGGCTCAAAGTGTATTGTTAGAGCTGTTGCAACTACTACTATAGTGCAACATTTTTAATGAATTTTCAGCCCACTTTGGGGATTTTTATGAATTTTTGTAGTTGCTTTCTCAGTTTCAAATTTGTGCAGCCTTTTAGACCCTATAGCAAGGTATTTTATTCATAGGTTAGGTTCTCAAGAAAGTCATCTAAGCTTCTTGAAATTGGTGTCCAAACTAGGTTGTTCACCACAGTTTTTAGCATACTAACTTTGGTCAATTGTCGCCAATTTCATTTCTGGCCACTTGGGCTCATTCCAACACTTGCGTTAGTATTAGTTAAGACCAACTTTAGCATTCTCTTGACTTTGCTAAGCATAGATTTAGTTTTGACCCTCTAAACCTAGCTTTTTCAAGCTTTTACATACTAATTTCTCATGTTATTGTATGTATTAGTATTCTAACACTTGGAATAGCCTAGCATACCTCTAACTCACTTGTTTAAAGTGTTAAAACTGATCTTAAAGAAAAATGACAAAATCTCAAATTTCACACTTAGAAAATTTGTAGAAACTGTAGTTTACATGATTTTACTAGCTAGTTTGGTGATTTTTATGAACTTCTTGGTTAAACTCTTGGCTCAACCACTTGGCTCTACTTCTATACCATACATCAAGGTATTTTAATCAAAGTTTAGGTTTCTTATCCAGGTCAGTTAAGCTTCCCAAAACAGGGGCTCAATCTAGCTTGTTCCTCACTTTTTTATAAAAACTGTTTTTGACACTTTTTCATTTTTCTCCAGTTTTGGCTACTTGGATGGTCTAGGCATGTGTATTTAAGTTACTTAAGGCTACTTCCATCATCACCACACTTTATGTAATCATTTAGCTAAGTTTGACCTATTAAAGCACAGTTTAGGCTTGAAAAATATATCCTAACTTGGTTTTCTTGTTAGCTTTTGCCAAGATCATGATTGAGAATCATTAATAGCATGTGTTAGCAACTTTACATAAGCTCATTATAGTCCCCCTTAAGTTTCAGGTGCTCAAAATCTCCCAAAACAGTCCATTTTTGGCCTAAAAATGTGATTTTTTAACAAGTCTAACGTTCAAAACAGTTTAGAATTGGTTTAGCTAGCTTGTATAGCTTACTTATGTCATATTATAACCATTGAAACTTGTCTACATGGTCCAGGTATGGTAGTTCTTTAGTTAGGTGTTAGTTGCCACTTAAAGCTTACTTTGTATATCTTTTAAACTTGATTTTTGGATAACACCCAACCTAGACCCCAACTAACTTAAGGAACAATTTTTAAATGTCATTTATGGACAATGTATGGACTATCTACTGTCTAATAACATCAATGGCTAAAATTGGCCATAACAGATCATATTTAGGCATAGTTTTAGTTATAACTTCCTAAACAGTCCACATGTAGGCAAAAGAACATTTAGGTACTCAAGAAAATCTTAAAACATGATTATAACATAATGTTATATCTATTAACATGCTTTCACTAGTCAGTTATCTTTCTAATATCAAAACAGTCCATTCAAAGCATTTTAGGCATAGTTTAACACTAAATCACCATAACAGCCTACAAGCTTTCAATAAGCTTTAAACTCACATAAAAACATGGTCTGACAACCTTGTTAGCAAAGTAGTATGGTTAGGCAACACATAAGCTTGTACTTACTTTTTACATGGCATTTAACATACATAGCATATACCCGAATGCCACACATCAGATACACATTAGCAGCCCTTAACAAGGTATTTAAACTAGCGTTTCAAGTTTTCAAAATGGGGCCTGGTCTGGTCTATTTTAAACAGGTCCAGACTGCCCTGTTTTGAGTCATTTTCCACCTTGAAAATGCTAGCATAGACTTGCTATACTTAGCCTTCAAGGTTTGGTACATTTTACCCCACATTAAGATCAAGGAGAATTCAATCATTAGCTAGCTTATTATCACAGCCTCAGTTAATTAATTTAGCACATATATAAACTATCATGGTATGCAAGTCACTCTAAACATGTCTTAACATATGTAGCATGCAAGCCTACACGACATTGCTCGATTAGTAGCATGCTAAAATAGCTTTTAACCTTGACTGAACAGTTAACACATAGCTATCCCAAATCAGCCCTTACTTAGACAATTTATCAAACAAGTGGTGTGCGGTCTATATACAAGCACCCCATATATAACTTCCTAGCTATTTCTCAACTTTATGGCTCTAATTGGTTTAATTATTCAGTTCAGCTCTATTTCTCCCATATGGGCTGTCGATTTGGACAAAGAAAAAGCTGGGCGTGGCTTTTTAATTTGGGCTCCATAATATACATTTAATATTGCAAGATTCCATAATACTAAAATTAATGGAAAAATGCTTAAAAGTATACATAGTAAAATTAATATGACCCAATATTTAAATGTGGACACTCATTACATATTACTATACATGAATTTTTATCTACCACATTTATTTAGGCTAGCAAAATAGTTAGCACATACATCATTAAAAATGATGGTTCTATGTAATTAAGTAACCCATGATAGTACACACCATTTACCTTATTTATCACTAAATAATACTTTTCAATGAAATTAATTATATCATAAGATAATTATTTCATTGAACACATAAGTAGCTTTATGTCAAGAATATTTTCAATTTAAGCCATGTTGGCTTTCTTTTTCATTCTTGATATTTATATACCATTATAATAAGGTATATTTATTCTCCTACCCTTACCATATCAAACTTGAGATACTTAATTAAGTATTAAGTATTATATAACGATCCATATCACAACAATTAAATAAATAAAAATAAAAGTAAAAAATTTTAATCCTCTTTTTACACACTTCCTTTATCAAACTAGGTTTTAATATCTTACTATTACTTAATCTTTTAATATTTCCCTTAAAAGAAATATTGCTAATATTCGGGATATCACAAATGTGGCATGTGTTGATGACTAAGTTAAACAAACTATAATAAATCCAAGAAAGGAATAAAATTCCAGAAGGAAAAGAGATAAATTTAGCTAATGATGAGTAATGATGAGAAATTTTAAAAGAGGAAGATGTGAAGAATGCGATGATCTTAAAAAGATCCCTAGAGAAAGAATTTGGTGTAGAACCCAATGAATAAGTAGAGATTAACGTAAAGTCCATTTTGATAAATGGAAGGAACGAATATTAGTAAATCAAAATTTCGAGGACGAAATTCTTAGAAGAAGGGGTAAATGTGATATCCCGAGTATGTTCTATGATTACAACGAGTATGTTCTAGCTTGTATAGCTTACTTATGTCATACTAAATCAGGAATATCTATGATTACAACGAGTATGGTATGCAATGATCCTTAGAGAAAGGAAATGAATGCGTTAAAGGGTTAAAGAATATATAATACTCGAAGTGTTCCAAGTTTAAGTGAAGGTAATGAAATAAAACCTACACTAAGGTAATGCACTAAGTTATTCAGCGATAGTTGTGAAAGAGATTTGGTGAAAACTGAGTAAGAGACTTTTTGTTGATTCCGAAGACGGAATCCTTGTAAGGAGGGAAGGATGTGACAACCCAAATTCTCAGTAATTATTAAATGAGAATTTAATAAATAAATTCTTATTATGCGAGGTATTGGATTTGAATAAATAAATATATGTGTTATATATTTTTGAAATATATGATTCAATGTGAAGTGGTTAAGTGTGGATATAAAAGTGAAATATATATTTGTGTATTGGAAAATGAGGTTTAATAAATAATTAGAGTAATTCACTTAATTAAAATAGTGAATTAATGTAAATATATATTTGTTTTGATAAAACGAGAAAACAATATGTTACATGTTAATGTATTACGATTGTGAATTTAGTAAATAGATAAAATATTTATTGAGTAGAATAAATATTTTAATTGGGATGTTTATTTAATAAAATAAATATTTGATGAGAATATTTTGTGATAATTTATTTGTATGAGAATATTAAGTAAAGTGATGATAAATATTTTTATACTTGATGCGTATTTTATTATGCATGGATGTTGATAAGATGTTAATAATTTATTAAATGAGAGGATAAATAATTTTATTAACTAAAATTATTTATTAAGTGAAAGATGATTTTATTAAACAAAATTATTTATTAAATAAAAATTATATTTTTGGTGTGACTAAATTAATTGTTATAATTTTATTGGTATGGAATAATTGAATTATTAATAAGAAGGATTATTTGTATTTAATTCAATTTAAGTGTGACAAAATATTATATAGTAAGAAGGAATATTAAAAGAAGGGAAAAGGGGTTTTTTTTAGAGCTTGGCCAAACAAGGCCTTGTGGCCTTTGGCTTTCTTAATCGATGAAAAGCACGTTTATCAGGAGTTGGAAAAAAAAACAAAGAACAGAGGAGAGGAAGAGAGGAAATTGAGAGAGAAGAGTTTTGTGAAATTGAGAGTCAAAACTCAAGGAAAGAATCAAGAGGAAGGAGAAGGATAATCAACAATCCTTATCATTGAACTGATTAAAGGTAAATTCTATATTTCTAGTTTTAGTTTTGAGTTCTCTGTAATTGAATTTATAGGGTCAAATTGTTGAGAAATTGGGTTCATGTGTTAGTGAGTTTATTTAATCTGATATATGTTATTAGTAGATGATGTTTGTAGTATCAAATTCATGAAAACATGTGTTAGAAGAGAAAATTTGAGTTTTGCAGTAATATGTGTATTTTGGTCTATTTTGAGACTAAAGTTAGTTATGAATTTGGGTAAAGAATCCGAAATTGATGGTGGATATTGTTAATACTTTGATAAACGAAAACAAAGCAAGTTAAATCAACCAATTTGGTTGAAAAACGAATTCATGGTGTTTGATTTCGTTAATATGTCAAAAATATAAAAAAAGAGCATAAACATAAAATTTCAATCCTGTTTGAACATTCTAAGATGGTGAAATAGTGTTGGTACATGTTTAGTTTGGTGTTTATTACGTTTATAGCATCTGAGATTGGCTAAATGGGTCCTTAAGTGTTAGATGTGTTGGATTTTTGGTTAGAGCAGAGTTTGCTGCAAATTGCAGGTTCTGTGTCTGCGCTTGGGCGCAGCTGCGCCGGAACCTAAGCCAAAATGGGCGCAGCTGCGCCGGGCTCAATGAAGGCCTAGACTGGTTTGACATCCTGTAGTAAAATGGTCATAACTTTTTCATACGAACTCGGAATTGGATGATTCAAGATAATTCGGAAAGATAAGAGATAGACCTACAATTTTTTTTAATAAGTTTTCGGATTTGAGGTCTGTAACAAGGACAAAAATAGTCATTTTTAAGACTGATGTGCAATTGACAGCAAACGGAGGTTGTCGGACATACACGTAAGCACGCGTAATGCTCCCAACAACGTAAAATGATGTTCTAAGTTTTAAAACATGATCATTATGAATTATAATAATGCTTAGCATTAATCAATGATGAATTAGATAAGTGTATGCGTATGCTAAGCATGTACGAAGGAGGCAAGTTAGGCGTGTGACGTTTAAACGTCGAAGCACGTGCGTAAAGTGTTAATGCACTTAAATAGTGTTTTGAATCTATTGAAATGAATATTATAAGATATAGAATGAGGTTTTTATAAACCAACGAGGATGGATGATGATGAAGGTCTTAATGTTATCAAACTACGCGACGGCGAGAAATGTTTTAGAGTTAATCGCGTTAGTTATCTATAATGCGCGAACAATATGGAATAAGAATTATTCTTAGTGTAAACCATTATGTGAAACCTTACTAGTGACTAATGAATGATGTAAATGATTATATATTGTGTAGGATACATGAGGTGCAGATAAGTATAAGCTGTTTATGGTAATTGGTAATCTACGAGCCAGGCAAGTCTTTCAGTTCCTATTTGTTATGTGAACTAAATGATTAACTGTTTTAATCATATGATGTGAAAGCATGATGCATTTTATATATGTTACAAGTACGAAACGACAAAGTCAATTTATGACTACGTTCGTTGAGTTAGAATGTCGATTGAGTTATGGAACTCAATTATTACTTAGTAACTGATGTACAACATGTATGATATGCTAGAATTATAATGTTTATGAATGTATAAACTGAGCATGTTGTTTATGTGCTACGTGATGCATGAAAACTGTTAGATTTTGTTGAGCTGTTGAGCTCATTCTTGCAAATAACCACTTTTGCAGGTTAAAAATTCAAGGTAAAGTTATGTGCTGCTTGAATGACATGATTCAGATGTTATGTATGAAGATTAATTGTTTTAGCTTAAATTATATTTTTGAACCATGATTAAGGTTCTGAACGATGTATTTGATGAGGTATTAAATGTAACAGATGTTGAGTTATAAAATTTGTATTGACTTATAATTTAATTTTATCTGATGAAGAGCGAATCATTAAGCAAATATGATTCCAAAATATGTAAATGATTAAAGGTTATGATTCAGGGAAAGCAAAGAAAGAAAACTGAAAAGTTTAAAATTATTCCGCATTTTATTAAGTTTAACATTGAATAATGTTGTAAAGTCAGAATGAGGATGTATTGTTAACGACCGATGTGGAGAGTGGAATTGTATGAATTTTAGGGTCGTTACAGTTAAAATTCAAAATTGGGCAGTTTGGTGACGTTGTGCATATGGAGGGTGTCGGACATGCGTGTATGCAACGTGTAATGCTTCCGATAATAAAAGATGTCGTTCTAAGTTATATATGATGAACATCATGATTTATAATGATGCTTAACATTAATAAATGATGAGTTAGAAGTTACGCAAGCGATATTAAGCCTTGATTATGTGACTAATTGTAGTATCTATATGCACTTAAATGTGTAGGATATTTAAAGGAAGTGATTTATAATTCTGTAGCAGACGCTCGAGGCAAGTATCCTAACCTTACTTAATTTATATTTGAGCAAGTTTCTTAAACCGTGCAACTCTTATACATTGTGTGAGTTTCCGATGTTATATAAATTCTAATCTTTCATAATTTATTTATTGTGCAAGTATTCTTACTTTTATTCAAGATATCGAGTTATGCTATAATGCATGTTATTGAAGCTTTAAAGTTCTATACTCTATGAACTATTAAGGATTCGTCTAAGCTAATTGCTTCGGCTAGACTTATATTAAATTGCTTTGTTGATTTAAGAATAATTCATCAAGATATTGTTGATATTTATTATAGTCATCCAATCATATTATTTTGACTTGGATTTTTGAATGTAAAGCTGAGAAGAACAACCCTATTATTGGGGAATTATTTCTGGTCGGTAACACCGATTGACCCCATATGGGTGATAATTAGATATATAGATGTTGTACAACATAAGGTATGATAGGCTGATCGCCTAAGATGCCCAAAGAAAAAATATTCGATTTATAGTTATAAAGCTATTAAACCATTTGATGAAAGAAGAAAGTTCAAGGTCATTTGACCACTCAATATGTTGCTCAGAAATGTTAATGATGTAAAAGAATAACTTATCATTTTTCCTATTTATTCAAAATGTGTTCTCAGCTATTGTTCAGTTGTAGAATTGGAGGCATGATTTTCTGATGTTATTGTTAATTAAATGTTATACCTGCTGAGCAATTGAATGCTCATTCTTGCTTTAAATTACATGCTTTCAGCTAAGGCAAAGTAGACCGAGGGTTCCCACAAGAAAAAAGGCAAGGAAAAAATTACCTAGTAAAGGATATTATATCATATCGGCTTTTGTAATAGTTTATGCTAGAAATGTGTGATCATTCTGGATTGTATTAATTATCCTAAGATGTTATGTATTTATGTCAAGGTCTTAGAACCTGGGTTATGTAAAGTAAGACGTTTTGTAATATTTAGTAATTACATTTCTGTCCTTGTGTTGATGATGAATGTAATATTCTGAACCCTAATAAGATTTGTATATGTCAATCATATGTTTATTAAATGAAATTTTTAATTACGACTTTGTGTTATGTAATTGTATATTTTATTAAAGAACTAGGTCAAATAAATTTTTTTCCAAAGCGGCTTAGTCGTGCTTACACGGACAAAATGATTTGTCGTGCTTCTGGCAATTTCACCAA
This sequence comes from Aralia elata, assembly GCA_034770075.1. Lineage (NCBI taxonomy): Eukaryota > Viridiplantae > Streptophyta > Magnoliopsida > Apiales > Araliaceae > Aralia > Aralia elata. Next base: position 17,254,733 of record CM068386.1, on the reverse strand, counting down.
GAAGCATCTCGAAAAATTATTTTTGTAAGCTGTTGTGTCGTGCTTGGAAATGACGAAGTGATTTGTCGTGCTTCGAAGTTAATATAATATTATATTAACCGATAAAAATCTAAATAAGTTAAATAGTGTTAAAATGATAAATTAAATTATGAAACCTAATCAGAAAACCCTAATTGATAAAAGTTATCCGAATTGATGAATCAAAACCCTAATTGGTACACAAGAATCTTAATCAACATAATTAGATTTTAAATAATGAATCATAATATTAATTATGACTCATTGAACTTAGATTAAAACATTAATTGAAAGATTTAAACCTAATTCATGAATTAGAAAACCCCAAACCCTAATTATGAAACCCTAATTCTAATTAGGTTATCTTAAACTTTAAATTATGATATGTAAAATCTTAATTATGATATATAAGCTTAATTAAGGTATTACTAAACATAATTAAATATCCTAATCATGATTAACAAAAATCTAAGTTTAATTAGTAAGAATTAAATCAAAATTAAAAGCCTTAACCAATAAGAATGAAGCTAGGAGTGTGCAAGCTTGTGCACAACACACTCCAGCACAAGTAGGTGATTAAGATCAGACTCAAGTAGCACAAGTTCAGTTGGCAAGATATTTTTGGAGGTAAAAAATGTGAGACAAGACTAAAGAACCCCTAATTTGCAAATGCTATAAATACACAAGCCATCTGATATTCTAAGCTACGAATTTACAAAGCCTAAACATTTATATTACCAGCCATAATAAGCCTCAGTAGTTGCAAGAACGGAATCAAAGAGATTAGATCAAAAGAAGCTCAAAAAGGTGCAAAAACCCTAATTTTACACTAGATCCATAAAATTTTGTTAGATGTTATGTTTTAGTGTTTAGAGATGTGTAATAACATGTTAATAAGTGATCTGGGTTGGTTAAACAAGTATTCATAACATTTAAATGGTCGAATTTAATGAAAATTCCAAACTATTCTTGGCAGTCAAGAACAGTCTGACAACCTACTTTGTTAGAGCTTTTGATCGGCTTAAAATGTTTGTTAGATCTGTTTGAAAGCATGAATTAGCTATGCCATGTTAGATATAATATCTAATTGATGGAAAGGTAAAAATATCTCTCAGTGGGAAGTTATTAATGGTCAAAACCCATTGACCGACCATGAGCGTTCTTTTCTGGGCAACCCAGAAAAGCGAAGAACAGCTCTGACAGTGTCTGACAAGATATTGACCAGCCTAGATCTTGGCCACGTGATATAATTTATGAGGTCTTGATGTTTATAGTTGTTCTCTGGCATGTAATCTACAAGTATAAATCAACTAAACACATAAAGCTAACCTGGAACTAAAGATATTAGCAGCCAAACTGCGTTGACCGGCCATGACCAAAGAGTTTTTGGGTTACCAAGAAACTCAAGAACAATTTGATCTGGCTAGTTTGACCGGAACAAATCTTGCCCATGAGATGTTGTTTGATCTCAATGAACACATGTCGTTATACTCTGCCATGTTGGCTACAACAAAGATCCAACCCAAAATATTAACCAACTGAAATTAATTCCAAGTCAAAGGTCCCAAGTAGACAATGACTAATTGTTCTTCATGAAGAACACATTTAGCGACAATCTCCTTCTAGATTCCCAGAAAATTAAAATCATATGCAGTCCGTTGCTATAGCCTTTTTGCGACGGTTTTAAATAAAAATAAAAATAAAAATTTATAATAATTAAATAAATATTAAATAATTCATAATTAAATATTAAAATTCATTTTTAATTATATTTAATAATTTTTAATATTCTGATAAATTTTTTCATAATTATTTAATTTAATTAAATATTAAATTATTTAATAAATATATTAAACAAATAATTTAAAAATAATATTAATGTATTTAAATTATTTTAAATGATAATTAAATCATTTAAATATTAAACTAAGTTTTAAAAATTATTATACATAATAATTTAACACCATTTAAATGATAAAATAAAATTCTAAAAATATTATTAATGATAAAATAAATTATTTAAATAATATTTTTAAGTATCTAAATAATTATTTTAAATGATAAATAAATTATTTAAATAATATATTAATATTTTAAAATACTATAAATGATAATTAAATCATTTAAAAATATTCTTAAGCTTGTAAAATTATTTAAAATTATTTCCAAGCTTGTACAAATTATTTAAAAATAATATTAAGCTTCTAAAAATATTATAAATAATAATTAAATTATCTAGATTAATATTTAAACTTCCAAATAAAGTTTTATTGATAAACCTATGTGTTTAGCTAGCTAATGGCGCGACCGAGATACCGAATCGACGTCGAACCTTAATGAAACTTGTCTAGCTCAACTTGTTACATGTTATTATAAGTTCTAACACTTACTATTGGTATACATAAACTATGTACGCTGATAGACCGCGTTAGCATTAATTAAAAGATCTACGCTAAGGCAAGTCTTCTAACCTTGTTACGTTTAAGCAAGTATATTACATCTTGCTATCAATTATTGTGAAGTTATTGCTTATTGTTCATCATAACTTAAGAAATGAATCATTATTCAAATATTGCTTGATAGAGCTTAAATTGTTGTGTCAAACCAAATTGTTTTGGTAAGACATCTTATATTGAGAAATGAAACACCTTGATGTAAGGTTGTAAATGTTGATTATATATTGACGAAAATTGTCGGATGATATGCATACTCCTAGGATATTGGTGATAGCCAAATATTTTGATTGAAGTTCGAATTATTGGTATACGTCTAAGCTATTTGATTCAGCTAGACAAATGTTTATAAAAATTCAAGCGTTCTTTGAGAAGTTATGCCAAACCAAATTATTTTGGTGCGGAATCTTGTGTTAAGTCTGAGGTGAACAACCCTAAAAAGGGGGATTTCTCGGATTGGTTAACGTGGTTCAATCCAGGAAAAGAAAAGTAAAGGTTGGTTAACGTGGTTCAACCTATAAAAGTCGTTGTGCACAACGCAATAGTATGACAGGCTGATCACCTGGCGTACAAATTTTGTCCGCAAAAACTGGTATAAATACTTGAGAACTCAGGACAAGTTCATGGTCTTTATGACCCCTCAGACCGATATGAAAAGTTTTATTGAATTAACTTTTCACATTATTTATACTGCTTCACAGTTATTGAACAATTGTGAAGACTCCTGAATGATTGGAAAATGTAAACTCCTAGAGAGTAGCTATTGTAGAATGCGATGATGGAAAAGATCCTCATAGAAGGAGATAACATGTACTCATTAAATTGAGAATGCAATCAGATATGACTAGATAAAGATTAAATTGAAAACCTAGTTGTGATGAACTTACTTTTAGTGTAATAGTGATTCCGGGGACGGAATCCTTATAAGGGGGGAAGAATGTGACAACCCGAAATTTAAGAGAATTATAAATAATCTTGAATGATTAAATAAAGGTTTAAAGAATAAAACCTAGATTGGAAGCAGAGGAATGATTAAAACTTTTTAGAAAAACCTATATGGTTTGATATTTGAAAGAATGTAAAGAGAATGTGAACGATAGAAAGGTTGAAGAATAAGATTACTAATGGATAAATTCAGCAAACCGAATTGATGAATGCACCAAACCATATTCAAGCTAAATATATGAAAATCAAGATTTAGCTATGTTATGTGAAGTTTTATTGCATAAGTAAATATTAGCTATGCAATATGAGATTTTAGAATATAATAAATATATTAGTATATATATTAATTATATGTAAGTGAACGGTAGAAACAATTTCTAAAAGGTAATAAGATGAGTAAAATTAAAATAACTTATTATATAAAGTTATTGGCGGCATTAAATATACTTAAGGTATAACTGTCATTTTATTGAAGAAATCATATATTATATGTTTGAGTGTAATGTATGCATATTTTTAATGTAGTGAATATATTATTATATTTACTACAGTTAAATGGTTGAAAACAAATTATAGAAGGGAAAAGAAAATAATTAGTTTTAAGTATACTAGAATTATTGTATACTTTAAATAAATGTTATTGAAATAAATTCTAGCATTGAATTATTTTAATAAAGAGAGAATATTTATTTTAATTGTAATTTTCTTTATTGAATACATTTCTATTTATATGGAAAATAAAATGAAATGCATATATTTATTACGCGAGGAAATGAAATTGTTATGAACAACTTGCATAAGGATTTGTATGGGGTGGTTTAGGTATATATAATATTTATATATAATTTACCCAAAGATATTGGAATAAATTCTTATATGAATTATTTTAAGGAATAAAATATATTTATTTAATATATTAAGAAAGTCAATAAATTTTTAATTGAATTTACGGTAATGAGGCAAGGATATTATATTTATTATAATATCTTGGGTATGTAAATAATTGTATTTGCATAAGAAGATTATGTCTAGCATATTTATTTTGTAAATATGTAATTCATGTATGATATGTTATGTTCTATATAATTTATATATCAAAGATGGGTTATATAAATTATATTTTTCCATATGGGTAAAATATTTTAAAGAGGATGAATTAGTAACTTAAGAGTTAAAATTTAGTTACTAATTATTGGGTGATTTTAAATTATCCAATGCAACTATTATGTTATTTCAGAAGCAAATAAATTAAATTAAAAATGGGTTAGTTAATTTACTAGCCTAAGTGTTAATTTTTATTAAAAGCCCAAGCTAGTTATGCAATAAAAAAAAAGAAATTCAAAAATGTGGCAATTTGGAAGGGACATTCGGATAAGGAGGGAGTATTATAGCATGTGACTAAATTTATTAATTAGATTTGTTAGAGATAAGGATGAGAAAGAGAGAGAAGAGATAAGAAGATAAGGATAAAAAAAAATGGGTTAGAAAATGAAGGAGTAGTCGGTTAAGGGAGAGAGGAAATAGAGCACATGGTTCAATTAATATTTTCCTTCCACCTTGCAAGGCTAGGACACCAACTCACCTAACCTATGAAAGAAAAATCCCTAGCTTAAGATATGGAAGATTTTTTTTTGAGAGAGAAGATAAGAGATAAGGATAAAAAGAAAAGAGAGAGAAGTAAGAGATAAGAGAGAGAAACTAAAAGAAATAGAAGAGAGAGAGAGAGAGAAGAAGGCTCACGGCAAGAGGAGAAAGAGAAATAGGAAAGAGAAAGGTAGCCATGGAAGATGAAGAAGAAGAAGGAAGGAGAGAGAAGCATACAAAGGTATAAAAAAAAGATTTTTTAGTTTATTTCTTTTTGTTTTGGTTTAATTTTTGATGATATAATATTTTATGAACTTGTTGGTAAAAACCTTATGAGAAGGTTAGAATCATAGATTATTTGATGTATCATGTTGGTATATGTTAGATTATGTTGCAAGTGTTAGGAAAAATAAAAGCTAATGAGTTTTTAGTTTTTCCGAAAAATGTTTAATTAATAGTTAATGAGATCCATGTGATTATTTTGAGATCTATGTATGGTTTATGTGATTTCCTTGTTTGGTGTACTAGATCTATAAGTATTGAGCAAAAGCCCTTTGGTTTAACTCAAAATGTTGAGAGATGAGAAAGATATGGGATTTGTACTAAAACAACTCTTAGATGGAAAAAAAATAAATAATAAGGCTGCTGTCCCAAAAAGGAAAATTCGAGATTAGCTTGAGTGCTGTAAACATTTTGGGCTTTTGGTATGTTGTAGTACGCTGTATAAGCTTTCCATAGACTCTGGAATGGACCAATTCCGACTTCGGAGCAAAGAGTTATGTCATTTTAAAGTAACCGAATCAAAACTGTCCAAACAGTGCGAATAGTCCCCTTCCACGAATTTCTGGGCCTGATCTGTTCAGAATTTGAAAACATGTCAGTAGGTGAAAATTGTATCCCCGGAAGTTAGCTTCGCGTGGGCTCAAGAATCGCCTAAAAAAGTTTTAAAACGAAAACGTTATGACTGTTTTAGCGAGAGAGGGTAAAACTACCAAAAAGATGAAAAACCGTTACGAAACTGCCCAATTGCTAGTTCTTATGCAGGGAGTTTTGGCCTAAAACAGACGGGTTAAAGCTGTCTGGATTGGGTGATGATTACTCGCAGTAAATTTTGTTAGTAAACAGACAGGTTATACTGTCTGGATATTAACTAAAGAAGAACTTGGCCTGAAGCAGACAGTCTTAACTGTCTGGATAGATAATCAAAATGAAATTTGTTCTAAAGCAGACAGTCTTAACTGTCTGGATTAGACCTGTAACATAGAATCTAAAAAGTTTGGACACGTTTAATTTATAAAATGCGAACGACCTAAAATGAATAGTATTATAATGTAAACCAAAGTGTGTTGGTTTCCAATAGCCGAGTAGTTGGCCAACGTTAAGCTACGTTGTCCCGAACTATATAAGGCAAGCGTAATAAATTCTAATTAAAGAATGATTTAAGATGTCTTAAGTTATGAGACATGAGCATCACGAGACTTTAGAATTAAAGTCTAATCTATAAACGAAGCTAAAAGAGAAATATACCGGGGTGTATATAGTTAAGTATATTATGTCAAGATATGAAACCCGAACATCGTGAATTATAAAATAAGTTAGGATAAACTAATATAGCAATTATTTAAATTAAGGTAATAATATAGTAAATTGTATTTTACTATAAAAGCTATGTATTAGCTGTTTAAACTCCGAATTTGCGAGCAAAGTTAAAAGATATTTTTAAAATGGAAGATAAATGGTTTAAGCTTCAAGATGTAAAATATTTACATCTTAAAATATGTGAGACCCTTATTATTTATTAATAAAATTTGTAAAGGGACCAAGATTGGTTTTGAATGAAGTATGAATAATATTAGTTTTTATAAACTAATATTTATGGATAATGAATATACATGCATGTTTTGCAACATATTTAATTATCTAAATGTGTGTGCATGTAAATACAATTGTGTAGGATTTGTGGAGAAAAGTTAAGTAAATTATAGCGGTAATCTCCAATCAAGGCAAGTCTCTAATCTTAAACTCCTTACGATATTGCAAGTTCCATCTTACTCAACTTTTACATTGAGCAAGTTTCCTAAACTTACTCAGATATTTATTCTGTGCAAGTTCCCTAACTCAAACTCGAGTTATTATCTTTCAAGCATGTTAGTGGATAATTATTGTTGATTATTCTACATCTATGATTAGTGCATGTTGCATATGTTCATCAGGTATGAAAGGCTGATCACCTTCATTACCTTAAGGTTCAGTTAAATTAGTTCATGGTCATTATTGACACCCTGTATTATTGAATTCAGTCATTCAATCATTGAATTTTTTGATTCATGCTCTTTCGCAATTATTATATTGTTAAGATATTCTAAAGCTTATTCTTTCCTTCCATCATGATATATCTTCTTTGTATGTAAACTTGCTGAGCAAAGTAGTTGCTCACCCTTGCTATATCATGATAACAAATTTCAGATTAATACGAATGTTCGAGAATAGACAGAGGCAGATGCAAATGACCAGATTAGGTTGATATGCACGTTAACTATTAAGTTATTTGGATGTAAGTTATATATGTAAACCTTATGTACGTTATTAAAGGAATGAATTAGATAAAGGTTGTAGACCTTGGGAAATGTTGCAGAATACTCTGAAATAAACAATTTATGTTTATATTTTTCCGCATTAGTTATAGAATTGGTATGAAGATGATGTATCGTGACGTACCAGATCCGAGGTTCAAAGGACCCGGATTTGGGGGCGCCACATTTTTAAATGAACTTGTTGATTATTTGTAGCTCATTCTTGCATAAATTTTTCTTTGCAGTTTTAGATCGTAATCCAAGAACTTCAGGGACGGATAAGGGAAAAGGCCTTGTTAATTAGTTTTATCTTAATGTTTTGAATATTTTCAAGGCTTATAAGACTTTTGTTGTAATAAAGACATAGTACTGAGAATGTTGTAATCAAACTTAAGCTTATGTAATATATATTATCTTTTGTTATATCTTTTGCTTTGTATTTACATTCTTAGTTAAGTTAGAAAGTAGCATTTGATCTAGTACAGTATCCTTATGAACTATACATCTGACTGAGGGTATTTAAATGATACTAGGAGTTTTGTAAGCGCTGAGGTTACACTTAATGAGCGCCGTTAAGGTGCCACCTTTAGCAGAATGCGCCCCTCAGTTCCAAGAACAATCTTATCATTAATACTGTGAATGTAGAGAGATAGAAAATATTGATATGAAAGAAATATTCATAAGATATGAATCTATACATCCAAGTGAGGGTATCCAAACACAGTGAACGTTCTGCCAGAACTATTATCTGCTATGGGATACTATGAACCTTGGATAGATAGAACTTATATATTATGGAATATTTATAGTTGAATAATATCACGTGAGCACCAAATCTGCTACAGAGAGTGTGGAGAATTTGGGGGCGTCACAATGAACGAGCAGAATAGACGATACATGTGTAGTACCGTGAGCACCGAGTCTGTGGGTAAAGAGACCCCGAATTTGGGGACCTTACAACATATATGTGTAGGACATTGAAGGACGACTAACGTCAAGTTTTTAAAGAACGCGAAAGACAAGTATTTTTAAACTCTTTTACTTATTTCGAATGATATTCTTATTATTATGCGAGCTTTTCAGCTTCATTTATAAATTGTATTAAAGTATTAATTTACACAGTATTTAATTATTGTGTGAAATCCAACTTCTGCAATAAATTTAATAATTGCACAAGTTACTCAATATTCTAAAACTTCATGTTATTTAAAGATTCAAAGTTCAATATTTCAAAAACTATTATAAAGTGATGTCAATGCCTTTTTGTTTCGACTAGACACATGTTATGTTATGATTTGAATTTTATTAATTCCTAAATATTTTCCAAACCAACTTAAGATTGGTGCGGACTCTGACTTAAGTCTAAGATGAACCTCCCTTTTATTAAGGGTATTTTGGTCAGATTTTTGATTGGCCTTCGCGGTGTAAAATCAAACACATATAGTCGTTTAAAAGAAATAAGTTGTGTACAAGAAGAATACAATAGACTGATCCCCTAAATTACTTGGAAAATGTCGGTTTATAGTATAAAACTCTGTCAAACCTTTTATGAAAAGAAAATGTTTAAGGTCATTTAACCGCTCAGCATTTAATTCTCAAATGTTAAATAAACAGGAACGTTGTATTATTGTTCTCATTTATTCGAAATGTTTTCACAGCTATTGTTCAGTTGCAAAAATGGTCCAAACTGAAAATATTTGATTCTTGATTTTGTTGTTCAATTAATTGTTTATACTTGCTGAGCTTAGTAGCTCATTCTTGCGTTAAATCAAATGTTTTTAGCTAAGCCCGAGTGACCTGAAAGTTTAGAAAAGAATGATAAAGGGAAAGGAAAGGTTTCCGAATAAGGAACATTATGTAATAATTATATGTTATGGTTATGATATTATATAGAATGATGTAATATTTATTCATAAGACAATGTATTAAGCTTGTAAAGGTTATGAAACTTGAGATTTAGAGTAAGACGGTGTGTAATAGCTTAGTAATTATATTCTGTCTTTAAGATTATATTGAATGGGAAGTATACCGTGCTATACCGAACCCGGGTTTGAAGGCAGACCCGGATTTGGGGGCGTCACAGGTTGGTATCAAAGCTGTAGGTAATAAATCTTAGGTAGGGGTACATTAGGGCTATAACCTTAGACAAGTTAAAAAAAATTAGAAGATAAAGAAACTCAAATCGAGTTGTATAAGATGAATTGAGGAAATTCATCCGTAAAAGTCGAAAGAAGTAAAAATAATATAAAATTAACTATTATTTGGTATGTGAAATATACTTTATTGTTATGTGCTAATCAAGATAACCATTTTTGATTATAAGATGTCTGGAGAAGAGGAGTTGATCGTAGGCCAACGTATCAACTCATGCTCTGTATTTCAAGTTCTTGACATATTTCACTAATTTCTTCACCAAAACTTTGTTTTAGCTTCTTTTTACTCCATTCCAACTGGTTAACTTTGTAACCCATGGAACTACAATATCATTACATCAAACAATTTAAACACACATGGAATCATAGTTTCAAAGTCTTCTAAAATCATCTGAATGTCCAAAGTCCAATTTTTATCCATTGTTCATCCTTCTTAACCAAGGTTACGGATTTTTCTTTATTTTTGTTCCTCTTTAATGGTGTTAATGGCTTACAAAGTCTCTTGGTAACATTATTAAGCAACCACAATCAACAATAACAACAAAAAAGACTCCAAAAAATCAAAACCTATCACAAAAGCTTGAAAAGCTTGAAAAGCTTGAAAAGTTCAAAAATAGAAAAAATGAGCTTGAGGTTGGGATTTTACCTCTTGAATGATTCTCCAGGATGATATTGAGTCTACTGGTTACTCTTTTCCTTCCTCTAGTTTTCTCTATTCTTCTCTTCTTCTTCTTCGCTTCCACCCGTGTGTTTTCTTCTTCTTCTTCTTCCTTATTTCTTCTCTTTTTTTCTACTTCTTTAGTAGCTCTTCTCTCTCCCTATGATCCTACTACTGCAGAACCAATCTTGGAAGGGAATGGAATGGGATAATGCACTGAAAGTGTAACGACTGCGGATCGTGAGTAGCTTTATAACACGAGCCTATGAATTTTATTGAATAAATTGAACTTTTATTAATATTATTCTGTGTTATGTGTTTGAATATTTTATTACTACATATGACGTGTATGTGATAATTTTTGAGTGTTATTATTTTATTGAAATTGATTAAATCATTTAGAGGAACAACGCTAAAGCACTATTTACGCAAAAGACTCATTTTTTGATTTTATGACTTTTCATAATTTCGCCAAAGCGTTAATGAGAGGGATTAATAATCCAAGTGTAGGATTTATTTGAAGCCCAATTGGAATTAAATTAGAAATCCAAGAGTGGCCCAATTTGAAGCCCAAAACCCATGGGTCAAGTCCATGACCCAAACCCACAACCCATGACCCATAACCCATGACCCATAGGGGAAATGGGTTACATAACCATCAGCTAAAATTGAAGAAGGAGAAGAGTACGGGAGAAGGAGAAGGAATGAGGGAAGAGAAGAGAATCAAGAACGTGGGTGTATTTGGGGAGGAGCAATCTTACATTTGGTGGAGGAAGAACAACTCGGAAGAATGGAGGGGAAGTACCCGAGTCTTGGAGGAGCCAAAGCTCACTCCCCCAGCCATGGACAGTTGCCATAGCAGAGCATGCCCAGCTCCATCACCTCCTTGAAGCTCAGTTCTTCCTCTATAAATACTCCCCCATTGCAAGCCTTCCATTCCTTTGATTTTTGCTAAGTTAAGAAACTGAAAATTGAGAGAAGAGAGTGAGGAGTGAGGAGTGAGTTCACGGGTGGTTTGAGAAAGAAGAAGAATTGTGGTAGCAGCTAGTATTAATCCATTTATCATCCTTAGAAGAAGCTCCAAGAGGTATGCAATGATTAATCAAACTCATTTCCATAATAGTTGCAAGTTATGGTTTTTGCCTTGGTTGCTTTGATGGAGTATGTTGCTGATTTTGTTTAGTTGGTTTATTTATATGTAAGAATGTTGATTAACTCTATAAAACCTTGTTAATGATGTATAAAAGTGGAACAAAGAATGGAAAATCAGAACCTATGCATAAGGAATCAAGATTGGACATTAGTGGACTGTTATGGACTATTCATATGTATTAATGAAGATATAACCTTGGTTTGGTTATGTGCATTGGTTGTGTACTGTTTGTATATGTCTAGACGTTATGGGAATTGATTTTATATGTCAAGTCAAGGGTAACCATGTAATGGTAGGCTATGAGTTATGAACTCTAAAGCCATGCCCACAAACTATTTGGTTTAATGTCCAAGGGAATGATTTCTCTAAGGAACATGAGAATTAGGAAAGATTAATTGATTAAATGATGTTATGATGCATAACTCAGTTGTAAAAGCATGTTTTAAGTTATATAGACTTGTTGTATAATGGCTAAGAAGCAAAGGGGACGAAAACAAAAGTGTTGGTTTTTGGTTCTGCAGCAACAGAACCTGGGATTCCCTAGATGCAGAGTGGCACAGCCGTGCCACTCCCAAGCTTAAAACCAGCGCGACCGCGCTGGTCTGCAGAAGTTGAGAACTAGGTTGTTTCGTGTTGTTGATTTAATGCATGTTTACGTAGACCTAACATGTTATAAATACCCCAAAGCATATGTATGTTATGTTAGTATAATAGTAGAATGACCCCAAATATTTAGAAGTTGAACAGTGTAAGAAATAAACTAGAAAAGTGCATCTGAGGGAGTAGCGCGACCGCGCCACTCCTAGGCCAAATAGCAGCGCGGCCGCGCCGTGCTGCCGAGCTGCCAAGTTATTTCTTTTTATAAACTGAAGCTTGAGGCAAGTGCATGTGAACCTCTTAAGTAGTAATACATGAAGCATGTTATTAACTAGTTAGCCAAGCATGAAATGACTAAGTCACGTGAGATTTGCATAATGAAATGAATAGCTTAGTTGCATTTTTTGTTTGGCTTTCAGGAGGCGCAGTCCCCTACTCCCCCGCCAGCTCACCAGCGAGCTAGGCAGCCGCTCGCTCACCGAGGAGCGAGACCCCCGTTTGGGTAGTCATAGTGGCAATCAATGTTCGTAATGATTATAATGTGTTGATTAATGTAAGCCAATGTTTGGTGTTTATTGTGAGACTAATTAGTATGTGAATATGTGTTTAAATGCGTAGGACATATTTGAAGGACGATTAATGTCGAATAGTAGCAAGCGCTTAAGGCAAGTTTTTCTAACGCTTGTCTAACCCTTTTGTTGGGCAAGTTTATTTGATTCATTTGATTATATTCTCATGACTCTCATACGATGTTTGAAGTTTCGATTTACACAATACATATATGGTTGTGTGAATTCCTTACTTATGTAAATCTTTCAGTATTTGCACACGTATTCGAGCTATGTTATGACATAAATTGTTAAAGCTTTCGAAGTTCACATATATATGAACTGTTATAGAGAATGTCAATGCCATTTGTTTCAGCTAGACAGATATTGAAATGTTTTATCAATTTGATAATTAATCCTTGAAATGTTATTGATGATTAAGTAGAGCTATCCAACCGAATTGTTTTGGTTAGGATGCTGAGACATGAATGAGATGAACAACCCTAATATTTGGGGCAATTTTTAGTCAGTTATCCTGACAAGGTATCGAGCACCTAAAACAAACGCATATAGTCGTTTCCAGCTAGAGTGTTGATCAACATAGAGTACAATAAGCTGATCACCTAGAAGTGCTCGTAAGCAAGACGGTTTGCAGTTATATTACTGTGTACCTTTTCAAGAAAGCAAAAGAAAGTTCAAGGTCTTATGACCACTCAATGTCGTTTCAAAAATATATTTTTAAAAACGAAAGCAAAGTACTATTCCTGTTTATTCAGAATATTTCGTAACTATTGTTCAATTGTAGAAGAGAAATGACATGATTGATGATATTGTTGTTATTCAACTGTTATACTTGTTGGGCAATTGAATGCTCATTCTTGCTTTATATTAAACATTGCAGCTAAGTCTGAGCGGGTTGAAGGTTCCGGTAAGGACAACGGAAAGGGCAAGATGAATGTCTAGATGGCGTCGTAGTTTATTTGTATTAGAAATGTTGTAATATTAAGACTTATTATGTATTTGGAATGATGTTATGGTAATAGAACCTGGGATTGAGAGTAAGACATGTTGTAATATTATAGTAATTGTGACACCCCAAATCCGGGTACTTTGTTTCCACAAGATTTGGTGTTCACTATCCAAATACATCACATCACATCTAACTACCCATAATAAAAGATAATAACAATATAATAAAACTTAAATAATGATTTCTCCCATAGAAGGTTACATCATCATAGCTAAAATAATCCCAGGTCATCTAACCTTTATTACATCATTTGCGGAAACATAAAACATACATATAAACACCATCACGTGTATTACAAAATCTTCATGAAATAAAACTAATTAACATCTACTATTACAGCGTCTTGTCTTTGCTCTTGTTTGTAGATGGTTCTTCAAACTTCTTGTTTTCATCTGCGTTGTTTTGTGCAAGAGTGAGCGAACAATTGCCCACGAAATAATAAAGTACAATAATAGCATATGAATCACAATCGACTGAGCTTTAGTTGGTAAAATATTCTTACCAGAACCAATAAGCTTTACTTAAAAAGTACGTAGAAGAAGTTCAAAGGAATAATAAACTATTAAACTGAACAACAGATATCGACATCAAGGAATACACTGAGGGTCACAAGACCACGAACTACATCTAGGTTGTCAAGTATTTCTACTTTAACCTTTAACAGTCTAAACGACTATAATCATCATCTATGTCCTAGGTTAACAGATGTTTTTACTGTAACCTTTAGCAGTCTAAACGACTACATGGACCATCATCCCGTACTTCAGGTGATCAACCCCTTAGTACTATGTATTGCGCAAACATTTTAACGCTATCGCATTGCTCTAAAAATAATTCCCCTGATACAGGGTTGTTCATCTCAGCTTGATCATTGAATTACATACCAAAATAAGTTTGGTTTGGAATTAACTTCAAAGAAATCTAAATTTTTAGAATGTACATCAACTATGTTCTAGTTGAATCAATAAGGGATCTTTAAAATTTTCATCAACTATGTACTAGTTGAATCATTAAAGTATTCTAGCCGCTAATGGATTAATACAATGCTAATCAATTTCAAGAGTTGAATAATAACGTTTCACAACTGAATAAACATCACATGGCAAAGCTATGCTTTTGAAAGAATTTAGAAAGCTAAATTGGAAACTTTAAACTTAGAATAATTCAGGAACCTTGCTTTAACTAATGTAAACAGAGATTAGAGCTTGTACGACATAAAGTAAAGTTTAGGAATTTAGAAGAATAAGAACTTGCTTGTTACATGATAAAGGAATTTGCTCCACAAAGACTAGGGTTAGAGAACTTGTATTAAAATAACAAGTTAAATAATAAGAACTTGCTCAATGTAAGGAGAGGAATAAGAAAACTTGCTCAATATAAAGTTAGAGTTTAGACACTTGCGTATTCATAAACAAGATATAGATATGAAACTGGCTTAATGTAGAAGTAGGGTCTAGAGACTTGCTTAATGTAAAAGAGATAGAGTTTAGAAACTTGCGAATAAATAACAGGTTAAGGATAGAAAACTTGCGTAAAGAATTAAGTAAGAATAAGATACTTGCTCAATGAAAAGTAGAGTTAAGATACTTGCTCATTTTAATAAGTCGGTTGACACCGAACAGTCAATGGGTTTATGCTTACCACCTATCACAGTACCTTAACATTCATTTTATACATTAGCCTAAGCTTTAGGTATATCTACGATATCATAACATGATCACAAAGAAAGAATAAAATTTTTACTCTCGTCTTTTTACTATTTTTTTTTTTAAAATTCCCGCCGGGGCGAGAAAATCCTTCACAAAATCTCGTCGGGGCAAGAAAATCCTTCACAAAACTCTCGCCGGGACGAGCAATTCATTCACAAAATTCTCGCCGCGGCGAGCTCCCGTCGGGGCGAGAATTTCCTTCACAAAATTCCCGCCGAGGCGAGAATCACGAATTCCAGTTTCTGCAGTTCGCGAAGAACGCAGAAACAGGCCAAAATTTCCAATCTTGTTATTCTAATCGTCAAATTAAACATACCCAGACACTATAGTTCAAATATAATTGTTACCCAAGCCTTCTAACATGATTCTAACAACTTAATCACATAAATCACGAATCTAAGAATCAAATTTGAGGTTTCTTATCAGTTTATCAAAGTTTCTACAATTTCAATAAAATCACACATAACAGGTTCGTTATACAACCAAATTAATCCGTTTAAATCTTGTTTTCTTCATTTATACATGCAATAACAAAATAAGTTATCAATTTAACCCATTAACATGTAAAACAAGTATTAATTTCATATATTCAAACCAAGTTCGTACACAACTACTCTGTAACTTTCAAAACTTCTAATTAAAAGCGTAATCTCATAAATTACTCCAATTAAACAATTTATAAACATCATACAACAATTATACATGCATTTAAACAATTTACAAACAATTTATAATCAATTTCACATGAGACTCTCTTATCAGAAAAACTCACAAACTACTTTCATGGAAGAATTTAAAACATAAATTAAACTTAGCTAGAAGAATTACCTACAATTAGATGTTTTAACTAATACAAGTAGATGAATGATTTCTTCAATTCTCCAACTTTTTCTCTTTTTCTCTCTGATTAATCTTTTTAGGAATGAAATGAATGAATACGTATAATGTAAAAGGACTGATATAAACATGTGTGTCAGTTAATCCATAATGGTTAACTGACTCCAACTTCCTTAAGGCCTCGTTTGGCTTGCTTACAAACTCTTCTTTTGGTTTATTTTAATAAATAACTTACAATATAGTTTAATGTCACATTTTTAAATTAATAAAATAATCTCATATAAATCAATTAAATAAGGTAAAATAATATCACATTAAATCACATATTCATATGATTAAAAATATCATTTATTAATAATGACAAATCGTTTAGTCTCTAATCAATTATTAAATTAATTAGAGATAACATTATACTTATTTAAATAATGTATTTAATCAAATAAATTTAATTAAACACATGCTTTAAATATAAAAATTCTCTACATTAATTTAACTAATGTAACACATATAATTAAATTAATCTATCACAAATTAATCGATTAATCAATTAATTCAACAATCAAATCATCGAAAAATATTTATTCAATCAATAAATATTTAAATTAAATTATAAAATTCTCGTTTGTCACAGTAATTACATTCATGTCTATTATGTTGTATGAAATGGGATATACCGTGTAGCACCGAACTTGGGTTTGAGGTACCTGGATTTGGGGGCGTCACAAAAAGCTTCGAGGGATGGGAGAGTTTGCAAGTATAGCAATTTTAGGCATTTGGTTTTGTGTTTGTGCAACATAGTATCGGCCATTGCCTCTTTCTCTCATCTGATTGGCTTGGCAAAATTCTATTGGTCCAAGACTTAAATGCCTCCCCAATTAATCCGAATATACACAAAAATATACCTGAATACTCCCACTTTTGTACTAAATTTGCTCAATAACTCTACCCATAATTAAAATGAATACTCCCATAAATTTTTAGGATACGTAAAAATAATTAGTACGGGGTTTGTCTATTTATTTGAAAAACCCATATTAAACCTTACAGATATAATTAAATCCCAAATAATGCTCAAATAAAATTTTTGACGGTTGGAAAAATTATTCCTTCGCACACGTGTTTTAACAACATTACTCAAACTCAAAAAAGACGTAAAATATCTGGCATAAATAGTGCCTCATGAAACGTGCCCCGTGAATAGTGAATTAGCGATTCTTCGCGAAATCAATTTATCTGCTTATCGAAACTTACGACACATAAAATCCATGTATTAACGTAATCTAGGTTATAATATAACCTTTAAAATCATTACATAAAAATAAAAATTTAATATATTCCATAATGTTAATAAACTCAAATTACAAGGGTACTCACGATTCACAATCGTTATATTCTTCCTCCTATACAATTATACACTTCATCAGTTAGTCCATACTAATTAAATTAATTAGATTTGGCTAACTATTAGACCTCATCTCATTGCTTAATCGATAATAAATAATAAATATATAATACACATATATTTATTCTCTTGTCACATAAGTCTCACACACACACACACACATATATATATATACAGGGCGGATCAAGAGCAAAAATTTAAAGAGCATAACTAGCAGAACTACTTTTAGCGACGGACTGACGACGGTTTTGTCCGTCCCATAGGTTCGGTCTGTCGCCATAGCTTTTAGCGACGCTATATGTTGTTCGTCACTAAAAGCTATGGCGACGGACCGGACCTATGGCGACGGACAAAACCATCGCCGGTCCATCGCTAAAAGTAGTTCTGCTAGTTATGCTCTTTAAGAGTTCTGCTCTTGAAATGCTCTATATATATACACACACATATATAACACATATATATTTACATTCAACCCGCTATGTCTCGCAATAAGAATTTTATTTATTAAATTCTTATTATAAATATCCTTCTTGAAAAATTCGGGTTGTTACATTCTTCCCCTCTTATAAGGATTCTATCCTCGGAATCACCGAAACATCCTTACCCGATCCGCGTAAACCATCTTCTGAAACTTTATCGTTGAATTATTTCAATGTATTACTACTCCCATTTAGGAGTTACATTACATATTTAATCCATCAATTCCCTTTATAAGGGTTGTCATATATGTGACGCCCCCAGATTCGGATCTCCAAATACCCGGATCCGGTCATCACGATCCAATACATCATTTACCTCCAACAACATACATTGACTAAAATGCGAAATATAACAAACATATGTTGTTCATTAGAAAGGTGTTACTAGTCCCAGAATACAATAACCTTAAGTACTTAACACAAATCCATACCCCGAATAACTATCAGGGTTTAAATTACATTAATAGTAATTAACTACACATAAGATAAAATCAGCTACGGGAAGCCTATCACTTCATCCTTTCTTTCCCTTTGCTCTTTCCTGATGTCTCGGGTTTTACTGCAATGGAGTCATGATATAGCAAGGGTGAGCAAGGAGTTTGCTCAGCAAGTTTAAAGTACAACAATAAGGGGTATATCATGATGAAAGGAATATAGAAAGAGAATTCAACAATAATTATCAGAAGCAAGAACAATAACTGCTTTTAGAAAAATTGAAGTAGACTTTGAACAATAACTTCCAAAGGAGTCATTAGCTAGTTGATCCTCTGGTAACTGGCTACAGAATAAGTACTTGAGGGGATCAGCCTCGCGTACGCTATGTATATGCATAACATTTAACTCTGCTGTTTGTACCATATATTCGATACATGGGGTACTCCCCTATAATAAAAGGGGTGTTCATCCAGTCTAAGAATCCTTACCATTGATTGGTTCGGATAGCTTTATAAATTCTCACATACTTACTTGACCGAAACAAGGGTCAGACTTAATCATGAATAGTTCATGAATTTCGGAACTTTAATAATGTACGAATTCAAATGCATCGAATGCGATTGTCAATAATATCATAGATGTGGAATAACTGTAAATTAATTAAACCACTTAAGCGTTCTTAGAATAAAATTTCAAGCCACAGTACGATAGTAGCCCGCTCGAATGAAAAGAAACTTGCAACAATTAAAGTTTCGATATAAAGAACTTGCTCAATGTAAAAGTTGAGTAAGATGAACTTGCTCAAGGATAGGAAACTTGCCTGTTTGCTCAGCTACAAATAAATCTTAGCTTTAACTAATTGATCTTGGATAACCTATCAGTTGATAAAGTCGGTTTATCCATTAGCATTGCATAACTGTATATCGATACACTCACTTATGCTATTTATTTAGCAGATAAATAATTAACCATATACATTTAATTACTATTTAACATTAGCTAGACAGAAATTAATTAATGACTCTTAGCTATTAAAATAAATTATATCTAATTATGGTTACTTATCATTTGAGTACTCAACTATTACCTTTATTTATTAAGGCCAAAAATAAATAATTAACCTAGTAATCTCACTCATACTTAATCATTATTTCGTTAATGATTAAGCAATTGCTATCCTTATTAGCTTTATTCATACCCAATTATTATTAATATTAATTAGATAATAACTAGATATTTATTATCTTTATTTATTATTATTAAATAATAAATAATAGATAATTATTTTATAATGCGATTTATACTTAATTATTATTTAATACTAACTAAATAATAATTAAATATTTATTATTTATCGATAAATAACTTCATTCATACTAATTAAATATTTAGTATCTTTATTTATTATTATTTATTAAATAATAAATAATTATTTTATTAACTTCATTCATACTTAATTATTATTTAACATTAATTAAATAATAATTAAATATTTATTATCCTTATTTATTACTTAATGATAATAAATAATTATTTTATTAACTTTATTCATAATTAATCGTTATTAAATATTTATTCTCTTTATTTATTTAATAATAATTAATTATTTTATTAACTTTATTCATATTTAATTATTATTTAATATTAATTAAATATTAATTAAATTTTTATTATCTTTATTTATTTTTATTGATAAATAATAAATAATTAATTTATTAACCTTTTTCATACTTAATTATTATTAAATAATAATTACATATTTATTATCCTTATTTATTGTTTAGTGATAAATAATAAATAATTAATTGATTGACTTTATTCATACTCAATTATTATTTAATAATGATTAATTTCATTATTAAATAACAAATAATCATTAATTCATCTTATTGAATAGACTCATTTGTGGATTATCTTGGCTGAATAACAATGAATTAGCAAATCAACTATCCAGCCCAACATTATCACCCAACCAGAAAACCAAGGTTCAATGTGTTTTTATATTAACAGTGTGATGGACAATACAGTAAATACCAAATGAGCAAAATCTGGTTCAGCCATTTCAACAAATACTGTTGTGCATCCAAATACACAACACTGTCCTAATTCTATACAGAAATTTGGACTACCCGAACCTTAAGGTTCATCAGATTCTCAACAAGAACAACACAATACAACACCAGATGTTCAAATCCAAACAAAACAATATAATACAATTCCAAAACAATGTATATTAAAAACCAATACCATCGGCTGCTAGAACCTTTAAGGTTCATTATCAACAGTGTTCCAACAAGGTTTAACACAGTACAAGTAACAACACAATTCAAGTATAGAAGAAAAATTTCCAAAAACCAACCCACAAGAAAAATCGGCAGTTTGGTATACCTTGGGTTCGATCGCGTTGCAACTCTTCTCCTCCTACCGAAATAAGTGACCAAGCTGGACATTTACAGTAGCTTCCTCTCTATTATTTTTTTTTCTAATTTGGACTTACAAACAAAGGGATTCGGCAGCTTGGTCTAGGGCATGGGGGGTTCAATTTATAGAAGAAAATTTACCCAACTTGGTTTGGGCATTACCCTAATCGAAAGGGAATTGACCCTCGGTAGGAAGGGAAACAGCGGCTGATGGTCCACATCACGCCCCATCCGATGCACAGCTAGGTTCGGCCGCCCCTCGAGCCTCGCGTTGCCATGGTCACGTCGCCAGTCACCTTGAGTCCTCTAGTCCGTGCATCGAGTGCTCGGTCGCCCATGGCGAAACCCGCTTCGCCCGCTGGTCAACCCTTGGTAGCCGCCGGTCGGTCGTCGATGCTTATCCCCTGCTGTCGCCGGCGATTGACAGCCCTCTCTCTCCCGTCTCTCGCTTGTCTCGTTCGATTGATTGGGTTTGGCTAGGTTCGGCTTAGGCCTACCCCCTATTCCTTCTTCCCGTTTGATTTGGTGTGAGGGTTTAGACTGATGGATCCCCAAATCAATTTGCTGGTTAAGTCTCTCCCACTTAATTTGCCCGTTGCCCCAAATTAGAAGGAACGGATCCAACCCATTGCCAAAATTCAACCCAACTGAAATTGTTTTAACCCGGCAGAATGAGAATTGGGCTTTGCCCAATTGATTTAACACTTAGGGCTCATCCGGTCCGCTTGGTTTGGTCCAAAGGAAAAGTAAAGGAAATTGGGTCGGCCCAATTGATTTAATTTGACTAGCCCACTCGTTTGACCCAATTAGGAAAATAAAAGGAATTTGGCCCAATCCGGAAATAAAATAAAAGGAAAAGAAATGGGCCAATCCAAACGAGAGAAAAGTGATCCACTTAAATTAATCAACATTATATTTCTAATATTTACATTTAATAACTAATCCAATTAATTAATTATTTAAAATATTTGTTTCAACAATAATTTCTCATTCGAATTATTTAATCTGATAATAAAATGAAATTATTTATTTAATTTCCCCAATTTTCTTGCCGATCAAATGTTAGGGTTAACTTATTAATTTATTCAACTATTAGTGAACCCCTTTAAGGCAAAGAAAATTATTGGACCATGTACTAAATAATAATACCTACATGAATCCAATTAAATTCGAAAAATTAAAATTAAATAAAACGAATTTCATATATTAAAATAAATTGTACAAGGCTTAAAATTTCTTGGACATTACATCCTCTCCCCCTTATAAAAATTTCGTCCTCGGAATTTAAATCTAAGGTTACTCAAATAACTGCGGATAATTTGCTCTCATCTTCTCTTCGAGTTCCCATGTAGCTTCTTCCACCGCGTGATTCCTCCAGAGAACTTTAACGGAATGAATGATTTTATTCCTCAGCTTCTGCTCCTTCCTATCCAATATTTGAACAGGAATTTCCTCATATGATAAGTCCTTCTCGACTTGAATTGGCTCATAGGAAATAACGTGCTTGTAGTCTGGCTTATATGGACGTAACACTGATACATGGAACACGTTGTGGATGTGCTCAAGTTCAGGAGGTAATGCTACCTCGTACGCCACTTCGCCTATTCTCCTTAATATTTCAAAAGGTCCTATGAACCTAGGGCTTAATTTGCACTTCTTCCCAAAACGGATCTTCCCTTTCTAGGGAGATACCTTCAAGAACACAAAGCTACCAACTTCAAAGTCTCGTTTCTGACGATGTAAGTCGGCATACTTCTTCTGACGCTCCTGAGCTGCTACTAAACGCTGTCTTATTACTTTAATGATTTCCACGATTTGCTATACCAACTCTGGTCCCAACAATCTCCGTTCACCGACCTCATCCCAACATAACGGCGTTCGACACTTCCTCCCGTGCAATGCTTCGTACGGTGGCATGCCAATGCTGGCATGATAACTGTTGTTGTAAGCGAACTCTACCAGTGGAAAGTGATCGTCCCAGCTGCCCCCTAAGTCCATCACGACTGCTCGGAGCATATCCTCTAAGGTCTGAATCGTTCACTCGCTCTGACCATCAGTCTGAGGATGATACGCCGTACTCATTCTCAACTCTGTTCCCATTCTTTCCTATAGACTTCTCCAAAAATTTGACGTGAAGCGCGGATCTCTGTCAGATACAATAGATACCGGTACCCCATGTCGCGATACTATCTCCTTTACATAAAGTTTCGCTAACTGCTCCAATTTGTACCTGATCTTGATCGATAGAAAGTGGGCAGACTTGGTCAAACGATCTACGATCACCCAGATGGCATCTAGACCTTTATGTGTCGTTGGAAGTCCTACCACAAAATCCATTGTGATGTGCTCCCACTTCCATTTTGGAATCTCCAAAGGTTGCAACAATCCGTTCAGCCGTTGGTGCTCTGCCTTGACCCTCTGATAAGTTAAACAACGGCTGACGTATTCTGCAACTTCTCCTTTTAAATGCGGCCACCAATAATGCTGACGAAGATCTTGATACATCTTGGTGCTACCCGGATGTACCGAAAATTTTGTATTATGGGCCTCTTGTAATATTTCTTCCCTTAAGTCTGGTACATATGGTACCCAAATCCTTCCCTCGAACCTCAGCAATCCTGTGCTGTCAATCTTTTACTTCAATGATTTTCCCTCCGATAGTTGCTTCTTAATGTCAATGCATTCCTCGTCGAATTCTTGAGCCTCCATTATCTTATCCAGTAGGGTCGGTCCTGCTGTTACGGTGAACAATACTTCGTCCGTCTCCATCGGATACTAAACCTCCAATTCCAGACGTTCAAAGTCCTTTACCAATTCCTCCTGAATCGTCAGCTGCATCAATTTCGCTTTGCCTTTCCTGCTTAGGGCATCAGCCACTACATTTGCTTTGCCCGGATGGTACAGAATCTCACAGTCGTAATCCTTGATCAATTCTAACCATCGGCGCTGCCTCATGTTCAGCTCTTTGTGAGTGAAGATATATTTCAGACTTTTGTGATCTGTATATATCTCGCACTTCTCTCCGTATAGATAGTGCCTCCAATTTTTCAAGGCGAAAACTACCGCGGCTAACTCCAGGTCATGAGTCGGGTAACCCTTCTCATAATCCTTCAGCTGACGTGATGCGTACGCCACAACCTTGCCCTGCTGCATCAGCACACAGCCAAGACCTTTGTGTGATGCATCGCTATACACTACGAAACCCCCAGTGTTGTCTGGTAAGGTCAACACCGGTGCTTGGCTAAGTCTCTTCTTCAGCTCCATAAAACTTTCCTCGCATTTCTCCGACCAAACGAACTTAACTGTTTTTCTGGTGAGATTGGTTAACGGCGATGCGATATTTGAAAAATCCTAGATGAATCTCCGATAGTATCCTGCTAATCCCAAAAAACTCCGGATCTCCGTTGGCGTCTTCGGTTGTTCCCAATTGATAACTGCTTCTACTTTTGCTAGGTCCACCGAAACACCATTTTTGTCGATGATGTGACCCAGAAATTGTACCCTCTGCGACCAAAACTCACACTTAGAAAACTTCGCATACAGCTTCTCCCTCCTGAGAGTTTCCAATACAATTTTTAAATGTTCTACATGCTCTTCCTCTGTTTCTGAATACACCAAGATGTCATCAATGAATACAACTATGAACTTGTCCAAGTACTGCTTGAACACTCTGTTCATCATATCCATAAATGCCGCTGGCACATTCGTTAATCCAAATGACATTACCAGAAACTTGAAGCGCCCATAACGAGTCCTGAATGCAGTCTTCGGGATATCTTCCTGCCTCACCTTCAGCTGATGATAGCCTGTTCTTAGGTCGATTTTTGAAAAGTACTTCGCTCCCTTAAGTTGATCAAACAAATTATCAATCCTAGGAAGCGGATACCTATTCTTAATCGTAACTTTGCTCAATCTCTCGATAGTCGATACAAAGCCTCATAGAGTCATCCTTCTTCTTTACAAACAGAACTGGCGCTCCCCACGGGGACACGCTTGGTCTGATATAGCCTTTATCTAACAGTTTTTGCAGTTGTACCATCAACTCTTTCATTTCTACAGGTGCCATTCGATACGGCGGCTTCGATATTGGTGCGGTTCCTGGTGCCAAATCGATAACGAACTCGATTTCCCTGTCCGGCGGTAGTCCCGGAAGCTCATCTGGGAAAACATCGGCGAATTCCCTCACAATTGGTATTTGACTCATCTCGACGAGTATCAACCACATGGGCCAAATAACATATACAACCCTTCTTAAGCAATTTCTTGGTTTGCATCATAGTAAGACAACAAGATTGTCTTGGTGACTTACTACCGTAAAATACCACCTTTGACTTTTTAGGAGTCTTTAGGTGTACACACTTTTTCTTACAATCAATAACTGCTCCGTGGATTAACAGCCAATCCATTCCCAGGATTACATCAAACTCTCCAAGCCGAATTGATATCAAATCTACATTGAGCTTAAATCCTCGCAATTCAGCACAACAGTTCCTATGAATGTATTCTACGGGGATAATTTTCTTGTTTGCTACTTCTACGTTCATAGGGTGTTCTAACTTTTCACGAGGTAAATTTAACTGACTAGCAAATTCTTCGGAAACAAAAGAGCAGGTAGCACCCGAATCGAATAACACATATGCATTTATATCATTGATTGGGATAATACCTGACACCACGTCCTTGGATTCCATTGCATCCTAAACGGTCAGGTTGAACATGCGTGCCGTTGGCCTGTTAGCTTGACTGGCTGGTGCCCCATAGCTCAGCCGGTTGTTATTCCCGCTGTTGTTGCTGCTCCGGTTGCCACTCCCGACGTCGCCCTTCCTCTTCGGACAGTCCTTAATCTGGTGGTCGGGTGATCCACAAGAGAAGCATCCTCCTTTCTGTCTGTTAGGGCACTGAGGAGCCATGTGCCCCGGTTGTCCAGAACGGTAACACACGCTTTTCCCTTTCATGCATTCCCCCGTGTGGTTTTTACCACAATTGCTGCACCTGCCTGCTTTCTTCACCTCCCCTCCAGATTTGTTCCCTCCGGATGACTGACTCTCAGTCCACTTGCGTTTATTGGGGTTACTGCCCCCGCTGCTCTCTACCTTCGGGCCCTCATGACCCTTCTTCTTTTCTTGATTGTATTTAGCCAGGGCCTCACTGCCACCCTCTGCAATGATCGCTCGTTCCAATAGTTCTGCAAATGTTTTGATTTTTAATACCGCAATAGAACGGTATACCCATGGTTTCAACCCTAGCTCAAACCTACGAGCTTTCCTTTCTTCTGTGCTAACTTGGTGAGTTACAAACCGTGCCAACTCGTTAAACCTAGCTGCGTACTCAGCCACGGACATATTTCCCTGCTTTAGCTCCAAAAACTTGACCTCCATCTCTTGTTCCATGCTCTCTAGAAAGTAGTTTTCCAGGAACATCTCTTTAAAGCATTCCCATGAGATAATGCCTTTTTCAGCTCGGCCCCTGTTGGCCTTCCACCAATAGTTAGCCTCGCCCTTTAACATGAAGGTGGCAAAACTTGTTTTCTGTTCCTCTGCTACCCGAGCGACCTCGAAGACCTTCTCTATCTCTTCGATCTAGGTATGTGCTTTTATCGGGTTAAGAGTTCCCTAGAACTCGGGTGGTCTAACCAGTTTGAAGTCCTTGAAAGTGGCCAAATGATGCGCTGGCTCGGGTGCTGGTTGGGTCCCTACAGGTGGTGGTCTTGATTGCATGGCTTCTGCCAGCATCTCAGCGAACATTCTCATTGGATTGGGTTGAACCCCAACCTCGCTTTCTGACTCCTCAACCCGCTGGTTACGTGGTCGTCCTCTTGGCGGCATGATTTGAATAAGAAAAACCGCTGACTTTTACCTATAATTTTATATTTTACACAATATGTCATTGAGATCAGCAATCAAAGGTAGAAACATTTATCAAACACATTTGATTTAAATGAAACAACTGCATTTATATTTATATACCACTGTTTTGTTACAATCAGACTAAACATGTGGCATACTTCTATAAATGCTCTACTACATGCCCTATCAATCATTAACCATTTCCCCTGATACAAAAAGTGGGGAATAATAACTGACCATCCCTCATAACAGACAAAAGTTGGGTTTAACTGCTACCCCAATCAGATATAAAGGTTCACAACATAATCATGTCCCTAACCTAACAAAAAGTGGGACCTACTACACCCAAAACAAAACAAGACAATCAACCTAACACGTCACTACATGTCGTGACGGATCCGTGCCTGTTGACCTGAAGAAAAGGCTCCACCCACGACTCGGCGACGAACCGAGCGGGTAAACTCTCCCATATCAGTCCGAGGCCTCCTATAGGCTACATCCAAGGCAAATCCCAAGGTCTCGATCCTCACCGCTCCGGCCTCCAACTGGTCCTCCAACCGATCAACCCTTCTGGCTTCTCTGACCCAAGCTTCTCTAACTCGCATCCTCTCAGCAGTCTCCAGCCCAAACTCGAACTTTATGGCCTCCTACTTAGCCTTCAGATAGGCGATCTCCATATCTTTCTGTTCCAATCTCTCTCTCAGCTCAGCATTCCGGGCCACCATCTGATGTAGCAGTGGTCCAATCTGTTGCGATGAGGTCTTATAACCCTGCAGCTGTACCTTCACCACCTCCAACTCATGCTCCAGCTGATAAGCTAGCTCCCTATACTGATCCTCCGTGATCTGGTGGGTCTGGTTCTGCTCCTCCAAATGAGCTACCCGGTCCTCCAGCTCCTCGTTCTTACTGGTCAGTCCCTCTATGATATCATCTGCAGTAGAGCCCATGCCATCAACATAAGCAGGTGGCTCATCACTGTCAGTCTCTGGGTCCTCCTCACTATCATCCGGGTCCTGACTGCCGGATCTCATAACCCTACCTATAACAGGCTCATCCCGTGGTACTCCTGGGGTAATAGGTGCATAGCCCACTAACTGCTCGGTAACCACAGGTATATATGTGAATACCTCCTCCTGGACTCCACTGGTCCCTCCTATGTTAGCGATCCTACAAACACAGACATAGACAACAATGTCAGTATCATAATAAAATACATTCATTGATTAAAATGAAAGGATATTTTATCATGTACAACTCGGCTTGGCAGATTTCCAAAATCCACCCCCACACAAGGCCATTATCTGAATCTCCTTGATTCATATCCTAGCGTACTCAATACGAGTTTAAATCTAAGGTCATAACCTAGGTTTAGCGATCCTAAAGTTTATAACCTATGGCTCTGATACCAACCTGTGACGCCCCCAGATTCGGATCTCCAAATACCCGGATCCGGTCATCACGATCCAATACATCATTTACCTCCAACAACATACATTGACTAAAATGCGGAATATAACAAACATATGTTGTTCATTAGAAAGGTGTTACTAGTCCCAGAATATAATAACCTTAAGTACTTAACACAAATCCATACCCCGAATAACTATCAGGGTTTAAATTATATTAATAGTAATTAACTACATATAAGATAAAATCAGCTACGGGAAGCCTATCACTTCATCCTTTCTTTCCCTTTGCTCTTTCCTGATGTCTCGGGTTTTGCTGCAATGGAGTCATGATATAGCAAGGGTGAGCAACGAGTTTGCTCAGCAAGTTTAAAGTACAACAATAAGGGGTATATCATGATGAAGGGAATATAGAAAGAGAATTCAACAATAATTATCAGAAGCAAGAACAATAACTGCTTTTAGAAAAATTGATAGTCAAGTAGACTTTGAACAATAACTTCCAAAGGAGTCATTAGCTAGTTGACCCTCTGGTTACTGGCTACAGAATAAGTACTTGAGGGGATCAACCTCGCGTACGCTATGTATATGCATAACATTTAACTCTGCTGTTTGTACCTTATATTCGAAACATGGGGTACTCCCCTATAATAAAAGGGGTGTTCATCCAGTCTAAGAATCCTTACCGTTGATTGGTTCGGATAGCTTTATAAATTCTCACATACTTCCCTGACCGAAACAAGGGTCAGACTTAATCATGAATAGTTCGTGAATTTCGGAACTTTAATAATGTACGAATTCAAATGCATCGAATGCGATTGTCAATAATATCATAGATGTGGAATAACTGTAAATTAATTAAATCACTTAAGCGTTCTTAGAATAAAATTTCAAGCCACAGTACGATAGTAGCCCGCTCGAATGAAAAGAAACTTGCAACAATTAAAGTTTCGATATAAAGAACTTGCTCAATGTAAAAGTTGAGTAAGATGAACTTGCTCAAGGATAAGAAACTTGCCTGTTTGCTCAGCTACAAATAAATCTTAGCTTTAACTAATTGATCTTGGATAACCTATCAGTTGATAAAGTCGGTTTATCCATTAGCATTGCATAACTATATATCGATACACTCACTTATGCTATTTATTTAGCAAATAAATAATTCACCATATACATTTAATTACTATTTAACATTAGCTAGACAGAAATTAATTAATGACTCTTAGCTATTAAAATAAATTATATCTAATTATAGTTACTTATCATTTGAGTACTCAACTATTACCTTTATTTATTAAGGCCAAAAATAAATAATTAACCTAGTAATCTCACTCATACTTAATCATTATTTCGTTAATGATTAAGCAATTGTTATCCTTATTAACTGTAACGACCCCAAAAATCATACAATTCCAACTCTCGACTTCGGTCGTTAACAATACATCTATATTCTAACTTACAACATTAATCAATGCTAAACTTAATAAAATGCGGAAATAACAAAATTTTTCTATTACAAATCATTCTTGATTCCCAAAGTTCTCAACCTTTACATCTGAATATCTTAGAATCATGTTGGTATCATGATTCACCTTGTTGAACTTACCATAAAAATTTACATCTCAATATAAACTTTACAACTCAACATAAATACAATTTATACATCATCAAATACATTACTCAAAACCTTAATCATGGTTCATTATTATAAATTTTAAGCTAAACATTTGTTCCTCATGCATTATGTCTGATTCACGTCATTTAGGTAGCACATAACTTTACCTTGAATCCTTAACCTGCAAAAATGGTTTTTTGCAAGAATGAGCTCGACAGCTCAGCAAAATCTAACAGTTTGCATGCATCACGTAGCACATAATTATCATGCTTATCTAACATAATGTAAACATCTAATTAAATATAACTTACATGTTGTACGTCACATATCAAGTAGAGATTGAATTCCATAATTCAATCAACATTCTTTACTCAATCAAGGAAGTCATATGTTGACTTTAATAATTTATACCCACAGTACATGTAACATGTCATGCTCTTACAGTATAAAATTTAAAGCAATTAATCATCGAGTTCACATAACAACTAGGAACTGAAAGACTTGCCTGATTTGTAGATTATCAATTACCATAACCAGCTTATATATATCTGCACTTCACGTATCCTTTGATTTCTTCTAAGTTTAGTCACATAATTAGGAGGCTTGATTATCCTTCTTCTTCCTCTTCCAATTCTACAAAAATCTCTCTTTCTTTCTCTCTTTTCCTTTCTCTGTATTCTTAGTCTTAGGCTTAGGAAAAGAACGTAAGAATAAAATCCCTCCTTCAGTTACTAGAAGGCTTAAAGTTTAGTCAGTTACAAAATACCAAGGGTCTAGGCCACGTTTGGCTAGAACAAAAAAAATAATAATCTATTTTTCTCTTTATTTTAATATTTCTTCTATTCTATAATATATATGTCACACTTGATTTAATTAAATACAAATAACCCTTCTTATTAATAATTCAATTATTCCATACCAATAAAATTATAACAATTAATTTAGTCACACAAAAATATAATTTTTATTTAATAAATAATTTTGTTTAATAAAATCATCTTTCACTTAATAAATAATTTTATTTAATAAAAATTATTCATCCTCTCATTTAATAAATTACCAATATCTTATCGACATCTATGCATAATAAAATATGCATCAAGTATAAAAATATTTATTATCACTTTACTTAATATTCTCATACAAACAAATTGTCACACAATATTCTCATCAAATATTTATTTATTAAATAAACATCCCAATTAAAATATTTATTATACTCAATAAATATTTTATCCATTTACGAAATTCACAATCGTAATACATTAACATGTAATATATTATTTTCTCGTTTTATCAAAACAAATATTAATTCACTATTTTAATTAAGTGAATTTACTCTCACTATCATGAAATATAATCCATAACAATTCTTCGCTAACAAGGCATAACAATTAAAATATATTATTTCACAATATAATTTTCAACTTTCTAATATTCAGAAAATATCTTTTTCGTAGCAATTTCCTTCACTTCATTCAATAGTTTAATTAACTATTAAACTTCTTTTCCCAAATACACGAACATATAATTCTCTTCACATCAAATCATATATCTCACAATATATATAACATATATATACACATACTCAAACTCAAAACGTCATATAATAAAAATTTTGTTTGCTAAATTCTTATTTAATAATTTCTGAAAATTCGGGTTGTCACATCAGCTTTATTCATACCCAATTATTATTAATATTAATTAGATAATAACTAGATATTTATTATCTTTATTTATTATTATTAAATAATAAATAATAGATAATTATTTTATAATGCGATTTATACTTAATTATTATTTAATACTAACTAAATAATAATTAAATATTTATTGTTTATCGATAAATAACTTCATTCATACTAATTAAATATTTAGTATCTTTATTTATTATTATTTGTTAAATAATAAATAATTACTTTATTAACTTCATTCATACTTAATTATTATTTAACATTAATTAAATAATAATTAAATATTTATTATCCTTATTTATTACTTAATGATAATAAATAATTATTTTATTAACTTTATTCATAATTAATCGTTATTAAATAATATTTATTCTCTTTATTTATTTAATAATAATTAATTATTTTATTAACTTTATTCATATTTAATTATTATTTAATGTTAATTAAATAATAATTAAATTTTTATTATCTTTATTTATTTTTATTGATAAATAATAAATAATTAATTTATTAACCTTTTTCATACTTAATTATTATTAAATAATAATTACATATTTATTATCCTTATTTATTGTTTAGTGATAAATAATAAATAATTAATTGATTGACTTTATTCATACTCAATTATTATTTAATAATGATTAATTTCATTATTAAATAACAAATAATCATTAATTCATCTTAATGAATAGACTCATTTGTGGATTATCTTGGCTGAATAACAATGAATTAGCAAATCAACTATCCAGCCCAACATTATCACCCAACTAGAAAACCAAGGTTCAATGTGTTTTTATATTAACAGTGTGATGGACAATACAGTAAATACCAAATGAGCAAAATCTGGTTCAGCCATTTCAACAAATACTTGTTGTGCATCCAAACACACAACACTGTCCTAATTCTATATAGAAATTTGGACTACCCGAACCTTAAGGTTCATCAGATTCTCAACAAGAACAACACAATACAACACCAGATGTTCAAATCCAAACAAAACAATATAATACAATTCCAAAACAATGTATATTAAAAACCAATACCATCGGCTGCTAGAACCTTTAAGGTTCATTATCAACAGTGTTCCAACAAGGTTTAACACAGTACAAGTAACAACACAATTCAAGTATAGAAGAAAAATTTCCAAAAACCAACCCACAAGAAAAATCGGCAGTTTGGTATACCTTGGGTTCGATCGCGTTGCAACTCTTCTCCTCCTACCGAAATAAGTGACCAAGCTGGACATTTACAGTAGCTTCCTCTCTATTATTTTTTTTTTCTAATTTGGACTCACAAACAAAGGGATTCGGCAGCTTGGTCTAGGGCATGGGGGGTTCAATTTATAGAAGAAAATTTACCCAACTTGGTTTGGGCATTACCCTAATCGAAAGGGAATTGACCCTCGGTAGGAAGGAAACAGCGGCTGATGGTCCACATCACGCCCCATCCGATGCACAGCTAGGTTCGGCCGCCCCTCGAGCCTCGCGTTGCCATGGTCACGTCGCCGGTCACCTTGAGTCCTCTAGTCCGTGCATCGAGCGCTCTGTCGCCCATGGCGAAACCCGCTTCGCCCGCTGGTCAACCCTTGGTAGCCGCCGGTCGGTCGTCGATGCTTATCCCCTGCTGTCGCCGGCGATTGACAGCCCTCTCTCTCCCGTCTCTCGCTTGTCTCGTTCGATTGATTGGGTTTGGCTAGGTTCGGCTTAGGCCTACCCCCTATTCCTTCTTCCCGTTTGATCTGGTTTGAGGGTTTAGACTGATGGATCCCCAAATCAATTTGCTGGTTAAGTCTCTCCCACTTAATTTGCCCGTTGCCCCAAATTAAAAGGAACGGATCCAACCCATTGCCAAAATTCAACCCAACTGAAATTGTTTTAACCCGGCAGAATGAGAATTGGGCTTAGCCCAATTGATTTAACACTTAGGGCTCATCTGGTCCGCTTGGTTTGGTCCAAAGGAAAAGTAAAGGAATTTGGATCGGCCCAATTGATTTAATTTGACCAGCCCACTCGTTTGACCCAATCAGGAAAATAAAAGGAATTTGGCCTAATCCGGAAATAAAATAAAAGGAAAAGAAATGGGCCAATCCAAATGAGAGAAAAGTGACCCACTTAAATTAATCAACATTATATTTCTAATATTTACATTTAATAACTAATCCAATTAATTAATTATTTAAAATATTTGTTTCAACAATAATTTCTCATTCGAATTATTTAATCCGATAATAAAATGAAATTATTTATTTAATTTCCCAAATTTTCTTGCCAATCAAATGTTAGGGTTAACTCATTAATTTATTCAACTATTAGTGAGCCCTTTAAGGCAAAGAAAATTATTGGACCATGTACTAAATAATAATACCTACATGAATCCAATTAAATTCGAAAAATTAAAATTAAATAAAACGAATTTCATATATTAAAATAAATTGTACAAGGCTTAAAATTTCTTGGACATTACAATATATCACGATCGTCATAATAATTTAATATCATGATTTACTAACTCATACACATTCGGGATATTACATTCATCCATTCCTCTAAGAATTTCATCTTAGAAATTATAACATATTCATCTTTGCTCATTCTATTCATCATTCTCTCTAAGAATTTCACTTTTTCTTTTTGAAACTTCATCTACTTCTTCTAGGAAATATTTAGAATTGTCGCATTCTATGACTACTTCTTTCTGGGAGAAATTGCCCTCTTCACAATCAGTTTTCCAAATAATAGGATTCTTCATTAATTGCTCAATAATTGTGAAGTAGTTTAAACAAGTAGAAAATAAAATATTCTTTAAAAACTTTTCATATTATGCTAAGGGGCTATAAAGACCATGAACTTATCCTGGGTTCTCAAGTATTTTTACCAGTTTTCGCGTACAAAATAAAATTGTACACCAGGTGATCAGTCTTTTGTACTCTGACGTTATGCGCAACGTAAATTCTGGGCAAACGACTATATGTATTTGTTTGACCACCTTATGGGTTGTCGGGATTTTTTTGACATCAAATACCCCAATAATAGGGTTGTCCATCTCAGACTTACTACAAAATTCCGCACCAAAATAATTTGGTTTGGCATAAATTCTTAAATAATGCTTGAATTTCATAAACATATTTATCAATCTTTGTCTTAGCCGAATCAAATTGCTTAAACTTACATCAACAACTCTAACGTCAATCGAAATATTTTAGCCAACTCAACTGGCATACTTTTTCATACTTTAAAGAAAACAAAAATTATTTTATGACGTTATGATACCGCATTGTCTATATAGTACGTTGAGGATTCTATCATTTTATGATTTTGTCATACTACATCATACCATAGTGGGTTGACCATCCTATGATCAAATCCAACACTAGGTTAAACTGCACTGATGACTCCATCGTTTATCACTGCTACACCATATTCCAAGATGTGAATGATTACATAAAATACAATTTGATATTTTTAAATCATCTTTGTCTAGCCGAAACTATTAGCATAGTCATATAAATAATAGTACTTTTAAAAATCATTGATCAAATAATTTGGCCTCATACATTTTTCGAAGACACAAAAGTGTAAATATCAGCACGAAGTTAATAAATTTCAAAATCTAGCATAACTAGAAGATTTGGAATATTCATGTCACCTCATCAACTTAAATTTCTTCCATTCCTCCACTATTTAATAATTCTATCTATGTCTAACATCACCAATGCTCATCACCTTGTGATAGGTGCAAAATATTCTATATTTTTGGTTCCTTTATGCTTAGTATTGTTATATGTTTTCTGTGTTTATGAGCTGATTTAAGGTATTTATCGATTTATAGAAGAATTTGATATGCTTTTGCAAAATATGGGTTTAATGCTGATTTTTATGTTGTTTTGTAGAATACTCTACGATCGCTGGGTGAGAGCTCTACGTTCATAGTGTAGTCTGGCATCTCTACGATCGCAAGAAGGTCAAGGCAGACTCACGCGATGATTTGATATAGTACTCTACGATCGTTGAGTGGAGTTGTTCGACGATTCCTAGTTGAACTCTACGATTGCCGAGATTCACCCTACGACCAGGCTCACAGCACTCTACATTTCTAGTCTAGTGGCTAAGTTACTTTACGATAGCGTTGTTAACTCGACGATTGTCTCAAGTCCACTCTACGACTGACGAGAGAACTCTACGACTGCATGGCTGTACTACGAAGTAATGGTGCCGAGTGTTACTCTACGATGTTGTTCGACATGCAGATTTCCAATTCTGAATAGGATTTGAATTGTTGGGATGTTAGAGTTAGATTCCTAATAGGATTTGGAGATAGAATTACAATCATACATGGAAAGTATCTCTAATTATGGGAAGTAGAGTCTGATATGGAAACTGAGAATCAACTGGAAAAGGAAACTGAGGAAGACTTGAATTTGGAAACTAAAATTTAATTTGATAAGGAAGTTACTTGAAGCTAGATTTCAGAGATTGAGAATGATTTAGAATCCTACCATATCTACAGATTGAAGACTTCTGAATTAGAATTTGATTAGAATTCTTCTAGGTTTCAAATCATTTATAAATACTTATCACTTATAATCAGTTAGGGGCATCTTGGACATCCTGAATCATCATCTTATATCATATTTTCTTAGTTTATCAATATGCTAGTTTTCTTTTATTCAGTTTGAAGGGGACGTGGATCCTTAGTAATAGTTTATGGTTTGATTAAATATACAGTATTTATTCCTTCTTATATGAAGCATATTTTGATAATCTGTTTTAATTGTTAAATATTATTTGATTAATTGATTTGATTTCTGCAGGATTAAATTGGTTGGTTGATAATATATGCTAAATTCAGGAATAGTATTACATAATTGATATTATTTCTAATCGCAGGTAGCAGTTAGTGATACTAATTGTGGTCAAGCTTTTGGTTTATTGCTATGGTTATTAGGAAACAAGTTAAACAATCCGAGCTTATGTGTTTGTTGCTTGGAATGGTCTAATCCCTTAGTTCTTAATGCTGCTGTCATATTAAATCTAAAGAGCTTATTTTAGGTTATATGATAGTTAGAATCTTGTGAAGAGCTTATTTCATTAAGTAACAATCTAACTGGAATTTCGGATAACAGAGCTTGTTGTTATCTAGGACTATTAGTTTCATTGAAGGATAAATATTTGAATATTTAATTGATCTGTTGCTGTGAGAAGGTGAAACTGAACTGGAAAACTGAAGTTTTAATTTATTAATTAACTTTATTATTTTAAATTTGTTCTTGTTAATTAGGTAAACAATTTCAAATACCCCCAATCTTTTATTTACTGTTAAAATTGTTAGAAACAATAGGATAAATTAAAATCAACATTGTGAGATCGACCCTCGCTACTGCTATACTAATTTTGTGTTTGTAGAGTTGAGTAAGGTTTTTATTTTTGATAGCACTGACGACAACTCCCAAATTTTGGCGCCGTTGCTAGGGAACTTGATTGCAACCATGGCTGCTAATTCACAGCAGTATGGGACTAGGGTGGATCATGCACTAAAAAGGGTGAATGAGGTAAGTACAATTACTCTTAAGCAACAAATTTTTGATCTAACTGCTATGGTGAGACAAATGGTTGCAGCAAGCATGCCAGTAGCAAAAGCTTGTGGGTTCTGTTTACAGTCAAGCCACAACACAGATGCTTGTCCAACACTGCAAGATGATGAAACTATGCAACAAGCCAATGCAATGGAGAATTATCAGGTACAACCTCAAAAGAAATATGATCTTTACTCAAATACTTACTATCCAGGATGGAGGGATCATCCCAACTTAAGCTATAGAGGTAATAGACTACCTACACCACCTGTTTTCCCTAATAGACAGCAAGGGTTCCAGCCAACTCAACAACAGTACCAACCTAGGCAAGCAGCACCTGCAACCCAAGGAACATCATTGGAGGATATGTTTAAAGTATTCACGAGTCAAACTCAACAGTTCCAGCAGGAGACCCGAACTTGTATTCAAGACTTGAGGAATTAAATAGTTTAGCTAGCTGCTACAGTTGGCAGGTTGGAATCTCAAGACTCAAGAAAACTGTCATCCCAAATAGTTCTCAACCCAAGGAAAAATGCAAGTGTCATTACATTAAGGAATGGGAAAGAGCTGGAAGTGCCCAAAGTTACTGCAGACTTTGATGAAGAGAAAGCTAAGGAGGAAGCTGAACCATCGAAGGTAAGTCCTAACTTTGTGATTCCAGTTAAAGCTAACCCCTTCCTTTTCCACATAAAAATCACAGGACCTTAAGAAAGGATGAGCAAGGGAAAGAGATTTTGGAGACCTTTAGAAAGGTGGAAGTCAATATACCATTGTTAGATGCAATCAAATAGGTGCCAAGATATGCTAAATTTTTAAAAGAGCTATGCACTAACAAAAGAAAGCTGAAAGATGATAAAAGAGTCACTGTTGGAGAGAATGTATCAGCAGTACTTCAAAGAAAGATGCCCCCTAAATGTAAGGATCCAGGCATGTTCACCATACCATGTAGGATAGGTAACACCAGGTTTGAGAAAGCTATGCTAGATTTAGGAGCTTCAATTAATGTCATGCCTTTATCTATATATGTTTCTTTAAATCTAGGTCCTTTAAAACAAACTGGTGTTATTATTCAACTAGCTAATAGGACTAATACTTACCCTCAAGAGATAATTGAGGATGTTTTAGTACAGGTGAATGAGCTGATCTTTCCTACAGACTTTTACATAGTGGATATGGAAGATGATACATCTCTAAATCCGGCACATATCTTGTTAAGGAGGCCATTTTTTAAAATAGCAAGAACTATGATTGATGTACATAATGGGACCTTAACCATGGAGTTTGATGGAGAAAAGATTCAGTTCAATATATATAAAGCCATGAGGTACCCTAGTGATGTTAATCCTATTTTTGCTATTGATGTGATTAATTCTCTTGTGCAGCAATCTTTTGAATATATGCATAAAGAAGGTTTGGAAGTTGCCATTACTAACAGCTTGGAGATAGACAAAGAAGAAGAAGTTGAGCAGAGCCAGGAATTGAAGGAGGTTGTGGCTACATTACACTCCTCGCCCAAAATTTCAGATAAGTATGCAGTCAATTCTATTCAATTACCTGCCACTCATCAAAAATTGTTGCCATCTGTTATGCAGGCTCCAACCTTAGATTTGAAGCCATTACCTGTGCACTTAAAGTATGCATACCTAGAGACTAGTGATACATTGCCAGTAATAATTGCTAGTAACCTAACCAAAGTGCAGGACGACAAATTGCTTAGAATTCTTAAGGATCACATCACTATTTTGGTTGGACGATAGCAAATATTAAAGGTATAAGCCCAGCTATGTATATGTATAGAATTCTTTTAGAAGAAGGAGCCAAGCCAACCAGAGAAGCACAACCCATGGTGGAGGTAGTCAAGAAAGAAGTTTTGAAGTTGCTAGATGCAGACATAATATACCCCATCTCAGATAGTCAATGGGTAAGTCTAGTCCAAGTAGTACCAAAGAAGTCTGGAATTACAATCATTAAGAATGACAATAATGAGCTGGTGCCAACAAGAATGCAAATAGGATAGAAAGTGTGCATTGATTACAGGAAGTTTAATGCAGTAACTAGAAAAGACCACTTTCCCCTTCCTTTTATTGATCAAATATTAGAAAGATTGGCAGGCCATGCTTATTATTGTTTTCTAGATGGTTTTTCAGGTTATAACTAAATTGTGATTGCCTAGAAGACCAGGAGAAGACCACATTCACATGCCCATTTGAAACTTTTGCTTATAGGAGAATGTCTTTTGGCTTATGTAACGCACCGGGTACTTTTCAAAGATGCATGGTAAGTATTTTCTCTGATCTTTTAGAGAATTGCATTGAGGTTTTTATGGATGATTTCACAATACATGGTGATTCTTTGTATGCTTGTTTAGAAAATTTAACTAAAGTACTTGATAGATGTTTGGAAACAAATCTTGTTCTTAAGTAGGAGAAGTGTCATTTTATGGTAGAACAAGGGATAGTACTTGGCCATGTAGTTTTAGCTAGAGGATTAGAAGTTGATAAAGCTAAAATAGAAATCATTGCTGCATTACATTACCCTACAAAAGTGCAGGATATTTGTTCTTTTCTTGGTCATACAGGTTTCTATAGGAGGTTTATCAAGGACTTTTCCAAGATAACATTGCCATTATGCAAATTATTGTAGAAAGATGTGGAGTTCCAGTTCACTGATGAATGCAAGGAGGCTTTTGACAAACTGAAGAAACTACTAACCTCAGCACCAGTGATCTACCACCAAACTGGAAGTTGCCTTTTGAGATTATGTGTGATGCTAGCAATTATGCAGTTAGAGTTGTGTTGGGCCAAAGAATCAACAAAACTGTCCATACTATCTATTATGCCTCCAGAACATTGAATGCTGCTCAGATAAACTACTCTACGATTGAGAAAGAATTGTTATCAGTTATTTTTGCTTTGGATAAATTTAGATCATATTTACTTGATACTAAAGTTGTAGTTTACTCTGATCATGCCGCTCTTAGGTACTTATTGACCAAGAAGGAAACCAAGCCTACAATCATTAGGTGGATTTTGTTACTGTAAGAGTTTGACTTAGAGATAAAAGACAAGAAGGGAGTTGATAACTTGGTAGCAGACCATTTGAGCAAAATAATTAAGGAGGATGAGACACTACCATTACAAGATTCTTTTCCAGATAAGTATTTATTTTCTGTTAATAGAACTTTTCCTTGGTATGATAAGATTGTTAATTATTTAGCCAATGACTTTGTCCTAAAAGAATATTCTAAAATGCAAAAAGATAAACTGAGATCAGATGCCAAACACTATGTATGAGATGACCTACACCTATGGAAATTTTGTAGTGATCAAGTTGTTAGGAGGTGTGTACCCAATAGTGAATTTTAGTCTATTTTATGTTTTTGTCATTCATATGCCTGTAGAGGTCATTTTGGACCTAAAAGAACTGCTCACAAGGTTTTAGAATCTAGTTTTTATTAGCCAACTATTTTTAAAGATTCTTATCTATTTTGTAAGTTATGTTCAAACTGTCAAAAGACTGGGAATATCTCACATAGGAATCAGATGCCACAGACCCCTATTTTAATTGTTGAAATCTTTGATGTCTAGGGAATTGATTTTATGGGACCTTTTCCTTCTTCTTTTGGTAATACTTATATCCTTTTGGCTATTGATTATGTCTCTAAATGGGTTGAAGCTAAGGCTACAAAGACTGATGATTCGAAAGTTGTTGCAGATTTTGTTCAGTCTAATATTTTTGTCAAGTTTAGAGCTCTAAGAGCCATTATCAGTAATAGAGGGACCCATTTTTGTAATAGGGTGCTTGCAGCACTGTTTAAAAAGTACAATGTCATGCACAGGGTTTTCACATCATACCATCCCCAAAGTAATGGCCAGGCTAAAGTATCCAACAGAGAGATCAAATCCATTTTAGAGAAAGTTGTGAAGCCTAGCAGGAAGGATTGGAGTATGAGATTGCCAGA
Organism: Aralia elata; assembly: GCA_034770075.1. Taxonomy (NCBI): domain Eukaryota; kingdom Viridiplantae; phylum Streptophyta; class Magnoliopsida; order Apiales; family Araliaceae; genus Aralia; species Aralia elata. The sequence continues at coordinate 17,213,645 of CM068386.1, read as the reverse complement.
TGCACTATGGGCTTACAGAATAGCTTATAAAACTTTTATTGGTATGTTACCATATAGGATAGTATTTGGAAAACCTTGTCATTTACCTGTGGAATTGGAGCATAGAGCTTTTGGGGATATTAAGCAGTGCAACATGGATATGGATCAAGCTGGCGAGCATAGGAAGTTACAGTTGCAGAAGCTAGAGGAGTTAAGGAATGAAGCCTACGAAAGTTCTAAGATTTACAAGGACAAAACTAAAGCTTTTCATGATAAATAGATTCTGAAGAAGAATTTTGTTGTGGGACAGAAAGTTCTCCTTTACCACTTAAGGCTTAAGTTGTTTCCAGGTAAGTTGCGTTCTAGATGGGTTGGACCTTTTGTTATTACTAACATTTTTCATCATGGTGCAGTGGAAATTCAGAGTCTAAGTATAGGGAAGATATTCAAAGTGAATGGTCATAGGCTCAAACCTTTCTATAAAGGCTATCAGGTGGAAACTGTTGAGACAGTTGGGTTGGAGGAACCATTTTATGGAGATTGAGAAGATTGCGGTCGGGAAAACGACATTAAACAAATGCGCTTCATAGGAGGCAACCCATGAATCATATTTGATTTTTTATCCCTTTTTTTTTTTATTTTTTTAGTTGCATTTTAGTTAGTTACTCTCTTCTTTGCATGATTGTCTTACATTGGGGACAATGTAAGGTTTAAGTGCGGGGGAGGGGTTTAGGTTATTATTTGAGCTATTTAGGATATGACATGCTAGATACGCTGCTTTCAAGTCTGGTACCCTACGATTGTAGTGTTCTGCTGAGCTTTTAAAGGTTGAAATCGTAAAATGAATATTGATGCTTATTTGCAGAATTTGATTTGATGCTTAATCAACTAATACACAATAATGACTTAGTTGGGATCCATGAGTTGATTTTAAATTGGAATTACTTTGCATGAGTTGAATACGAGATACATGATTACTTGACTGAGTTATTTGTGGGATTATACTTTGTGCACTGATTTTGAGATTTGAGACTTGTTTAAACTATTATTTTGTTTGCAGAACCTTGTGCAAGAAAAATATTTATAAAAAAAATCTGAGAAAATTATGAACGAAATGCAGAAAGAAAAAAAAAATTCTAGTGTCTTGTGGTGGGTTGAGATGGAGCGTAAAACGCACTCACCCATAAACACAAGAGCGAGATGGAGCGTAAAACGCACTCGTTGAAAAGTCATTAGTGGGATGGAGCATAAAATGCACCCACTTGAAAGAGAAAAGAAAAAAATATGAAAGGTAAAATGGAGCATAAAATGCATTCACATAAATTGGAAATTACAGGTTCTGGTGCTCAAAGGATTGCAGGATATTCAGGTTTTGAGTTTTGAGTCAGTGTGCATAGTTGTTGTTCCATATAAACTTAGGTGGGTATTTATGCTGATCGTATGAGAGATATTTGTGTGGAAGTATTCTGATTTAGATGATGTTTTGTAGAGAATGACATAGTTGTTATTGTGAGTTGGTTGATGAGGTGTTGGTCAGGTTTATGTGATAGGTGTTATTATTTCATGATGTTTATTTGGAGACCTTTGAAAGTTTGGTTGGTCTAAGTCAGATAAGTTTTTGATTTCTGTTTACATGAGGACATGTAAAGACTAAGTTTGGGGGAATTTGATAGGTGCAAAATATTCTATATTTTTGGTTCCTTTATGCTTAGTATTATTATATGTTTTCTGTGTTAATGAGCTGATTTAAGGTATTTATCGATTTATAGAAGAATTTGATGTGCTTTTGCAAAATATGGATTTAATGCTGATTTTTATGTTGTTTTGCAGAATACTCTACGATCGCTGGGCGAGAGCTCTCCGTTCGTAGTGTTAGGGTGCAGTCTACGATTGCAAAAAGGTCAAGGTAGAGTCACGTGACGATTTGATATAGTACTCTACGATCATTGAGTGGACTTGTTCGATGATTCCTAGTTGAACTCTACGATTGTCGAGATTCACTCTACGACCAGGCTCGCAGCACTCTACGTTTCTAGTACAACGGCTAAGTTACTCTACGATGGTGCTGTTAACTCGACAATTGTCTCAAGTCCAATCTACGACTGACGAGAGAACTCTACGACTGCATGGCTGTACTACGAAGTGATGGTGCAGAGTGTTACTCTACGATTTTGTTCGACATTTAGATTTCCAATTCTGAATAGGATTTTAATTGCTGGGGATGTTAGAGTTAGATTCCTAACAGGATTTGGAGATGAAATTACAATCATACATGGAAAGTATCTCTGATTATGGGAAGTAGAGTCTGATATGTATGGGTAAGAAAATCGTACCTTGCTAGGGTTAGCGTTTCGTGTTGGCTGAGGAGGAGAGAAATCCATGCAGAGTATGGTATTGATTGATGAATTAAAGAGGGGAGAAGAACAGGTAGGCAATTACCCTAGTAACACGTGGGAGAACTCCTAGGATCCAAGTGCCTTCTAAAGTAACTAGGATCCAGAGAGCCGTAGTGTATACTTTGGGTTGAGAGAGAATTTCCAAGTTCTTTAGTTTCTCCAAAAGTCCAAGCCAAGTCAGGAATCCAAAAAAGTCCCTTCCTCAATGGAATGGAAGGAGTATTTATAGGGTTTTCTGGGAAGTGGTCATGTGCCAGGCACATGACCTCGGAGGAAATTGCAGAAATACCCTTAGCCACTAGAGTAATGCTCATATCGCCTTTGTCCTTCTAGCCACCAATCCAATTCCTCAATCAATTTTTAAAATGATAAGTTGCCTCCACTAGTCTTCTGTCTCGGGACACGTGAAAGCTTCTCTCGAATCTCACACATTTATTTTCGGCTTTTTCGTCCCAATTAGGTCACAATGCAAACCCTAATTTGTGCATTCAATTCGATTAGGTCACATTGTGAACCCTAATTTGTACATAGGCTCACATTTACTCCCTGCACGTGAATCACGCCTTCGGAGTGGTGATCGTGCAAAATACTTTTGACTCTTTGAATTCTGCTTCAAGAGAAATTTGACATATAACTTGTATTCGAATTTGTCACAAATACACCACTTGATGTCATTCATAAATGCTGATATTAAGTAAACATGTTGTTCGTGTTATTATAGCAAAATAATATTCATACAATCATATATCACTGCATTTCTAGTAGTTTCCGCTTGCAAATTTATCAACTAAACCCAGGAATATATCAAAAAAAATACTACTGCACAACAGTAAAGACATGAACTTGTTCAAGTTCATGTTAGAATTAAGTAAACTAGTAAAAGCAACAATAATAGTAACTAAAATAAGTAATAACAATTTTATACTATCAACTAACACGCAAAATGTAACCAATATATGAAAGCCTTTTCAATTCATATGCTATTTACCATGCATATAACTTGTATTAGGATTGTAATCGTTTGGACAACTTTTATCAAATCTTTTCAAACCTTGCACAATCTTTATTTCCCTAATTAATTTATATATATATATATATATATATATATATATATATATATTCTTAGGGAAACTAAATCAAGATAAATTAAATTATATATTACAAAATAAAATAAAATCTTAATTGATTTTATTTTAAAAATAAGATCAAATCATTTTTTTTAGGAACAAGGATTAAATAATCTTTCCTTATATATATATATATATATATATATATATATATATATATATATATATATATATATACAGTTCATTTCTTAAACTCATCCTTATACGGTTCACCCAAGCTCACCCCCTATTTAGCGACGGACTCGGCGACGGTTTGGTCATACAACCGTCGTCTATATTTTTAAATCGTCGTCTATACTTTTAGCGACGGACAATATATAGTGTCGCTAAAAGTATAGACGGCGGTTGTATGACCAAACCGTCGCCGGGTCCGTCGCTAAAGGAAGGGTGAGCTTGGGTGAGCCGGATAAGGGTGAGCTTAAGATCCGGACCGTATATATATATACATATATATATATATATATATATATATATATATATATATATATATACAATGAGGTTCAGGTGCGGGATCCCGCATTTTGTTAAAATGCGGGACTTTTTTTTTTTTTTTTGCTTTTTTTTTTAAAACAACTAAAAATAAATAAATAAATAATTATGGAACTAAAATTTTTACATAATACAATGTTTTGAGCGTGATTTGGATACATATAACAAAACATGTCTATACAGTCTGTGCAGACTGTACATACATGTTTTGTTATATGTATCTAAATCACGCTCAAAACATTGTATTATGTAAAAATTTCAGTTCCATAATTATTTTTTTTTTTTTAGTTGTTTTAAAAAAAAAAAGCAAAAAAAAAAAAAAAAGTCCCGCATTTTGTTAAAATGCGGACTCCCGGACTGGATCTTTATCCTATATCTATATATATATATATATACACACACATTCATTCATTCTGACCTTTGATTTGCCAAATCCACCGAGGGGGAGAACATATATATCCATGTCCCATAATAAGGTAATCAAATGTGACAACCTGTTGTGGAATTCGGTGGTGGGTCAAGCAATTAGAAGTTGACTAGCCTTGTAAACTCTCCTTTGCAATCAACGGTGAACATTTTAGTAAAATAACTGGGAAGGTCCATCTTACCGAATGCCTCATTACCCACATGGAAAGACACAATTAAATTATGTCTTGACTTCCTCCTATTACCAAAATAGAATTCCAAGTATACGATCGTAACTGTACACAATCAGGCTCTTATTTTTAAACTAAATCCAATTTTTTAAACTAAATCCAATTTTTTCTTATATATATATATATATATATACACACACACACTATAACTATTATTATTATTATTATATATAAAATAATATTTCTTTCTCTTTTTTTTCTTTTTTTTTTAATCCAAGAACTGAGAGAAAATCGTGCTTGTAATCGGAATATTAAAAGCCAATTCGGATGGTTGGCCTTGAGAATAATGCTCTGTGTCCGCATGGTAATTGATTTGTATGTAAGTCTGTTGCACATATTCAATCATCTCCTGACTTAGGTTTTCCAACATGTAATTGCTTATTTTCCAAAACTAAATCAAGAATTCTTTATTGGATTATGTAAGGACCAAGCCTCAAAGTCCATATCTCTTGAGAATCCCACGGTTGGAAAAGCTTTCCATATAAATGGAACTAAAACTCCTCAAATTACGTACGCGGGGTCTCAGTAAAATCGCTTAATTTCCTTCAAGAATATCAACCATTGCCGCAAGCTTTTTACTACCGAATATAATTTTCTCTCTACTTTCAATCTTTTTTCTTCTTCTTGGCGCAACCTCCTCGCATCAAAGTTTGTAACATTTTCGTGCGAAGTAAACTGTTGTTGAACAGCAGGAATTCGGCTGCATATATCTTCAGACTTTCGTTTAGTATATTCATCAGGTAAATGAATTACTTTAGAGATGTTTCTGTTAAAAGTGATTTGATGCCACAACGTAGTCATTAATCTCAACTCCAAGTATGCATATTTATTCGCGACTTCAGATGATAGCCCATGCAAGTTCATGGGTTCATGCAATATTCATAAATTGGTGACCCGGTTCATGTGCCAATCTCAGTTGTAATCATCATGTTGTAGTCACGGATCAAAATTCCCGAAGGCAACACCATTAATGACTTAGCACTGGTTTGTTGTTGATCAGCCATATGTGGTGATGTTGAACTTCCTTCTGAAACATCTTCTAAGATAGGTTGATCGAGATCCAGATTTGGGCCTTGGAAAGCTTGATTTGCTTGCCTTGGAATTGGATCCGGTGAAGTGATGCTTGTTGTTGGTGAAACTCTTCCTATACTTCTCCCACTTCGAGTTATGGGCATATGTTTCACGAATTCTACACCTCCCCAGCAGAGTCGCCAAAGAAATGTAGGCAAGAAAATCGTACCTTGCTAGGATTAGGGTTTCATGTTAGCTGAGGAGGAGAGAAATCCACGAAGAGTACGGTATTGATTGATGAATTGAAGAGAAGAGAAGAACAGGTAGGCAATTACCCTAGTAACACATCACAGAACTCCTAAGATCCAAGTGCCTTCTAGAGTAACTAGGATCCAGAGAACCTTAGTGTATACTTCGGGTTGAGAGAAAATCTCCAAGTTCTTTAGTTTCTCCAAAAGTCTAAGCCAAGTCAGGAATCCAAAAAAGTCCCTTCCTAAATGTAATGGAAGGAGTATTTATAGGGTTTCCTGAAAAGTGGTCATGTGCCAGGCACATGCCCTCGGGGGAAATTTCAGAAATACCCTTAGTCACTAGAGTAATGCCCATATCGCCCTGTCCTTCTAGCCACCAATCTAATCCCTCAATCAATTCCCAAAATGATAAGTTGCCTCCACGAGTCTTCTGTCTCGGGACATATGAAAGCTTCTCTTGGGTCTCGCACATTTATTTTTGGCTTTTTCGTATATCATTTAATTCAGTTAGGTCACAATGCAAACCCTAATTTGTGCATTCAATTCTATTAGGTCACATTGTGAATCCTAATTTGTACATAGGCTCACAATATGGAATCTGAGTTAAAGATAAATATGGAAACTGAGAACGAACTGAGGAAGACTTGGATTTGGAAACTAAAATCTAATTTGATAGGGAAGTTACTTGAAGTTGGATTTTATAGATTGAGAAGGATTTAGAATCCTACCATATCTACAGAGCAAAGACTTCCGAATTAGAATTAGATTAGAATTCTTCTAGGGTTTCAAAGCATCTATAAATACCTATCACTTCTAATCAGTTGGGGGCATCTTGGACATCCTGAATTATCATCCTATATCATATTTTCTTAGTTTATTAGTATGCTAGTTTTTTTTTATTCAGTTTGAAGGGGACGTGGATCCTTACTAACAATTTATGGTTTGATTAAATATGCAATATTTATTCCTTCTTATATGAAGCTTATTCTGATAATCTATTTTAATTGTTAAATATTATTTGATTAACTGATTTGATTTCTGCAGGATTAAATTGGTTATTTGATAATATATGCTAGATTCAGGAATAGTATTATGTAATTGATATTATTTCTAAACACATGTAGCAGTTAGTGATACTAATTGTGGTCAAGCTTTTGGTTTATTGATATGGTTATCAGAAAACAAGTTAAACAATCCGAGCTTATGTGTTTGTTGCTTGGAATAGTCTAATTCCTTAGTTCTTAATGTTGCTATCATATTAAATCTAAAGTGCTTGTTTTAGGTTATATGCTAGTTAGAATCTTGTGAAGAGCTTATTTCGTTAAGTGACAATCTAAGTGGAATTTCAGATAGCAGAGCTTGTTGTTATCTAGGACTATTAATTTTATTGAAGGATGACTATTTGAATATTTAATTGATCTGTTGTTGTGAGAAGGTGAAACTGAACTGGAAAACTGAAGTTTTAATTTATTGGTTAACTTTATTATTTTAAATTTGTTCTTGTTAATTAGTTAAACAATTTCAAAACCCCCCAATCTTTTATTTACTTTTAAAATTGTTAGAAGCATTAGGATAAATTAAAATCAACATTGTTCTCTGTGGGATCGACCCTTGCTACTGTTATACTAATGTTGTGTTTGTAGAGCTGAGTAAGATTTTTATTTTTGGTAGCACTGACAACATCTCCCACCTTGAGAATTCTCAGTTCTCAATCCACAACCTTTCTATACCCCAATATAGTTTATCCAACTTACCACACATTATGAGTTCAGGAACTTATCACAATAACATGAGTTTAGGAACTTGTCCTAGCAATATGTAGTACAAGAACAAATCAAGGACTGTCCATACGCTTAACGGCACAAAACATACCATACGATCATGAGTTATAAACTTACCATAAGCATGAGTTTCAAGAACTCGTACCTAATCTTATTATCCTCTAACCATCAAATATAGATATGAGAAAAGAATCACCTTCTCATCATACATATATTTATAATGCAATACCAATATTTCAACGATTATCAATGTGATAAACTGAGTAGTCATTAAACCAAGCACAAAATTCTTTCCCATAAAAAGGCTTGTATAACTCAGCTACCATACGAGTCCTTAAATGAAATTCCATATAATTCTAGTATTCTCATTGCTCAATACGAATTTTCTTTAATCCGTATTTCATCATCTATAACTCTTCTTGAGTTTTCATCTTACTAGTTCATAGTACCTTCTCTTTATACCGTTAGCTATAACTTTCTAATCATTCAACAGACTATCTGTCATTTCATAACTCAATCCGATCACGTTGTGTTCTTATTCTACAATCGTTTTACATTACGATCTTCTCGACCCTACGATCGTCCTACGATCTTTTTACTTTTCTCTTCAATTATATTATATTATGACTTCATGAACACCTTTCACCTCATAGACCTCGTCTATTTATCATCATTTATTATCTTTATTACTAGAGTTAGGTAACTCCTAATTCTCGTCTTTTATAACTCCTCAAAACTCTTCTTTAAATCTTCTCATATATATATATAACCGATCTCCAACGGACCCCAAAAACGGGTCCAAAAAACGGACCAGTTATAGCGACGGAGAAAACCATCGCTATAGCCTAAACTATCGTCATAGGTCTATGACGATAGTTAGCTATGGAGACAGAACTGTCGCTATAGGGCTTTAGCGACGGTTCTGTCGCCATAGCTAACCGTCGTCATAGACATATGACGACGGTTTAGGCTATAGCGACGGTTTTGTCCGTCGCTATAGCCGGTCCATTTTTTGGACCCGATTTTTGGGTTCGTTGGAGAACCGGACTATATATATATATATATATATATATATATCGCAATTCCTTTTTTTATGACTCTTTTAAATTTATTCCATATCCCTCAACCTCTATACGAGTTTATCTATTTACTATCTTCATCATCCTCTCTACGGTTATAGCCTAAGGTACTTTTACCTAAAGTTTATAACCTATTAGCTCTGATACCAACTATAACGCCCCCGAAATTCGGGTCTTACCTTTAAGCCCGAGTCTGGTGCGTCACGGTACTACCCATATAACATAGTCTCACTATATGAATGTAATACAAAATTATTACAACATGTTCTCATCTAATCCCAAGTAGAAGACCTTTACTAATACATCATCTAATATTTCTTATAACATCATAATAATCAAATAATACAACATAAATTTTAGTCCTTCTGCTTTAACAATTACTAACTCTTATCTTCTTCTTACTATCTGGTCCTTCGGTTCTAGCTGCAAAATTAGAATTTTACAAGAGTGAGCATTTAATTGCCCAATAAGCAGTTGAATAAACAATACCATAAGAGTAAAATAACATCTATCTGAAATCTTCAACAATTGAACAATAATTGTGAAGTCGTGCAAATAAACAGGAATAATTAAATTCCTTATCATCTAACATTGCTAACCTCATCATCACTATCACCATATTTGAAAACAATTAACATTAACCTGTTTCTCATCATAGTTCTTGATTTCCAAGACTTAACATATTAAACAGTTCAATTAAAGAACATTTCTTTGAATTGCACCTAAGTGCGAATATTGGTCTAGCATATTAATATTTATAATCACCATCACATCATTGCACGGTGTGCAAATCATGACCACATCTACTTACAACAATACATTATTACACAGAGTGCAATTTATACCATCAATTGCCCAATTTATTTGATAAGACATCATCACTTTATCACAATTCAAGAATTATTACAATTCATATTTGCATCAATAATATTTCTAAATGGAAAAGCTCATCTCATCCCATCTTAGGAATTTCACGTAATTAATGAAATTCAATCATTAAAAATATATATACCTTTGCAATTTAGCATAACTTGAACATCTAGTACAATTATTAAAGAAATTACACACGTTTAGCATCCACACAATATATATAGACATTGCATAACTTGAACTTTACATCACATAGCCTTCATAAGAAAATTATCATATGACGTTAGAAAACTTGCTCAAATATAAATATTGAGTAAGTTAGGAAACTTGTCTTATGCTCTTCTTACAACTACGTTATAATACTTTTCAAATAGCCTGCACAATATCATTTATATAAATATACTAATTAGCCAAATATATACTTCATATTGGTTTACATACTATAATTATAATTTTTATTTCATGTTGTTCGCGTTTTATAAATAAATAAACGCGATTAAATCCAACATCTCCCGGCGTCACGTCGTTCGAAAACGTTACACCCTTATTGGTTTATATTAACCCCATTTCATATCTTATACTACTCGTTTCGTTAGAATTAAAACATTCTTTAAGCTCATCCACACTTTATACAGTGTTTCGACGTTCATATGTCACACGCCCGACTTGTCTCCTTTGCATATGTCTAGCATGCTCATACACTTAGCTCATACACTTATCTAATTTATCATTGATTAATGATAATCATCATTATAATACATAATGTTCATTTTTTAAAACTTAGAATATTATTTTACATTGTTGAGGGTATTACATATGCTTACGCGCATACCCAATACCCTCCGATTGCCTCTAATTACACACAAGTCCTACAAATGGTCAATTTGAGAATTGATCCCGACCTCAAATGTGAAAACTTAATAAATAAAAGTTGTAAGTCTACTCTTCCTCTTTCCGAATCATCTTGAATCACCTCAATCCGAGTTCGTATGAGAAAGTTATGCTCATTTTACTACATGAGGTCAAAACAGTCCACTCAGGCACGTCTGCGCCTGACACGTGTCTGGCGTCGCAGCGCCATGCATCAGAACCCAGATTCTACAACTTTTTCCCAATTAGCGAATCCGACCTTTCCTCCTTTCGATCTTCATATCTCCTTCTATACACGTTCAAATCAGTCCATTTCAGACTCTATGGACTCCTAATTCATGGGGCTACAACATATCAAAAATATCGAGCTACTCATTAACATTAACATGGTAAAATCATATGCCAAAGTATCAACTCATGCTCTGTTTTTCAAGTTCTTGACACATTTCACTAATTTATTCACCAAAACTTTGTTTTAGCTCCTTTTTCACTCCATTCCAACTGAGCTAACTTCGTAACCCATGGAACTACAACATCATTACATCAAACAAATTAAACACACATGGAATCATAGTTCCAAAGTCCTCTAAAATCATCTGAATGTCCTAAGTCTAATTTTTGTCCATTATTCATCCTTTTAAACCAAGGTTACGAATTTTTCTTCGTTTTTGTTCCTCTTTAATGGTGTTAATGGCTTACAAGGTCTCTTGGTAACATTATCAAGCAACCACAATCAATAATAACAACAACAACAACAACAAAAAGGTTGAGTCCAAAAAATCAAAACCCATGACAAAAGCTTGAAAAACTCAAAAATGGAGGAAATGAGCTTGAGGTTGGGATTTTACCTCTTGAATGATTCTCCTAGATGATATTGAGTCTACTAGTGACTCTTCTCCTTCCTCTAGTTTTCTCTATTCTTCTCTTCTCTTCTTCTTCTTCACTTCCACCCGTGTGTTTTCTTCTTCTTCTTCCTTATTTCTTCTCTTTCTTTCTACTTCTTCAGTAGCTCTTCTCTTTCTCTATGATCTTACTACTGCAGAACCAATCTTGGAAGGGAATGGAATGGGATAATGCACTGAAAGCTTTAGGGGATTGGGGAGTTAATCATCCAAGAAGGATGTTGCAAGAATAGCAATTTTAGGCATTTGGATTTGTGTTTGTGCAACACAATGTTGGCCATTACCTCCTCTCATCCGATTGGCCACTTCCAACACTTGGCAAAATTATATTGGTCCAAGACTTAAATGCCTCCCTAATTAATGCGAATATACACAAAAATATACCTGAATACTCCAACTTTTGTACCAAAATTGCTCAATAACTCTACCTATAATTAAATGGTACTCCCATAAATTTTTAGGATACGTAAAATAATAAATACGGGATTTGTCTATTTATTCGGATAACCCATATTAAACCTTTCGGATATAATTAAATCCCAAATAATGCTCAAATAAAATTTTCGACGCTTAAAAAAATTATTCTTTCGCACACGCATCTTAACGAAATTACTCAAACTCAAAAAAGACGTAAAATATCTGGCGTGGATAGTGATTTAGCGATTTTTCTCAAAATCAATTTATTCGCTTATGCGAAACTTACGACACATAAAATCCATGTGTTGACGTAATCTAGGTTATAATATAACCTTTAAACTCATCACATAAAATAAAAATTTAATATATTCCATAATATTAATAAACCCAAATTATAAGGTACTCACGATTCGCGATCGTTATATTCTTCCTCTTATACAATTATACACTTCATCAGTTAGTCCATAATAATTAAATTAATTAGCTTTAGCTAACTATTAGACCTCATCTCATTACTTAATCAATAATAAATAATAAATATATAATACACATATATTTATTCTCTTGTCATATAAGTCACGTATATATATATATATATATATATATATATATATATATATATATATATATATATATATAACACATATATATTTACATTCAACCCGCTACGTCTCACAATAAGAATTTTATTTATTAAATACTTATTATAAATGTGACACCCCCAAATCCAGGTACCAATACCTCGAATTTGGTGCTCACGATAAAGTACATCCATACACCTCTAAATAATATAAATCAACTAATGTGGAATAAATAAACATATGTTGTTCATTACATAAGGTTTACTACGGTCCCAAGGTCTATAACCTTAAATAAATACATCACGGAATATAATAATAATACAAAACGATTCCACGATTACATAACGGGATAGTACATATAACTATTCCTTTGCCTTTGTCCACTTTGGAACTCCTCGGTTTAACTGCAATAGGTTCATGATATAGCAAGGGTGAGCAATTACTTTGCTCAGCAAGTTTAAAATGAATAAATGAGATATATCATGAATGAATGGGAATAATAATCGCATAGTTCAACAATTTAAGAACATTGAAGAAATAGCTGACAATATAATCAAGTTCAAATAAAATAATGAATATTGATTATTTATTGCTGAGTGGTCCAATAGACCATGAACTTTTTGGCCAAAGGACCAGTTATTCAACTAACTCTTTTAAACGCCTGGCCCGTCAGTAGTACTTGAAGGGATCAGCCTCTAGTACCCTATGTATATGCATAACATTTAACTCTGACTGCAACCGACACATTGAAATCCTCTAATAAAGGTTGCTCTCTCAGTCCAAGAATCCATACCAACAATCGGTTTGGATAGCTTTTAAAATAATAACCTGTATATGTCTAGCCGAAACAAATAGCGTAGACTATTTTCTTAAACAGTTCATGAATGAAGAACTTAAATGTTTAACAATCCAACAACAGATAATGAATTCAAGTGCACAAGGTGCGAATATCAATAATTATCTTGAATGTGGAGTAATTTATAATAATTAATCCACTAATATAATTTGAAAGTAATAACTCGTTTTGAGTCATGAAACTTGCAACAATATACAATATTTGTATAAAATATTAAACCTACTCAAATATAATTCGAGTAAGGTTAGGAAAAACTTGCCCAACACAAGGGTTAGACAAGCTTTAGGAAACTTGCCTAACATATACCTGTTTGCACGAAATAAAAATAGTGCATAAAGTTTAGAATTTGCTTAAATATAAATTGAGTTAAGTTAAGAAACTTGCCTGATGCGCTGCTACAATATTACAACACACACTCCTTAATATCCTACACATGTAAATACATATTCACATAATAATTAGTCACATACTGGATACCAAACAATGATTTATACTACTCTATATTAAAATCGTCCTAACAATTGCTCACATAAGGACTAGGTTCAAAATAGACGTTGCATCATTAAAACACATTGATTGCCACTACGACTACCTAGTCGGGGGTCTCGCTCACCGAGGAGCGAGCGGCTGCCCAACTTGCCGGTGAGCTGGCGGGGGTCTAAGGGGGCAGCGTCCTCCGGAAGCCAAACGTAAGTTGTATCCAGGTTACTCAATTTACGCCTTAAAACAATACCAATTAGGTTGACACTTAATATACAATTAAACAATTAAGGTTGAGGTTTAACAAGGTATAAATAACTAACTTATTCAATCATTTAGGATAGAAATATAAGTGTTGGACCCGCTAAAAAGAATTCATTAGGTCCGACCCGACCTAGGCCGGACACGGCACTAGCGTTGCAGCGCCAAGCTTTAGAACTAGACTTCACGCTGCAGCGTGAGTCCCGTGTTTTTCCCATGACAGGGCTTCACGCTGCGACATGAGCCTTAAAGCTTGGATCTCACGCTGCGGCGTGAGTCCCGGTCTTTTTCCTGTTTTGCCCCTCGCTGCGGTGACGGCTGTTAGGCTTATGCAGCGTCACTCTCCAGTAGCCGGATTCTGGGTTTAATCCCAGTTCGCGACTCCAACCTCTGACCACTCCAACCTCCATAACTCCTTCAATATACAACCAAATTGGTCCATTCTGAACTCTATGGACTCCTACCTTATGGGGCTACAACATATCAAAAATTTAGAATTACCCATAAACATTAACATGGTCAAATCTTAGGCCAAAGTTCTAAGTTTATACTCTGTTTTTCGAGTTCTTGAGAAGTTTTACAAAAATCATTACTACGAACTCGTTTTAACTCCTTTTTAGTCCATTCTAACTTGGTTAGCTTCGTAACCCATGGAACTACAATACCATAACAACAAATAAAATTAACAAACACGAAATCATAGCTTTACAGTCCTCTAAAATGGTCCGAACGTCCAAAATCCATGTTTTGTCCATTGTTCTTGCTCCATTAAGCCAAGGTAAGGATTTCTTACGTTTTTGTTCCACTTTAAAGGTATTAATAGCTTACATAACCTCTTAACATTTACAAGCAATCATACCAAACAAAAACTCCAAGAATCGCCATAAATCTGACCCCCAAGCTTAAGAGCTCAAAGCTAAGAACAACTTGAAAAATCTAACAAGAAATCGAATGGAATAGATTTGATTGATTATTTACCTCTGTAAATCCTTTCTAGATGCTAAGGAGCTCGGCTAGGCTTTGTCTTGGGGGTTCTTCTTGCTTGGATTCTCTTCTTCCTCCACCCGTGCCTTCTTCTTCTTACTCCTTTCTTTTCCGGCGGCCTTCTTCTCTTTTTTCAATGACTTCCTCCTTCTTCCTTCTTCCTTCTTCTACAGCTCTCTCCCTCTCTCTCTCTATCTGCTGATGGAATGGTTTGATAGAATGCAAGAGAGAAATGGAATGGTTTGAATGGAATGCGAGATTGGAGGAGTAATTTCAGGAGGATGAAGGGAGTGGGTTGGTTGCTCAATGTAATGTACGACCCTCCCCTCTACACACTCATTTGATTGGTTTAAAAATGGGGGTTGGTTTCCCCTTGGAGTAACAAGCCAAAATAAATACCCAAATACACAAAAATATATCCGAAAACTCCCACTTTTGTACCAAAACTAGTAAATAATTCTACCCAAAATTAAAATGGGTACTCTCATAAATTATTGGAATGTATAAAAATAATTATTATGGGGTTTGTCCAAATATTCAGAACACCCATAATATACATTTCGGATACGGATAAAATCACGTATCAGCTCAAATAAATATTCCAGCGCTGGAAAAAATTATCACTTCGCTCACACGTTTTAATGAAATTTATTAAAAGCGAAAAAGACACAAAAATATTATGGCATGAATAGTGCCTCGGGAAACGTGTCCCATGAATAGTGATTTAGCGACGCTACGCGAAATCAATTATTTACTTAAACAAAACTATAACACGTAAAATTTTATGCATTCACATAATCCAGGTTGTCACACAACCTTTAAACATGCAACACAAAATAATATTAATATAATATATTTATTAATATTCAAAAATTCGAATTACAAGGCAAATCCAGAATTTTCGATCGTTACAATAAATATCCTTCTTGAAAAATTCAGGTTGTTACAATTAACCTCAGTTTTTTTGGTCGTCCGCCGGCATAGCCAGACATTGTCCGGGTAGATGTTGACAGTAATCAGTTAGTGTCAAATTTAATAATATATCAATTGTAATTAAGTACCTTTATATGATTGCATAATTAAAGGACAACATTGTTTTATTTATCTCGTATTGTAGTATTTTGGACTCCGTCGCTAAGTTGACGCTCCGCGCCATCTGCCTGACACACCTGCCTACTAACTTTATGCGATTTAGCTAGTACACGCAGTATGATGCCTCCTATATGAACATTGTGCTGCGCGAGTTTCACGTAAGTCAAATTGCATAACTTAAAGTTAACAGTGTCATAGGTGTTTATACTGTTCATATGAATTCTGATATGTCAATACAGTTTTTATAACTTTATTTTAGATATGAGGAGGACATCACCCTAGTAGTTAGCGATAGTGTTATTTTAGCACATGTACGTATGAACTACGTCAGCTGGCTTTATGAGATGAGGCAGCGAGCCGCCCAGGCAGTTGTTTAGCAGCCCAAGACTACGATTAGAGATCATATGCCCTGCATAGTTACTGATCTAGCTTGGGAGGCTATGTAATATTAATTTTTAGTTATTTTTAATATTATGTAGTTAATAAAATGAACTAATTAACTCACATATACAAAATAAATTACAAGACCGATTTCAGACGCTTCGGGACGTCCGTGTAACTGAGTTGCGGGCTGCTACTGAGGATCTTGAGCCGCTAGATTCCACCACTCCTCTGCCCGAGATTGAGTTATCTTGGGATGAGGAGATGAGACTATAGGTCGAACCTCAAGATCCTCATACTAGCAGTACCAGCAGATATCGTGTGTTGGGCTTGCCGAAGATACCCGCGTATACCTTACCTGGAGGTAATAAGATATATTTCTTATGTTTCTCGTTATATTTTAATTTATAAAACTAACATAACTTAATAATATGAACTACATTACGTGTGTAATTATTTTTCCAAGCTCTAGCCACCGCCTGTGTTCGAGAGCACTTGCTGGACCATCTCATACAAGCGCTCGCTTGGATGACGAGCTATTCCAGAGGGTCATAGCGGCGGTTGATGATAGGTTTCGTATAGATTCGGTTTTTTGTCGTCAGCAGTTGCCTAGCCATGCTCGTCTTCACCAGCTAGCTCAGGATATTGCAGCAGGGGCCACCGTCGATAGTACGGGATTACTACAGGAGCAGTTTGTCGTGTTAAGCGGCGAAGTGCTCCAGATAGTGGTTACCCTACTAGTGGAGGTTTTAGGCCAATCCTCGGCTACTCAGGTATTCTGCATGTTATTTCATTTTCATTTTGTTGTCTCTTTAATTCTCACATACATATGTATGGACTAATGATTTATATTTTTAATCTTATTAATAGTGTGGCGATAACGAGCAGGTTGGTGATGATGCAGAGCATGGTGGCGATGGCCATGGCGAGTAGGGGGACGACGACACTGATGATCCTCCTCCTACTAGTTTATAGTTTATTTGTATAGATTTATAGATTTGTATAGATCTTTATTCATTAAAAATTGTAGATCATTTATACATATTTACTTTAGTTGAGTCTGTACGAGTTTTGAACATCATATTGTATAATTTATGGAACATTAGCGTATTTTTGTTATTGTTGATGAGTTAGTTCATATTGACAGTTGTTGGGTTAGTGTAAATATAAGTTTGATGAAATAAATTAGGTTTTTATAGTTATCTTGTATGAAATCTTATTGTTGTATGTGTTGTTGGGATAAAACAGGTTCCAGGTACAAAAAATGGGTTTAAAAATCAGGAAATTGTAAAAACAAAAAAATATTAAATTTTTTATTTTTACTAATTTCGACGGAACAAGAAAAAACTAACGGAATTTCTGTTGGAATTAAGGGTTATATTTATTTTAATAAACCATTAATTCCGACGAAATTTCCCTTATTACTGACGGAACGTCCAGCTTAATCCTGGTCCCAGCTGCCAGAGAAGGACACGTGTCCTCTTACAAATTGATGAATTCTTTTCGTCAGAATGTAATCCATCAAACATTAAGTATTTCCAACGGAACATCCATCAGAAATTAGTTCATCGATAATATTTAGATCCCGACAGAATTGCCGACGAACTTAAGGATGAGGGACTTTATGACGACCGAAATATCGATGGAATATTCCGTCGAAAATAAAGTAACCCCGATAGAATAAGATCAATTCCGACGAAATATTCCTTCGGAATTAGGCTGTTTTTTTGTAGTGAAATTAATTACGTAATAATAGAAAAGATTTACTTCCTAATAAAACACTACTACTATATATAAAAGAATTCACTTCCTAATTAATAGAACACTACCATAAAAGAACGAAACATATCTAAAAATAAGAACATATCCCAAAGTCATCCACTATTCTTGCGCCGATCCATTAACTCATGGTAATTTAGTGCCATCTGTAACGGACGAATTAATTGTGTTGTGATTTTGGGGACAGAATCCTTTTAAGGAGGGAAGGATGTAACGAATGTGATTTTTGTGAATAAATAAAATATTTATTGAGTTAAATAAATATTTTAGTTGACCTATTTATTGAATAAAATAAATAATTGATGGAATTATTGTGGAGTAATTTATTTTAGTAAAAATATGTTAATTGTTATTTGGTGATGATTTGGTGTTTATTCTAATTAAATTAGATGATTGATGATTTATTTGAATTAGTTTATAATTGGCCAAATAGAAGTTATAATTTAGTTAGTAGAGTTTAATTGAATTCATAAATTGATAAGTTTAATTTAATTGAAGTGTGACATTTGAACTATATGATAGAGGGATTATTAAAATAAAATTAAAAGGAGATTGGATTGAGTTATCCAAACAAGGTCTTGAGACTTTTGGTTGGTAAAAAAAGAGGGTTTATTATATTTGGGTTTAGCCAACAAGGTTTAGACCCTTGGGTTTTGTTAACTGATAATTCTTTTGGGGTTTTGGTAACTGACAGAGTTACGTTAAAACTAAACCATCAGTTTAGTTCTTAAGTCTAAGAGAAAAGAACATAGTTTTTAGCAGAGAATAGAGAGAATTGAGAGAAAAGAGTTTCTCTGTGAGATTGAGAGCAAGGTCTGGAAACACAAAAGGAAGTAGGAGGATTACTAGCCATTCCAATCATCATCTATTCTTGGACTAAGAAGAATTAAGAGGTAATTATCCAACTATATACTCTTACTTATGGTTTTTAAAATTATTTCTTTGTGATAATTCTTGATAAAATAAATTGTTGAGAATTGACTAAATGTTTATCATAGATTGATAGGTATGTATAATTTATTATATGTGTTGATATGCATGTATAATCACTGTATAATGTTTATAAACATGTTTTAGTTGAATTAATCCATAAAATTATGCTTTAAATAGAGTTTTGTATTTACAGAGAAAAGTTTCACGTTTATGGCTCGAATGTGCAAGAATTGATATTCAATTCGGGTATTAATCTGTAAATTGATTTTTGGTTTTGTTAATTCGTTAAGAAACAAAAAGAATGCAAGTGGAATGGATTAAATTGGTTAAGAAACGAATTTGTGGTATTTAATTTAGTTAATATGTCAAAAGTTTGGAAAAAGAGTAAGAACAATGGAATTTAATCTCTTAATTTGGTTATTTGATGATTCTGAGATGTTGAAATGGTTCTGTAGTTGTACGCTATCGAATCTTTTGAGTTTATAGCATCATTGAATAACCATTTTGGTGTTTAAAAGAGTAAGATGTGAAATTGGTTGGAAACAGAGTCTGTTCGCGCTACAGCAACTGAGTCTGCGTCGCAGCGCGGCCGCGCTGGTTCCAAGAGTAAAAGTGGCGCGGTCGCGCCGGTAATAGAACAGATCCAGTGATGAGTTTTTACATGTATAGCTTAGGGGATGCTAAGTTAGCCTATTCTAATGTATGTGGAGAATTTTAAAGCATATTATAAGACTTAATAACATAATGTAGTTGCTCATATGATGATTATAAGTTATGAGTCAATAAGTTATAAAAATTTATAACTCGATGTCCGTAAGGATTGAAGAGGTTAATTATATGTTACGTCTTATATTATGTGATGGTATAGATTTCTGATTTTGTGCTATGTGGTTAGTTAAGCAGTTCAGATCATGAATTAAGTTGGTATCTTGTACTAAAGTGGAAAGTAAGTTGTAATGCAACTAATTTACATTGTGATTCTAATGGTATGTAGGACGTTTGGTGAACGTAAATTGTGGTTGTATAGATTACGCACGAGGCAAGTTCCCTAAAACTTTACTTTTCATTAAGCAAGTTTCTAAACTCTACTTTTCGTTGAGCAAGTTCCCTAACCTTGGCTATTATTATTATTATTATTATTCAAGCAAGGTTTTTCCATAATATTCAACGCTTATAAGTTGATTGAGTTTCTAGACTTTCAAATGCGATACTCCAATATATTCATTTGAAATCCTTGTATTCTACTATTGTTGTAGTTCCATTTTACAAAGATTGTATTGATATTGTAATCAAATTGTTATATGGCTAATGAACCATTTTGTGTCGACTGGTCCATAGTTGATGATCGTTCTTAAATCTGGAATTTATATCGAAGCTATTCCAAACCAAACTTTATTTGGTACAAACTCTAATGGTAAAGCTAAGTTGAACAGCCCTAATATAGGGGATTACACTACGCAATAGCGTTAAAATATTTGTGCACAATACATTGTACAAAGGGCTGATCCCCCTAAGTACGAGACGGATAGTCCATAGTCTACAAGACTGTTAAAGGTTACGATAGAGATACTTGTTAACCTAGGACATAGTTCGAGGTTTTATGACCCTCAAATATACTTTAACCTTGGAATCTATATTCAATTCTGGAGCCGAGTTTTCTTTTGAGCCTTCAGACCTTTGATTTGTTAATGATTGATTTCAGAAAGAAAAAAAACTATTACTCCTTAGTTAAAATCTTTTCCGTTGATTATTTAATTGTTATTGTTATTATACTTGTGGGCAATTATTTGCTCACCCTTGCATAAAATATTGTAGATAAGACTGAGAAGTCTGATGAGCCGTCCACTAGTAAGGGCAAAGGCAAGATGTAGAAGTAGCTCGCGAACTGTTATTTGTTATTGTGACGCCCCCAAATCCGAGTACTTCAAACCCGTATTTGGTGTATCACGATACCATTTCTTTCGGCGGAATAATATAAATTTACAAACTTAATATACATATCAGAGTTATCTATTCCTCAGGTATGGCAACCTTTAATTACATTCCTTACATGATACATAATATATATGATCACAATACAAAAGATTAATTATTATAGAGAACAGCTTAAAACCTATTCTTTGAGCTTTCCTTTGCCTTTGTCTTTGCCAGAGTCTTCTGAACATTCACGCCTAGCTGAAAACATTTAAGTTGAAGCAAGAATGAGCATTTAATTGCTCAGCAAATAATAACATTTATAACACTACTAGAAAAATAAGAATACGTGACGGAACTTTGTGACAGCTTTTATAAGCAATCACAAAAGATAATAATTTGTGATGAATTTTTTAAGCAATCACAAAATAGTAATATATATGATGGCTCTTAGTGATGGCTAATTTTGCCATCAATGTATTATAATTGTGATGACCATGTCAATCACCAAATTTTTCACGTAAAATAAATTTTTTTTTGTGACGCACTAAGCCATCACTTATAGATATACCCTTTTCGTGATTGCATTTAAGCTATCACTAATATTTTAATGAAAAAAATAATCAAAATAATATTTTATGACGGTCATAACAATCATTAAAAAAGATAGATTTTTGTGACGACTTTTATTTGCAATTACAAAAAGAAGGTATTTTGTGATGGAATTTTCAAGTCATCACAAAATAATAAAATATATAATGGCTCTCAGTGATGACTAATTTTACCATCATTATAGAGTATTTGTGACTGCCATTGCAATCACCAAATCTTATGTGGGACTAATTTTGTTTAGTAAGTCAACTCACATATGTTGCCTTTTATATTTTGTTTTAAAATTATAATAATAATTTGGGCTTTGGTGTAGTGGTAATACTTGTTATTTAGTTTGCAAATGGGGGGAGGGATCGAATCTTACAAGTATCATTTGATAGAGTTAATATATTAAAATAAATGGTCCGTAAAAAGAGATTCACGTTCTTAAATTTGATCCCTAAAGTCATGTGTTTTTTGTGATGGCTTTGACAATCACAATAGATTACGTGTTAATGTGATTGTATTAATCATCACAAAAGCATTAAGCGTTTGCGTGATTGTCAAAACCATCACAAAAAGGCTTTCATGATGGGGGTATACAAGATGGCCTTCGTGACGGCTAAAGTCATCACAAAAACCTTTTGTGATGATTTTTTGAAGTTATATGATGGAATTGAGCCATCACAAAAGGCCATTTTTTTGGTAGTGTAATAATTCGCTGAAGAAGTAAATGTTTTCTTTGAGGAGTACTTCTACCACGAATAAATAGTGGTGAAGTCATTTGAAACCATTCTTAACAACATATCAAATTATTTTAAGATTTTTGAAACAACAAAGTGACTTTTGAATACTGAGTGGTCAAAAGACCATGAACTGTCATTTTTCATTTTCGAAAAGGTTTAAACGAAAATTCATCTGTAAATCATCTGGTCTTATGGACAGGGAGGATGATTAGTCCCATTGTGCCCTGTATTGATCAATACTATATAATACATCACCGCCATTGGCGCATATAAACTACATCACTGCTATTAGCGCATAATTTTTTTTTCCTATTTAGGGTTTTTCGTACTCAGTCTGGAGTCCTAACTAAAACAATTTAGTTGGACGACTCTATCACAACCAATAATGTTCAACAATGCTTTTTAAATTAGGTCTAGCTGGTCACATAGCTTAGACAATCTTTAAACTAGGTATACATATCGAAATTTAATAGTATGTATCAGAACTTGTCAACGAATTTCGAATTCAAGGGTAATTCATAATGTACAATAGTTCATACAAGTGGGGACACTTGCATCACCAAACGTAGAATACCAATTTTCGAAATGAGTCATAGCAATTCAGTAATAAGATACTTTTGAAACTGAACAATCGAAGAAAATTCAAATTTATAATAATCATAACAATTTGTATAAGTGAGGACACTTGTACAAAGAACAGAATAATTTCGATTATAAACGCATCACATGAAACAATATCGAGATGCTTGAAATCAATAGATAGCTTGAATAAAGTTTAAGAATACTTGCACATCATATGGATCCAGTTCATAATATAAATGAAAAGATAGAATAATTGCTCAATAATAGATTGAGTTAAAAGCTTGCATAAACCGGAATTCATTTCATAAAGTAAATGAAGAGGATAGGATACTTGCACATTATATACCTGTTGCACGAATTAAAAATATTGCATAAGGTTTAGATACTTGCCTTGGTCGTTATCTACTGCTACAGAGTTTAGTTTAAACTTTTACACGTAGACCTATCAATAATAGGATTATTCTTTTGATTAGAATAATACAACTTAACACATAAAACTGCTATTGCAGTCACTATACAACTTAAACACATTATCACATATTCATTTCAGTAATCAAGACACATAAGAACATATACCTAGTCAAACTATGTCGATTTGGTTTGCGTTCGGTATCGTTTCGACATCCCGATTGCATTATCGGATAATTAACAAATTTATTACCAATAAAACTTTGTTTAAGAACTTAAATGTTATATTAGATCATTTAATTATCATTTATAACATTTTTCCGAACATTAAACTCATTTATAAGATTTAATTAATAAATAATTTCATTATCATTAATATTAAAATATTAATGAAATCTTTTTCAAAATATTGAAAGTTATGTAACATTTTTCAAACTTTAATATCACTTTTAAATGATTTTTTTAAAGTATTAAAATTATTTTTAAATGATTACTATTAATATTAAAATATTAATATAATTCATGTCAAAATATTTAAAACATTTATTTCACCTTTAAATAATAATTTTTTTAAAACATTAAAATTATTTTTAAATAATTTATTTAATACAATTATTAAATAAATTTATTATCATTAATATTAAAATATTAATGAAATTCTTATCAAAATATTAAAAGTTATTTATTATAACTTAAAATACTTTCTTTTTTTTTAGATTCTACATTACAAGTCTTATCCAGACAGTTAAGACTGTGTGCTTTAGAACAAATTTCATTTTGATTATCTATCCGGACAGTTAAGACTTCCTGGTTTAGGCCAAGTTCTTCTTCAGTTAATATCCAGACAGTATAACTCGTCTGTTTAAGGTGTCTGTTTTAGACAAAAAAAAAAATTCGTTCCCAATCAGACAGTATAACCCGTATGTTTCAATTGTCTGCTTTAGACAAAAACTCACTGCATACAGCCTTATTATCTGGGCAGTTTCGTTTTTTGTGATACATACTTTACGTCTTTATAACTTACTCGTTTCTTATCGAAATAAGTCCGTTCTTGAACTTACGGCTTCCTTATATTACAGACTACAAAACCCATAGAAAATAACTCATTTCCAAAAACTTTAACTACCTGAAAAACTGACTCTAAAGTCAGTGTACCAACTGATTTTTCAACTTTTAACTAGTTTTATAAAAAAAATTTGCCATTACTTCGTTACTTAAGCTTTTTCCTCCATTCCAATTGGGTGATGTTCATAACTCATAAGAGTATAACATAACACTCTGGAACTAAAATTTTTAGATTCGGAACATCACAACAAAAAGCCCCAATTTAGTCCATTACAGTCCACTAATTAAGTTTTATTCCATTCCTTTATGCTTGGGTTTATTTCCTTCCATTTTCATGCATTAATACATTGTTTAATTATACTACCATCATCATACCCTCCTTATCACTTCTGGATCCACCATGATCCCCTTAAATAACAACAACAACCCAACAACAAAGCGAATAGTAAATAAAAGCTTAAGAAAAAGATGAAAGTTAGGATTTTTATTGTTACTTGTGTGTTCTTCTTCTTCCTCCTAGCTTATGCTTGAATGATCAAGGTTTGATCCAAGCTCTTCTCTTCTTCCTTTTCTTACTCCTATCCGTGTCTACTCTCTCTCTCTCTTGCTTTATTTTCTCTCTCTTCTTTTACTCTTATCCCATCTTGTGTTAGCAAAGTTAATAACACATGCTAGAATACCAACATGTGACACATGTCCCTCCACTTGCCTTCATCCTCTTTATCCCATATGCTTATTTGCTTATAAGTGACACATGTACTCTTCCATTCCCCTTGGCCATCCGGATATATCCCCCTTCTTTAT
Organism: Aralia elata; assembly: GCA_034770075.1. Lineage (NCBI taxonomy): Eukaryota > Viridiplantae > Streptophyta > Magnoliopsida > Apiales > Araliaceae > Aralia > Aralia elata. The sequence goes on along the minus strand of CM068386.1, from coordinate 17,188,360 downwards.
CCTCCTTGTTGCTTCAATTATCCCATGTGTTGATTAACCAACACATGACACATGTCCCCCTATTAATTAGCTAACATGTGTTTAAGATGAGAGGAAAACACCTTGCAAGCTTGGTGGCTACATGATAAGCTTCACAATTTTTTTATTTTTTTTTATTAACTAATTATCTTGTTAAATGACTAACATGCCCTAGCTCAATTGGGTCAAAAGGTTGGGCCATTAATTAATTAAATTAATGGGGCTCCCAAATGTGGTTTAATTAAATTCTAATGGGTTAATTTAATAAATCCACACACACTAATCATTCAAGTCCTTAATAAATTAATTACATGGACTTGATTATTTAAATCAATTGAGCTAGTCCACTAATAATTTATATTACTAGAACTATCACATATTTATTTCATCCATTATATAAACATAAATCCTTTTAAATATAACTACTACAATAATTATATTAAAATTAAAATACATGACCATAGATCAAATTAGGGTATTGATCCGTAATGTCACTTTACCACATTACCACACTTAGTCAATTTGTCTTAGATATTCATATTATAAAGAAATATTCAAAGTAATAATAATAATATTAATAATCATTCTTAAAATATACATTTATCATGAAAATAATATATTAATCATATTTTTATGAAAAATAAATAATATTATATCTTTACTAAATATTAATTTATTAAAAGAATATAAATTTTCAAATAATTAACAATTTCTTTTCTGAAAAACTCATTTACAATCTTTCATATAATAAATGATATATATTTATCACATATACACATATACATTCCTTGCACGTATTCCCATACTTACCTTGATAAATAATAAAAATAATTTTATTTATTTATTTTTTTTAAAAAAAAAAATTATGCGCAAAATTTCTTATTTAAATTATTTTAAAAATCTTGGGTTATTACATTCACCCACACTTATAAAGATTCCGTCTCCGGAATCACCGTTATAAAACCTACACCCACGAGGGTATATATCATACACATTCATATCCCAAATAGATCCAGATCTGATCCGATCGAAGCGATCTTTAAACATTCAGCATAAAACTTGTCTATCTGATTATACGGAATCTGATTTCCAATAGAACTCAAATTCCTCCTTCAGAATTGTTTAATAAAAAGATTTATTATTATACTTATATATTATTTATTTATTAATCTAAGTTCTTTCCTATATTTTAGATGTTTTCAAACGTAAACGTACCCCACGGTATATATAAGAATAAATTATTATTTGAATAATACCTGGAACTCCATCCCCGGCTGTTGTCGTATCTTGAACCGTCATATTGAAGGTCCTCGTAGTTGGTTTGTTTGTCGGAGTTGGATAAGTTATTGCCAGCGTTCCACTGCTTTTCCCAGTATTCGCACTTCCCCCATCGACCTTCCTTTTCGGACAATCCCTTGCCATATGATCAGTTGATCCGCATATAAAACAACCATTATTCTTTCTTTGATTGGGACAGTTTGAAGCGACGTGTCCCTCCTGCCCACACTTATAACATACACCTTTCCCTTTCAAACACTCTCCCGAGTGATTCTTCCCACAGTTTCCACACTTCTGAACCTGCTTCTTCATTCTTTCCTGGTTATTACTAGTATTTCCAGCATTGTTCCATTTCCTTTTTCCACTCTCACTGCCACCGCTTCTTTCAATCTTGACCTTATTCTTCCTTTCCTTGTTGTATAGGCTCATGGCCTCATTTTCCCCTTCTGCTATAATAACCTTTTCTAGGAGCGATCCAAAAGTAGCAATCTGCAACACCGCCACCTTGTTGTATATCCAAGGTTTCAAGCCTTGTTCGAACCTTCGTGTTTTCCTTGCTTCAATATCCACTTGGTGTGGAGCGAACCTAGCCAATTCGTTAAACTTGGCGGCGTATTCCGAGACGGTCATATTATCCTGCTTTAATTCTAGAAATTTAATTTTCATCCTAGCCTGCATCCAGTTGAGAAGTAATTCTCGTTGAATAGTCCTTTGAACCTTGTCCATGTGACAGCTTCTGTTCCGGCCCTTGATTGATTAGCCTCCCACCAGAAGTTCGCTTCCCCTTTCAGCATATATGTAGCAAAGGCGGTCTTTTGTTCTTCCGCAACCCTAGCAATCACAAACACTTTTTCGATTTCCTTTACCCAAGTTTGGGCTTCTATCAGGTTAGTCGTTCTTTTAAATTCAGGCAGTCCTACTGCCTTGAAGTCTTTAAAGTTAGCTAACTAATTTCTTGGAAGATTTTCTGTGACTGGTGTTCGATTGTGCATTGCCTTTACTAACATGTTAACAAAATTCTGCATCGGGTCTGCTTGACCTCCTTCATTATATATTATTGAATTCATCTACCCTTCGGTGTCGTTGTTCTCTTCTTGGCGGCATTGTCTGAATAAACAAAACCTTAATTTATTATTTTATTTTATATTTACCATTATGCCACATCTTATTAATGGTATCATAATAGTTTAAACACAAATTTCTAAACTCAGACCAATTCAACTTGCTATATTCCTGAATTCAGCTGGCTGAATTACCCAATCCAGCTTGCTGGATTCATGAATTCGGGTGGCTACCTAAATCAATCTGGCTTGCTGGATTCATGAACTCAGATTGCTGAATTCCTAAATACAGCTTACCGAATTATGAATTATAAGTCAGTCAATATTCAATATTCACTATTTAAAAACACACAATCATATTCATATTCTTTTAAACAGTACATAGTACTTTTCATTACACAGCACATACTGCCAAAATCACTTACTATCCCTCAATGACAACAAAAGTCGGGATTAGTACATTACACACATATCATATCATTTACCATACATAATCCTAAAATACTCATCCTATTCGTTTCCTACACCTTTCCTAGATCCTGGGCAAACCTTTGCTTGGTGACCTACTATTCCACATACAAAACATACGCATTGCTTCGGTTCGGGACAATGAGAAGAGACATGTCCTTCACGTGCACAATTGTAGCATACGTTCTACCTTTTCATACACACGCCTTCATACTTTCTATTGCACTTTACACACCTTACCACTTTCTTAAAGTTTTCTTGATCACGGTCATTCATCTTTCTTTTTCCTTTCTGGCTTGGAGTTACAGACGATTTACTGCATTTGTCTCCCATTGTATCAATTTGGCTTTTCAACTTATCTTGTTCTTCCATTATTTCGATTAAGGCTTTTCGCATCCGACTATTCAGTAATCTTTCCATTTCCAATAATTTTTCTAGACATAACACCTTATTCTTCAGATCCTACACTTCCGTTGATGCTTGGTCAGCTCCAACTTCAGCATCCGAATCACTATCTGCCAGTATTACCATTTCTGGTTCCGGTTCTATGTTTTCCAAAATGATGACCTCATCTTGGTTGCTTCCAGGCGGAGTAATTTGCTCCTTCTTTACAATATGAGAGGTTCCTAGTTCTTTCCTTCCTGACATCTATACACAAACAGTCTTGATTAGTATATACACATAGTAAACAAAATTTATATAAGTTAGTTTTTATTTAATTTTATGATGAATTTCCTTAATTCATCTCCTTTAAACTCTATTTGAGTTATTCGTTTTTTAACGCTTCTATCTAGCTTAAGGTTATAGCCTAAGGTAATCCCCCACCTAAGGTTTCTAACCTATAGCTCTGATACCAACCTGTGACGCCCCCAAATCCGAGTACTTGAAACCCGTATTTGGTGTATCGCGAGACCATTTCTTTCGACGGAATAATATAAATTTACAAACTTAATATACATATCAGAGTTATCTATTCCCCAGGTATGACAACCTTTAATTACATTCCTTACATGATACATAATATATATGATCACAATACAAAAGATTAATTATTATAGCGAACACCTTAAAACCTATTCTTTGAGCTTTCCTTTGCCCTTGTCTTTGCCACAGTCTTCTGAACATTCACGCCTAGCTGAAAACATTTAAGTCGAAGCAAGAATGAGCATTTAATTGCTCAGCAAGTAATAACATTTATAATAATTCGCTGAAGAAGTAAATGTTTTCTTTGACAAGTACTTCTACCACGAATCAATAGTGGTGAAGTCATTTGAAACCATTCTTAACAACATATCAAATTATTTTAAGATTTTTGAAACAACAGAGTGACTTTTGAATACTGAGTGGTCAAAAGACCATGAACTGTCATTTTTCATTTTCGAAAAGGTTTAAACAGAAATTCATCTGTAAACTGTCTAGTCTTACGGACACGGAGGATGATCAGTCCCGTTGTGCCCTGTATTGATCAATACAATATAATACATCACCGCCATTGGCACATATAAACTACATCACCGTTATTAGCGCATAATAAAAAATTTCCCATTTAGCATTGTTCATACTCAGTCTGGAGTCCTAACTAAAACAATTTAGTTGGACGACTCTATCACAACCAATAATGTTCAACAATGCTTTTTAAATTAGGTCTAGCTGGTCACATAGCTTAGACAATCTTTAAACTAGGTATACATACCGAAATTTAATAGTATGTATCAGAACTTATCAACGAATTTCGAATTCAAGGGTAATTCATAATGTACAATAGTTCATACAAGTGGGGACACTTGCATCACCAAACGTAGAATACCAATTTTCAATATGAGTCATAGCAATTCAGTAATAAAATACTTTTGAAACTGAACAATCGAAGGAAATTCAAATTTATAATAATCATAAAAATTTGTACAAGTGAGGACACTTGTACAAAGAACAGAATAATTTCGATTATAAACGCATCACATGAAACAATATCGAGATGCTTGAAATCAATAGATAACTTGAATAAAGTTTAAGAATACTTGCACATCATATGGATCCAGTTCATAATATAAATGAAAAGATAGAATAATTGCTCAATAATAGATTGAGTTAAAAGCTTGCATAAACCGGAATTCATTTCATAAAGTAAATGAAGAGGATAGGATACTTGCACATTATATACCTGTTGCACGAATTATAAAAATATTGCATAAGGTTTAGATACTTGCCTTGGTCGTTGTCTACTGCTACAGAGTTTAGTTCAAACTTTTACACGTAGACCTATCAATAATAGGATTATTCTTTTGATTAGAATAATACAACTTAACACATAACACTGCTATTGCAGTCACTATACAACTTAAACACATTATCACATATTTATTTCAGTCATCAAGACACATAAGAACATATACCTAGTCAAACTATGTCGATTTGGTTTGCGTTCAGTATCGTTTCGACATCCCGATTGCATTATCGGATAATTAACAAATTTATTACCAATAAAACTTTGTTTAAGAACTTAAATGTTATATTAGATAATTTAATTATCATTTATAACATTTTTCCGAACATTAAACTCATTTATAAGATTTAATTAATAAATAATTTCATTATCATTAATATTAAAATATTAATGAAATCTTTTTCAAAATATTGAAAGTTATGTAACATTTTTCAAACTTTAATATCACTTTTAAATGATTTTTTTAAAGTATTAAAATCATTCTTAAATGATTACTATTAATATTAAAATATTAATATAATTCATGTCAAAATATTTAAAACATTTATTTCACCTTTAAATAATAATTTTTTTTAAAACATTAAAATTATTTTTAAATAATTTATTTAATACAATTATTAAATAAATTTATTATGATTAATATTAAAATATTAATGAAATTGTTATCAAAATATTAAAAGTTATTTATTTTAACTTAAAATACTTTTTTTTTAGATTCTACATTACAGGTCTTATCCAGACAGTTAAGACTGTCTGCTTTAGAACAAATTTCATTTTGATCATCTATCTAGACAGTTAAGACTGTCTGCTTTAGGCCAAGTTCTTCTTCAGTTAATATCCAGACAGTATAACCCGTCTGTTTAAGGTGTCTGTTTTAGACAAAAAAAATTTCGTTCCCAATCAGACAGTATAACCCGTATGTTTCAAGTATCTGCTTTAGACAAAAACTCACCGCATACACCCTTATTATCTGGGCAGTTTCGTTTTTTGTGGTACGTACTTTACGTCTTTATAACTTACTCGTTTCTTATCGAAATAAGTCCGTTCTTGAGCCTACGGCTTCCTTATATTACAGACTACAAAACCCATAGAAAATAACTCAGTTCCATAAGCTTTAACTACCTGAAAAACTGACTCTAAAGTCAGTGTACCAACTGATTTTTCAACTTTTAACTAGTTTTATAAAAAAAATTCGCCATTACTTCGTTACTTAAGCTTTTTCCTCCATTCCAATTGGGTGATGTTCATAACTCATAAGAGTATAACATAACACCCTGGAACCAAAATTTTTAGATTCGAAAAATCACAACAAAAAGCCCCAATTTAGTCTATTACAGTCCACTAATTAAGTTTTATTCCATTCCTTTATGGTTGGGTTTATTTCCTTCCATTTTCATGCATTATTACATTGTTTAATTATACTACCATCATCATACCCTCCTTATCACTTCTGGATCCACCATGATCCCCTTAAATAACAACAACAACCCCACAACAAAGCGAATAGTAAATAAAAGCTTAAGAAAAAGATGAAAGTTAGGATTTTTATTGTTACCTTGTGTGTTCTTCTTCTTCCTCCTAGCTTATGCTTGAATGATCAAGGTTTGATCCAAGCTCTTCTCTTCTTCCTTTTCTTACTCCTATCCGTGTCTTCTCTCTCTCTCTCTCTCTTGCTTTATTTTCTCTCTCTTCTTTTACTCTTATCCCATCTTGTGTTAGCAAAGTTAATCACACATGCTAGAATACCAACATGTGACACATGTCCCTCCACTTGCCTTCATCCTCTTTATCCCATATGTTTATTAGCTTATAAGTGACACATGTACTCTTCTATTCCCCTTGGCCATCCGGATATATCCCCCTTCTTTATCCTCCTTGTTGCTTCAATTATCCCATGTGTTGATTAACCAACACATGACACATGTCCCCCTATTAATTAGCTAACATGTGTTTAGGATGAGAGGAAGACACCTTGCAAGCTTGGTGGCTACATGATAAGCTTCACAATTTTTTTATTTTTTTTTATTAACTAATTATCTTGTTAAATGACTAACATGCCCTAGCTCAATTGGGTCAAAAGGTTGGGCCATTAATTAATTAAATTAATGGGGCTCCCAAATGTGGTTTAATTAAATTCTAATGGGTTAATTTAATAAATCCACACACACTAATCATTCAAGTCCTTAATAAATTAATTACATGGACTTGATTATTTAAATCAATTGAGCTAGTCCACTAATAATTTATATTACTAGAACTATCACATATTTATTTCATCCATTATATAAACATAAATCCTTGTAAATATAACTACTACAATAATTATATTAAAATTAAAATACATGACCATAGATCAAATTAGGGTATTGATCCGTAATGTCACTTTACCACATTACCACACTTAGTCAATTTGTCTTAGATATTCATATTATAAAGAAATAGTCAAAGTAATAATAATAATATTAATAATCATTCTTAAAATATACATTTATCATGAAAATAATATATTAATCATATTTTTATGAAAAATAAATAATATTATATCTTTACTAAATATTAATTTATTAAAAGAATATAAATTTTCAAATAATTAACAATTTCTTTTCTGAAAAACTCATTTACAATCTTTCATATAATAAATGATATATATTTATCACATATACACATATACATTCCTTGCACGTATTCCCATACTTACTTTGATAAATAATAAAAATAATTTATTTTTAAAAAAAAAAAAAATTATGCGCAAAATTTCTTATTTAAATTATTTTAAAAATCTTGGGTTATTACAGTTATGGAGTTTTGTATGAAGACTTATTTAATATTATGTTTTAATTCCGCAATGATATAATAAAGGTTAGATGACCTGAAATTTATTTACCTAAGAGATTTAAGTTGTAACCCTTTTGTGGTAAGATGATTTATTCAGTTTAATTTTATTGTTTCTTATCATGGGTAGTTAGTTATGAATGTATGGAATAGTGAACACCAAATCTATGGGATTGAAGTACCCGAATTTTGGGGCATCACACCATGAACGTACTATCCGACAACTCAGTATTATCAGACTCCGATCCTCCTACATCAATATTGTAGAACGAGAAAGCAATAATAAATGGTGGTGATGGTACGGTTTGAAGATGGATGGATCTTTGATGCTTCTTCCGCTGTAATAACGGTGTTTTTTTTTTCAACTCTTGATTTGGGACGATAATGACACTAATCTCATTTATGAAGGAGATGAGGCTGGACTAGTTATGAATTGCAGCAACGAATTAACTGGGTTTGTGATGAACTTAAACGGAGATGATGACTTTTGTTACAGGACGAAACTTGATGATAACTGGTGGAGAAGATGAATAATAACGACAATTATTATTTTTTAAGTTAAACCAAAATTACGCATGACCTTGATAATAGGAGCTACGCAATCTTCAATTATAGGGTTTAGTTTTCACCAAAAACTAGAAAATCCTCAATATAATGCACGAGGTTCAATCTGCTATCACCTTATTCAGATACAATTATTCAGGTTCTAATACCAAATAACGTAGCGGAATATGGTTAGATTATAACGCTCTAACACAAACGTGATTTGAAGGTTTAACGTACCAACAAGAACGTAAGATAAGCCTTAAATCTACAAAGAAGATTAAACTCTCAAAGAGATATTCATATAATTGTCAAAATTATATCTCATAAAACTCTAAGATAACATATTTATAATGCTAAACTATTTTTCTATGACTAATGGGAAAATGAAAACAATTAAATTCTAAACTAAATAAAATTAGAAAACTAAGCCCAAAACAGAAACAGACTAAATATAAATTAAACTACTGAAATTTCCTAAATAATAAATAAAAATACATCAAATAAATTAAAGTTTCATAAATATTAAAATATATGAAAATCCAAATCTTTCTTGATATTTTCCACCGTATCTTAAATTGTCATGGATTTCTTTAATTTTAGTAAATATGTTGATGAATTTCACAACAAGGCATATGATTTTCACTAGTATACCCTCCCCCCCCCCCCCCCCCCCCCCACCCACCCACACGGGAAAAAAATCTAAGGCTATCTAACGAAAAAACAGACATAGTTTAAGCACTATCTTGTAATTTATGTAATCACTTTAGTTAATATCATAATAAACCACCTAGTGGTAGTTGATTTATTTATAACATTGTAATAACAACCGTCAACTGGTAGTCGATTTATTTATTACATAGTAATAACAACCATATGTCGGTAGTTGATTTATTTATACATCTTGCTAATAACAGCCATCAGTCGATAGTTGATATATTAATTTATATATCATCAGTCGATAGTTGCTAATTACTTAATCATCAAGTTTTCACCGAAAGATTACTGATCATTCATTTTGCATCAGGCTTGATGCTAATATGAAAGTTAGGCAATGAGAACACCACAGATGAGTAAACCTTTCTTCAGAGTCTCGCATTCAGTCCCTGAGAGAGAAAATTTGATATCTCCATACATAACCTTATTGAAGAAGTTCCCAGCTTTGAGACAAATCCTTACGTTCTTCGAATAGCTCTTCAAATCTTTATTATCCGTTTGCACAGATCCATCCGGAAGAGCAAGTGTAAGTTTCACCAGAGATGCTATGTTAAAGTCGTCATTCAGCATCACCACAAAATACACATCATAAGATCCTACTTCAAGTTTTTCTGTCGAATATTCTCCATCAACTTGTAGGACTTTGCTATCCTTTAATTCAGCTATTCCGTGGCTGTAAAAAAAATGACTGTAGAATTAAAGTCGGAAAATTTTGTATAAGGAGCTTAAATTCCTTGGGTGATTTTATTGAATTTTGTTTTTTGGGAACATTCTTAATGCAAGTCCTTTTGTCTAACTAGACTTCAATTTAATGACATAATTGCTTATAAATCCCTATTTTTAATGAAATACAGGTGTTTAAACAAAAGTCTTGACCTTTTTTCTACTTACGAAAAATGCCAATCTTCAGGGTTGGCATATGTGAGTTGCCACGCATGCAGATAAGCGGCACCCGTCTGAATAAGTCAAGAAAAATTCACATTATTATAAGGGTAGATAAAGCAAACTAGCTGTGTAGAATGATATATGCCTTTATCTATATGATATTCGCTTTGACAGCGATAATATAAAGTGTTATTTAGATTGGCGAATATATATCGAGAATGTTTGGTAGCAAAAGTTTATTTTGAAGTGTGTATCATTCTACTCATCTTATATCATCCATTACAACATTTAATAAATGCGATTTTAAAATAATTTGAACAGTTCGTAACATTATGTTGCAAATGGTTCAAAATTTTAAAATCACGAAAAGTGTAAGATGGTGTAAATTTTGTAAAAATGTCTCACCCGCAAAATGTACAATTATTAAAAATTATTTTTATTTTGTTGCCAACTTTATATATATATATATATATATATATATATATGGGATTTGGCTCCTCTAGAAAATCTCAGGGTACTCTAAATTTTAAAGTTCTCAACATCTCAGCCTTCCATTTGGAATTATATGGTCAAGATAAAACCACCTATTACCAAATTAATTTTTTTAATTTCCAGCTCAACAAACACATCACTTTCCCTCCTCTACACTCTCCTTAAAATTCGGATTATCTTGTTTTCCATTATTTACCGCCAATCAAATTTTTTAATTTATTTGGTTTTGGGATCTACCGTCAATTATCACCCATCATAAAAAATCACCATTTTTTTCGAAATATATCACCACCAGTGCCATTCACCTCCACCATCATCCTACCCACCCGTTTTACCCCTTCATCCTTTGCAGAAATTAATATCATAAACAAACTTGAATCAAACTACAATTTACTGCATATTCCAATCAAATATTGTCATATGGAGGTATTATAACAATAAAATTGATAATTTATAAATAACCAAGCCCAAAGAGAAGAAACCCTGTAACAATTCGCAGATTGTAGTGTGTTCAAATTATAGAGTTCGGAATCTTTTTCTCCAGAATGCATTGTTCTTCAAATTAATTGTTTTTTTTTCTTGTAATTTCCAGTACTTGAATGTTACAACTGGTGAAGGTGAGTGGTTGTAAATTTGTAATAGCTAGGTTAATGGATGAATTTTGGTAGCCGTCAATTATTATGAGGACGGAAATCGTTGGTTGTTTACGGTGGTAGACGTGATTGACAAAGGATTTAAGAATCCAAAATTTCAGGATGTTGGAGAGGAGAGAGAAAATGATGTTTCAGCTGAGTTGGAATTATTTTAATAAGATATTTAATGTTATAATATGTCTCTTTATCTTGACCATTTAATTCAAATGAAAAGTTGAGATGTTTAGAACTAAAAAATTTAGGGTACCCTAGAAACTTCAGAAAAACCGAACCCATAGATATGATGTTTGTTTCCAATTTCAGTAGACTTGCTTTCTAGCCGTTGTTTTGGAGCAACGCCTTTCCGTTAGCTTGAAACAAATTTAGCTATGTATTACAAGGATAGATAAGGCGATAAGGCAAACTAGTGGTGAAGAATGATATATGCCTTCATCTATATACATATATAATATATACGAATCATATTGTCAAAATAAAAATTATAAAAATATTGTTAAATATATATTTTTTAAAAATATTTCGTAGCAAAAGTTTATTACAAGCTATGTATCATGTAACCCATCTTATATCATTTATTGCAACATCAGATATATGCAATTTTAAAATATTTTGAACAGTCCATGCCCCCTCCGCCGGCATTTCCGGCCTCCCTGACGCAACACTACGTTACAAACAGTCCAAAATTTTAAAAGTTGATAAGATGGTGTAAATTTGGCAAAAAATTTCACTTACAAAATATACAAATACCAAGGATTATTGTTGTTCTGTAGACAACTTTAGTGTGTGTGTGTCTATATATATATATATATGTGTGTGTGTGTGTGTGTGTGTGTGTGTGTGTGTGACGCTCGTTTCCAATTTCAGTAGACTTACTTTCTGGCCCGGGTCGTCCTTTTGGAGCAACGCCTTTTCCTTAGCTTGAGACAACAATGACTCAAGCTCAACCTCATCACGCCTCACTGCTTGTGTCATCTCCTGGATCGACGATAACTATCCTTTAATTCTGCTATATATATATTTTCTGTTTTTGTTCGTGATGTCTATATATCTCTCTTCCAAAGGCTAGCTCTATTTATAGATAGCTCTATTTACAACACAGGGTACTGATGTTATTCGTGGATAATCCTGTTTAATTATATTCCATAATATCCTATCTTCAAATATTCCTTCCTTTTTTTCGAAGTGGGGATCCTGTATAAGTTTAAATTCATGATCTCCGCAAAGGATAGAGCACATATTCTATTTAATAATTTTGTTGGAATAATTCTTTCTTTAGCTTGTTGCCTGGCAAAGTTCAATGAAGGCGAAATGTATGTAGGCATCCAAGTAAGTTAATGATAATTATGCTGTCAGAGTAGTAAGTGTCGTTGAAAATTTAAAATTCAAAATATTGCTTAAACAAGAGTAAAAGTGTTGTAATTGTATATTTGCTCTAAGAGTATAAATTTTACTCAGATATTATCAACAACCATTAATTAATACATATAGGACATTCAGAAATAATTAACCTGATTATTTACTTATATTAATAGCATCATCTAACATTATTGTGTTAGAGAGTATAGCTTTTGATGGCTGTATTTTCCCTGATTAAAATGGTCGAGTCCATAAGAGTTCAATTCAATTTTATTTATTTATTTGCTTTATTTTTTGGGAGTTATGTTTCTGCTAGTTCACAGGCAATAGACATGACTCAGACCTGCAGCTTAGAAATTCAAAGCCCAAGGGTGCAACTCGAACCTTCAACTTTTTTCAAATTCTTTTTAATGATTTAGATTTATTAGTAGACAATAATTAATATAAATTATGTTTGTTAATCTTTTCTCCAACGAAAATGTTAAAGGGTAAAAAAAATCTTGGAACTGTTGATTATTAGAATGAAATCTCATGACTATGAAAGTTATGGACTGCAATAAGGATAGTGCTGAGCACGGCTGCAATATTTCTTTTTGGTTTTATTATTTGGTCAATATTTATTTGTCGCTACCATAAAATTATGTATCTAAGATAGAAATTTAGAGACCGATAACAAATTTCTGTCTCAAATTTTTAGATTTTAAGATAGATTTAACAATGAGTAATAGCCTGTCTCAATATATTGAACATATAAAATTAAAGGCACATTTTAATTTGAAGCCTAACTATTCTGTATCAAAAAGTTAGAAACAATATCGGAGACAGATCCAGCCGTCTCAGACAATTTAGTATGTATTTTATGCACAAATATATTTTTGAAGCAAATTTTGAAACATATTATTTGTCTCAGATGTTTTTATAAAAATTTGTTTATTTTAAAAGTGGGCTTGAGAAATGTTTTGGTCTCAATTTTTAGGGATTTTTTTTTGAAATGGCAAACACAACAAATACGCCACTGTACTTGACATTCTTTTAGCATCAGGCTATTGAACTTTAAAATTTTGCAATTAACAGACTGAATTAGTTAATATTTCATGATTAGGCCATTCTGTTGTTAAAATTGGTACTTGTAGTTTCATACTTGGGTTGGGCAACTTCTAAAATAGGTACTGTTAAAATATTTCATGATTAGGCCATAATTGGGCTTGCAAAATAATATCTAAGAATAAAAACAAAATAAAGTGGTGAATCCTAAGTGGGTTTGGCTTATCCCATGTGCAATTTTAATCTTTAATATAATGAAGTCCCTTTTTTTTTAAATAAAAACTGCAAAAATTTACCATCTTCAACCTCCAACCGGATCGACCCAGCCCATTAACCAGTCAAATGGGTCAAAAATCATAAATGTCTTGGTTTTACTCCAAATCATGCAACTAATATGTTAAAACCTTCGTATCAATGGTGACTATGATAATTGTTGGGAAGCTTTGATAAAGTAAACAAAAACCTCAACGATATTCTGAATGAATAACCCAGTTACCTTATTGAACAAACTTGGCTATATATATAGCCTTACAAAACTTAACAGAACAACTAAAATAAAGTTCACGTTTAGCTAAACATCAGCTAACGTGGTTAGTGTAAACTGACTACTAACAGTCTCAACTAATCCTAAAGACTAGGAATTTATTTAACAGAAACAAGACTCGGTAAACACCTAAAAACAAGTAATAATTATCCTTTCAATCCCTCCCCTAAACTAACTATCAATCATAGTTAGTTTAGTTCAGCTGGCTTGCATATCCCCATCTGACTTCTATGCTTCAGGAAGGCATCCAACTTCAACAGCTTTGTCATCACATCTGTAGTTTGCTCCTCTGTTCCACAGTGTAACAACTCAATGGTTCCATCCTTAGGAAGCTCCCTCAAGAAATGGAACCGTACATCAATATGTTTGCTCCTCCCATGCATGACGGGATTCTTTGACAATTTGATGGTGGAGCTGTTGTCACACATGATTATGGTGCCTTTCTTTTGTACATGTCCCAGCTGCTTCAAAACTCTACTCATCCACACTGCTTGACTTGCACACCCAGCTGTTGCCACAAACTCTGCTTCTGTGGTTGATAGTGTAACAATCGGCTGTTTCTTTGAAAGCCAAGATACTGCTCCAGAGCTTAATAGAAAAACATAGCCGGAAGTGCTTTTCAGATCATCTAAGTCACCAGCATAGTCACTATCTGTGTAGGCAATCAAGTCATCTGAACTTCCTTTCTTGTACATGATTCCATAATCAAAGGTACCCTTCAAGTACCTTAATATCCTTTTGGCAGCTTGTAAATGAATCTCTGTAGGCTTAGCCATGAACCTGCTGATCAAACTCACAGCGTACATTATGTCTGGACGAGTTGCCATGAGATACATAAGGCTCCCTACAATTTTCTTGTAGTATGACTCATTAATTGCAACTCCATTTGCATCCTTGCTCAACTTGCAACCTAGAACAATTGGACTATTGACTGCATGACTGTCCAGCATTCCAAATCGCTCCAAAACCTCACGTGCATATTTCTTTTGACATATGAAGATACCATTAGGCTATTGGGATACTTCAATGCCGAGAAAGAACTTCATTTTTCCCAGATCAGTCATTTCAAAAGCTTGCATCATTGAACACTTAAAACTGCTTGTCATCTCTTCATCATCACCAATATAGATTAGATCATCAACATAAACACTTACAATAAGTATTTTACCTTCTTTCCTACTTTTTGTGAAGAGAGTTTGCTCATTCGGACATCTTTCGAAGACCTCACTGACAAAGTAAGTTTCGATGCGGCTGAACCAAGCTCGTGGAGCTTGCTTTAAGCCGTATAGAGCCTTGTGTAACTTGTAGACCTTGTCCTCACTTCCTTTGACCTCATAACCCTTTGGTTGCTCAACGTACACATCTTCATTAAGTTCACTATGGAGGAAGGCTGATTTCACATCTAACTGGAATATTTTCCAGTTTCTTTGAGCCGCAAGAGCCACCACCATCCTCACTATCTCCATTCTTGCCACTGGAGCGTAGACCTCGGTGTAGTCTATCCCATATTTTTGCGTGTATTCCTTGGCCACCAAGCGTGCTTTGTGTTTCTCAAGCTCTCCATGCTCATTATACTTGGTTTTATAGATCCATTTCACCCCAACTTTCTTGGCTCCAACAGGCAGTGTAACCAACGTCCATGTCTTGTTTTTCTGTATGGACTTAATTTCATTGTCCATTGCCAATCTCCAGCTTGCATTCCTCACTGCTTCTTCATAATACGATGGATCACTTGACACCATTAATGCTATATTATTCTCATCTTCAGATAACCCGAGGCACTCCCCACTAACATAATCCCTCATCCATCCTGGACGATTTCCCACTCTCTTACCAATAATACTACCTCCACTAACTTCACTATCCCCATTGTTTGGAGATTCATTTCCTCTATCACTGCTGCCAATCTCACCTATATTTTCACCATTATTTCTAACCCCATTCTCACCATTATTATCACCTACTTCTGCATCATATTCATCTTCCCATTTTAAATTTATCGAAATTTGTTCTTCATAACTCACATCCCAATCCCATTGTCTATCCTCTTCAAATATCACATCCCTACTCACCACCACCCTTTTAGTGATAGGATTGTACAGTCTATATCCCTTAGATTCTTCACTAACACCCAAAAATACACAAACAGAACTTCTATTGTCAAGTTTAGTCCTCCGTACCTTTGGAACATGAACATGTGCTATGCAACCAAAAACCCGAAAATGATCTACAGAAGGCTTTGTTCCGCTACACGCTTCTTCAGGTGTAATGTCTTTGACTGCCAAGGTTGGACATCTATTCAACAAATAATTGCTCCAATTTACCGCCTCTGTCCAAAATGGTTTTGGAATGCCCTTCTCTGAGAGCATAGCACGAACCATATTCATTACAGTTCTATTCTTTCGTTCTGCCACGCCATTTTGTTGAGGGGTGTATGCAGTTGTCAGTTGCCTTTTAATGCCATTCTCCATGCAGAAGTTATTGAATTCAACTGAGGTGAACTCGCCTCCCTTATCTGTACGCAAACACTTGATGGGCAAACCTGTCTCATTCTCCACCATTTTCTTAAAACACTTGAAATGACTCCATGATTCTAACTTCTCACTCAGAAAATATATCCATGATTTTCTACTGTAGTCATCTATGAAACACAAAAAATACCTTTTGTTGCTGTTGGACATGCGAGTGATTGGTCCGCAGATGTCTGCATGGATGAGACCCAATATTTGACATGCTCTCCAAGAACTCTTCCTGGGTATAGGATCACGGTGATGCTTGCCAACAATGCAATCTTCGCACAACTCATCTGAGGCAGTGAACTCAGGAAGGCCACACACCATTTTCTTGCGTTGTAAGGTCCTTAAACCCTTGTAGCTTAAGTGTCCAAATCTCCGGTGCCAAAGTTGAGACAGATTCTGTGAGCTTGTGTGAAGACACTCTTCATGTTGTTGCTGAGACATCAATTGTGATTGGGCAAATAAGATGAACATCCTGTTTGTGCTCATGTCAGTCAGAATAATCAAGCCCTTATAAGGATGAAAGATCTTGCATACCCCTTCCTCAATCAGAATTGCCAAGCCTTTCTCCTGAAGTTGCCCTATGCTCAGGAGATTATTTTTTAACTCTGGAACATAGTACACTTCAGTAATAATATGGTTAACACCATTAATTAGAAGCTTTACATCACCTTTTCCTGTTACATCCATCCTGGTGTTGTTGCCCAGCTTGACTGAATGCTTGAAGTTCTCATCCAGCCTTGAGAACATGGCTCGATCTCCACACATGTGATTGGAGCACCCCGAGTTAAGAAACCAAGCATATTTTCTTTTGGCCTCATGTAGCTCTACATAGGACATTAACAACATCTCATCTTCTTCTTCAAGCTCAGCATAGTTTGCTTCCTTATTCCAACTTGGACATTCATA
This sequence comes from Aralia elata, assembly GCA_034770075.1. Classification (NCBI taxonomy): domain Eukaryota; kingdom Viridiplantae; phylum Streptophyta; class Magnoliopsida; order Apiales; family Araliaceae; genus Aralia; species Aralia elata. The sequence goes on along the minus strand of CM068386.1, from coordinate 17,170,820 downwards.
TTGAAAGTGCCCGAGTTGACGGCATTTGAAACACTCCACCATGGCCTTTGTAAAAGCTTGTCGGCCTTTGCCTCTTCCCCTACCCCTGAAGCTGCTTCTTCCTCGGCCTCTGCCACTGTACCTCTCTTCATATGTAACTTTAAGAGCTTGCTTATCCTTGTTGTGTCTATTGAATTTCTGCTCATGAACTATTAATGAACTCTGTAATTCATCTATAGACATGACATCAATATTTTTGGACTCTTCAATGGCACAAACAATATAATTGAACTTATCTGTCAAAGACCTCAAAATCTTTTCAACTACAGTCACATCAGTCATCACATCTCCATACACACGCATCTTATTTGCCACTGCCATAACCCTAGAAAAGTAAACAGTATTGGTTTCACCTGATTTCATCTCTAGAGTTTTAAAGTCTCTGCGGAGACCTTGAAGAGTCGACCTCTTCACTCTTGTGTTCCCTTCGTACTTCCTTTTCATGGCATCCCAAATGTCCTTCGCAGTGTCTTTCTTTAGGATGGTCTCCATGATCGACCTATCTATTGCTTGAAATAGATAATTCTTGACCCTCAAATCCTTCAGCTGCAATTTCTCATAACTCGTCTGCTGCGCCTTTGTCAATACTGTTTCTGCTGGTCGCACGCACCCTGTCTCCCCAAGATCCCAATATTGTTTGGATCTCAAGAAGTTCTCCATCAGCATAGCCCAGTGGTCATAATGACCATTGAAGACTGGAATTGCGGGTTGTGCGAATTTCACTTCTTCTGACATCTCTCTCTGTTTTGGTGGTCACTCAAAGGTGTTGTCTTTTTTTTTTCTTCTCTCTCTCTCAGTCCGAGTGCTAGCTCTGATACCAAGAATGTTGGGAAGCTTTGATAAAGTAAACAAAAACCTCAATGATATTCTGAATGAATAACCCAGTTACCTTATTGAACAAACTTGGCTATATATATAGCCTTAAAGAACTTAACAGAACAACTAAAATAAAGTTCACGTTTAGCTAAACATCAGCTAACGTGGTTAGTGTAAACTGACCACTAACAGTCTCAACTAATCCTAAAGACTAGGAATTTATTTAACAGAAACAAGACTCGGTAAACACCTAAAAACAAGTAATAATTATCCTTTCAATAATTTGGTATTGATTTCTCGAAAAGAAGCCAACAATACAGCAAATCTGAGATAAAATACAACCATGATGTGACCAAAAATAATGGTCTATATATCAACTCATCTGGGTTCTTCTTGGAGAAGAAGCAAGTAGCAGACTCCAAACGAAAATAAAAGAAACCCAACATCTTTTTCTTCTATCTAATTTTATTTCTATTTCTTCTATCTAATTTTCTTTCTTCTTCTTCTTTGTCTAATTTACAATTCCACGCAAAAGGAAGAGATTATATCTGACTTCGGAAGGAGAAATATTAATACCTTCTTTTATGTGCTGCTGATTCAGAACAAAAATTGGGATTTAGTACAAATTTATGATGATGCTGAGTGAGTTTGGATCCTCTCACTGCACTCTTCAACCATTCATCTTCAAACAATGGAGTTGGGTAGTGCTTTGATTTTGATCCAAAATTATAAATGTGTACATATATTTGTATTACATTTTTTTTTGAAACCGTCAAAGGACCGAGAAAGTTTATTAATTTAAATTGTCCAATACAATCAACGAAATGATAATATAAGGGGTATATTATTCAATATTTTTCTGATGTATTTTTGTTTTTGGGACATTGTACTGCCTCAATCCAAGTCTTTTGGATTGAATTTTGTTTTATAATATATTTTCTTTTATCAAAAAAAATAAAGGGCATCTTCCAACCAAAAAGCAAACACATGAAAATTAAACACCTGAGCTAATGCTGTAAGACCATAAGCAACTCTATTGCCAGTCCTACAAATATGAGAGAAATTAACCAACTCAAAAGAACAAAACAAAGCGCCACTATTTTGCACAATAGAGGATCAATAAGATTTTTTTGACACTGGGTGAGAAAAAAAAAATTAATAAAGGAAAAGTAAAAAATACGTACAAAAACCATGTCACTCCCATTATTTTGGCCACACTAGTATATGTTTCCTTTTTCTTACTTTTTTGGCTACCATGTATGAACCAATTTAATGGACATCTAATTAATTTAACAAAATGGTGTAATTATAAAATTTTAATTAATTTAATTGGTTAATTGCATATTTTTTTTTAAGTTTAATGGTCCAATGCTTAAAATGTGCGAAGTACAGTTGGATATTTGTCATTTTTGCCATCTTAAAATTGACCCTGAAACGGGTTAGAAACCTAATATGCTGTCTCCAAACATTTAAAGCTACAATTTATCTTGGTCTCCAATTCCTCCCCTTTTTAAGTTTTCAAACTTTTGGGGTGTCCATTTGCAGCACCTTACCTTAGGTTAATTCTTGTACGTCTTGTGAGGTATTATTTGGCAATTTGTTAATTTCACAGTTATAATTATTCATAGGATTAGGCTCATGATACATATGTCATACTACTAATATTAGTAGTCAATATACCTTAAAAGCCGAATCCAAAAAAGAGAAATTAAATAAATAATAATTGCCATTATTGGATCTTATCACCCGAGCACTGGTGCCATCTTTTTTGATGTTGTCTACAAATATTCCTTCCTTTTTCACAGTGGGGATCTTGATAAGTTTAACATCGTAATCATCGCCGAGGATATAAAGTAGCAGATTTTGTTAAATAATTTTGTTGGAATAATTCTTTTCCATTTCTCAGTCTCTTTCTACTAACTTGTTGAGCTGACAAAGTTCAATGAAGGCAAACGGTACATAGGCATCCAATTAGTAAATGATAAATTTTCCTTCTAACCAGAAATATCTGTAAATAATCGGCTTAATTATTGTGAATGTCCTATATATAGTTTAATTAATAGTCGATGCTTATGCTGCAAGAACAAATATGTATTTACACTTTTATACTTATTTTAATAATACTTTAAATTTTTAGTAATACTTATTGCTATAGTAGCATAATAATTGCTCCGGCATTATCCATTATCCAGCATTATTACGTTAAAGTGTATAGCTTCTTATGGTTGTTTCCCGGATTAAAATGGTTAAGTTCTAAGATGGAGTCTAATTATTTTTTTTAATCATTTTTTTTTGCTTTAGTTTTTGGAAGTTATGTTTTTGTGAGTTCACAAAGCCTTCACTACAAGGAAAATGTTTAATTTTGACGGAACATTGAGTCGGAATTAAGCTTATTCTGTCGGAATAAGATTAATTCCGATGGAATATTCTGTCGGAAATTAGGTCAGAAATAAGGTCCTCAGAATTAAGTCCGCCGAAAATTCCGTCAAAATTACATATTGTTCGACAGAATAATGCCGACGGATCGTCTGTCGAAATTATGTTATCTTCGATAGATTAATTCCGACGGACTTAATTTGTCAAAAATAAGCGTGCCACGTGGAATTTTTCCACTCGTTCGGAATAAGGTAAAGCTGACGGAATTTTCTGAAATTCAGATAGATACACTTAGAAGGGGGAGGGGGGTTGAATAAGTGTGGAAACAAACGATATCCGATTTTTATTTTTCTTTTTGACTATGCAGTTTGCTGTATTTAAGAATTCAACTTATTGGATTAGTCAATGCAGTATGCTGAATTTTAGAATTCATCTTGCTGGATCAATCAATGCAGTATGCTATATGATTGAATTCAGTTAGCTGGATTAGTTAATGCAGAAAGTGATATTGTGTTCTTTGCTTGCAAGATTTAAGACTAATATATTATACTAATAACAGATTATTAATATAATTTATTTAGTTGATTTGCACCTTGATCAGTTATGTTTTTCAACTAAAAATGATGTCTTTAGTGAGTAAATAAAACAATCACAATCAAGCACAAGAACACGGAGAATTTTTACGTGGTTCGGCTCCTAACTTCTAGTCTAGTAGCCTACTCCACGTCCAATATCAACTAGTATTGGAGACTCTTTATTAATTCACTTGAATTACAATTTTAAGCTTTTACAAACCAAGTTTATCAAAATATTAATTCCTTGAGCACTTTTGCTCCTGAGCACTTTTGCTCCTTGTGCACCTATGCACACCAAAGCACTTTTGCTTCCTCGAACCTGTTTGTAAAACTCTAATTCACCTCGGATTAAAAACTCTCTAGACTAATACTTAGTCCATTTAAAAATAAAGATTATAGTTTAGAATAACTATGATCAAAGCAATTAATCAATTCACAATTCAAGGCCCAACTAGAGATGTAATGATCAAGACTTAGAAAGATATTACCAGTTCATGCTTCACGAAATAAAACGCTGAAAAATGTATTCAATAATTTCAGTGCACAGCTGTTTGAATTCTTGAACACAGTAGTTTACAAAATATTCTTTTTAAGTATTTCACTGTGTTGATCTTCTTGCTGGGTGACCAGTTCCTTTTATAGACTTGGAAGATTTTTATGACCGTTGAAAATAATTATATTAAATATGCCCAACATGACCGTTGCAAAGAATTTGTTTTTCCAACCCAGCGGATGACAGTTATTTTTCTTAAATAAAAGGATTATCACCTTTTCCATATATAGATGAAAGCATACGGATGAAGCAAGGAGATGTAGATAGCCTTTATCAAATATTATATGATTTTTCACTTTACAGGCACAAGTCAGGAGGTGAGAGAAGAAAGGACCTTTCCTTTATACCAACTCATCAGAGTATTTAATGACAGTGACTTTTCTTTGAAAAGGAGACTTCTCCATTTAATAAAGCAAGTACTTGTCATCATTACTTTTAGTCCACTCATGAAAAGAAAAGGACTTAAACCTTTTCCAATGTCATCATTACTTTTAGTCTATCACACGGCTGGGTCATTAGATCACCTTTGGTTATTACCCAATATATGTATATAATATCTATCTCATTTCTTCTAGTCGATTTTTCAAAAAGATTTCTCACGCATGATTCATAACAAGGATAAAGAATTAATAAAGCCTTATTCATGGGAACATTAAACAACCAGTTGTCAATTTTAAAGAGACTTTCAATCTAATCAATACTAACTAAGAAGGCAACGGATCAAAACAAGATTTTAAGAAAGAGCCTGTTGGTTTTTATTTTATACACATCCGGATTGCATAATTCTTTTAGAATTTATTTTTAGACTTATTCCATATTAAATGCAATGCATTTTCAATTTCTTATTAAATGTAATTCCATATTAAATGTAATTCCTCATTAAATTCAATTCTATATTAAATGCAAATATTTAATGAAAATGAGTATGTCATAGAGCCTTGATTGAAAAATGATTAAAGCAAAGACCTTACATTTTAATTCCTAGAGACTTAAATGTCTTCAGTTCTTTGATTCCATATGGACAGCAACCAAGAGTTCTTTTATTCCATCGAGTTCCTAAAATTACATAATAAAGGATTTAGTAGATTATGCAAGTCATCATCAAAACCTGAGGGTGGAATATGATCAAGTCAACATTTTCATCGAAAATGAGCCATATTCCGTCAGAAGTTCTCATTTTTTAAAATAAATATCACATCTTATTTTCGACGGAAGTTCTGTCAGATTTAACGTATTCTGTCAAAAATAGCATTTTTTTTTAGAAATTAATTTTTTTGTTTTACAGTTTCCAAGTTTTTAAACCCCATTTTTGTACCTGTAACCTGTTTTATCCCAACAATACATACAATATTATACCGATAACTACATCCAACAACAACATATATCATAATCAACCCATAATACAACATATATACTTTTTTTCGAACATATAACGTTAAATAACAATGGTATAACTTATAAACTACAAAGAATAATAATATGGCGCCAAAATACTTTCAAAACTAAAGTAAATTATATTGATTTACAAAGAATCAAACTAAACTACATGTATTTACATAAAATCATTAAACTATACAATATTTTACAAAACATCTAAGTAGATACTATACAATGTTTTACAAATACCCTTATATGTATGTACAACCCCTAGCATATAACAAAATTAGATATAAATTAGTATTCCCCTAGTTGGTTCAGACTTCCTTTTCGCATCAAGTTGTATCATAGGAATTATCGCTAACAAAAGTAAAAAATCTCCAAGTTCCAACATATCTAAAAAGTAAGAAGTCTCCAAATTCTAAGGAATTATCGCCAACAAAATCACTCCAAGCCTTTGATAACACAAATTGTTTGTCAATCATTTTAACATATATGTGCATAACTTGTCATTTGCATGGCTCCTAAGTATACAACTTTCTGACAAATAACAAGTTGTCATAAAGTTGCATACATAAGAGCCTAGCAAATGACAAGTAATGGCACACATACGTTAAAATGGTTGACAAATAATTTGTGTTATCAAAAGGTTTAGAGTGATTTTGTTGGTGATAATTCCCTAAAACTTGGACACTTCTTACTTTTTAGATATGCTGGAAAGCTACTAATTATTGGTTTAATTCTTATGATACAATTATGGACGAAAATGAAGTCCACACCCAATAGAATACTCAATTTCTCTATACGTGATCATGTCTCTTTAATTTACATATGATTTTGGTATATGTTCGTGTTCGTATGCGTTCTTTCAAAAATAAGCAAGGGTTGTAATTACATTTACATTTTGAAGGGTAGATGGACATGGGCATGGGCATGGGGAAAACGACGCATCTCCCACTATGGTGTATGCAAATCCTTGTCATCATCCCCCCAGTCGTGATCTCCATCGTCAGCCCGCTCGCTATCACCAGTGATATCAACATCGCCACCCTATTGATAAAATTAAAAATATAACGCATTAGTTCATATGAGATAATTAAAGAGACAGTATAAAAATTTAATAACATGTAGATTAAATAACTTAAAGTAAATATAATACCTGAGTAGGCGAGGGCTAACTCCGTATCAGGCCAAAAGCCTCCGAGAGTAATGTAACCACTTACCGGAGCACCTCGTCGCATATCGTGACGAATTGCTCCTACGGGATACCCGTACTCTCGACGGTGGCCCCTAATACAATATCCTGAGCTAGCTGGTGAAGGCGAGCTCGGCTGGGTAACTCCTGACAATGGATAACTGGATCCATACGGAACGTCTCCGACACCGTCACTATGACCCTCTAAAAAATCTCATCGTCAAAGCCAGAGCCTGTATGAGATGGTCCAACAGGTGCTCTGGGTGCTAACATTGGCTAAAGTCTAGACAAATAAATATATCATTACTAATAATATATATACAGTTAATTTATCTTAACTTATCAGAAATAATATGACCTCTAAGTAATGTATACGTTGGTATCCTCGGTATGCCCAACACTCAATACCTGCTAGTACTGCTACTAGGGGGATCCTAAGACGCGACCCATAGTCTCAGCTCCTCATCCCAAGATAATTCAATCTCGGGCAGAGGGACGATAGAATCTAACGTCTCAGAATCCCCCCATAACAGCCTGCAGTTCAGCTATATGCTGGTCCCAAAGATTCTGAAATCGGTCTTGTAATTCATTTTATATACGTGAGTTAATTATATCATTTTATTAACTACCTAATATTAAAAAGTACGAAAAATTAAGATTACTCTTACCCGTATAGCTACTGCTGCGGGAGACATAGTAAAGTCATTTGGCGTGTGGGCTCTATCCCAAAACTCTATCATGGTTGGAGGTCGACCTAAGCTCTGTCGCATGACCTAATAAATACATTTATAAAATAGTTAATAAGTTGACTTGTGAGAATTGAGTAACTAAATAACTAAGTATATGACACTCACTAACTTCGCCTCCTCAAAAGACTGCGAGCCAGTAGTGTGTACGACTCGGAGCTGGCGACGGTTCTTTTTTACTTGCTCTGACTTCTTCTTGAAGTCATCAGCATCCCAGTGCATACACATAGCCTCCCATACTGCATCAGAGACTATGCGTGGCTGATGATCTCTGATCGTGGTCCCGGGCTAGTCATCAACTGCCTGGGCTGCCCTCTATCTCATTTCATACAACTAGCCGGCGTAGTTCTTAGCGACATTGGAAATAATAACATCGTCACCATCTGCTTGAGAGATGCCCTCATCATATCTAAAATATTTTTATAACAAAAGTTAGGAACCATTAAATTCTTGGACAACGACTATGTACGTGTAATTGACTAATTTCTGAGTAAATTAACTTACGCGAAACTCCCGCAAGACAGTGACCATAAACGAGGCATCGTACTGGCTGAAGCGCATGCACCCAGTCAGGAGGTGCGTCAGGCAGATAGCGTGTGTGGTATGCTTATCAATCGAGTCTAGTATACTACATAAAAAACAATTGAATATTGTGTTACGTTATTTGTGTCATGCAATTAATTATATAAATTTAACTCCTTATTTTTTATGGTTTAATACTTACTATGAAGAGTCGACATCCACTCAGACTATATGTGGAACTGCCAGCAGACGAAGGAAGATACCGAAGTTAGTCCCTCGGTCTTGTTGACGACGAGCATCTATAATTAGTATAAAAAACTTGAGTCAAAATACATAAACTAATGCATATTGAGATATATTGAAATCACACCCGTCAAATTACTTACTAGCTCCTGACGACGAGCCTCCAACTTGGCTCGCGTCTCCGGATCCGAATCGCCCACCACTGCGGTGACCTCCACCGTTATTTTTAGCCATAAATATACTACTGAAATAATGAAAATAACGCATATGAATTTCAAGTAAAATTAATTAAATATAATATATTAATATTACATTATTTACTAATTTGAAATAAGTTTAGAGGTTGTATATACGTCATCAAACCCGTCAGAATCAGCATCGATATCATTCTCGGATTCATTCTCTTCCTCATAATCAATATCGATATTAGTTTCGTCGTCGTTATCATCTTCAATTACAACGCACTCATTCACGACCACGTCATCCTTGACTTCCTCATCGTCGGGTACGTCAACCACATCATTTGTCATCATATCTTCATTATTTAGCAGTACCTGCCTGGGATAGCTGACGTCTTATTGTAATGCCTCATCCATCCTAAACATATTAGCACTATTAAATGTACGTGTTTTTGTTGTGACAACTGTATACTAGGGGCTTCTACAATTTACGATATTAGGAGCGTAGTACAATTAAGTCGCTTGACTGGCTAACACAAAAATGTCATCAAATTTTAGCTTTGACTTGATATCTACTGTGACGATTTGATTACGATTAACTTCAATACCCTTTTTAGTATCAAACCAGCGACACTTAAATGTAACTACCTTTTTACTCTCGGAATAATTAAGCACAACCACATCCTCTAAGTGTCCATAGTAATTGGACTCAGAATCATGGTAATAGCTTCCCAACACCACAACTCCAGAGTTGACTGATGTGAGTTCATTCAAGTTATCGACCTTAAATCTGTACCCATTCATTATACATCTAGGAAAAGAACTAATAACTTTGTAAGGACCTTAGATGACATCTCTAAAACGCTCAAAAATGTTCTCTTCCCCAACCCTTGTCTTAAACCACTGTTGGAAATTAGCAGTAGTGAATGCTTCTAACTGGGCTGCAGTTAAAGTCGGGTTAGAAGCATGCGCTTCCTCTTCGAATGAACTGAAATAATAATAAAATGGTTTAATATATAAGTTGATTACGCTTATAAATTATATTAGATGCACCAAATAATAATCCATACTTCGGGCATATTTAGAAGCACATATATAAATACAATCTTCAAATCTTTGTCACTTAAGTAAGTTATCGTCTCATGACTAAATGGTTTAGTCAGATATGTGAATACAACTAACTCATCATCAGTATGAGATTGGGGACCGACGACCTCATTCATACTTAAACGGTTGTACTTCCTTGAGACAACATCGTCAAAATACAACGGGATGGATCCATACGGAATACTCATCCACAAAATCACGGGAAAATAAGTCGAATTTAATCTTGTCGGCTTTCTTCCAGATCAGATTTTTGCACTTGACATACAGACATCTCATCTTTCTGTTCGGATCATTAGCATGTTCTATGGCTTTGTCCAAAAATAGCACACCCCTTCACGGTAAGTATAACGCCCCTGAATTCGGGCGCTGGCCGCCAGAACAATGGTCCAACGTTATCTCGTACTTCTTTCGTAACTTAACCAATGATCCCATAATCATATTGGTTGAATTAGTCTATTACAGACTATAAAATTATAAATTTTATTAACTTCCTCCCTGGATCTATTCTTGATCTCGATCTCATTCCTTCTACAAGTATTAACTTATAGTTCATTTGTATATATGGATAAGACCATATATATATATCGGTCAAATTTTTAACCCTATGATTTAGATATTCTATCATTTATAAGCTTTATATGAATCCAAGATTCACAGTACCAGCACTAGAGATAGTTCCCAGATCTGAAGGGGGCTTCCCAATAAAGATAAATCGATATTGGTGTGCAATTAGATGACCTAACCTTCATTTCTTAGCCAGAACTTTCAGCGTGCCAAATACCCTCACTTAGATATATAGTCTTATAAACATTGTTTATGTTTTAACAATTCTAAGTTTAATTGAAGTGAAGACATGACAAGAATGTGTGAGAAAACATGATAATATTGATATACTATTCGGTTATATACTTTGCCGGTTCATATTATAAAAAGTCATCAAAACTATAATAAAAGGGACAGGCAATCAGGAAAGCATATAAACTAGTCTGCGCATTTCTTCTTTCCTTTCTTTGTAGAGCCTGAACTGTGACGAACGAGAATTTTTGTAACTTATTTTAAAATATTTATTGATTGAATAAATATTTTTCGATGATTTGATTGTTGAATTAATTGATTAATTGATGAATTTGTGGTAGATTAATTTAATTATATGTGTTACATTAATTATATTAATGTAGAGAATTTTTATATTTAAAATATGTGTTTAATTGAATTTATTTGATTAAATACATTATTTAAATGAGTATAATGTTATTTCTAATTAATTTAATTATTAATTAGAGATTTAGTAAATTGTCATTATTAATAAATGAGAATTTTATTTATATGACAATGTGATTTAATGTAGAATTATTCTACTTTATATATATTTGATTTTTATTAAGATTATTTAGTTGATTAAAGTGTGACATGAAACTATGTAATAAGCTATTTATTAAAATAAATTAGAAGGAAGAATTATTAAGCAAGCCAAACGAGGCTTTAAAGGGAGTTGGGGTCAGTTAACCATTATCGATTAACTGACACCCATTATTATATCAGTTTCTTTTAGTATACGTATTTCTATTTTATGCATCAGTTTCCAAAAGTTTATACAGAGAGAACTTAGAGAGAAATTGAGAGAAAAACTGTGAGGGAAGAAAGAAAAGTGAAGAATTGAAAGTTCCTTGTCATCATCTTGCATAATCTAGCATAATTATCAAAGGTAATTCTTCTAATTTAAGTTTTAATTCATACTCTAAAAGTTCTTCCATGATTATACGTGTTTTGAGTTTTCTGTAAAAGACTAAATTGGCGATTAACGCATGATATGATTATATGTATGTTACTATGTGATTATAACATGATTGATACCATGTAGGCATGATTTAAAGTGATTAAATCCATGTAATTATGCTCAATTGAGTTTTTCTAGAGTTACAGAGTAAGAAAATTGTATGTCTGGTCCTCATGTACAAATTATATGCTTTAAATGGTTTATGTAACTTGAAATTGATAGTTGGGTATAATTATGCATGTTTAAATGAACAATGCATGTTCAAACGGATTAATTTGGCCAATAACCGAGTTTACTGTGATTAATTTTGTTAACTGTATCAAAACTCTATAATAAGTATGAACAGTTAGATTTTTGGTCTTTAATTGGGTTGTATAGATTATCTGTGATGTTAAAATCACTGTTTATGGAATGAGTTTTGATTTCATACCATATATGATAATTGGGCATGTTTAATTTGATGTACGAATAACAAAATGGGAAATTTTTGGCCTGTTTCTGCGTTCTTCGCGAACTGCAGAAACTGGAATTCGTAATTCTCGCCCCGACGAGAATTTTGTGAAGGGATCCCTCGCCCCGGCGAGGAGCTCGCCCTGGCGCGAATTTTGTGAAGCAATTCCTCGCCCCGACGAGAGCTCGCCCCGGCGAGATTTTTGTGAAGGCTTTTCTCGCCCCGGCGGGAACTTAAAAAAAAAAAAAAAAAAAAAGACGAGAGTAAAAATTTTCTTCTTTCTTTAAGATCATATTATGATATCGTAGATATACCTAAAGCTTAGGCTAATGTATAAAATGAATGTTAAATTACTGTGAAAGGTGGTAGCATAAGGCCATTGATTGTTCGGTGTCAACTGAGCTATTAAAATGAAATTAGATGAGAATGAGTTCTAAAGTGTTTATAATACTGTAACTAATTATTGTTACTGTTCTATAAACGGAATGTATAGGTTGATTAGAGAAACGTGAGTCTTAAATTTATAGTCTACGCACGAGGCAAGTATCTTATCCTTACTTTTACGTTTACGCAAGTTTCTAAATTTCATTATCATAGTATACAAGCTTCATAATGCTATTACTTCTTGAGCAAGTTATTGTTTCTATTCCATTCAATTTCATGGATTCAATGAGACATTTTTAATTTCCTCTTTGTAATGCTTCAGTTATATAGAACGTATTCAATCGTACTTTTTGTGAGATTTAGTTTTGATTCTCGAATTACACCTTTTGAACCTTGATTGACTAGCGAACCCTTTTTGATTCGACTAGTCCATAGTTGATGAGCGTTCTAAATTCTAGAAACGTTATCGAAGTAAATCCAAACCAAACTTCCTTTGGTGCGGACTCCTATGTCAAACTGAGATGAACAACCCTTATATAGGGGATTTATTTACGCGTTAGCGTTAAGATGTTGTGCACATACATGGTACAAAGGGCTGATCCCCCTGAGTGCGAGAAGAAAGGTCCATGTAGTCTTACGACTGTTAAAGGTTTAAAGTAGAAATACTTGATAACCTGGGACATAGTTCGTGGTCTTAAGACCCTCAGACGTCCTTTTGAATCTTGTTTTACATTCTTGACTCAAAAGCTAAATCTTCGAATATTCGATATCCATTAATTAATTCGCATGTTATTATTACTGTTGTTGTTTTACTTGCTGGGCAATCATTGCTCACCCTTGCATAATAACATTGCAGCTAAGGTTGAAAGAACTGACGAGCCATCTACTAGTAAAGGAAAAGGAAAAGCAAACAAGTGATGAAGACTTGTTGTATTTGCTTTATTGTTGTTTATGTAATAGACTTCGTTTATGTTTTCCGCACTGATGTTTATTTAAGGTTAGATGACCTGGGATTTGTTTATGAATGATGTTGTAACCCTCTAATGGGAGATTTCTATTTTTATTCAAGTATTTTCATTTATATTTGAATGGGTAGTTAGATGTGATGTGATGTTTTTAGATTGTGAACACCAAATCCTGTGGAAATGAAGTACCTGGATTTGGGGGTATCACAGGTTGGTATCAGAGCTGTAGGTTATGAACCTTAGGTGGGGAAACCTTAGGGTAGTAGCCTTTTTAGAGTCAGAAAATATAGTGGTGATAAACTCTCATCGAGTTCTAAGGAATGAATTAAGGAACTCATTAAAGATAATAAAAGACTTTATGTGTTATGTGCTTATGTGTTAACAACCTATGTGCCGCGATTAATACCGAGTATTAATTAAAATTTAAACTTTGTTGTCAGGATGTCGGATATTGGAGGATCCAGTCAGCCTAGGGAGATTGTGCCCCGAGTGGCTGGAGAGGAGGAGCCCCGTGATATCCATGTTATCCGGGAGCAGTTGATACACAGAGAGCCATCTCCATTGATCACGGTTGTGGGTCAGGAGTATGAGCCTGAGACTGATCCAGAGGAGGATCCTGAGGAGGAAGAGGCTGAGGAGGAGGATGAGGATTCTGAAGAGGTACCCCGTACCTCTATTGATGCTGAGATGTACGATGCATTATACAATCGTAACGTTGAGTTGCAGGATAGAGACAGAGATTGGGAGAGACTGGCAAATATACGCCAGACTCTTATGGAACAGAAGGATGAGACGATTGAGGATCTTGAGATACGTCTTGGAGACGTAGAATGGAAGTTAGTTCAGGCAGAGAGTCAAAAAGAAGACTTGCTAGCTGAGAATGAAAAGATGAAACTTGAGATTCAGAAATTAAAGGATGATTTGAGTGAAGAGTCTGCAGAACGTGCTAGAGCAGAGGATGCTTGGATGCGTAACGCTCGACGTGCAGAGATTTTCGAAGAAGGTGAACGGGCAAAGCAGGCTGAGATTGAGGAGACAGACTACACGTTTCAGACAGCGATCGATAGGGCCCAGGATCGAGTTCTCCACTATCTAGTCCAGTTCGAGGACTTGCCATGGTACATGTTGGATCGCAGGACGATGTGCCGTATCATGGAGGAAGAACGTAGACAGGCAGTTCGACGCCTTAGTAGGCCATGATAGGAGAAGTTTTTGAATTATGTGTAAATATTTATGATATTTTATGATGTAAATTCCAGCGTGATTATACACAATGGAATATGACTATTTAATCCTAAAGATTGTTTGATCTTGGGATAGTTGATGTAAATAGCAGTGATGCTATCTTTTTATGTGTAAGACTTTTTGTATTAATGAAATATCAGTTTTATTTGAAGATGTTATGTGTTAAATGTTTAACCTGAATTGTTTGAGTTAAATGTTGAACACTTAAGAAATTGAGTGATGTTCTAATAAGCGCATATTCTTGAACAGAAAATGCCGCCGAGACGCCAACCACGTCAACAAGCTCCGGAGATCTCTACTAACAACAACGACACCAATGCTAACCCCGTTCAGCAGTTGGTGAACCTTTTGGCTGGAGCACTTGCGAATCAGCCGCAAGCTCCATCGATGACGTCATTCAAAGACTTCAAAGCGGTAGGACCGCAAGAGTTTAAGGGTTCCTTGAACCCGATCGAAGCCCAAACTTAGGTGATGGAAATGGAGAAAGTATTTGACGTTGCTAGGGTTAGTGAGGATCAAAAGACTGCCTTTGCAACGTTCATGCTTAAGTCAGAGGCCAGCTATTGGTGGCAGGCGAATAAGGTTCGAGGAGGTCAGGGTGTAGTCGCGTGGGAGAGGTTTAAGGAGATGTTTTATGAGATGTATTTTCCGACTAGCTCGCGTAATCAGATGGAGATTCAATTTCTGGAGCTGAAGCAAGGCACCATGACTGTGCCAGAATATGCTGCAAAATTTAACGAATTGGCTAGGTTCGCAACCTACCAAGTGAACACCGATGAAAGGAAAGCGAGAAGGTTTGAACAAGGATTGAAGCCGTGGTTGTATAGCAAGGTGTCAATGTTCCAATTGAACACTTTTGCTAGAGTTTTGGAGAAGGCGATAATCGCAGAAGGTGGAAGCAAAGCTATGACTAAGTATAACCAAGAACAGAAGAAGAAGAAGGGTGAAAGTGAGAATAATAAGGGAAGTGGTAGTAGCAGTGGTGGTCACAACCAGAAGAGGAAGTGGAATGAGAGTGGATCCGCTGGAAATCAACAGGGAGGTCAGAAGAAGAAGGTAGAAGCATGTGTCACGTGTGGGAAGAATCACATAGGGATTTTCCTGAAGGGGAAGAGAGTTTGCTACAATTGTAACCAGGAGGGCCACATAGCGCCGAATTGTCCGAATCCGAAGAAGGGTGCTTGTTTCACATGTGGATCAAAGGATCATCTGGCTAGGGATTGTCCCAAGAAGACAGCAAGAGGAGCAGGATCAGGAGGAAATAAGGGAAACAGTGGTGGTGGTACGTTGACTATAACTGGATCAGCACCAACAAACCGACCTACTGCAAGGACTTTCAACATGACCGTGCAAGACGCTGTGCAGTCTCGCGATGTGGTGTCAGGTATCATTCCGATCAATAATATAGATGCTTATGTATTGTTTGATTCGGGTGCTACTTGTTCATTTATATCCGATGACTTTGCTAAGAACTTAGATTTGCCTAAGGAGGAATTAGACTACACTTTGAACATAGAAATTGCGAATAGGGAAGTAATTTCTGTTAGGTACGTACACAAGAACTGTAGAGTGAACATTAAGGGAAACGTGATGACAGTAGATCTGATCCCAATCAAACTTGGGGAATTTGACGTTATTTTGGGTATGGATTGGTTATTCAATTATGGAGCGATAATTGATTGCCAGAAGAAACGTATCAACCTTATGACTCCGTCAAAGGTAGTATTTTACGGCAGCAAATCGCCTAGACAAGCGAGTTGTCTGACGATGATGCAGGCCAGGAAGTTGTTAAGACAAGGGTGTGTGGGATACTTAGCCTACATAGTTGATACTCGAAAGGAGAGTCCGAAATTAGAAGAAATACCTGTCGTAAAGGACTTTGTAGACGTCTTTCCAGACGATTTGCCAGGACTTCCGCCAGATAAGGAAGTTGAGTTTGTAATTGATTTAGCGCCAGGAACTGCCCCGATATCGAAAGCTCCGTACCGCATGGCCCCAGTAGAGATGAAAGAATTGATGGTGCAACTGCAAGAACTTTTGGATAAGAAGTATATTCAGCCGAGCGTATCGCCGTGGGGAGCGTCGGTGTTGTTTGTTAAAAAGAAGGACGGATCGATGCGACTTTGCATTGATTATAGAGAGTTGAACAAGGTCACGATTAAAAATAAATACCCGTTGCCGAGGATCGACGACTTGTTTGATCAATTGAAAGGAGCTAAGTATTTCTCAAAGATAGATTTGAGGAGTGGTTATCATCAGTTGAAGGTGAGGAAGGAAGATGTTCCGAAGACAGCGTTCAGGACTCGTTACAGTCACTACGAGTTTCTAGTGATGTCATTTGGTCTAACGAATGCTCCTGCAGCATTCATGGACTTAATGAACAGGGTGTTTAAGCCGTTTTTGGACAAGTTTGTAATAGTATTCATTGACGATATTCTAATTTACTCCAAAACCAAGGAAGAGCATGCAGAGCATTTGAAGTTGACATTGGAAGCGTTAAGAAGGGAGAAGTTGTACGCTAAATTTTCTAAGTGTGAATTCTGGATAGAACGAGTGAAATTTCTTGGACATGTGATTGACAAGGATGGGATTTCGGTGGATCCGTCAAAGGTTGAAGCAGTGCTTAACTGGGATCAGCCGAGAACGCCATCGAAAGTGAGGAGTTTCCTCGGATTAGCGGGTTACTATAGGAGATTCATTCTGGATTTTTCCAAAATCGTGACTCCGTTAACGAATTTGACTAGAAAGACGGTGAAGTTCGTTTGGACGGAGAAGTGTGAGGAAAGTTTTCAAGAATTAAAGAAGAGGTTGAGTACGGCGCCTGTGTTGTCTCTACCGGATAGCACGGGAAATTTTGTGGTGTACAGTGATGCGTCGCATAAAGGACTAGGCTGTGTGCTTATACAGAACGGTAAGGTCATTGCGTACGCGTCACGACAATTAAATGACTATGAGAAGGGGTATCCTACCCATGATTTGGAATTGGCCGCGGTGGTATTTGCTTTGAAGATATGGAGGCACTATCTTTACGGGGAGAAGTGTGAAATATATACAGACCACAAAAGTCTGAAATATATTTTTACACAGAAGGATCTGAATATGCGTCAGAGGAGATGGTTGGAATTGATAAAGGATTACGACTGCGAAATTTTATACCATCCGGGTAAAGCGAATGTGGTGGCCGACGCCTTAAGCAGAAAGGGACGGGAGAAACTATTTGGTTTAACCGCTCAGGAGGAGTTAGTTACAGCAATGGCAAAATTGGAATTGGAGGTGAAATATCCGGGAGAGTGTGACGAAAAATTATTTCAATTGAGAATCGGTTCAACTTTGGTGGATAAGGTTAAGGAAGCACAAATGCAAGACGAGAAATGTGAGAAAATCAGGAAAAGAATATCTGGAGGTGATGAAGTGAAATTCAAAGTGGATAATGAAGGAGTATTGAGATTCGAGGGAAGGATTTGGGTTCCGCCAGTACAAGAAGTTAAGGAGGAAATTCTGAGCGAGGCTCATAATTCAAGATATTCGATTCATTCGGGTAGTACGAAGATGTACCAAGATCTCCGACAGCATTTTTGGTGGCCGAATATGAAGAGAGACGTTGCCGATTGTGTAGCCAAGTGTTTGACATGTCAGAAAGTTAAAGCAGAACATCAGAGACCAAGTGGGCTATTACAACCGTTAGAAATCCCAGAATGGAAATGGGAGCACATCACCATGGATTTCGTAGTAGGTCTTCCGACGACTCAGAAAGGTTTCGACGCAGTATGGGTTATCGTGGATCGACTGACGAAATCAGCACATTTTCTACCGATCAAGATCAGATTCAACCTAGATCAGTTGGCGAAGTTGTATGTCAAGGAGATTGTTTCGAGGCACGGTGTTCCAATATCTATTGTCTCAGATAGGGATCCGCGCTTCACATCGAACTTCTGGAAACGACTACAGGAATACATGGGAACGCAATTATGTATGAGTACGGCATATCATCCACAGACCGACGGACAGAGCGAAAGAACGATTCAGACATCGGAAGATATGTTACGAGCTTGCATTATGGACTTCAAAGGAAATTGGGACGATCATCTACCATTGGTGGAATTTGCTTACAACAACAGTTACCACGCAAGTATTGGCATGCCGCCTTACGAAGCGTTGTACGGCAGAAAGTGCAGAACTCCATTATGCTGGGATGAAGTTGGCGAACGTCAATTGCTCGGACCAGAACTGGTACAACAGACCGCAGAAATCGTTAAAGTGATCAGGGCAAGATTGATAGCAGCTCAGGATAGACAGAAGAAGTACGCCGATCAACATCATAAGGATCGAGAGTTTGACTCTGGTAGCTATGTATTCTTGAAAGTATCTCCTTGAAAAGGGAAGATTCGTTTTGGTAAAAAGGGAAAACTGAGCCGGAGGTTCATTGGACCCTTTGAAGTGTTAAGAAGAGTTGGTGAGGTCTCTTATGAGGTAGCTTTACCTCCAGCGCTGGAACACATCCACAATGTCTTTCATGTCTCAGTGTTACGACCATACAAGCCCGACTACAAGCATGTCATAGAATATGAACCCTTACAAGTTGAGAAAGATTTGTCTTATGAAGAAGAGCCTGTTCAAATAGTTGACAGGAAAGAGCAAGTGCTAAGAAATAAAATTATACCTTCTGTTAAGGTGATCTGGAGGAACCACAACGCTGAAGAAGCTACGTGGGAACTCGAAGATCAAATGATGAGAAATTATCCTCAGTTATTTGCTTAATCCTTGTGTAGCGATTCTGGGGACAGAATCTTTGTAAGGGGGGGAGAATGTAACGGGACGAGTTAATTGAGTCGTGATTCTGGGGACAGAATCCTTTTAAGGGGGGAAAGATGTGACGAACGAGAATTTTTGTAACTTATTTTAAAATATTTATTGATTGAATAAATATTTTTCGATGATTTGATTGTTGAATTAATTGATTAATTGATGAATTTGTGGTAGATTAATTTAATTATATGCGTTACATTAATTATATTAATGTAGAGAATTTTTATATTTAAAATATGTGTTTAATTGAATTTATTTGATTAAATACATTATTTAAATGAGTATAATGTTATTTCTAATTAATTTAATTATTAATTAGAGATTTAGTAAATTATCATTATTAATAAATGAGAATTTTATTTATATGA
The DNA here is from genome assembly GCA_034770075.1 of Aralia elata. Lineage (NCBI taxonomy): Eukaryota > Viridiplantae > Streptophyta > Magnoliopsida > Apiales > Araliaceae > Aralia > Aralia elata. Next base: position 17,151,096 of record CM068386.1, on the reverse strand, counting down.
CAATGTGATTTAATGTAGAATTATTCTACTTTATATATATTTGATTTTTATTAAGATTATTTAGTTGATTAAAGTGTGACATAAAACTATGTAATAAGCTATTTATTAAAATAAATTAGAAGGAAGAATTATTAAGCAAGCCAAACGAGGCTTTAAAGGGAGTTGGGGTCAGTTAACCATTATCGATTAACTGACACCCATTATTATATCAGTTTCTTTTAGTATACGTATTTCTATTTTATGCATCAGTTTCCAAAAGTTTATACAGAGAGAACTTAGAGAGAAATTTAGAGAAAAACTGTGAGAGAAGAAAGAAAAGTGAAGAATTGAAAGTTCCTTGTCATCATCTTGCATAATCTAGCATAATTATCAAAGGTAATTCTTCTAATTTAAGTTTTAATTCATACTCTAAAAGTTCTTCCATGATTATACGTGTTTTGAGTTTTCTGTAAAAGACTAAATTGGCGATTAACGCATGATATGATTATATGTATGTTACTATGTGATTATAACATGATTGATACCATGTAGGCATGATTTAAAGTGATTAAATCCATGTAATTATGCTCAATTGAGTTTTTCTAGAGTTACAGAGTAAGAAAATTGTATGTCTGGTCCTCATGTACAAATTATATGCTTTAAATGGTTTATGTAACTTGAAATTGATAGTTGGGTATAATTATGCATGTTTAAATGAACAATACAGAGTTTAAACGGATTAATTTGGCCAATAAACGAGTTTACTGCGATTAATTTTGTTAACTGTATCAAAACTCTATAATAAGTATGAACAGTTAGATTTTTGGTCTTTAATTGGGTTGTATAGATTATCTGTGATGTTAAAATCACTATTTATGGAATGAGTTTTGATTTCATACCATATATGATAATTGGGCATGTTTAATTTGATGTACGAATAACAAAATGGGAAATTTTTGGCCTGTTTCTGCGTTCTTCGCGAACTGCAGAAACTGGAATTCGTAATTCTCGCCCCGGCGAGAATTTTGTGAAGGGATCCCTCGCCCCGGCGAGAATTTTGTGAAGCAATTCCTCGCCCCGGCGAAATTTTTGTGAAGGCTTTTCTCGCCCCGGCGGGAACTTAAAAAAAAAAAAAAAAAAAAAAAGGACGAGAGTAAAAATTTTCTTCTTTCTTTAAGATCATATTATGATATCGTAGATATACCTAAAGCTTAGGCTAATGTATAAAATGAATGTTAAATTACTGTGAAAGGTGGTAGCAAAAGCCCATTGATTGTTCGGTGTCAACTGAGCTATTAAAATGAAATTAGATGAGAATGAGTTCTAAAGTGTTTATAATACTGTAACTAATTATTGTTACTGTTTTATAAACGGAATGTATAGGTTGATTAGAGAAACGTGAGTCTTAAATTTATAGTCTGCGCACGAGGCAAGTATCTTATCCTTACTTTTACGTTTACGCAAGTTTCTAAATTTCATTATCATAGAATACAAGCTTCATAATGCTATTACTTCTTGAGCAAGTTATTGTTTCTATTCCATTCAATTTCATGGATTCAATGAGACATTTTTAATTTCCTCTTTGTAATGCTTCAGTTATATAGAACGTATTCAATCGTACTTTTTGTGAGATTTAGTTTTGATTCTCAAATTACACCTTTTGAACCTTGATTGACTAGCGAACCCTTTTTGATTCGACTAGTCCATAGTTGATGAGCGTTCTAAATTCTAGAAACGTTATCGAAGTAAATCCAAACCAAACTTCCTTTGGTGCGGACTCCGATGTCAAACTGAGATGAACAACCCTTATATAGGGGATTTATTTACGCGTTAGCGTTAAGATGTTGTGCACATACATGGTACAAAGGGCTGATCCCCTGAGTACGAGAAGAAAGGTCCATATAGTCTTACGACTGTTAAAGGTTTAAAGTAGAAATACTTGATAACTTGGGACATAGTTCGTGGTCTTAAGACCCTCAAATGTCCTTTTGAATCTTGTTTTACATTCTTGACTCAAAAGCTAAATCTTCGAATATTCGATATCCATTAATTAATTCGCATGTTATTATTACTGTTGTTGTTATACTTGCTGGGCAATCATTGCTCACCCTTGCATAATAACATTGCAGCTAAGGTTGAAAGAACTGACGAGCCATCTACTAGTAAAGGAAAAGGAAAAGCAAACAAGTGATGAAGACTTGTTGTATTTGCTTTATTGTTGTTTATGTAATAGACTTCGTTTATGTTTTCCGCACTGATGTTTATTTAAGGTTAGATGACCTGGGATTTGTTTATGAATGATGTTGTAACCCTCTAATGGGAGATTTCTATTTTTATTCAAGTATTTTCATTTATATTTGAATGGGTAGTTAGATGTGATGTGATGTTTTTAGATTGTGAACACCAAATCCTGTGGAAATGAAGTACCTGGATTTGGGGGTGTCACATGAACTCTCAAGTTTGTCTGCAAATAAGGTTTTATTCGCAAGAATGAGCATACAAAAGCTCAACAAGTCTAAACACATAGTATATAATTAAACTCACACCGATAAGGATATAATGAATCATAGCTTTAACAAAAGATATTACCATTGTTTTAACATAGTAAGACTGAGTGGTAATTAAACCAAGAACCGTTCGTCCGTCTTTTCACTTAGAACCATACCATAGATATCAAGTAGAGGATCAATCTAACGACATCCTATATTATGCATAACATACGCTACACTGACTAATCATGACAGTGTTTTAAAAACATGTTCATCTCAGTTTACTTTGCATATAGAGGTCGTTCCAAGATAACTTGGTTTGACTAAAGAATTATAACAATTCAATACTTCACGAATAAACGTTCATTTTGCAAGTTATGCCGAAACGAATAGCAAAAACTCTCATATCAAAGATTTATAACACGTTATTGCATAAAGTGCATAAATCAAATAGAAAGCTTGTAAATGAAAGCGTAGGTAGAAGACTTGCCTCGTATATCTTTTACAAGTAAATATAACGGTCTACACGTTCATCGTAAATCCTATACGATTATAAGTTCATGTAGACCAATTAAGCGTTTAACGATTAAATCTTTTATGTTTTATTTCGGGTATTATAACCACTTATAAAAAAGACTCTTTCTACTATACATCAAATAATTTTAGCATTATAACTGTATATAAAATGAATATTCATCAACTATATTTAAAATAAATTGAGCATTATAACTGCTTATAAAATGAATATTCATCAACTATATTTAAAATAAATTGAGCATTATAACTGCTTATAAAATAAATATTCGGCTATTATATTTGAGATAATTTCAGCATTATAACTACTTATAAAATGAATATTCGGCTATTATATTTGAGATAATTTTAACATTATAACTGCTTATAAAATGAATATTCGGCTATTATATTTGAGATAATTTCAGCATTATAACTGCTTATAAAAATATATTTTTAACTTTATAAGAGAAATAAATTGGACATTATAACTGCTTGTAAATAAGACTTTTGTACTATATACATAAAATAATTTGAGCATTATAACTGCTTGTAAAAGTATATTTTTACTAATACATATATAAAAATAAAAATTATAACCACTAGAGTATACCTCTTGTAGTTGCTAGCTTTACTTCCAATTGTGTAGTGCTTCGATACTTCGATAGGAATTTTTATCTCACAATATCTCTCAGAATATAAATATAGTATTTTTTTTTCTCTTGAACTACTCTTGAAAATAGTAAGGAATGAATGAACTTAGCTTGCTATTTAGAGAAAAACATAGTTTCGCTAATTGCACGTTAGGGGCTCGGCTTATTACACTTTGGTACCTAGGTTAATTATCCTTTAGTACCTAGCAAATTCTTCGAATATTCTTCTAAGCTCCTCAATGAAAATATCTTCTAAGCTCGATAATGCAGCTTGCAATTGAACCTATCTTCTAAGCTTCTCAATGAAAATATCTTCCAAGCTCGACAATGCAGTTTGCAATCTAAGCTCCTCAATGAAAATATCTTCCAAGCTCAACAATGCAGCTTACAATTGAACCTATCTTCTAAGATCCTCAATGAAAATATCTTCCAAGCTTGACAGTGCAGCTTGTAATTGAACCTATATTCTAAGTTTCTCAATGAAAATATCTTCTAAGCTCGACAATGCAGCTTGTCACCGTAAGCACGACAAATCTCTTTGTCATTCCTAAGTACGACACAACAACTTGTCAAAAATAATTTGTCAGAATGTTTCTTGGTGAAATCGTGGAAAACACGACAAATTATTTTGTCAATGCAAGCACGACTAAGCAGCTTAACCAGAATATTTTATTTGACCTAATTCATCGTTTACACTATATAATCACAAAACACCTGCTTTGAAATATCATTTCGATCTTTATTAACCACATATGTTACAAAATTTGAATCTCATTAGAGCTTAAGGTTTTAAACTTCTCGATACCTAGTTTTAGGTCACTAAATTAGCCTCTAACCATATACGATCGTATTTATAAGCCTCATAAATATTCGGGGTATTACAGTAAGTTTTCACTAATCCCCTCCCATCAATTGGTATCCTACGATACATCCAACTTCGGTCGGCTGACATCTTTGACTGAACAAAATACACATTCAGAGCAGGGATATTGACATGTGTATAATATTTGATTATTTTCATTCCTTTATGCTTAGTTTAGTTGCATATTTTCTGTTATGCAAGTTGATTTAAGGTATTTATTGATTTATAGAAGAATTTAGTGTGATTCTGCAAAAATGAAGTTTAATGCTGAGTTTAATGTTATTTTGTAGAAGTAATCTACGATCGCTGGGTAATACTCTACGTTCGTAGTGTTAGAATGCAGTCTGGCAGCTCTACGATCGCAGGAAGGCTAGGTGAAGTTGTTCAACGATTTCTGGTTACACTCTACGATTGCGAGATTCACTCTACGACCAGGTCACAACACTCTATGTTTTCAGTCGAGTGACTAAGTCTACTCTGCATTTGTCTACTTAGAGGCTCTACTCTACGATTGTTCCAGTTCACTCTACGATGTCATGTATTACTCTACGAAGTGCTGTTGCAGAGTGTTACTCTACGATTATGGACGATTTTGCAGGATTCCTATTTTGAGTAGGATTTGGAGTATTAGAGTGCTAGAGTTCGATTCATATGAGGATTTGGAGATGGAATTACAATCAAAGATGAAAACTACATCTGATTATGGAAATAGAGTCTGATATGGAATTTGATCAAATATGAAAACTGAATCTGAGTTAGAATTGGAAAAGGAAACGAAAGAAGAATTGGATTTGGAAACTAAATTCTAAATTGATAAAGAAGTTACTTAAAGCTGGATTTCAGAGATTGAGAAGGATTTAGAAGCTTACTATATCTACAGAGTGAAGACTTCCGAAATAGAATTGGATTAGAATTCTTCTAGGGTTTCAAAGCATCTATCAATACCTATAACTTGTAATCAGTTGAGATCATCTTGCACATCCTAGATCATATTTTATTTATTTATCAGCATGCTTAGCTAGTTTATTTTTATTCAATTCTAAGGGGATGTAAAACCTTATTTTAAGTTAATAGTATAATTAAGTTTCGTTATTGATTCATTCATATATGAGGTTTATTTTGATAATCTATTTTAACTGTTTATATGCTATTTTTTCTGATTGATTTAATGTGGCCAGTTAGATTAATCTGATGAATATCATCTGCTAGATTAAGGTATGATATTAAGTAAACGATGTTATATCTGATCACAAGCAGTACTTAATAATATTTGATTATGGACAAGCTTTTGAGTATTATTAAGATTATCATAAGGCAAGTTAAATAATTCCTGATATTGTGATTATTACTTGGAACAACCTAATTCTCTAATTCTTAATGCTTCTGTCATATTAAATCTAGACTAATTATTCTGGGTTATATAACAGTCAGAGTTTAATGGGGGCAATTGTCACATTAGATTTAAAACCTAAGTAGAATTTCGGATAATTGAGCGATTGCTGATCATCTAGGGTTGTTAATTTCATTGAAGGAAGAAATAATATTAACTTGGTTATTCTATTACTGTAAATTGGTGAAGCTGAATGATGAGTAGGTTTTATATATACCTGTTAATTAGATATATCTTAGGCTTAATTCTTTACTATCTTTGAGTATTTTTAGTGTCATTTACTTGTGTATGCATTGGTTTTATAGGAATCAGCTTCAGAGGGTCAAAAGAGGAAAATTAGAGCTTAATGGCATTTCTGTAAATTCTGGACCAGAGTTCTCGTCGGGGCGAGAATCTCAAGCTTACATTTCTCACCGGGGCGAGAATGCGCGGAAGGGAAAAAATATTTTAATTCAGTTCTTTTGGAAAATCGATTTGGAATTGGATTCTTTCTATTGATTTGATTCAGAAACTATAAAAGAGACAGAGAGAGATGGAAATAGGTATGTACATATACATAGATACATTCATGGTTACACACATACGCAAGGATTGAGATACAGAGTTGAATTGGGAGATTGGAGACTATAAAGCATCGCAAGGAATTCAGATTAGAGTCTGGAAGATTGAAGAACTTCTACTGAGTTTTTCTTATCCTCTATCTTAAATTTATAATTTAATTGTGATGACTTATTTGGGATTCACGATTTCTATTTTCAGTATGAACTAAATTTGCAATTAAGGCTACAATTGAATCTTTTATGTTTATGGATTAGTTATCTATTTGATTCCAATTATTATCTGATATTGAGTTATCTATCATATTTTGTGTTTATTGAGTAATTGACTGATCATCAATTAGCGGAATACTTTAGATGAATTCGGGAGATGAAATCTAGGGTTAAATCTGAATGTGATAGCATGTATTCTTAATTATTTACATGGGATGAATAATTGGGGTTGTGAAGTGAATAGGGATATTTCTTCGCTGCATGTAACTATTGGGAATTGGTGTTTAATGAATTTAATTCTTTAGTTTTGCATAGGAATATCGTAGAATTAATTGGGTTAGATAAATTTATTTGATCACTTGGGAAAGGGCTTATGAATAACTTTGAATTCCTGTTAACAACTCTGTTGAAGTTAATAATTGGATGAATTGGATAATTAGTTTGTATTACATAATTGGGGATATTGTAGTCTTAAGCCTTTAAAAATCTGAATTTCAACCTTTGTGTTAGTTTTTATTCTTAGTTTTAATTTAATTAGTTTTAATCATTATACAAATTGTGATTGTTTAAATAAAATTGAATTGATATAGTACTAGTAGTTAGAAATTATTGAATAGAGATTCTCTGTGGGTTCGACACTCTATCTTATCACTTTATTACTTGTTGATCGTGTATACTTGCACGTAATTGTTGATTGTGAAATATGACAACACTGAACTGAAGAACTGAAATTTTAATTTATTTGATTATCTTTATTATTTTAACTTTGTTTTTCTTTAGTTAATCATAATTTAAACCCCCCAATTCTTTATTTATTATTTTTAGTTAGAAACATTAGAATAAATTCAAAGCAATATCATTCTCTGTAGGATCGATCTTTACTTGCTATTATGCTTATTATTTAAATTTTGTAGAGTAAAAGTGCGCTAGGTTTATTTTTAGATTGTTTAACGACAGCTTCCCAAATTTTAGCGCCGTTATCGGGGAGTGTTTATTTGTTTTGATTTATTCTTTGTTTCTTTTCTTTTATTTTATAACTCGATCCTCTCACCCTATTGAATTAAAATTTTGATCCAGAGATAGAGAAAACAACAAGAAGACTAAGAAAAGAGAATCGTAGAGCCAAAAGCACAACTACAAATCCAGAAGAAATGTTTATTCCATTACCTAGTCTCAACATAACAATTAAATTACTGTCAAACAATTCATCTACTGAATCAGTAGAAGAAATATAGATGGCTACTCCCAACAACAGGACTTTGAAAGAACTAGTTAATCTTGATCTTAATCAACCATCCTTGTGTATTGAGTATCCTACTTTAGATGTTACTTTTGAATTAAAATCAGGACTAATTCTTCATTTGCCTACTTTTTGTGGTCTTACAGGTGAAGATTTATACAAGCATCTGAAGAAGTTCCATATGGTGTGTTCGACCATGAAGCCACAAGGAGTGACAGAAGAACAAATCAAGCTTAGAGCTTTTCCATTCTCATTAGCAGATTTGGCAAAGGACTGGTTGTACTATCTACCTTCAGGAGCAATTCAATCATAGACTAATATGCAGAAGCTATTCTTGGATAAGTACTTTCCTGCTTCAAGAGTTGCCAACATTAGGAAGAAGATATGTGGAATCAGACAGTTCAACAGAGAAACTCTTTATAGGTATTGGGAAAGATTTAAGAAGTTATGTTTTAGCTGTCCACCTCACAAAAAAGATGAACAATACCTGATCCAATACTTCTATGAGGGATTATTGCCAATGGATAGGAGCATGATTGATGCAGCCAGTAGAGGAGTACTAGTAGATAACACACCAGAAGCTGTAAGGAATTTAATTACAAACATGGCAGCTAACTTTTAGCAGTATGGAACCAGGATAAGCCATACATATTCTGAATGAGATAAACACTGATCATACTGCGCAACAAATATTTGATTTAACTGCTTTGGTTCGACAAATGGTTATAAGGAACATGCAAAAAATAAGAGTATGTGGAATTTGTTCAAAGTCAGGGCATAATACAGATGATTGTCCAACACTACAAGAAGATACAATTGTTCAACAAGTCAATGCCGTGGGGACATTTCCAGGGCAATATCACCATTAGTATGACACTTACAATCCATAATGGAGATATCATCCAAACTTGAGCTGTGAAGATAATAAGCAGCCTAATTTTTAACAGATGCAACAACAGTTCCTTCCCGTATTGAACCATGTCTTGAGGATATGTTTAAAGCCTTTATGACCCAAACACAATAGTTCTAGTAGGAAACAAAGACTTCCATACACTAGTTGGAGAATCAAGTTAGTCAGCTTGCTACAATAGTTGGTAGACTGGATTCTCAGGGCTCAAGGAGGTTACCTTCACAAACAGTTGTTAATCCAAGAGAGAATGTAAGTGCAATGACATTGAGAAGTGGTGAAGATTTATGGCAGCCAGAAACACCCCTCTTTGAGTATAGACCAACACTTCCTTTTCCTCAAGTTTTAATGAAAAAATACAAAGTTGAAAAATATTTAGAGTTATATACAGAGGAGTATGAAGAATTTTTGGCAGAACTAGAGAGGATGGAACATAAATTAAATAATGTTGAAAGGAATGCCAAAGAGGAGATAACACTATCAGAGGTAGATGAATTGATAATTCTTGCAGATTTCTACAAAGAGACCATGTATGATACACTGATTGATGAATATAAAAATATCTTGGTTGTAAAGTTTGATGATGAAGAGACCCAGATCAATGATTTTGAGGTTATGATGTATCTGGGTATTGTTAATTTTGTTTTTGTTATTGATGTTTTTGACCCTATAATGCAGAAATCTTTCGAGCAAACAAGCAAGGACAATTTGAAGGCTGTAATTACCAAGGGTTGGGAGCTATCTGAAGGCATGCAGCAAAGTCAAGATCTACAGGATGCTATTACTACTTTAAGGCTTGAACTATTACCGGTTCACCTGCAGTATACAAGTCCAATTACATAGATAGAGAGGATTGATGCCAAGCCAATGACATTAAACAAGGCAGCTGCTTGGGAGGCAACCCAAGATTTAGATTTGATTTTATATCCCTTTATTTTTTATTTTTAGTTGCATGCTAGTTAGTAGTACTTGCTTCTTTGCATAATTTTCTTACATTGAGGACAATGTAGGGTTTGAGTGTGGGGGAGGGGTTTAGGTTATTATTTGAGTTATTAAGTTATTATTTAGGATATGATATGAGATAATGCTCTGAGTTTTAAAAATTTTGAAAATTTTGAAAATTTTTCTGACTCTACGATCGTAGTGTTCTGCTAAGCTTTTGAAGGTTAAAATTGTAGAGTGAATATTGATGCTTATTTGCAGAATTTAATTTGATTCCTTAACAACTGATAAATAATGATCACTTACTTAGGATCCATATGAACTAATTTTGAATTCAGATTGCTTTGCATGAATACTTAAGTATGGGATACATGATTACTTGACTGAGTTATTTGTAGGATTATACTTTGCACACTGATATTGAGATTTGGGACTTGTTTTAACTGTTATTTTGTTTGTAGAACCTTATGCAAGAAAAATCTTTGAAAAAATAGGAAATTATGAAAATTGCAGAATGAAAAAAATTGTAATATCTTATGGTGGGTTAAGATTGAGTATAAAACGCACTCACCCATAAACACGAGAAGCGAGAAGGAGCATAAAACGCACTCGCAGGGAAGCAAATAAGTGAGATGGAGCATAAAATGCATTCATTTGAAAAGAAAAAAAATATGAAATGTGAAATGTAGCATAAAACGCATTCACCTAAGGAAAGTTAATGTCTGCAGGTTCTGGGGGTCAGAAATTTTTGCAGGATAATCAAGTCTTGAGTTATGAGTCGGTGTGCACAATTGTTGTTCCATATAAACTAGGTTGGGTATTTTTGTTGATCATATGATAAATATTTGGGTGGATATATTCTGATTTGGATGATGTTTTGTGGGCAATAATATAGTGTTATTGTGAATTGGTTGATGAGGTGTTAGTCAGGTTTCTGTGATAGGTGTTATTATTCCATGATGTTTATTTGGAAACCTTAGAAATCTTGGTTTAATAAGTCAGATAAAGTTTTTCTTGATTCATGTTCAATTTACATGAGGACATGTAAGTTAAGTGTGGGGGAATTTGATAGGTGTATAATATTTGATTATTTTCATTCCTTTATGCTTAGTTTAGTTGCATGTTTTCTGTTATGCAAGTTGATTTAAGGTATTTATTGATTTATAGAGGAAGTTTGTGTGATTCTGCAAAAATAGAGTTTAATGTTGAGTTTTATGTTGTTTTGTAGAAGTACTCTACTATCACTTGGTAATACTCTACGTTCGTAGTGTTAAAGTGCAGTCTGGCAGCTCTACGATCGCAGGAAGGCTAGGTGAAGTTGTTCCACGATTTCTAGTTACACTCTACGACCAGGTCACAACAGTCTACGTTTTCAGTACAGTGACTAAGTCTACTCTACGATTGTTCCAGTTCACTCTACGATGTCATGTTTACTCTACGAAGTGCTGTTGCAGAGTGTTACTCTACGATTTTGGACGATTTTACATGACTCCTATTCTGAGTAGGATTTGGAGTATTGGAGTGCTAGAGTTCGATTCGTATGAGGATTTGGAGATAGAATTATAATTAAAGATGGAAACTACATCTGATTATGGAAATAGAGTCTGATATGGAATTTGATCAAATATGAAAACTGAATTTGAGCTAGAATTGGAATAGGAAACGGAAGAAGAATTGAATTTGGAAACTAAATTCTAAATTGATAAGGAAGTTACTTAAAGCTGGATTTCAAAGATTGAGAAGGATTTAGAAGCTTACCATATCTGCAGAGTGAAGACTTCCAAAATAGAATTGGATTAGAATTCTTCTCGGGTTTCAAAGCATCTATAAATACCTATAACTTGTAATCAGTTGAGATCATTCTGGACATCCTGGATCATTATCCTAGATCATATTTTATTTATTTATCAGCATGCTAGGTTAGTTTATTTTTATTCAGTTCTAAGGGTATGTGGAACCTTATTTTCAGTTTATTTTTCTTTATATAAATAATACAAAAGTCCTATTTACAAGCAGTTATAATACGCAAATTATTTTAAGTAAATAGTACAAAAGTCATATTTACAAGCAGTTATAATGCCCAAATTATTTTAAATAAATAGTACAAAAGTCTTATTTACAAGCAGTTATAATGCCTAAATTATTTTAAGTAAATAGTACAAAAAATCTTATTTACGAGCAGTTATAATGTCCGATTTATTTCTCTTATAAAGTAGAAAATATACTTTTATAAGGAGTTACTATGTTTGATTTTTTTCAAGTATTTATCTGATGAATATTCATTGTATAAGTAGTTATAATGCTGAAATTATTTCATGTATAGTAGAATGAGTCTTATTTATAAGTAGTTATAATGACCGAAATAAAATTTTAAAAAAAATGTGGGTGAAAGGTTATATTTCAAATAAAAAGAAATATATTAAAGTGTTTAGTAAAGGAAGTGATTTATTAAAGCTGAATTATGATTAATTGGTTATTCAACGTGATTTAAATGTGTAGGTTTAAAATAGTATGCACACAAGCCAATCATATTTGATATGATGTAGCATATACTTTGTAATCTTATTCGTTTATTAAAGGCATTTTACTTTATCTACATGGTGCTGTTATATTAAATGTGATAAACCCATAGTTTTGAGCAATGCTTTTAGAATCATGATGGTGATCATGCTAATGAGATCTAAATTCTAGATAGCTCACAAACTAAAATCGTTCCTAATCGATGGATTACTAAAATGGGGATTAGTGAATCCGAATAGATTAGTACATACGTTGCTTACTCTTATGAAGAGGATGATTGATCTCATAATCATTTGTGTGGAGACACTAAAACAAGTATGTAGGTGCTTATTAGAGAATAAGTTCACTGAACGTGGCTCGCTAAGGAATACCTAATGGAGTTTTACTCGTCTGTCAATAGGAATTCCTCTAGTGATAGTAGTACAAGTGATCCTTGGACTTGAGATCATCATAGTATCTTATGTATAATGAGTTATACTTTGACATATCCCTAAAGACCTTTAGGGTATATCAAAGGGTATGATTGGGTATAATTAGTTGTGCATGGAGATAGGTGAATGATCAACAAAGAATCTACCACGTCTAGTAAAAAAATGTGAATGTCCTATGTGATTCGATAAATGACAATTCAGTAGTCCTTGTGGTGTGCTGTCGCAGGCAACCAAAAATAAAACCTTGCTGCGAAAAATATTTATGTAGTAGTGTAAGCAAGAGTCGATCCCACACAGAATGATTAATCTATTTTTATATTTTGTATACCAAAAAAGGGGGTTTTGAATGTAATTATTAAAGTAAACTAATAATGCAAAATAATTTATTAAAGTAAATCAGAGAAAACAAACCTTGGATTAAATCAACTTCCACCTCAGAAACTTACACTAATCATTGACTCAAGCATAATCAATTAATATTTTGAATATTCACCGTTAGAATCAATTCACCATTCTGAATTATTCCGTGTCTTTCCTTAATTTTAGTTAGATAGAAACAAGCGTTCTAAATAACCCTAACTACTAAACAACTTCAGACAAGCGCTAAAAGTTTAATCTAGTAGATGCTTTAAGAATTAGAAAAACCGATGAAGCTAAACAACACAAGCACAAGCGGTTGCATTTAATTTAGTTGAGTATTCTCCCTAAGATATAATAATCTCGTGATCTGCAGTCAATTATTAACCTTAGTTGCTTCACAAATTAGAGTGACCAAATAATTACGGATTTGATATCTAATTTAGCAGTAGATTTCAACACTTAATAAACTAGTATGCATCCTAGCAATTAAATATATCAATCATAGAATTCAAGCACAGAAGAATAATTAATGCTCAAAATAATAATTGAACAATTAAAATCAAGTAGATCTCACAGTGTAATAATCCGAGGCTTCCGTCTCCTTAATCCAAGAACAGAAATTTAGCTACTCATAGCTATGAAAAACACCAAAGAATAATAGAGAGAGAAATATTTTTATTTATTGAATGAAGTGTTGTGTCCATTACATCAACCTTGACCCCTTATTTATACTACTCAAAAGTAACCCTAACCCTAATAATAATAGAAACAATAACAATCCAACTTAAAATTGGAATTGAAATCCTAAAAATCCTAATTACATTAATATTAAAAAAAATAATATTCTAGAATTTACTTCTATTTGTTCCTTAAAGAAATCAGATTGCCAAGATTGAATTTCCATAATTTTCACGTAAAAGATCTTTCCTTGCCACGTTTGGAAATAAACTGAATCCAAATCTAGTTATGATTCCAATTGTTGAATCCTTGAGCTGCTAGGAATCCCATAAATCTCTTTCAATTTGGAAACGAATCCATGAATAAAAATACCATGTAGGTCCACATGAATAACTTGTGCATTATTACAACTTTGCCCCTCCAAAGCACTCCCAAAGTCACGAACTTCTTTAATTGTACCTAAAATAAAAATATAAGAATAATGAGTGTATTTAGGCACAAAATAAATATAAAAAATTAAGTATTAAGGAATAAAAATATAACATATTTTAATCTCATCAAATTCCCCCACACTTATCTTTTGCTCGTCCTCGAGCAAAACAAAAATTCAATTAACAATCTTGACAAACTTAAGAAACTTGAGCCACAAATTAATATGAATTTCAACATTAATCTCAAAGATTCAAAACAATAACTCTTGAAAAATTTCATAACAATGTATGATCTAAAATTTGGGCTCCTTTATCAATCTTACTTTACTCTTTACCCTTCGTGTGTGTGTGAATCCACATGTATCAAACCAATCAGAACTCAGAAAAATTTATGAAACCAAAACCTTGAAGGAAAAAGAGAAACTCGAGCACTTATTTTCACACCATTCTCAGTTAACACAAGTAATCAACACTAGAGGATCAAAAGGCTTTTTTTTTTTATTCTTTCTTCTTTTCTTTTTCTTTCGGTAAGTGCATTTTATGCTCCATCTTACCAGCGAGTGCATTTTACGCTCCATCTCGCATGTCACATGTTTATGAGTGAGTGCGTTTTACGCTCCATCTCAACCCACCACATGAACAATTTTTTTTCCCGTTTTTCTCACTTTCAAATTTTTATTCATTTTTTTTCATCTTTCAAACTTGTAAAATTTGCCTAAATCATTTCCCCTTTCTCAAATAATATCTCATATTAACTTCAAATTATGATCAAATAAGTAATAGAGTTCCAAAATTTCTCCCTCAATCCATTCAATCAAATAAATTCCTTCCAAGTTAAAACTAGGTTGACTAAATGGACATGTGCTCGAAAATGAAGGGTCTCAAATAAAGTAATAATCAACAAAGAAAACCAAATTTAGACTACCTAATGTCTATCAATCGTCCAAGAAGTTATCAAAAAGAAATCAAAATTTTATCATCGGTTAAAAATTAAAATCCAAATTAATTCATTGCTCAAGTGACACATCCTAAAAATTAAAAACTATTCCATTTTCGTAGGAAACACGATTGCACTTAGCATGTGCAACAAACCTTTAAACCCCAAGGTTACCCCAAGTGGACGAGTTTTGTCTCGTGAGGGTTTGCAGTGAATATACCCACAAAATTCAAAATCATCTAAAAATAAAAATAATCAACCTAAAATAATAATAAAAAAATAATCAAACGAAATATAAAAAAATAAAATAACAAGTACCCTTAAATCCTCCCCCCACACTTAAAACTTACATTGTCCCCAATGTAAAGTAAAATGCATAGAAAAAGGTAGGAAGATACTCCCCTATGGGTTGCCTCTCATGCAGCGCCTTTGTTTATTGTCGTTGGCTCGACTCAATGTTTGTCGGGGTTAATCAGTATAAACTGGATCCGCAAGGTCCACAGTCTCCACTCTTTCTTCTCGAAAACCCTCATAGAAAGGTTTAAGTCTATGTCCATTCACCTTGAATACTTTAGAAGTTGCTAAACTTTTTATTTCAACTGCACCATGAGGAAAAACATTAGTAACAACAAAAGGTCCATTCCAACGAGAACGCAATTTACCTGGAAACAAACGAAGTTTGGATTGATAAAGAAGCACTTTTGACCAATTTGAAATTCTTTCCTCAAAATCTTCTTATCATGAAAAGCTTTTGTCTTTTCCTTGTAAATCCTCGCACTCTCGTATGCGTCATTACGAATTTCTTCCAACTCTTGTAATTGCAACTTCCGATGTTCTCCACTTTCACGCATCCTCATATTGAAGCTTTTGATAGCCCAATAAGCTTTGTGCTCCAATTCTATAGGTAGGTGACATGGCTTCCCGAACACTAATCTGTAAGGCGACATACCAATGGGTGTCTTGAACGCAGTTCGATAGGCCCATAACGCATCATCCAAACGCAAGCTCCAATCCTTCCTACTCGGGTTAACCGTCTTTTCAATGATGGCCTTGATTTCTCGATTTGACACTTCGGCTTGTCCATTGGTCTGCGGATGATAAGCAGTTGACACCTTACGAGTCACATGATACTTTCTCAGCAGTGCTCCCACAATTCGATTACAAAAGTGAGTCCCTCGGTCACTGATTAAAGCCTTTGGAATGCCAAACCTAGAAAATATGTTAGACTGAAGAAAATCTGCAACCACTTTAGAATCGTCAGTCCTGGTGGCCTTAGCTTCCACCCACTTTGAGACATAGTCAACAACAAGTAAAATATAAAGATACCCAAAAGATACAGGAAACGGTCCCATAAAATCAATGCCCCAAACATCAAAAATTTCACAATATAGTATGGGGGTTTGCAACATCTCATTCCGTTGGGAAATATTACCTGTCTTTTGACAATTATGACATGACTTGCAAAATAAATATGAATCTTTAAATAAGGATGGCCAAAAGAAACCACTTTCTAACACCTTTCTTGCTGTCCGCTTCGATCCAAAGTGACCTCCACAAGCATAAGAATGACAAAAAGTGAGAATAGAAGTGATTTCACTCTCAGGAACACACCTTCTTATCACTTGATCGGCACAATGTTTCCACAAATATGGATCATCCCATACATAGTATTTGGCCTCACTTTTGGTTCTATCCTTTACAGCTTTAGACAAACCAGAAGGCAATTCGTTAGTAACCAAATAATTCACAATATTCGCATACCAAGGTATGGATGTGTTTGCAGAAAACAGTTGTTCATCGGGAAATTCTTCTTTCAGCTGAAGTTCATCATTTATATTGACTAAACGACTCAAATGATCCGCAACTCTATTCTCTGTTCCTCTTTTATCCTTAATCTCCAAGTCAAATTCGCTCAAGAGAAGTATCCATCTTATCAACCTTGGTTTTGCCTCTTTCTTCGTCATCAAATAACGAAGAGCTGCATGATCAAAATAAATAATAACTTTAGTACCAAGCAAATAAGATCAAAAATTTTCTAAAGCAAATACAACAGCTAAAAGTTCTTTTTCAGTAGTAGAATAGTTTCGCTGGGCATCATTCAAGATCTTTGATGCATAGTAAATGGCATGGGATGCTTTTCCAATTCTTTGTCCCAACACAGCTCCTACTGCGTAATCACTTGCATCGCACATTATCTCAAAAGGCAGGGTCCAATTAGGCGGTTGAATTATTGGTGTAGATGTCAACAATCCCTTCAATTTATCAAACGCTGTTTGACACTTCTCATCGAAATCAAAAACCGTATCTTTTTGTAGTAGCTTGCACAGGGGTGCTGCAATTTTGGAAAAGTCTTTGATGAATCTTCGATAAAAACCTGCATGTCCAAGAAAAGAACAAATTTCCCGTATGCTAGTAGGATAAGGGAAAGATTGAATAACATCAATTTTTGCTTTATCTACTTCAATGCCTTTGGAGGAAATAACATGACCCAAAACTATACCTTGTTTAACTATAAAATGACACTTTTCAGAATTTAAAACAAGGTTAGTTTCTATGCATCTTTGAAGAATAAGTGTAAGATTATGCAAACAAGTATCAAATGAGTCTCCATAAACCGAAAAATCGTCCATAAAAACTTCCATGATATGCTCAATGTAATCTGAAAATATGCTAACCATACACCTTTGGAAAGTAGCTGGGGCATTGCACAACCCGAAGGCCATGCGACGATACGCAAAAGTACCAAATGGGCATGTAAATGTGGTTTTCTCTTGATCCTTTAGAGCAATTACAATCTGGAAATAACCTGAATAACCATCAAGAAAGCAATAGTAAGAATGACCAGCTAATCGTTCAAGCATTTGATCAATAAAAG
This sequence comes from Aralia elata, assembly GCA_034770075.1. Classification (NCBI taxonomy): domain Eukaryota; kingdom Viridiplantae; phylum Streptophyta; class Magnoliopsida; order Apiales; family Araliaceae; genus Aralia; species Aralia elata. The sequence goes on along the minus strand of CM068386.1, from coordinate 17,133,119 downwards.
GTAAAGGAAAATGGTCCTTGCGGGTCACAGCATTCAATTTTCTATAGTCTATACAAACCCTCCACCCATTTTGAACACGTGTAGAAATTAACTCATCATTCTGGTTTTTCACAATAGTTATTCCAGTCTTTTTAGGCACTACTTGAACTGGGCTAACCCAACTACTATCCGAAATAGGGTAAATCACACCAACTTCAAGAAGTTTAAGAATTTCTTGTTTCACCATATCCATCATAGGTGGGTTCAATCTTCTTTGTGGTTGGCGTGCAGGTTTCGCCTCCTCTTCAAGTAAGATCCGGTGCATATATGTGGAAGGGCTAATGCCTTGAATGTCAGCAATCGTCCAACCAATAGCCTTTTTATGCTCTTACAAAATCTGCACAAGTTTCTCTTCCTGTGATTCACTAAGTGAATTAGAGATGATCACTGGTAACGTTTTTCTTTCTCGAAGGAACACATATTTGAGATGACTAGGAAGAGGCTTCAAATCTAGAGTAGGTGCCTGCAACACAGATGGTAGAGACTTTTTGTCAGAGATTGGCAAATCCATATAAAAAATATTACCTATCTTCGGATTTTCATTTAGAGTTGCCACAATCTCTTATAATTCTGTGTTCAAGGTTGATTTCGCACTCTCCTCGTCAATGTTCTTACTAAGTGCGATCTCCAAGGCATCTTCTCCATCAAGTTCAAAGGCATCCTATGCTAAAGAGTCAATCACATCAATAGAATAGATAGAGTTATCGTCACTAGGATATCGCATGGCATCATAAATATTAAACTTGACAACTTCGCCATCAAATTCCATTGACAATGTACCACTATGAACATCAATTTTTGTCTTGGATGTCTTTAAAAATGGTCTTCCTAACAAAATAGGTGCATGTTGATCACCGTTTTCCATATCAAGCACATAAAAATCTGTAGAAAAAATCAATTCATTGACTTGCACAAGAACATCCTCAATTACACCTCTAGGATAAGCATTAGATCTATCAGCCAATTGAATTACTGTACCAGTTTTACTCAAAGGTTCAAGTGACAAAGAAGCATATATAGAATATGGCATGACATTAATAGATGCTCCTAAATCTAACATGGCTTTTTCAAATCTAGTGCTTCCTATTGTGCAAGGAATAGTGAACATACCCGGATCTTGACACTTAGTAGGGAGTTTTCTTTGAATAACAGCTTAGACATTTTTCCCTACTTTTACTTTTTCATATCTTTTAAGTTCCTGCTTCCTCTTATGGGTACACAATTCTTTCAAAAATTTAGCATAACGAGGTACTTGTTTGATAGCATATAACAATGGAATATTTACCTCGCATCTACGAAAAGTTTCAAACAAATCTGAGTATTTATCAATTTTCCTGTTTTCAATTAAAGCATAAGGACAAGGGGGTACAGGTTTATATTCAGAGAGAGGGGGAAATTTACGCTTCGGTGCACCTTCATCACTTTCATCTCCACTGTCTGTTTTATCGCTATTTGCTTCTTCTTTACCCTCATCTACATTGATTTGCTCCTTTGGTGTAGGTACTGACTTTTCTGGAATTTCTAACTCTCTACCATTTCTCAAAGTGATGGCGCTAGCATTCTCTTTTGGATTTATCACTGTTTGAGAGGGTAATTTTCCTGAACATTGCGCCTCCAAACGACTGTTTGCAGTTTCCATTTGTCCCACTTGTGTATCCAAATTCTGAATACTTGCCCTCGTTTCCTGTTGAAATTGCAAAGTGTTAGTGGCAAGAGATTTAACAATATCTTCTAAAGACATACTAGAGTTGGAAGATTGGCCCTGTTGTTGTCTGGGATAAGGTTGCTTGTATTGCTGAAAATTTGGGGCATTTTGATTTGCAGGCTGATTTGCTTGAGGATTCCCATAGCTGAAATTAGGATGATCCCTCCATCCAAGATTATACGTGTTTGAATAAGGATCATATTTTCTTTGAGGTTGTCCAGGAAATCCTCCTACTACGTTTATTTGTTCAAATGACTCCTCTTGAAGTGTTGGGCACATATCTGTTGGATGTCCTACTACCGCACAAATTCCGCAAGCTTTCACCTGTTGTGGATTACCTACAGCCATTTGACGAACAAGAGATGTTAGACTTGCAATTTGTTGTTCAATTGAAGAAATTTGTACCTCACTAGTATTCCTGGGTGCAAAATCCAGTCTAGTGCTAAATTGCTGAGAGTTAGCCGCCATATTCGCAATGAGATTCCTTGCAGCCTCAGGAGTTTTATCCACCAAGGTTCCTCCACTCGCAGCATCAATCATGCTTCTATCGGTAGAAGTAAGTCCTTCATAAAAGTATTGAATGAGAAGCTGTTCACTTATTTGATGATGGGGGCAACTTGCACATAATTTCTTGAAGCGTTCCCAATATTCATGCAAAGATTCTCCATTATTCTGCCTCACGCCACAAATTGACTTCCGAATGTTGGCTGCTCGTGAAGCGGGAAAATATTTCTCCAGGAACAATCTTTTCATCCGTTCCCATGTTGTGATACTCCCGGAGGGTAGATAGTAGAGCCAATCCTTTGCCAAATCCTTTAGAGAAAACGGAAAGGCTCTCAATTTGATTTGCTCCTCGGTCACTCCAGTCGGTTTCATACTCGTGCATACCACATGAAATTCCTTCAAGTGTTTATGTGGATCTTCACCTGCCAAACCATGAAAAGTAGGGAGAAGATGTATTAGTCCAGATTTCAATTCAAATTGAATATTATTATCAAGATTGGGAAAAGTTATGCATAATGGTTGTTGATCCAAGTTCGGAGTTGCAAGCTCTTTCAAAGTTCGATTCGCTGCCGTAACCTCCTTCTTTTCGAAATTTCTCCGAGCTTCCTTCCTTAATCTGCGAATAGTTTTCTCTATCTCTGGATCACACTTTAAATCACCTTGATTAGTAGATCGAGTTTCGGGCATAAACAATCAAGGAAATTCAAATAAAATAAGGATAACAAAAATATAAAAACAAACTAAAATCACTCCCCGGCAACGACGCCAAAATTTGGTGTGCTGTCGCAGGCAACCAAAAATAAAACCTTGCTGCGAAAAATATTTATGTAGTAGTGTAAGCAAGAGTCGATCCCACAAATAATGATTAATCTATTTTTATATTTTGTATACCAAAAAAGGGGGTTTTGAATGTAATTATTAAAGTAAACTAATAATGCAAAATAATTTATTAAAGTAAATCAGAGAAAACAAACCTTGGATTAAATCAACTTCCACCTCAGAAACTTACATTGATCATTGACTCAAGCATAATCAATTAATATTTTGAATATTCACCGTTAGAATCAATTCACCATTCTGAATTATTCCGTGTATTTCCTTAATTTTAGTTAGATAGAAACAAGCGTTCTAAATAACCCTAACTACTAAACAACTTCAGACAAGCACTAAAAGTTTAATCTAGTAGATGCTTTAAGAATTAGAAAAACCGATGAAGCTAAACAACACAAGCACAAGCGGTTGCATTTAATTTAGTTGAGTATTCTCCCTAAGATATAATAATCTCGTGATCTGCAGTCAATTATTAATCTTAGTTGCTTCACAAATTAGAGTGACCAAACAATTACGGATTTGATATCTAATTTAGCAGTAGATTTCAACACTTAATAAACTAGTATGCATCCTAGCAATTAAATATATCAATCATAGAATTCAAGCACAAAAGAATAATCAATACTCAAAATAATAATTGAACAATTAAAATTAATTAGATCTCACAGTGTAATAATCTGAGGCTTCCGTCTCCTTAATCCAAGAACAGAAATTTAGCTACTCATAGCTATGAAAAACACCAAAGAATAATAGATAGAGAAATATTTTTATTTATTGAATGAAGTGTTGTGTCCATTACATCAACCTTGACCCCTTATTTATACTACTCAAAAGTAACCCTAACCCTAATAATAATAGAAACAATAACAATCCAACTTAAAATTGGAATTGAAATCCTAAAAATCCTAATTACATTAATATTAAAAAAAATAATATTCTAGAATTTACTTCTATTTGTTCCTTAAAGAAATCAGATTGCCAAGATTGAAATTCCATAATTTTCACGTAAAAGATCTTTCCTTGCCACGTTTGGAAATAAACTGAATCCAAATCTAGTTATGATTCCAATTGTTGAATCCTTGAGCTGCTAGGAATCCCATAAATCTCTTTCAATTTGGAAAGGAATCCATGAATAAAAATACCATGTAGGTCCACATGAATAACTTGTGCATTATTACAACTTTGCCCCTCCAAAGCACTCCCAAAGTCACGAACTTCTTTAATTGTACCTAAAATAAAAATATAAGAATAATGAGTGTATTTAGGCACAAAATAAATATAAAAGATTAAGTATTAAGGAATAAAAATATAACATATTTTAATCTCATCACCTTGGCCAAAGCAAAATGAAATTAGAAAGGAGTTTCTAATTTGCATTATTTAGAGTTGTGCATTTGGGAATCGAAATACATATAATTAAATAAAATAAGACTTGACAGTAATTCCATGTCTTATATTTAATTGGGACATTGTATGGTAGAAGGATTGAATTGTACGGTAACTATTCACTGAAAGGTTCTTTTATGATTAATGTTGAAATCTATATTATTTGAAAAGTCGTTGATCGCTAAGGGGGCTTACCCTTATTATAAAATAAATATTATTTATTTAAATAAATTAAATAGTTTAATTTATTTATTTAAATAACATTAGAATTGTTCTAATTGATTTATTATTCACAACCGGTTTAACATGGAGAACCTAAAGGGTCAAACCGCAAAAGAAAAATATTTATTTAAGAAGTAAATGACATAATTGTAATAATAAGTTAAGTGTATTTAATTTAGTCTATGGAGATAGAATAAATTAAATAGCTTAATATTTATTATTTAATATTTTGGAAATATTAAATATAAATTAATAAGAGGAGTCTTATTATTATTATTATTACTATTACTATTATTTAATTCCTAATAGGGATTGAGAATTAATTAATAGAAGTACTCTCTCATGGATTCCTAATTGGATTAGGAGCATAATTAATTAAAGGAGTTTAATTATAATAGAAACCCTAATCTTAAATAGTTTAGGAAAGGGTTATTCCTACATCTATAAATAAGAGGAGTCTTATCATAGATTAGGGTTACACTTTTGCATTAGATTGTGGAGAGTACTTGCAATTTCTATAGAGATAAAAACTAGGGTTTTGCCAACACCCATCTTCTTGAACATATATTATTCCTTGGTGGATCACCTCTAGAGGCCAAACACTTGGGTGGCTAACATTGATCAAAGGAAGAAATTTAATCGGTGGAATTCAAGAAGAACGCGAAGGAATTGGAGGTGAACTTGTACCCGAGGAAGCATGATTCTACGAGGGTATAATTTCTATATCTCTATCTTTTTCGTTTAATTAATAATTGTGCATAAAGAAAGATCATGGTGATGGTTTATATAAAATTTTAAAATCTGATTTTATCGCGCTTCCGCTTTATTTATGTAATTTGATTGCATGTTCGCGTTATACAAACCTAACATAGGTCACTTAAAGGATAAGTTAATAACGTTATATTTAAATGACATAATAGACAAGTATCCTAACTTCATTAAATTTCTGTATTAAATGTAATTTTCCTAACTTGTGCAATTTTTATTCCGTACAAGTTCTTATTATGATGGTGTTATAACTTACACAAGTTTACATATTGTGCAAGTCTCCTTTATTGTTGAATTATAAATTATTCAATTGATGATAGATGCTAGTTTTCGTACTTATGTACATTAAAAGCATTGTTTTGTTATTGAATTTTTTATGTTATTAAAGTTCTTAATATTTATAAATTGTTGTATAAATGCGTCGAAGCCAATTGTTCCGGCTAGACAATTCGTTCAAATCATAGATGTTATTTAAAGTTAAACCATCTAAATTGCTTTGGTGCGGACTTGTGGTATAAAACTGAGATGAACAACCCTGAAAAAGGGATAACAGATGTGGGGCATATAGTCCCATTTACGCTTAGGCATTAAAAAACTTTATATATGTGCACATTATATGGTACGATAGGTTGATCCCCTAAAGTACCTGCGGAGGATGTTTGTCGGTCTTTGTGGTTGATATTAGTCATGATGGTTTTATTTATTCAAGGTATTTATTACCGCTCAGTACGATGGTAACAACTTGAAATCTCATTATTTCTTGTTATTCAAATACTTCTCAATTTTATTCCAATTGTTGAAGTTTAGATGTAGATAATCCCTTTTCTTGATATTCGATGTTAAACTCTCATTACTTGCTGGGCAATTTGTGCTCATTCTTGCTTAAACCTAATATTTGTAGCTAAATATGAAAAAAGTCGAAGGCTCGGGCGAGGATAAAAGGAAAGGAAAGATGGATGAATAGGAAGTATGTTATGCAATAATTAAATATTTATAATATTTGTAATGAATTTGAAGGATTTTATATATATATATGTGTGTGTGTGTGTGTATGTGTGTGTGTGTGTATTTGTAAAGGTTATAAGAACCTTGGGACTAGACGGAGATGTTTGTAATAAACTATTTAAGTTATGATTATTTAGGTTTGTGTATTGTTAATTTAGATTTAACATTATTGGCAATGTCTAAAATGTTTTGTCAAGGAAAGGGGTTATTTGTTTGTGCGCCACTTATACGAAAGGCACCCTCTTTCTTGGGAACTGCTTGGTTGCCACTAGTGTGAATTTAAAATTTATATATTTAGAAGAAGTTCAGGTTAAATAGTGAGCACCAGTCCACTTGTAGCTAGTACACGAATTTGGGGGCGTCACAAGTTGGTATCAGAGCTGTAGGTTATAAACCTTAGGTGGGCGTACCTTAGAATAATTGTAGAGAAAATTAGTCAAGATAGTGAGGAGATAAACTCATTTAGAGTTTTAAGTGATGAGTAATATTTTTGCTAAAACAAAGTTGATTATTAAGAGATACTACTTAAGTTATTAAACTTGATTGTAGAATGCCAGGCGAAGAAGGATTTAGAGATATTCATGTGGTAAGTGAAGAACTGATAGTTGCACCCGAGCCAGTCACAGAGGTAGTAGCTGAGAGTGAGCCAGAAGAGGACCTTGAGGAAGAAGAGCCCGTGGAAGACTCAAATGAAATACCCTAGGATGATACCTCAATTAGGGATAACATGTTAGCTGAGCTGATGGATAAGAATATTAGACTAGAGGATAGAATCCAAGAGTTAGAGGAGCAGGATGAAGACTGGCAGACTGTTGTTGAACAAAGAGACATAGTAGTTCAAGATTTTGCTACCCGATATGCAGAGCTTGAGCAAAAACTTGCTCAGGCGGAACATAGAATAGTAGAGTTAGAATTGGAGAAAAAAAATATCAAAGGCCAGTTAAAGGAGGAATCAGCTGAACGAGTAAGGATGGAAGATACATGGGTTAAAGCTGCATGACGCGTTGATATTGTAGAGAGAGAAGTCCGATCCAAAAAGGCTAAGATAGATGATATGGGATACACTTTTTAGACAACATTTGAGAGAACCCAAGACCAAGTTTATAATTACCCAAAGCAGTTCGGTCAGCCTCAATTCACCATGGACATAACAATTAGTCACATAATCGCCGCATAGTAATTGTTTACATTAAGTCTACTTTACATTTTATAAAGTTCGTTTCATTAGAATCGAAACACTTTTTAAGTTCACTAATACTTTACACTACGTTTATACATCACATGTCTAATTCGCCTCTTTTGCATATGCTTAGCATGCTCATGCGCTTATCTAATTCATCATTGATTAACGCTAATTATCATTATAATTCATAATGTTCATGTTTTATAATTTAGAACAACATCTTTTATCGTCGGAAGTATTACACGTGGATACGTGCATGCCCGACGCCCTTTGATTGCCTCTAAATACACAATAGTCCCAAAAATAGTCAATTAAAATATTGATCCACGTAGTAACTTTCAATTCTAATTAATGGAAGTTGTAGGTCTACACTTCCACTTTTCGGATCATCTTAAATCACCCTAATAGGAGTCCGTATGAGAAAGTTATAGCCATTTTCCCAATGGACGTCGAATCTAAGTCGGGCAGCGCGCGCAGGAGGGCGGCACCAGGCGCGTGCGGGCAATACCAGGCACGCGCGGCAGCAGGCCTTTGGGTGCGAGCGTTTTAGCTGCACCAGACTTCGCGAATTTTTGACCTTCTTTCACTCTAACCTTCATAACTTCTTCTCTAGACGTCCAAATCAATCCATTTCGGACTCTATGGATTCCTAAGACATAAAGCTACAACATATCAAAAATTTGCAAACACCCATTAATATTAACATATTCAAATCCTTGACCAAACTAAAGTTTATACTCTATTTTTGGTGTTCTTGACATACTTCACCAAAATCTTTACTACAACTTCCTTTTAGCTTATTTTTACTCCATTCCAACTGGGTTACTCTCATAACCCATGGAACTACAACATCATACCATCAAACAACATTTATAGGGTCCAAAACTAAGCTACAAGGTCCTCTAAAATGTTCAAAGTCCATAGTTTTGTCCAAACGTTCATGTTCTTCCTCCATTAAGCATAGGGTATGGATTTCTTGACCATTTCGTTCTATTTTAATGTTATTAGGAAGGTATTTAAAGTCTTAAACACTTTCATAACAGTTTACAACCAACCATGATAACAATAATCAGTAAAAATCAAACCCATTAACAAAAGCTTAAAAACTAAGAAAAGCTTGGAAATGTGAAAGAAATGGATTAAAGAGGATAATTACCTCTTGTTTCTCCTTCTTAGTTGTTATGAAGCTTCTTTAGAGCTTGATGCTCTTCACTTCTTCTTCCTCTACCTTCCCCGTACACCCATTTCTTTACTTTCTTCCTCACCCTCTTCTTTGTTTCTCTAACTTCTTCCTTCTATCTCTTACTTCTTCTTTTTCTTTCTTACTTCTTCTTCTTTCTATCTTTTCTTCTTCTGCATCTCTCTCTCTATTCTAGCAACTAAGCTTGGAAGGAATGTGTATAGACCAATGGCGTCGGGAGGAGATGAGATGGGGTGGTGCAACCGAGCACCTTGGAACTAGAATAGAGAAGCATATTGGACATTTGAAACTCAAATTCTAACATGATGTCGGGCACTTCTCCTCCCCCTCTTTGATTGGCTAGTTTAGTTAGGTTGATCTCCTAATGGAGTAACATGTAACATAACACACCCATTTGGTTCCTTCCCTCTTTATAATTACCGAATACTTCCTCCTTTATTCCCTAATTTGCGTATTAATACTACCCATAATTAAAATAGGTCAAACCATAAAAAATTGGGTTGGGTAAAAATAATAAATATCGAGTTAGTCCATTTATTCGGGCTACCCATATTAAACAATTGGGGTACTAATTAAATCACGATTGGGCTCAAATAAAAATTTCAATACTTGAAAAAATTATTTTTTCGTGTACACACTTTAACGAAATTAATAGAAATCGAAAAAGATGTAAAATATTTTTGGCATGAATAGTGCCACATGAATAGTGATTTGGCGATATGACGCGAAATCAATTTTTCCGCTTATGCGAAACTTACGACACATAAAATTCATATGTTAACATAATCTAGGTTATAATATAACCTTTAAACACATCATACAAAAATAAAAATCAAATTACAATGGTGCTCTCGATTCATAATCGTTATATTCTTACTTCTTTCTTCTTCATGTGATATCCCTGATATTTAAAACTTAATAATAAAGTCATCAATGATTAAATAATGGTTAAGGTACAAGACCTGGAGTTCGAAAAGTGAGATTGTATTATATAAGTGAATACGAACTATGCATTATGAGTTTTATGTTTAATAAATATATTATTCTTATATATTTATTATATGTAAATAAATTGTAGGGACAATTTATTAAGGGAAATAAAATGGGTAAGATTTAAATAAGTTAAAATAATTTATAATATTAAATTATTTTTAATGTGGTAAATTGGTGGCATTAAATATACTTAAAGTATAGCCACCATTTTATTAAAGAAATCATGTGTTACGTTATTGGATGTAATATATATATGTTCTAATGTAGTGAATATATTATGATATTTACTACAGTCAAAGTTGTGAAAACAATTTATAGAAGGGAAAAAAAAAATAATTCGAATTTCTCGATAAAAATTAAAATAAGAATTGAGTAAATAAATTTATATTTTTATATGTGATAAAGATATGTATGTATATTTATTGCGCGTGAATAAATGGTTATGAAATAATTTATATTGCAAAGCGAAATAAGTATTTTAAGTATATAAAAATGTTTGTATACTTTAATTAGACTAAGGATATTAAAATAAATTCTAGTATTGAATTATTTTAATAAAGAGAATATATTATATTAATTATAATATCTTATTTAATGAATAAATTTCCATTTATATAGGAAAAAAAATGAAATGCATATATTTTTGCTCATATGATGTAAAGGAATATTATATTGTATTCAATAAGTATTATGGGTAATATATTTTGTAGCGATCTGAGAATTTCAGAGATATTAAAATAAAGATTTAATAAATAATTTTTATTTAATATAATAATTTATTATATTACATTATATGTATGGCTTCGTATGATGTAATATGTGTGCTTACGTGATATGGTAAATATATTAAGTTATATTTACTATATGTAAATAAATTGATATAAACAATTTATAATGTGAGAAAATAAATTTATTATTTATTTTCTATATGTGATATGTGTACATGTGCATTACATGGAATACTTGCAAGGTGATAAATATAAATGTATATTATATATATATATAATTATTACACGAGAAAATAAATTGTTGAGAACAATTTGCATCGTGAGTATTTAATATTTTATATGATTTATCTTAATGAGGTAAGAATATTATATTTAATATAATGTTATAACTAAATGAATAATTTTTTGTATTTGGGAAATTATAATTAATGCATTTATGTTTGCGTATATAAGTGAGTGTAATAAAAACATTTTATGCTATGTTTTTCTTTTGGGATATATATATATATATATATATATATATTAATGATTATATATATATTTTATGTATTTTCAAGAGGGTAAGAATTGTTAAAGAGATTAAGTTATTTAAATAATAACTTACTAATTAAACTCAAGTTATTAAAAGGAGTGAGTAAGGGAGTTAATAAAATAAAACCAAGCTAATTTGGCTATTTCTTTATAAACCAACTACTCTTGCAAGCTTAGGGAGCAAGCATTTTTATTTTTATGTGCCAAAGATAAGAAAGGAAAGTAAGGGAGCTTTTTCTCCAAGCCTTTCCTTTTCTTTCTCTACCGTGAATGGGAAAGGGAGTAGCGACCAAGAAAAATTCTCGGGCTCCAAGTATATTGCCTACAAATTGAAGCTAGCAAATTATTTTTCTGTCCATTTAGTGGTCGAACCTCACTCTCTCTCTCCATATACAAACTTTGGTCTCTCATGCCAAAAACAGTGTAGTCGTATCTCCTTCCCAAATATCCAATTCCAATTGGTTAAAGCTTAAATCCAAAATTGGAGCTTTGGAAGAGCTTGGATCTTGATAACTAGTAACGGAAGGTATGAAAAGAATTTTAGTTTTGAGTTTTAGTAGGAATTCATGAAATTATGCATAAATGAGTTAAAGTTTGAATTTTGGGTAATTAGTTTAACTGTAGTTGATTATGGCCATATGAATTATTAGCGATGGAAATTAAGATTTTTCATATGGAGTACATGGATTCAAAGGAAAATGAAAACTTTTAAAAGTTTGAAAACTAGTTTATGAAATAGCTATATGCATGTATCGTTATATTGTGTATTGTTTGTTGTGGACTGAGGTAGAGCCATGGGGATTAGTTATTGTTGTGTGGAGATATAAGGGTGGCGAAAATGGGATGAAAATGTAAACCAAACCCTTAGAAATCAGTTCACAAAATACCGCACATAACCGCACATGTTATGTTCGTTAAATGACCATAAAGAACAAACACAGATAAAAACTTAGAATTTAATGAAGTCGATACTTTAGACGAGTCTTATTATGTTAAATAAGACTTATTTGTCAACCAAGTTGGGTTGGAATATGGCTGTGACGCCCCCAAATCTGTGTATCATCAAACACAAGATATGGTGCTCACGATACATCTTACTCTTATACCATTATCTTATTAGATAACCTCCACAAATTATTATTAATAATTACAATAGTATTAGAATAAAATCTCAGGTTTACATAACCTTAAATAATCCATAAAGTTAAACTTAGCGTTTATCGCTATAATACATCGATGCAGAAATCTAAAACTATTACAAAAAAAAATAAACTTTCAATTCGTCATCTTAGCTTTTCCCTTCTCTTTGCCTGAGCCCTCTGCCTTCTCACCCTTAACTGAAAGGTTTAAGCAAGAATGAGCACAAATTGCCCAGCAAGTATATCAAGTAATTTGACAATAATATCAAGAATAGAGATTTCTGAATTGTTTTTCCATTAATGAAAAGAATCAACAAGAGATAAGTATGAATAGTAAAATAAGAGTTCTAGATTTTCAATAGCATACTAAGGGGTGTTAAATACCCTGAACATAGTTTTATTTCATCGAAAATCATCAGAAGTTTTTGACAATCAAATAGATTGTAAAACCTTCTCTACAAGTACTCCAGGTGATCAGCCTTTCGTACCCAACATTGTGCATAAGTATGAAATTTAAATGCTTATGCATAAATGGGACTATATGCTCGACATCTGTTTGCCCCGTTATTCGGGTTGTTCATCTTAGTATTCATGCGGAACCGCACCAAAGCAATTTGGATTGGTAAACTTTAGTAGCTACAATGAATTTGAATTGTTCAAATAATATAATGCTTTGCATCAATAATAACTAGCCGGAGCCAAAGGCTAAAAAGCATACTTGAAAGCAATTCATTATTGATTTAGAACTTTAAAGCATAACAATTGAAATAACAATTGAGTAATCATCAATAAAGTTTGTACTATATTTGAATTTGTAAAACTTACGACATAGGAAACTTGTACGCATTGATAAATAGCACAAGTTAAAAAAACTCACGATCACTGAATGAGTGAGTAAGGATAGGATATTTGCTCAATTGAAAGAGTAAAGTTTTAAAAACTTGCATTCACTAGAGTAAAGGTAATAAAGATAGAATACTTGCCTTTCACGTAATTTCCGTTTACTGCTTAGCTATACCTCAAATAACCTATATATTCATATATAAATATTCATTAGTCTTCTATACCCAGTCACATTAACAGATTCTCAAATTCTATTCACTCAACACATACCTAATGCAACTGTTTCATGCTTATAGATATGTATTACAAACATACATTTAACCGAATATACATTTAAAGCAAATCCTCATAAATCACAAATTGTTGCTTTTGTTTTTACTCTAAAAGTTTCGTTTATAAATCCCGTTCAAACCTTTTTAAACCTTAGTTCAACATAGCCATTACATACTTAAATAATATAAACATTCCAACGGTCACATAATAAAGCTTACAAGAATTTAACACACATGTATCAAGCTTTAGATTACAAACAGAACATCTTGACCACTCTGCCGCACGGCGCGGCCGCACTGCTTTTATGCTTGGGAGTGGCGCAGACGCGCTACTCCCTTCCAGGCTCAGAACTGAGCTTTTCAATGCTCAATTCCCTTTCTAGCATACTAGGGTCTTGGCATACCACAATTAGTAAATATACATACTGATATGAAAGCTTAAAACTAATCGAAGTCTATGCATTCGTCATTCAATAAATCATTTCTTAAATTCAAGATAATTTTTCTTAAAAAAAATTTACTAAAGCATGGCTTATGTTTAAATTTTGTGATTACACAATCATAGTACATCTTAATACATATTTAAGACTTCTTCATACTCGTTATACAAGATTAGATTGAGTTCGAAAGGCTGAGCAAGTAAAAGGAAATTTTAATGTTTGATTCAGGTGCGGCGCGGCCGCGCCCTGATTGACCTTGGTACCAGCGCGGCCGCGTTGGTACTCAGTCACGGATTCTACAGCCTGCTGTGAACCAAATTTCTAATAACCTATGCAATCCCAATTTGAACACACCCAGACAATATGAATTTACCCAAAGCAACATAATTTGAGTACTTAACTATCTTAATAACACCAACAACTCCATTAGCAAATTTAGAGCCTCTAAACTCAACTTTATTACAAATTAATCTTAGTTAAGCAAATTAACCAATTTGAACACATTTAGCACCTCTTGACTGAATTTAGAGCATATAAGGCATAATTAGACTTACAATTTCATGCTTTAATAGACTACCATCACCAATTAGCAACACAACTCAAACAAATCAATTAGCAAATTAGCATGCTTATTCATACATTTCTCACTATTTTACTATAGAAAATGAAATGGGTTTTAGAATTACCTCTTGGATGGAATTTCTTAGTGCCTTAGACTTCTTAACCCCTCTGCTTTGATCACTTGATTCTCTGCAACCCCAGAAACAATTCAAGTTCTCACTCTCTCTCACTCTTGCTCTCAATTTTCTCTCTAAATGAAATTCTAGCCAAAAGGGAATGATACTAGAGAAGGAGTATATATAACTCTTGAACCCCTTCACAATCCTAGCTCTGAATTCATCAGATGTCAGCCCTTTTGCATTACCCATATCAGTTTATTGAATTAAAGGAGAGAGAGAGAGGTTATGAATTGGAAGGGTTTTGGTGAGTTAAGCAAGTTGTAACTCCCTCCCTTTTGATTTCCTGATAAACCAACCGTATAACCCCTTATTTAGTCCCAATTTGATGGACACACGAACCCCTCAAATAAGCTGATGCAATTTTACTAAAATAAAAGATTATTTTAATCCATTAATCAATTAATAAGCCATTTGACCATTTTGCCCTCTGAAATCCACATTTTTTGATATTATAGTCGATTCCTACTAAAATTGACGTTCCGATCGTCGTGAGAATATTAGTTTTGTCAAATTAGCTTCAGAAATTTGAGTTTGACTTTTTACCCGAAAAAGTCAACCAGTTGACTTTGACCAAAAAGTCAACCCCGTCACATTTTGTGATTACAGTCTATCCTAACTAATTTCGACATTCTGGACTCAAATATACAATTCGCGTTTTCAAATTCCACTCTGAACTCAATTTTGAGTTTTAACTCCATTCCTTGCATTTAATAGAATTGTTAACTATAAATATATAAATTCAGATAATTAAATTAATCCAAACCAACTATCTAAATTCATCTCATCATATAACTCAATAAATTATATATTTATATAACACATACACATATATTTATTAAAATCACATAAGAGATTCACATAGATTCAATTTATTAAATCCATTACATAATGATCTCGGGTATTACATTCACCCTTTCTTATAAGGATTCCGTCCCCGGAATCATCACAAAGCTAAACAAACAGATTAAGGTAATTTTTCATCATCTTCTCCTCAAGTTCCCACGTAGCTTCGTCAGCATTGTGGTTCCTCCATACTACCTTAACAGAAGGTATTACTTTATTTCGTAAAACTTGCTTTTTCCTATCAATAATTTGAACAGGAATTTCCTCGTAGGTTAAATCTTTCTCAAACTGAATGGGTTCATATTCTATAACATGCTTGTAATCCTGCTTGTAAGGTCGTAAAACTGACACATGAAATACGTTGTGTACATGCTCCAACTCCGGAGGTAAAGCTATTTCGTAAGCTACCTCACCTACTCGCCTCAACCCTTCAAAGGGTCCTATAAATCTCGAACTTAGTTTTCCTTTCTTTCCAAATCTCATTTTCCCTTTCCAGGGAGATACTTTCAAAAACATATAAGAACCAATGTCAAAATCACGCTGCTGTCGATGTTGATCAGCATATTTCTTTTGTCGATCTTGGGCCGACACTAATCTTGCCCGTATTAATTTGACAACATCTGCAGTCTGATGTACCAATTCCGGCCCTAGTAGTCGTCATTCCCCTACTTCATCCCAGCACAGTGGGGTTCTGCACTTTCTTCCATACAGAGCTTCATAAGGTGGCATACCGATGCTTGCGTGATAACTGTTGTTGTACACAAATTCTACCAACGGCAGATGGTCATCCCAACTTCCTTTGAAATCCATAACGCATGCTCTCAGCATGTCCTCTAAGGTATGAATTGTCCTCTCACTCTGCCCATCTGTCTGAGGATGATATATAGTGCTCAATCTCAGTTGCTTTCCCATACGCTCTTGGAAACTTTTCCAGAAATTTGTTGTGAACCGTGGATCGCGATCTGACACAATCGATATATGTACCCCATGTCCGGAGATAACTTCTTTGATGTAGAGTTTTGCCAACTGGTCCAAGTTGAATTTGATCTTAATCGGTAAAAAGTGCGCTGATTTAGTTAATCGATCAACGATCACCCATACTGCATCATAACCCTTCTGTGTAGTTGGAAGCCCTACCACGAAGTCCATCGTGATATGCTCCCATTTCCATTCCGGTATTTCCAAAGGTTGAAGTAACCCGCTCAGTTTTTGGTGTTCTGCCTTAACTCTTTGGCATGTTAAACATCTGCTGACGCACTCTGCGACCTCTCTCTTCATGTTAGGCCACCAATAATGTTGATGAAGATCCCGATACATCTTTGTGCTTCCCGAATGAATTGAGTAACTTGAATTATGAGCTTCCTGTAGAATTTCTTCTTTTAACTCAGTTACTGCTGGCACCCAAATCATCCTCTCAAATCTTAATAGTGCATCACCATCCACACTGAATTTAAGCCCTTCCCCATCTACAATTCTTTTCCTCACCTTTTCACATTCCTCATTGCTGCCTTGCGCTTCTTTTATTCTGTCCATTAAAGTCGATCGAGCTTCCACTGCGAACAATTTTTCATCTGACTCCTTTGGACTTTTTATCTCGAGTTCCAATCTCGCCATTTCCTTGATTAACTTTTCTTGAGCTGTTAACAATGCCAACTTTTCGCTTCCCTTCCTACTCAATGCGTCATCTACCACGTTGGCTTTTCCCGGATGATATAAAATTTCGCAATCGTAGTCCTTAATCAGCTCCAACCATCTCCTCTGACGCATATTCAGCTCTTTCTGCGTGAAGATATACTTTAGACTTTTATGGTCCGTGTATATTTCACACTTTGCACCATATAAATAGTGCCTCTATATTTTCAGGGCGAACACTACCGCAGCCAATTCCAGGTCATGGGTAGGATATCCCTTTTCGTAATCTTTTAACTGTCTTGATGCGTACGCAATAACTTTACCATGTTGCATAAGCACACAACCAAGTCCTTTGTGAGACGCATCACTATAAACCATAAAATCACCTATATCGTCTGGTAATGACAACACTGGTGCTTCACTTAATCTTTTCTTCAACTCTTGGAAACTTTCCTCACATTTCTCCGTCCATACAAATTTTACCGACTTCCTCGTCAGATTAGTCAGAGTCCCCGCTATTTTCCAGAAATCCTGAATAAATCTTCTGTAATAGCCTGCAATCCCAAGAAACTTTTTACTTCTGTTGGTGTCTTTGGTTGTTCCCAATTAATTACTGCTTCCACCTTTGCTGGATCGACGAGATTCCGTCTTTGTCAATCACATGACCTAAAAATTGAACTCTTTTCAACCAGAATTCACACTTCGAGAATTTTGCGTATAATTTCTCCTTTCTCAACGCTACCAACACCATCCTTAAATGTTCAGCATGATCTTCCCGAGTCTTGGAATAGATCAGAATATCATCTATGAACACAACTACAAACTTATCCAAGTATTGCTTGAATACCCGGTTCATCATGTCCATGAATGCCGCTAGCGCATTCGTTAACCCGAATGACATTACCAGGAACTCGTAATGGCCATAGCGAGTCCTGAATGCTGTCTTAAGTACATCTTCCTTCCTCACCTTCAACTGGTGATAACCCGTCCTTAAGTCAATTTTGGAAAAATATTTCGCTCCCTTCAACTGATCAAACAAATCATCTATTCTGGGTAGTGGATATTTGTTTTTGATCGTCACCTTATTCAATTCGCGATAATCGATACATAACCTCATTGAACCATCTTTCTTCTTCACAAATAACACTGGTGCTCCCCAAGGAGACACACTCAGTTGGATATACTTCTTATCCAATAACTCCTATAGCTGTACCATCAGCTCCTTCATCTCCACCGGTGCCATTCTATATGGGGCTTTCGAAATCGGTGCCGTTCTAGGCACTAGATCTATAACGAATTCGATCTCCCTATCTGGTGGTAGACCTGGCAAATCCTTCGGGAACACATCGGGAAACTCATTTACAACAGGTATCTGCCCCATCTGTACTTCCACCCTCTCGGTATGAACAATATGGGCAAGATAACCTACACAGCCTTTTCTCAATAATTTCCTAGCTTGCATCATCGTCAGACAACCCGAGTGTCTAGGCGATTTGCTACCATAGAACACTACCTTAGACTGATTTGGAACCTGAAGGTTTATACACTTCTTCTGGCAATCTATCATCGCCCCATGGTTAAATAACCAATCCATACCTAGAATTACATCAAATTCTCCTAGTTGAATTGGAATTAAATCCACAAGTGTCTTATACCCCCTTATATCTACAACACACTTCCTATGAATATGACTAACGGGAATTATTTCCTTATTCGCAACTTCTATGTTCATAGGATGTTCTAATTCTTCTTGAGGTAAATTCAATCGTTGGGAGAATTCATGTGATACAAAGGAACAAGTAGCACCCGAATCAAATAATATGTATGCAGATATATCATTGACCGGAATGATACCTGAAACCACGTCCTTAGATGCGACCGCATCTTCAACCGTCATGTTGAAAGTCCTTGCCGTTGGTCGATTCTGAATTGGTGGTCCAGAAATTATAAGATTCCCTCCGTTATTTCTCCTTCCTCCATTTCCTCCACTTGAGTTCTTCTTGGGGCAATTCCTAGCCTGATGATCTAATGCTCCACAGTTGAAGCATCCATTCCTTTTTGGTGCGGGGTAATTGGGAGAGATATGCCCCTCCTGTCTGCAATTGAAGCATACATTTTTTCCCTTTAGGCAAGCGCCTGAGTGACTCTTTCCACACTCCTTGCAAGCCTCTGCTCTTTTCTTTGAATCACCAGATTTTCCCCCAAAACTTGTTGGGTTGCCGTTGTTATTGTTGTTCCACTTCCTTTTGCTACCACTGCTACTACCCTCCCCTCTATTTCCCCCTTCATTCTTCTTCCTCTTTTCCTTGTTGAACTTCATCAGGGCTTCACTTCCGCCCTCAGCAATTATGGCCTTCTCCAGGAGAGTAGCGAAGCTGTTCATCTGCAACACTGAAAGTCTGCTATATAACTATGGCTTGAGACCCTGCTCGAACCTCCTCGACCTTCTCTCTTTAGTGTCGACCTGATGAGGTGCAAACCGCGCCAGTTTGTTAAACTTTGTGGCGTATTGGGGTACCGTCATGTCATCTTGCTTTAGCTCCAAAAATCGCATCTTCATGCGACTTTGCATACTCACAGGAAAATAGTTCTTGAAAAAGACCTCCTTAAACCTCTCCCAAGGTATCACACCTTCTCCAGCCCTATTCTGGTTCACCTCCCACCAGAAGTTAGCTTCACCTTTCAGCATGTACGTAGCAAAGATCGTTTTCTGCTCATCTCCTACTCGGGCGATTGCAAACGCCTTTTCGATTTCTTTGATCCACGATTGGGCTTCAATGGGTTCTGTGGTCCCTTTGAATTCAGGGGGTCCCACGCTTTTGAAGTCCTTAAAGGTTGTCACTTGGGCCGTCGGAGGGTTGTTGTTATTATTCGGGGTTCGATTCTGTAGTGCCCCAACTAGTAGGTCTACAAATTGTTGCATGGGGTTCGGTTGGTCCCTAGCATTACTGACCGACTCTTCTGGTGTTTGTTGACGACGTCGTCCCCTTGGCATTTTCTGATAAATAGAATTGACATGTTATCATCTCGTAACTTAATCTTATAACATTTATAGCTTATATATAAACTTAATCAGCACATCACACATATAAGTAAACATATCTTATTAATATGAAAACCATAAAACCAGGGTACTTAACATCTTATGGCAAAATGCCATTTACATCTCTTAACTTAAAATCTGAAATTTAAATATTTACATCAGTAGATAAGCGTTCGATACGACACTACTAAAAAGTTCATAGTAACATAAACTCAAAGACCCCTCCTCACAGCATCTTCATATTCCTCATCTGCCATGTCTAGAACTAGCCCTCGGCTTATAGCGTGTCTAGACCGGTGCTCCTCACGCGGAAAATGATACACCCTATGTTGGAACCTGCCATGCGCTGATCTAAATGCGTACTACATTCTATCCATTCTAACCTTCTTGTTTCTCACCTCATCCTCTAACTCACCCCTCTGGTTTTGAGCCCTTACACGACCTTTCACCTCATCCCTCCAGTAAGTGGTAATCAATTGTTTATCTATTTGAAGACTCTGAACTCTCGCCTCCAATCCGTTTATCGTATTTCCTAAGTGGGACCGGATGGCCTCCTTTTCTACCCTCAACCTATCTGCCTTATGATCTGATGCACGCAGCTTGTCAGCCAGATTTGCGTTCCTAACCATCAGATGATGCACCAATTCCCCGAGCAATGCCACTGCCCCCTACTCTTCCTGGTACTGTTCCTCCAACTCATGAACTCGATCGTCCAACTCTGTGTTCCTGTCCATCAACTCATCTAGCAGCCTATCCTCTGGTGCCTCCTCAGAGTCCTCCTCGGGCTCCACTTCCTCGGGATCCTCCTCAGAATCCTCCTCAGGGTCTTCATTTGGGTCTGAATCAGCTGCTGCCTCAGCTATGGGCGGAGGTACAGCTGATACTAACTGCTCACTAACCATATGGATATCTCTAATCTCCTCTTCTCCTGACATCCTACAATCAAAACAAACAACTAGATTAGTATTTTTTTAAAAAATAAACATTTTATTTGTTGCTTTTTTATATAGAAAAATAAATTATACTCAGCACCTAAAACTCTATGTGAGTTCATCTCCTTCCTATCTCCACTAAATTCTCTAAGGTTACAATCTAAGGTTCTCATACCTAAGGTTTATAACCTACGGCTCTGATACCAACCTATGACGCCCCTAAATCTTTGTATCATCAAAAACAAGATATGGTGCTCATGATACATCTTACTCTTACACCATCATCTTACTAGATAACCTCCACAAATTATTATTAATAATTCCAATAGTATTAGAATAAAATCCCAGGTTTACATAACCTTAAATAATCCATAAAGTTAAACTTAGCGTTTATCGCTACAATACATCGATGCAGAAATCTAAAACTATTACAAAAAAAAAAAACTTTCAATTCGTCATCTTAGCTTTTCCCTTGTCTTTGCCTGAGCCCTCTGCCTTCTCACCCTTAACTGAAAGGTTTAAGTAAGAATGAGCACAAATTGCCCAGCAAGTATATCAAGTAATTTGATAATAATATCAAGAATAGAGATTTCTGAATTGTTTTTCCATTAATGAAAAGAATCAACAAGAGATAAGTATGAATAGTAAAATAAGAGTTCTAGATTTTCAATAGCATATTAAGGGGTGTTAAATACCCTGAACATAGTTTTATTTCATCGAAAACCATCAGAAGTTTTTGACAATCAAATAGATTGTAAAAACTTCTCTGCAAGTACTCCAGGTGATCAGCCTTTCGTACCCTACATTGTGCACAAGTATGAAATTTAAATGCTTATGCATAAATGGGACTATATGCCCGACATCTGTTTGCCCCGTTATTCGGGTTGTTCATCTTAGTATTCATGCGGAACCGCACCAAAGTAATTTGGATTGGTAAACTTTAGTAGCTACAATGAATTTGAATTGTTCAAATAATATAACGCTTTGCATCAATAATAACTAGCCGGAGCCAAAGGCCAAAAAGCATACTTGAAAGCAATTCATTATTGATTTAGAACTTTAAAGCATAACAATTGAAATAACAATTGAGTAATCATCAATAAAGTTTGTACTATATTTGAATTTGTAAAACTTATGACATAGGAAACTTGTATGCATTGATAAATAGCACAAGTTAAAAAAACTCACGATCACTGAATGAGTGAGTAAGGATAGGATATTTGCTCAATTGAAAGAGTAAAGTTTTAAAAACTTGCATTCACTAGAGTAAAGGTAATAAAGATAGAATACTTGCCTTTCACGTAATTTAAGTTTACTACTTAGCTATACCTCAAATAACCTATATATTCATATATAAATATTCATTAGTCTTCTATACCCAGTCACATTAACAGATTCTCAAATTCTATTCACTCAACACATACCTAATGCAACTGTTTCATGCTTATAGATATGTATTACAAACATACATTTAACCGAATATACATTTAAAGCAAATCCATAAATCACAAATTGTTGCTTTTGTTTTTACTCTAAAAGTTTCGTTTATAAATCCTGTTCAAACCTTTTTAAACCTTGGTTCAACATAGCCATTACATACTTAAATAATACAAACATTCCAACGGTCACATAATAAAGCTTACACGAATTTAACACACATGTATCAAGCTTTAGATTACAAACAGAACATCTTGACCACTCTGCAGCACGACGCGGCCGTGCTGCTTTTATGCTTGGGAGTGGCGCGGCCGCGCTACTCCCTTCCAGGCTCAGAACTGAGGTTTTCAATGCTCAGTTCCCTTTCTAGCATACTAGGGTCTTGGCACACCACAATTAGTAAATATACATACTGATATGAAAGCTTAAAACTAATCTAAGTCCATGCATTCGTCATTTAATAAATCATTTCTTAAATTCAAGATAATTTTTCTTAAAAAAAATTTACTAAAGCATGGCTTATGTTTAAATTTTGTGATTACACAATCGTAGTACATCTTAATACATATTTAAGACTTCTTCATACTCGTTATATAAGATTAGGTTGAGTTCAAAAGGCTGAGCAAGTAAAAGGAAATTTTAATGTTTGATTCAGGTGCGACACGGCCACGCCCTGATTGACCTTGGTACCAGCGCGGCCGCGCTGGTACTTAGTCACGGATTCTGCAGCATGCTGTGAACTAAATTTCTAATAACCTATGCAATCCCAATTTGAACACACCCAGACAATATGAATTTACCCAAAGCAACATAATTTGAGTACTTAACTATCTTAATAACACCAACAACTCCATTAGCAAATTTAGAGTCTCTAAACTCAACTTTATTACAAATTAATCTTAGTTAAGCAAATTAACCAACTTGAACATATTTAGCACCTCTTGACTGAATTCAGAGCATATAAGGCATAATTAGACTTAGAATTTCATGCTTTAATAGACTACCATCACCAATTATCAACATTGAAACACAACTCAAACAAATCAATTAGCAAATTAGCATGCTTATTCATACATTTCTCACTATTTTACTATAGAAAATGAAATGGGTTTAAGAATTACCTCTTGGATGGAATTTCTTAGTGCCTTAGACTTCTTAACCCCTCTGCTTTGATCACTTGATTCTCTGCAACCCCAGAAACAATTCAAGTTCTCACTCTCTCTCACTCTTGCGCTCAATTTTCTCTCTAAATGAAATTCTAGCCAAAAGGGAATGATACTAGAGAAGGAGTATATATAACTCTTAAACCCCTTCACAATCCTAGCTCTGAATTTATCAGATGTCAGCCCTTTTGCATTACCCATATCAGTTTATTGAATTAAAGGAGAGAGAGAGGTTATGAATTGGAAGGGTTTTGGTGAGTTAAGCAAGTTGTAACTCCCTCCCTTTTGATTTCCTGATAAACCAACCGTATAACCCCTTATTTAGTCCCAATTTGATGGACACATGAACCCCTCAAATCAGCTGATGCAATTTTACTAAAATAAAAGATTATTTTAATCCATTAATCAATTAATAAGCCATTTGACCATTTTGCCCTCCGAAATCCACATTTTTTGATATTATAGTCGATTCCTACTAAAATTGACGTTCCGATCGTCGTGAGAATATTAGTTTTGTCAAATTAGCTTCAGAAATTCGAGTTTGACTTTTTACCCAAAAAAGTCAACCGGTTGACTTTGACCAAAAAGTCAACCCCGTCACATTTTGTGATTACAGTCTATCCTAACTAATTTCGACATTCTGGACTCAAATATACAATCCGCGTTTTCAAATTCCACTATGAACTCAATTTTGAGTTTTAACTCCATTCCTTGCATTTAATAAAATTATTAACTATAAATATATAAATTCAGATAATTAAATTAATCCAAACCAACTATCTAAATTCATCTCATCATATAACTCAATAAATTATATATTTATATAACACATACACATATATTTATTAAAATCACATAAGAGATTCACATAGATTCAATTTATTAAATCCATTACATAATGATCTCGGGTATTACAGTGTCGAGGTGAGTTTTGACCTCTAAACGCGAAAATTGACAATTTGCGACCATAAAGAGTAAAAATGATGAAAAACTTGGAATTTTGCGAAGCCAAACTTTAGAAGCGTCTTAATATGTTAAACAAAACTTAGTTGTGAAGCAAAACGAGTCGGAACGAAGGCGAGTTTTAGCTTGTGAACGCAAAGTTTGAAAATTAGTCTCTATAGCATTTTTCGGCACGTTATTTAGGCAGCAAACAAACCCGGAATGGTAGGGTTATATTTTTTAAAACTACTTTGGTATGCCAAGTCTAACATATTCAAAAATTGGATCAATCTGATAAACGAGCAAGGCGTGACAAAATCGCAAAAGGGGCTAGTTAGCTGTTGCTGCACGTGCACGCCGTGCTGCGATACTGGGCTGCTGCCTGGCATGCTTTTGGCTCGCTGTTTTGATTGGCTTTCGTGGTTCCTTTTCGCAGATAGATAATTTTTAAAAATACTATGACATAAGAACTCCAACATACCAAGAATTTGCTGTGATTCGAGTTATGGTTTGAGAATTTAAAAATAGGCAAAAAGGCATCACTACAAAAAAATGATGATTTTGCAACAAACAGTTGTCGTTGCTAAAGGTGCGAAATTTCGTTGCCAAAGGCCATTTGTAACTATTTTTCAGTCGTTGGACCTTTCGTTGCGCAATGAGCGTTGCTAATTGTCTAGCAACGAATTATTTTTTTTCGTTGCCGAAAGTGAGATCTTTCGCAACGAAAGTTTGCGTTCGTTAAAAATCATTGATTATTTAGCAACGAAATATTTTGTATCAAATTTATTAAGAAATTGTTACTAAAAAATAACTTTCGTTGCAAAATCCGCCTAATTGGCAACGAAATTTTGTTTTTTGCCAACGAAGATGAAATTCATTGCACTTGATACACATTTGCCAACGATGTTTGTCATTGCTGAACAGTATAAAAATTGTTACCTTAATTGGTTTTCGTTGTTAATTGTATATTTTTTGGTAACGATGTTCGTTGCTAAATGTACAAAATAAATTAGGCATATATTAATTTGCAACGCAATTTTTCGTTGCCATTGGTTTTGTTATGGATAATTATGATCAATTAGCAACAATAGTATTCAATGCTAATTATTTTTCAAGAGCAAAGAAGGTTGTTGTCGATTACCAACGAAACTATACGTTGTCATTTGCTTTATATATGCAACGAAAATTGTTATGATTTGTAACAATATAAATGTTATGTCAAAATTATTTTACAAACAAAATAAATCGTAACTCAATAATCCCTTACCAAATTATGGTCGAAATGCCGAGAAAAAAAACTCAAATATTATTAAATAAATAAAATTATCCAATACATAATTATTTATCTTTACAATCAACAATCATTCACTCACACATTTATAGATAATGATGACTATTCCTATCCCTTGGAATATTTATGGAGATAAAGAGTCTGCCATCCCACATATGGTAAATGCTCTTTCACGGATAATTTCTTTCCAAACATGAAGTCCACTAGCTACAATGCAACAAGAATATAAATTATAATTGTCTATAATATGTTTCTAGTTGCATGTCTTCATTATTACAAAAGGTAAATATATGTCCGTACACATTAAAATAATTTAATACAAATATCAATACACAAAGTTCCCACAATTAATAACATGACAATACCAACCTACAAATGTCTTGTCCTAACAAACATTAGAACATCTGGTGACACACCTCTGAAAAGAACCACAATCTGAAAATTACACGTAAGGAATAGACTGAATAGTTTGCAATCATTATATGTGCAACATAAGTATGGAATATAATAAGAATCCACCAATCCTTGTGTAAATCTTTCAAGGATTGACAAACTAGTAGAAAACAAGCAAGCATTATAGCTACTACCCCTATATGATTTCCATGGCAAAGGAAAAAAAATCAGTAGTAGAAAACTATAAAATAGAGTATCATTTCTGTGCAATCTGAATTTTGAGTATTTAATAATATCATGAAAATGTAGAAATGAAAAAACGTAAATACATAATACAGATTGCGTCGTTTTTAGCAGATCAGTAACCATAATAAAAGTAATTTACTAGTGTTGTTTGAGAGACAAAAACTAACAACTAGAAGATTTCCAAAGCAATAACAAGAATTTACACTTTCCAGCTCCATAAGCACAATATTAAATGATGGATCCTTTAGTTGTTGTAAATAACAAATGCAATGTTATCAATATCATCCTCCAATGAAAAATGTACCATGAAATATATAAAAATTTGCTTATCTTATTTTCCTTTCTTCACCTATGAGCTTATTTGCTCAACGAAAGAAAAAAAAAATTTACCTTGACAATAAGACCAGGATCAGCAGACCCATATTTTCCTTTGATGTTTTGTTAATTGGATATTACATATTTGAAACTTTGCATGTATATCATCACATTTTTTTTGCTGATTTTTCCCACACAGGCTGGTATTATTGTACTGGCTTTCTTCTCTTTTTCAAGTTCTCAACCTCTTGCCTCACTTGTGAGCTTGAGGAGCAAGGAGCACCAGGAATTCAAGACAATGGGTTGGGCTTTGGGCATACCTGATAGCGGGCAACTATGGTACCAAAAGGCTAGAAGCTGCATCAAGTCAAGCTGTTGTTTCAGAATCATCTGAGAACCTATGGTTATCAGTCTTAAGCCCAAGCTCTGCCTGCAAAAAGAAGGGTGGAAACCATCTTGTTGCGACTACATCTATATGTGTGACACCTCCAAATTTAGGTACCAATACCTCGAATCTAGTGCTCACGATAAATTACATCCACACCTCTAAACAACATAAATCAACTAATGCGGAATAAATAAACATATGTTGTTCATTACAAAAGTTTTACTATACTCCCAATGTCTATAACTTTAAATAAATACATCGCAGAATACTTAATAATATAAAACCATTCTACGATTACATAAAGGGATAGTACATATAACTATTCCTTAAGCTTTTCTTTGCCTTTATCCGCTTTGGAACTCCCCGACTTAGCTACAATAGGTTCATGATATAGCAAGGGTGAGCAACGAATTTTCCCAGCAAGTTTAAAATGAATAAGAAAGATATATCATGAATGAATGAGAATAATAATGCATAGTTCAACAATTTAAGAACATTGAAGAAATAGCTGACAATATAATCAAGTTCAAATGAAATAATGAATATTGATTATTTACCACTGAGTGGTCCAATAGACCATGAGCTTTTCAATTATGAGATAATACTTGTATTATATATGAAAATTTTAGATTTTTAAACCCATGATCATAAAAATGGAGTTATGTATGTATAGTTATATTTTAGAACATGGTTATAACAAGAAAAAGAGCATAAACATACTATTAGATATGTGTTTTCTGTATAAATAATATAGATTTCAAACTATATATATATATATATATATATATATATATATCAGTACATGATTTTGTGTTTTTAAGTTATATTTATAATACATACATGTGTATGTTCAGTACAGTTTCTATGTATTATAGATATGAGTGCATGTATAGTATGCATTAATGTGGTGTAAGTTTAAATGTATAATTATTGTGGGGTTTTGTATTTTAATAAATAGACTAACTATTTACGACAGTAAACACATGTAAGTATATATACCATCTAAGTTAGTAGGCTTAATTACTTTTATATCATATTGGAATTGTTAGTAGCTTCTTAGTAGTATTTTTACATAAAAATCACAAACTTTAAACTAATAACAAATTCATTAATTAGCTAATATTATTATTATTTTGATCTCAAAAGTATATTTTCCAACACCAAAATTTATAAATTATACACATTCTTATAATTTCAAGTATAATAATTAACTATGAATCTATTTAAGATTTAAGATTTATGTGCACAAGATTTGAGTAAAGAGTACGAGTGAGTTATTGTATTTTATCCAATAATTTTATTTGTTCTAATTTTATATTTAGGACCTGTTCGCTTTTAATTTCGTATTTCGTAATATCGAGGTAAGTGGCTTTCTGAACTATTTAGTGTTTTTAAAATTATCGTTTACTTTTATATATGCTCAGTAATTACTCGGATGCCTAAATATACTGTTTCAAAATTGTTATGTTTTATTTAAGGCTTCCATTTAAATTAAAATGTTATGTTCTTTATTTCAAACTTCAGATCAAGTATTTATTTTTGAACTGTGAAATGAGATTATGTGGTTTTGAACTGTGAAATAAGTATAGTTTTGAATATCGATGAGATTGTGAAACGTTTTTGAAATCCTCAGTCCGACTATGTATAGAACCCGTTAGTGTTTACGTTTAGTTCCGGAGCTAATATAGGACCTACTAAGGCGCACACCTTTTAGATGACATTCGGGGAGCGTGCATTTTTATAGATACCTTAGTAGGGTGCGTGAAGATTGACACTATCGAACTTTTGGGCCGTGTTACAGGGCTATTGTAACCTTAGTCGCTAGGGCTGTGGATTAAAAGATATATTATATTCATTGAAATTATTTTTGAATTGTTTTAGTTTTGAAAGCATATATACTATTGTTATTGAGCAAAAAGATATTTTGAAAAAATATTTTTGTAAATTGTACTTGATTCGGCTAGATAGGGAGGATTGCTACTTGTTGAGCTTTATCGCTCACCCCTTACATAAATTTTTATAGGTCTCATCGTTGATAGCAAAACACTTGTTTGATATGCTTTGGATGGTTGGAGCTAGTATAAATATTTTCTTCTTTTGTCGTTGAAATTGAAATAAGACTCTTATTTTCGGGGAGCTGCGTCACCATTTTCGATTTTGATATTTGGTGGTTTTTCATTTGAAAATGG
Organism: Aralia elata; assembly: GCA_034770075.1. Taxonomy (NCBI): domain Eukaryota; kingdom Viridiplantae; phylum Streptophyta; class Magnoliopsida; order Apiales; family Araliaceae; genus Aralia; species Aralia elata. Next base: position 17,103,775 of record CM068386.1, on the reverse strand, counting down.
ATTTGAAAGATGTTTATTGTTGGGTTTAATTTAAGATTATTGTTGAATTATTTTTTTTGAACTGCGCTATTGATATTATTGCCTTGCGGGCCTTTGGGCTTGCAGCGTGTAGCACTTCGGGCCTGTAACGGGTTCGAGGTGTTACATATCCGGGAATATTGTATTACGCACATTTGTGAATAAAATAAAATTTTATTACAAAAATATGCTTTGTGATTAAATTATAGTTAAATATCTATGTATGTGGTAGATGAATCATTAAGTAATGTAATTGAGAAATGAGAATGCAATGAGAAATAGATTAACTTATAATAGTTAATCATTTTACAGAAAATATAAGTGAAATATTAAGTTTATTAAATAATTTAATAAGTTAAATAATTAAATAAGTAATTATTTGATTATATAAGAAAGGATGAGATATTATATTATACATATTGTTATTAACAATATGTATAAATAAATCAAATAAAGATAAATCAAACTATTTATTTGATTTAAGAGAGTCATATATATTATTAAATGAGTTGTCTCAGAACAATTTAAGAAAAGAAATGAGGAAATGAAATTACGAAATATGTATAAATTATTTATTCAAGCAATTAATGAAATAAATATTGAATATTTATATAATTTATTTGTTATATTATTTGAGTTACTTTGATATACTAAGTTGTGAAATGGTTTTTAGGTAATTGATTCATTTAATGGAGAGCTATACAATATTCAATGTCATTAATTTCTTCAACCATTTCATGTTATCTTCCTCTGCTCTATATTCCCGTTCCACTCTATTCCTTTTACTCTCTTAGAATTTCCAAATTCTCATCTTATACACCAAAAACCTTGCTATATTTCGGTAAGAACTAAGGAATTCAATAAGAACCTAAAGTGTAATCTGGGTTGGGGCAAAGGTTCGGTTAATAGCAGCAGCAAGAAAGAGTGTATAGCTAATTTATAAGAGTAAAGTTCAGCCCATTAGACGGTTGAAGCAAGGTAAGTTATAACTTTTGATTTTAGTAGCAAAGATTGAATGTTTTTATGTAAAATTGAAAGTATAATTGTTGTGATAATAGGGATTTAGTAAGAAGGAGATTAGTTATTGTTGTGCAGAGTAATAAGGGAGAAAAACATGGCTTGAAGCATACATAAATATTAATGAAATTTGTCCTTAAAGCTAGTGCACATTGCATGTTTGATTTTATGTCTCCTAGAACTGTTAAGTACTAAATGAAAAATTGAGGTAATGTAATAAATAAAGTAACCTTCATATATATTATATGGTGTACATGGAGTGGTTTGTGTAAGCTAAACTTAGTTGAAAACCTGTTTTGGAACAAAAGCTTAGTGAATGCTCAGTTGGAAAAAAAAACTGTCCAGCAGGACAGTTTTGAGGCCATGTAAATTTGGTCTAGGATGTTTGTTTTGGATGGTTAGTATTTTTTTAAAATAATTTTTCATACCATGTATAACATACTAAAAATTGGTGCCAAACGGACGTATAGATTCTCGAATTTCAAGTATTAAAACTGCTTGCGAAAGCAGCCACAATCCAATGGTAAAAGAGAAAGATGAAAGGAGACAATGGACTCTCTAGACTATGAAGCATTAAGGTGTGCTAATGTTAGTGAGATCTCTAATGCTATCAAGGAACGTGGAATGAATAACATGCTAGCAGATTGAATCAAGGTAGATTTACAAAATCAGTTTTGAGAGTAACCATTTGATGAAAACAACATTAAATAAATACTTCTTAAAAAAATAGTATCTAGGGACCATAATGGTTACACCATGGCAGGATTTTCTCAATAGACTGGTTAACGACCATGGAAGTGTCGACTTAGAATGGCTGAGAGATGTACCCTCCAGATAAAGAAAACTAAGATTTATCAAACAGATTAGTTGTAATATATAATCATGTTCTGCACTTGTGCATCATAAAGCTAAGTAGATCACATCTAACATCCAACAACCATAGAATATGACTACTTTCTGCATAGTAGAATTTCTACTTTCTCGTTGATATATATTATGTTACATTGCAGGGATTATCTGTTAAGCATTCGTGGACTGGGGCTGAAAAGCGTGGAATGTGTACGCCTATTAACATTTCACCAGCTTGCTTTCCCAGTAAGTTTCATGTAGAAACATCAACCATTCCTAAACTTGATATGGGAGCAGGATTTCTGACCCTTTTTGCATTGTTTTAGGTTGACACCAATGTTGGACTAATAGCTATAAGGCTAGGGTGGGTCCCTCTACAACCTGAATCACTTTAACTTCATCTCCTGGAACTATAAGTTTCGTACATAACTATTATTTACTAAGTTATTTCCATTATATTGGAATGCTAATCTTGTTTCTTCTCATTTACCCAATTCCGAAGTCGGTTCAGAAATATCTATGGCCTAGATTGTGCAAGCTGGATCAGCAAACTTTGTAATTTCATAACTCTTCCTATAGCTATTCTTTTCAAGTAATAGAAGTCTAGATTTCTATTAGATGTTGAGGATTTATTCCCATGTTTCCCTGAACACTTCAGACTCTAATGATCTGTCTAATTACCAGGGCCGGCCCTGGGCCAAGGCAACCAGGGCGACCGCCCAGGGCCCAAAGTTGAAGAGGGCCCAAAATTAATTATAAGTTTGTGTATATATATATTTATATATGTGTATTTATAAGTAAAGCTCCAGTGGTCTAGCGGTAGAAGTGTTCCTTGCCTTGGTATATACTTGGGTTCAATTCCTGGTTGGTGCATTTTGATTTTACTTTTCATTTCTTTTTCACTAACGGTCCAAAAAAAACTCCAACATTAAATGTCAAATTCCTATTTGTAATTTTTCAATGCTTAAATTCTAAGGGAAAAAAAAAGAACTAGCCTAATATGACAAATGACAAACCATAGGGTTAATTTCACACAATGGCCTTAAATGGCACAATACTGATTACAAAGGCAACCTTACTATTTTGTTTCAAAAATACTTTTACAATTGTTGATATGAAATACTATTTTAATTATGTTGTAAATTTTTTTTTTCAAACCTTTATATTAAAAAAAGTGTTTTATTTCAACACACTACGAACCCCCGCCAAATTAAAAAAAAATACAAAAATATTATAAAAAATTTGGCTCGGGGCCGCTGCCCCCGAACCCCCACCACTAGGCACCCTCGAGAAATTTCGCCCTGGGCCTTGCAAAGCCCAGGACCGGCCTTGCTAATTACAAGTATGAGCTACACTACCAAATGATTATATTTGGAAAGGTATGTCATTAAGTTCAGATTACACATAATGATATAAATGGGGAAAAACTGAAAAAAGAAAATCAGAAAAGAAATGAAAACATTATGATGCAACTTTAAGTAAGGACTAGTTGGTGCGCCTTACTACATTTTTCCACTGATGCATGTTTTCTGCATCAAGAGAAAGCCAAACTGTAATGCATGTCCAATGAGAGGAGAGTGCAGACATTTTGCAATTGCTTTTGCAAAGTATGCAATCATATATTTGTATAAAAATTATTAATAAAAAGTAGTTACGAGTAGCATGGCACCATACATCCACTTTATTCAGGACCCATAATTATGCTATAGACTATATGTACATATATTTTACTAGTCGTCATAAAAGGAGAGGTTTATTTTGGGTTCAAAAGAGTAGTCTCATTATCATAATAAACTATTACAAAGAAATGGCATTAGATGGCGGAGTATTGAGTCCAATTAACGTACTAGACACAGGAAACTATTAATAGACACACGGGCCTAAGAAAGAAAGAATTATAAGCTTTTGATTTATTGTATTTAAATAATAAGATCTAATGTAGTTTAAAAACCAAGTGATCATTAGGATCGCATAGAGCTGGTTGATTATGGATCAGATTTAGCATAAAAAAAGTTGTTATACATGCTTTGAGGAAATCATCTAGGAGCTTTTGCTATGAACAACACTATAATCTCAATCCTATATGAATTTAATGGTCATACCAAGAATGCACTAGCTTTGTGTTTTATTCTTACAAAATAATTTTAAAAGCAGACCTAGAGGGCGAAAAACTAATAAACTCTTTAGGAATATATACTTAGAACGTTAATGTCTTTTTGTATTTGTGCCAAGGCTGATTGAATTTAAGGTGTTACTGCGTAAATCTTTGGAGAACAGACAAATATATAAAGTTTAGCCGAATAAAGGTACTTGTCTTGTAACCAATAGGTATATATACAATTTAAATATCAATAGCTATTATGTATCGGAATAACTAAAAAAAAATTGAAATGTGGGAAAAGTAAAGAACAGTATGAAAATTGTTACGCAACTGTCTAAAAGACGCATGGGCATACCCAGAAATTCAGCCTAGCGGTGCATATGCAGTTAACCTAAGTTAGAGAAATTATTTGTCTGCTGATCGAAGAACTTGAACTCTTTCATCTAGACTTATTTCAAATAATCTAATGTAAATGATATTTTAAAACTGCTTGCCTTATAATATTGAATCTATCAATTTTTCAAGGAATTCTGTTTCGACTTTTACTTGATTGAAACATGTACAAGTTTCTAGTGGTATGCTAGGAACATTTACTTGAATTAAACTAATGGCATGTTAGGAACTTCATATCAGTTTATAATTTATAAATATAAATATATATCTATTTTTGGAATAAAGAGAAAAAAGAAAAAAAAATGTGTCTCTAATTTTGGAATGGATGAAGTGTATATTAAGCATGTTTTTGACTTTTTTCACAAAGTAGAAATGAGCCTTCTATGGCAGCAGAAGAAGTTGAGCACTAAAGAATGTGAAAAAATCAATGAAGTTCCACAGCAGAAGGAGAACCTGGGACTCTTCTTCATATCGGATGAAGGACCTTACAAATCTGCTGAAGACTTATGGGATGAAAATATCAACTAAAACACGTCTTACAGACCCAAAATAAAATTCGTATTACTTGTTGGTCAAATTTTATTTGTATGTTAAAGTTTTACCGTACTCATATTTAGTGACAGATATATTTGTTACAAATAAATATTGTAACGATGGTAATGTCACATATTGGTAAACTTAAATATTTTTTTTAATTTTATTTTTATTTTATTCTTGATGGATGAGGGCCAAAAATTAGTAATTGAGAATTAGAGAACAGGCGTTGGCTGGAGTAATTATGTGCAAATGGATTGTTGTTTCTTATATAGGAAGAACTGTAAAAATGCTTGTGAAGAGAAGAGTTTGAGGGGTGAGGGTTGTAATGTGATATACTGCTATCTCATTACTTTAGTAGGATAGGGGAAAGTAAATTTATCAGTGAGAGTTAGGATACAATCACCACTGGAAGGTATTATACGTGAACCTTAAAGGTTAATTATACATTGATCCTTCCTATGAGCAGAAAGTCAATCTTTTAGATACTTATAAAAGTCCGAACTAATATTGTTGTCGATTTTTTAGATTCTTATTGAAATGTTTAATGTATTAGATAATATATATTATAGAATTATATATCTAATATATATATATATCCACACACATACTTATGATATTCATTAGGCTACGAAATAAGGCAACCAAAAACTTTTCGTTGCCCACAAGAGTTAATTATTATAAACTACATTTAATTTACTACAAACTCTAATTTTTGTAAATTAGAAAATATATCTATATGTGCTCAAGTTTAATTTCAAAAATTATAACTTTAACCAAAAAAATTAAAACTAAGCATTTATTTTGAGACAGAGGAAGTGAAATATTTGATTGTATAAAATTGCGTCTAAATAAATAAAATTTTTAAAATGCAAAATGATGCGTTTTGGGGGAAAAAATGAGGCCAAAACATGCTTATTGGGTTTATATTAATTTTGGACAACAATTTACTAGTCGTTGTAAAAAAATTGTACAAAATACGCAATAAAAAAAAATTATTGCCAATGAATGTGAGCCAATATTAGGCAACAAAATATAGCAACAAATTTGTTTTTCGTTGCTCACGATGAAGAGAAATCACATTGGCAACGAATAGGCGATTTTTTTTTCTTTTCCCGCCAACATTTGGCAACGAAATTTGGCAATGCCTCATGAATTTCGTTGCCCAAAATGAAAGTCTTTCACAAATTACAACGACTAACAAATTTTGTTGCTAAACATGCATTTTTAGCAACAACTTTATAAGTCGTTGCCCCAAAAATCGTTGTCAAATGTCTATTTTTTTGTAGTGCATGTCAAAACTAAAATTTGAGCGAAACCGAGCGTCGGCACGCCGGGCTGTTTTGACATTCGTTGTTCCGAATTGCGTTTAGGCGAGATTTTAAGCAATGTTAAGTCTAATAAAGTCCCAATATGAGAGTTTTGACACTTTTGATAAATTTATGCCACGAAAATTTATTCCGGGCATAAATAATGCAATAAAAATATGAAATTTCATTTTTAAGCAAACGAAAGCCGGCGAGGGTATGTAAAATAGTTTTATAGCAAAATGAAAAGCATGGAACTGTTAAAAAGTATTATATTCATAAAAGTGATGTAATGAAGGTTTTCGGAGTTTAAACAGAGTTTTTGAGCTAAGATTTATATAGCGGCGTGTATATATATATATATTTAATATATATATATACAAAGCAAAAATACGAGTTATTCGCAAAACGAAAAGTGAAGCTAATATGCTAGCAAGATAAAATATTTATTAATGAGGCAATGGTCCTAGTTGACTCATGAACAGACAAGTAGATATAAAAATTATTTAAATTAAAGAAATAATATAGTGAATTGAGTTTTACTATAAAAGTTATATATTAGCTGTTTAATTCCCGAATTTACGAGTAAAAGTTAAAAGATATTTCTGAAATAGAATATAAATGGTTTAAGCTTCAAGATGTAAAATATTTACTTCCTAAAATGTGTGAGACCCTTATTATTTATATTAAGGATTAAAATGAATAAAACTTCTAAAGGAACCAAGATTAGTTTTGAATGAAGTATAAATAATATTAGTTTTCATAAACTAATATTTATTGATAATGAATATATATGCATGTTTTGTAACATATTTAATTAGCTAATATGTATGTGCATGTAAATACAATTGTGTAGGATTTGTTAAAAGAAGTTAAGTTAAATTATAGCGGTAATCTCCAATAAAGGCAAGTTTCCTAACCTTACTCAAATTTATATTGAGCAAGTTCCTAACCCTAAACTTCTTACGTTATTGCAAGTTTCCTAATTCAAACTTGAGTTAATATTTTCAAGCATGCTAGTGGTTTAATTATTGTTAATTATTCCACATCAATAAAATTTATTATTAATCGCACTTAGTGAAAATTGAATATGTTCACCTGGTATGAAAGGCTGATCACCTTGATTGCCAAATTTGTTCATGACCATTGTTGGCCACTCAGTGTTATTGATTCAATTATTCATTTATTGAAATTGATTCTCATTCTTTCACAATGGTTATATATTGTTGAAAGTTTAGAAAGCTATATTCTTTTTTTCAATCATGATATATCTTTATTGTATTTAAACTTGCTAAGCAAAGTAGTTGCTCACTCTTGCTATATCATGATAAACCCGAGTGCTTCAGAAGGATCAAATACAAGAGAAAATGTTCAAGCGTAATTTAATATTACATTTATCTTATGTAAAATAATTATGTAAACCTTTTTAATTATTAAGGTATGTATTCAGTTAAGGTTGGTAGACCTTGGGAATGATGAAGAACTTGTGTAATAAACAATTTATGTTTATATATTCTGCGTCAGATATGGAATGTGTAAGAAGATGATGTATCGTGACACACCAAGTCCGAGGTTCAAGGGACCCGAATTTGGGGGCGCTACACTTCATCATCATTACAGCTCACTCTCTGTGGGATCGACCTTTGCTTGTCACTATACTGATTTCTATATTAGTAGAGTAGAAGTAAGGATTTAATTTTGGGGTGTAAACGACAGCTCCCAACAGTCCAACAACAGATTTTGAATTCAAATGCACAATGTGCGAATATCAATAATTATCCTTGATGTGGAGTAATTAACAATAATTATACCACTAACCATAATTGGAAAATGATAACTCGAGTTGAGTTAATAAACTTGCAACAATATATAATACTTGCTCAAATATAAATTGAGTTAAGTTAAGACACTTGCAATAATATAGAATGATTGTTCAATTAATAAACAACTTGCACAATAACAAAAGTTGTACGGTTGAGAAAATCTACCCAACATTAAATTGAGTTAGGGTAAGGAAACTTGCCCAACACAAGGGTTAGACAAGCGCTAGAAAACTTGCACAATATTCAACATTTGTATAGGATAGGAAACCTGCTCAATATAATCTGAGTAAGATTAGGGAAACTTGCCTGATGCGCTGCTACAATATTACAACACACGCTCCTTAATATCCTACACATGTAAATACATATTCACATAACAATTAGTCACATAAAGACTAAGTTTAAAACAGACACTACATCATTAAAACACATTGATATCCCTGGAAACCAAATGTGAGTTGCATCCAGGTTACTCAATTTATGCCTTAAGACAATACCAATTTGGTTGACATTTAATAAATAATTAAGCAATTAAGGTTAAGGTTTAACAAGGTATGAATAAATAACCTGTCTAATCATTTAAGATAGAAATATAAGTGTTGGACCCGCTAAAAAAAACTCAATAGGTCCAACCCGACCCGATCCGGTCTGACCGACCTGACCCAAGCCGGACACAGCACTGGCGCTGCAGCGCCAAGCCTTAGCCATGACACGGCTTCACGCTGCGGCGTGAGCCTTAGAGCTTGGGCCTCACGCTGCGGCGTGAGTCCCGGTCTTTTCCCATATTGCCCCTCGCTGCAGCGTGGGCTGCAGGGCTTATGAGTGGCGCTGCGGTGCCATTCTGCAGTAGCCGAATTCTGGGTTTGTTCCCAGTTCGCGACTTCGACCTCCGGCCACTCCAACCTCCATAACTCCTTCAATACACAAGCAAATTGGTCCATTTCGGACTCTATACACTTCTAACTTATGGGGCTACAACATATCAAAAATTTAGAATTACCCATAAACGTTAACATGGTCAAATCTTAGGCCAAAGTACAAAGTTCATACTCTATTCTTTGAGTTCTTGACAAGTTTTGCAAAAATCATTACTATGAACTCGTTTTAACTCCTTTTTACTCCATTCCAACTGGATTAGCTTCGTAACCCATGGAACTACAATACCATATCAACAAATGAAATTAACAGATACGAAATCATAGCTTTACAGTCCTCTAAAAAGTCTGAACGTCCAAGTTCATGTCCAAAGTCCATTGTTCTTGCTCCATTAAGCCAAGGTAAGGATTTCTTGCGTTTTTGTTCCACTTTGATGTTATTAATGGCTTACATAACCTCTTAACAACATTTACAAACAATCACAACAAATAAAAACACCAAGAATCGCCATAAATCCGACCCACAAGCTTAATAGTTTAAAACTAAGAAAAACTTGAAAAACTTAACAAGAAATCGAATGGAAAGGATTTGGTTGGTGTTTACCTCTGTAAATCCTTCCTAAATGATTAAGAATCTTTCTAGGCTTGCTTGGCTTGAGTTTTTTTTGCGTGGACTCTCTTCTTCCTCCACTCGTGTCTTCTTCTTCTTCCTCATTTCTTTTTTCGGCGACTCTTCTTCTTTTTCGACGACTTCTCCGGCGACCTTCTCCTTCTTTCTTTCTTCTTCCTTCTTTGCAGCTCTCTCTCTCTCTCTCTATCTGCTGATGGGATGGGAGGAGTGTGGAATGGATTGGGAGTTGAATGATTTGGGAGAAGTGGAGGAGTAATTTTAGGAAAAGTGGGTTAATTGCTCAAGGTTGGCCAAAAATTTCAAAGCTTGCCGGAAAACTCCCTTCATGCTCTCATTTAATTGGTCTAAAAATGGGGATTGGTTCCCACTTGGAGTAACAAGCCAAAATAAATACCCAAATACACCAAAATTATATCCGAAAACTCCCACTTTTGTACCAAAACTGGTAAATAATTTCACCCAAAATTAAAATGGGTACTCCCATAAATATTGGGATGGGTAAAAATAATTATTATGAGATTTGTCCAAATATTCAGAACACCCATATTACACATTTCGGATACGGATAAAATCACGTATCAGCTCAAATAAAATTTTCGACGCTTGAAAAAATTATTCATTCGTATACACGTATTTATGAAATTTATTAAAATCAAAAAAGACACAAAAATATTATGGCATGAATAGTGCCTCGGGAAACGTGCCCCGTGAATAGTTATTTAGTGACGCTACGCAAAATCAATTATTCACTTAAACAAAACCATAACACGAAAAATTTCATGCATTCACATAATCCAGGTTGTCACACAACCTTTAAACATGTAACACAAAAATAATATTAATAAAATATAACATATTCATTAATATTCAAAAATTCGAATTACAAGGTAAATCCAAAATTCTCGGTCGTTACACTTCAAGTCCAGCAGACTTAGAACCTGTAGACTTAGCCCAGTAGACTTAGAATCTCTTGTACCCTCTGGTACTCAGCAAGTCCAGCAGACTTGACTTGATTTATTCACTTAAGATAAAGACGTTCTGCCCTCCTTGGTGTGTTAATTGTTTGTTGGGTTGTGCTACCAAAATGAACTTTGATCTCCTTTATCTTCAAGTACTTGGTAGCTGGTTGTGATCTTCTTCTGTATGTTGTTGATGATGGCTGTTGAAGCTCTTCTTCTTCCGATACATAGCAGATGCAGATAGTCACACTTGATGAACACTAGTTGACTTGAATTACAAAATCAAATTCTGCTTTTCCTCTTTTCAGCTCAGTGTGTTCATTACTTGATCATAGAGTTGCTCTTCTAGATTTGCCTTCAGCTCTGGTCAATCTAGATCTTGGCTTCTTAGTCATTCGACTCTTAGCTCATATGGCAGCCCTTTGGCATACCTCTCATGTTGTAGTGAAACTTTTAGCAGTTTGTACAATCGGTGTTTTTGCTCTCGTTCACCACACACGCACTGCAATCTGAATGTAGTTTGCTCTTATGTAGATCTCCATATTCTTTCCATTAGAAGCTTGTCGTTGATGTCTTCCCGTTGCACTTCTTTCCGTTGGAGACTCACTTTCTGCAGACTTGTTTATTATACCAATGAATATTTTACTTTTTGAAGTCTGCTAGTGATGGCTGAGCCAACATCCATTAGTTAGTACCAAGATAATGTAGTCACATGAGCTGTTTGTTGACTGTTGCAAACATGGTTGTTTGAACCCCAACTCAAATTGGTTCCTTACTTTGCTCATTAAATTAATTAGTCGCTTATCTTGGGATGCTAATTTTGAGTGCTCTGAATATCTTCAATCTTTGCTGGCACTTACTAACTTGCTCTACGATCAACTGGGTTGTAGCTTGTTGAACCTGATCGTAGAGTTATCTGTTTACTTCATTTTGAAGCATGTTGCCTCTGATCATAGATTTGGTTGTTCATTTCAGTGTGGCCTTGTACTGCCTTGGAGTTCGTAAAGTGGCTGACTACACTTATATTTATGCTTTAATGTGCTTCTTATTATTCTGCAGCTTGTGCCTCTTATGCTCTCCATTGAGCTTTACATTCCTAGAGCATAGTATTATGAACTTAGTTAAGCCATTACTGCAGTTTGCTTATTATAGAGGACTGCTCTTTGTTCTTCAGGTGTTAGCCCTGCCGCTGTGTCATAGAGGACTGCTCTATGATCTTCTGATGCGTTAGCACTTTTGATGTAGAGGACTGCTCTACTTAATCTTCAGACATTCTCTCTTGTGTTGCGTCATAGATTACTACTCTATAATCTTCTTCTGCTTTGCTGAGACTATCTGAGTACCTCTGCTATTTTAGGCTCAACTCTACGATCACTTGATCTGGCTATTGCTTTCCTACTCTACGACCTTGTCTTTGGTATAAGTCATAGTGTCTTGATGCATCATAGAGTACGTGTTTGAGCTGTCCTGTGATCTCTGTTATGGCTTGATGCTTCGGATGTACTCAAAGATCTTTGTTTGTCTGATAACTCATGCTCAGCTTTACTTAATAGTCTTTATGAAGATCGTTACTTTAACTTTAAGTGCTCAAGCAGAGACTGCTATACATTGTTGCTTGATTATAGACTGTTCATGGGAGTCGTAGAGTGGCTGACTAGACTAACTCTACGAACCCATGTTAGCACAACGATCTTCTCTTTGAGAATATTCTGCAGTGCACACTCTACGATTTCAAGTAAGCTCCTTGATCTGTCGAGCCATACTCTATGTTTTCTTTGCAAGTTCTGCAATGACATGCTCAACTCTACGATGCACCTAGCCGCTCTTCATTCTGCGATGTGCCTGTTATACTCTACGATTTTGAGAGCGAGCTATGCTCATGCTTGGCCCCAACTCTACGATGCTGAGAGAGTGTTGCCGAGCGAGCTCTACGATTTGTCGAGCCTTTCACTGTATTTGTCTGGCAGACTCTACGATCCTGAGAGTTAGCATTGTGATGCCGAGATAACCCTACGATCTGCCGAGAGAACTCTACGTCCGACTGAGAGTGAACTCTACGATCTGTCGAGCTTCACTGCACGTTTGCCTGGAAAACTCTACGATGGCATACTTGACTCTGCGAAGTTGGCTAGACTCCAAATTGGTTGACTGCTCTACGATCCTTCACTGGATGTTAGTGCAGTACTCTACGATCAGTCTGGCCCTTTCTTATACATATAACATTTCTGCCCATAAGATCAACCTAACAATTTGATCTTTTTCTATTCTAAGTCCTTGTAAATCAAATTCATTTAAGGACTTTACAATACCTAATGTTACAAACATGCTTTGATCAGATAGATATTCATTCAGCTTAGATCAACCTAACATATTTGATCTTTTACTTCTAAGTCCGTGTACATATATTAGTAAGGACTTTACAAGGTTTTAACAATATGAATGTTCTTCTTAACCTTTTGTCATCAATCAAATCACATATAATGAATAATGGTAATCTTATACAGATCTTATAACATTTTCCCCCTGCGATAATGGACTTAACGATCGCATGCAGATTCCCAATAATCTCCCTCTATTTGATGATGACAAAAATACTTAAAGCATAACATCCAATTCAAGCAATACATACAAATGTATAAGTGCTGGTGTGACTTAAGATACAGTAAGTCACCATATTGCTAGACCAAGAGATATGAGTGAAATAATGTGCATTCAGAATAGTTATTTATCATACTATGAAATTAAAACATATGCAGTTCACAAGCTATATTAGTCCAATAAGGAGATTCTAGATCTAAACTAACATATGAAAGTTAATTCCTCCTTGCTTGTTAGAAATGTACCTCCTTCTTGTTGATACCTGTTGGGCTACCTTATGGCTGCTCTTCAGTTGCTGCTTTCTTTTTGTTCTTCTACATCCATCTTTAGTATTTGCTCCCCCTCCGATCTTGCTGCTTTTCCTTCAGTTTCTTTTTCTCTTGGCTCCCCCTCAGTTGTTGGTGCTTCATCTTTGTTCTTCTTTTGCTCCTTTCTCCTCACACCAGCTCTTATCCTCTTTTTAGTCTTCTCCTTTTTATGCTTCATCTTTTTCTCCCCCTTTTTGTCATCAATCATTTGGGAAAGATACTGAACATGAGTAATGAGTTGTTCGACCAAGTAAGAAGTATTACCAACTTCCATTTTCACTTCCTGCTGGCCAAGTTCCATCTACTAAGAGAGAGACTAACTGAGGTTGTCCACCTTTTCTAACAGAGTCTGAATAGAGTATTCATTCTTCTTTTGGAGTTTCAGTGCTTCAGTTTTATGCTGCTCAATTGACTTGAGATATATCTGATCTCGTTGATGAAGCTTTATGGACATGTCTGTGAATAAGGCTTGTAGTTTCCTATAAAATTCATTGTCTTCACCTCCAGCCATCTCTTTTGCTGCAACAGTGACTAAAAAAAAATTCCAAGCAACTCTTCTGAGTTTTTCAACAGTTCTTGATCAATTAAGGGATCTTCAAGAATGGGTGTGGTTGGCTTGGGTTTCTTGCTCTTGTAAATATTTTCAAGAGTGGTGACAATGTCAAAGAATTCTTTGTTGGATGAGGAAGGAACATTAATGGGTATATTAGTGGTAGGATCATTAGAGTGAGACTGAGTTCCTGCAGTCGTAGAGTTAGAAGGCTCTACGACCACTGGTTCTATAACTTTGGCTTTCTTTTCCTCTTTTCTAAGGTTTTACAACAGATAGTATGGAATGCATATACCTTCAGCATGATGGTAGACCTTGAAATGTTGAGAATCCTTGATCAGCATCTTTGGAAAGGATTGAACTCTTAGGAAGGTCTGAGAAATCGTCTTCAGATTTGGAAATTATGAGTAACACCAGTTGATGAAGCTTTTATCTCTAAATTCAATGGCTTTCAGCCAGGGCATCCATGGTAGAACCATGTTAGTTGTTCACTGTCAGGATTATATAGAACTGTAGTTCGATTAAGTTCAATGTCTTGAAAATTATGAAGTAGATCCTCTATGGTCATTGATACCACTTTCATTTTTCCATTGCCATGATCTATCCATCTTTTTGGCAACACAGCTCCTGGTTTGTCACAGGCCTCCAGCATTATCCTTCTTCGAATTCTTGTGGCCGCTGGATTAAAGTTTCTTTCTGATACATTGTTCTCAGAATCAGAATCATGTTGTACTTCATCATTCTTCATTACTTCCTTTCCCTTTCCTATGTCAGTTCCTCTAGTACTCTTTCCCTTTGAACTTGTTTCCTCCATAATCATTTCCTTTGATATTTCAGCTAGCTCATAGGCCATTTTTTCTATTTGTTCTTTATTGTCATCATCGTCTATTGATTCATCTAAATTTTCTTCAGTGGTCATGGCTTCATTCTTTTCTAACTCACTGATTTTTGCAGCTTCTTCATCATCGATCTCATTATCATTGCCAAGATCAATTGTCTTTGGTGATGCATTTTCTCCTCATTCTCTTCCTAGAAGTGTCATCATTTGCCTGAGTTATGCACTCTGCCTTCTTCTTGCCGACGGCAAGATAGTGAGTGCCTCAGATACTTCTTCCTCTTCTTCAGATTCATCTTCAAAGATAGATGGGCTCTTCAATGGGGTTGTCTCAACTTCTTCTTGAGTGATTTGGAAGAAATGCGCATAGGGGACAAAGATTCTTCAGATGATGATGATTCAGTCTTCAGTGTACTTGCTTTCCTTTTCCCTTTGCCTGCCTTTGACGTGCCTTTGCTGCTGCTCCCAGATATTCTTAACCTCTTGTTCTCCATGGGGTTCCTTTTCTAGTTGTTAAATAGTTTAAGGGACATCACTTTGTTGATATTTAGGGTTTCTCCCTCATCATCCCCAATCTTACTTTTCAGCCTTTTCTCCAGTATTATGCTCAAGAACCTTCCATGGTAAACCTTTGAGATAGGTTTATCTGAGCCCTTCATTTTCCTGACATCCTTGCTTATCTAATCAGTCAGTATCGTTACAAACTTTATCTTCTTCTTCAATACAATGGCAGTCATAATTTTTAGTTATAGATCACTCACAGTATCATGGGCAGTATCTTTACATAGGATATATTTGCCCACAATCTCAGCTAGAAATTTGAACTTCTCTGGAAATTCTTTTTTCTTCATCCCTTTTAGATAGGGATTCTTCACATAACCCATTAATCTCTTGCCCTCATCAGAATCGATTCCTTCCAGAGATGATAGGCCTTGGTTGGTGAATCCCAGACATTAATTGATTTCTGCAGCATCTATCTTCAGTTTTACTCCTCAAACTTTTATGGATAGAACATCACTATCAATTATCGCATTCTGATAGAATTCTTTGACAAGATCAGAGAAGATTTTGGTATTCGATCCTCAGCATTCTGAGAATCCCGCTTGCTTTATAATCTTGAGAATATCCTAGAATTTTTCATCTGTTTCTCCAAACTTGTCGAAACCAAGTTGGATACCTGATACGACTTGACCGTTCTCCATACCTAGGGTTTTGATGAATGAAGGATACTTGACTGTAGATGGGGATATGAAGAAATAAGGGTTTTAGAGTTTCTGAAGTTTGCCGATTTTGGTTTGCTGAACATTTGATGATCTTAGGGTTTTAAGAGATCAGCACAATTTTTGAAAGAGGAAAGATTTTGATAACTGATAGGAAAGAACAATCATCAATTTTTGAACTTGGACTTGTGTTAGTTCCATCTGTTTATTAAGGACACGTGTGGAAAACCCATTTGTTGATCGTGGCCATAATTATTGTAACTTCCACAATAGTTGTACATCAGTTATCCTGGCCTAAGAACGTGGTCGTATCCTCTTTGACCATTGACTTTGCCTATCGTAGAGTGACTTGTTGTTCTGGCTCTTAACTCTACGTGGGAGCTGTCGTTTACACCCCAAAATTAAATCCTTACTTCTACTCTACTAATACAGAAATCAGTATAGTGAAAAGCAAGAGTCGATCCCACAGAGAGTGAATTGTTTTATATTTATTCTTTGACAAAAGATGGGGGGTTTTAAGTTTGATTCACTAAGCTAACAAAAGAAATTAAGAATGATCAATGAATAAAAAGCTTCAGTTCTTTAGTTCAGTATCACCTTAACACTTATGGAAAAGTCAAGTTTAACAATATTTATCCTTCAATGAGATTAATAACCCTAGATAACCGCAATCGCTAATTATCCGAAATTCTCCTTATGTGTAAATCAAATGCGACAATCGCCTCAAGAGACCCTAACTATCATATAACCTAGAACTATCAGTTTAGATTTAATATAACAGCAACATGAAGAATTAGAGAATTAGGTTATTCCAAGCAATAATTACACAATCAGGAATTATTTAACTTGCCTTCTAATAATCTTAATAATATCCAAAAGCTTGTCCACAATCAAATACTATCAATTGCTACCCATGATCAGATATAATATCGTTTGGTTAATACTATATCTTAATCTAGCAGATGATATTAATCAAATTAATTCAATTGGCCAAATCAA
The DNA here is from genome assembly GCA_034770075.1 of Aralia elata. NCBI lineage: Eukaryota > Viridiplantae > Streptophyta > Magnoliopsida > Apiales > Araliaceae > Aralia > Aralia elata. Next base: position 17,086,758 of record CM068386.1, on the reverse strand, counting down.
ATTAAAAGATTAAATAACATATAATCAATTAAAAACATATTATCAGAATAAATCTGATGCAAGAAGAAATAAATAAATAAAACATGATTAAACCATTAATTATGAAAAAGGTTCAACATCCCTTAGAACTAAGAGTAAGAGTTTAGCCTGACATGCCTTCAATCTCCTCTAATTAGGGTTACAATTATAGTTGTCAAGATCTCTCTAGTAATAAACTAAAAATATCTATTTATAATCCTAAGATAATATCCTAAGTCTCTAAGAATTAAGAATCCAATCTAAAATAGAAATCCTCAAAAATTACAAAAAGTCAAAGCTGGTCAAACTGGTCAACGCCGCCTTTCTCGCCGGGGCGAGGATTCTGTAGTGGGTTTCTCGCCGGGGCGAGAAACTCTAGAGAGGTCTGGGCCAGGGCGAACTCTGGATCGGCTGGGGTGAAAACGGGCAGAGCACTTCTCGCCGGGGCGAGAAATCCTAGTACAAAGTTCTCGCCGGGGCGAGAACCTTCAATTCTCAAACTTTTTAACTTTTTCTCGTTTTAGCTCCGATTTTCCATCTTTTTTCACTTTTGACTCTGAATCCTCCTGAACAATAAACAACCTAATAAGTGCATATACACAATAAATCATGCAATAAACTAAATATAAAGGAATAAAAATAAATGAATATCATGCACTTATCAAATTTCCCCATACTTAGTCTTTACACGTCCTCGTGTAAACTAAAACAAAAGTTATATTGAAATCATTTGAATTCTATTCAACCAAACTCCCAAAGGTTCAAATTCAATTAGCATCCATGAATACTAACACCAATCAATAGAAATTTTTTCTATACGTCATCAATCAACTAATAACAATAACCTCATCATTCCCCACTAAACATCTATAGATCAAATTGAAACCACATAAGCATCTCCTATGATTAACACAAATACTCAACTCAGTTTGTATAGAACAATAACCGTGCACACTGACTCAAAACCAGAACATGTTTTTTTTTCCTGCCATTCATTTTTCTAATTCAGGTGAATGTATTTTATACTCCATTTCACCTTTCGCATTCTTTTCCTAAGCGAGTGCATTTTATGCTCCATCTCAGTTTTCTTCTCACCAACGAGTGCGTTTTATGCTCCATCTCGCTGCACGTGTTTATGGGTGAGTGCGTTTTACGCTCCATCTCAACCCACCACATGTCTTCCTTTTTAGATAAAATTTTTGTTTTCAGTTTTTTTTCAAAATTTCCAATATTCAAATTTTGTCTTCACATTGTCTTCACATGGTCCTGGAAACAAGATAAGCAGTTACACAGTTCTAAATCATGAAATCAGTGCACAAAGTCAACTCCACAACTAACGTAGTCAAGTAAACATATATCTCATACTCAAGTACTCATGCAATACCAACTCAATCTAAATCAGTTAACTATGGGTCCTAACTTCATTATCATCATTTATCAATTAATTCAGCATCAAACAAATTCAATCAATGGCGTCAATCTTCATTCTGAAACCAAAAACCTTTGAAAACTTGACCAAACAACTCAGATTGTCACATTTAGAGCAAACCAACCTACCCTATACTAACCTAAACCTAAACCCCTTCCCCACACTCAAACCTTACATTGTCCCCAATGTAAGACAATCATGCAAAGATGAAGTAACTACTATCTAATATGCAACTAACAAACTAAAAAGGAAAGGGATAGAAAAATCCAATCTGAGATCTTGGGTTGCCTCCCAAGCAGCTGCCCTTATTTATTGTCATTGGCTCGACATTCTTCATCTCAATCTATGTAATCGGCCTGGTATACTGCAAGTGAGCTGGTAGTGGTTTTAAATCTAAGTTGGGGCCATCTTTTAGGTCTTGACTCAGTTCCATTCCTGCACTTTTCTCCAGCTCCCACCCATTGGTAATTGCAAGTGTCAAATTCTCCTGCACTATAGGGTCAATCATATCAAACTCACACACAGAATTGACATCACTAAAATACCGTATGGCCTCATGCACAGGAAGTTTTAGCTTATCCACTTCAACCTTGTGACATATTGCTGGCATCTCTTCCATATACTCCTCCTTCTTAGACTTTGGATACCTGGATGAGCAAGGTAAGGGATTAGTATCAACCTGAATCATAGAATTAATAATTACCTTGGACGGTTCTGCCTCCTCCTCAAATTCAACACTGCTGCCTGTTTCACCATTTCTTAACTTACTTTGGACTGGAAGAACTAACTTTTCTTGTTGCCACTCCTTCTCACCACTTCTCAAGTTAATTGCACCCACATCCTCTCTTTGATTGACAACTATCTAAGAGGGTACTTGTCCTGATCCTTGAGATTCCAATCTGCTTACTGTGGTGGCAAGCTGACCCATCTGATTCTCCAAATCGCGTAAGGAAATCCTTGTTTCTTGTTGGAACTGTTGTGCTTGATTCATGAAAGCTTTGAACATATCCTCAAGAGATGGTCCAGAATTGGTAGGAATTGCTTGTTCATGTGTTTGATGTTGCTACTAAACCCGTTCAAAATAAGGATCATAGTAATGTGGATTTTGTCTTGAGAATGTCCACACAGCATTGACTTGATGAACAATTACATCCTCTTGCAACATTGGACAATCATTTGTATCATGCCCTAATTTGGAACAAATTCCACATACCTTTGCAATTTGCATCCTCCTGCAGCCATTTGTTGAACCAAAACAGTTAAGTCAGAAATTTGGCGCTCAAGATTACATGTGCTTGCCCCATTCACCCTTGTAGGTGTATGATCAATACTAGTTCCATACTGCTGTGAGTTTGCTGCCATGTTTGCAATTAAGTTTTTTGTAACCTCTGAAGTTTTATCAACTAGTGCTCCTCCACTCGCTGCATCAATCATACTCCTGTCCATGGGCAATAGTCCCTCATAGAAGTACTGGATCAGGTGTTAATCATCGATTTGATGTGGTGGACAGCTAAAGCACAACTTCTTGAACCTTTCCCAATACTCATAGAGAGTCTCTCCATTGAACTGCTGCATGCCACATATCTCCTTCCTTATGGTAGCAACTCTTGAAGCAGGAAAGTACTTCTTCAAGAACAGCTTTTGCATTTCGTTCCATGATCGTATTGACCTTGAAGGTAGATAGTACAACCAATCATTTGCCAAATCTGCTAGGGAAAACGGAAAAATTCTAAGCTTGATTTGTTCCTCTGTTACTCCTTGTGGTTTCATGGTGGAACACACCACATGAAACTCCTTTAGATGCTTGTATGGATCTTCACCTATAAGACCACGAAAAGTAGGCAAAAGGTGGATTAGCCCTGATTGTAATTCAAAAGGAGCATCTAAAGTAGGATATTCAATACACAATGATTGATCAAGATTAGGCGAAGCTAATTCTTTCAAAGTCCTGTTGTTATTGACAGCCATCCCTTCGTGCAATTTTCTCTAACTCTGGATCAAAATTCAGTTCAAGAAAGTGAGAGAATCGAGTCCAAAAATAAAAATAAAAATAAAAGAAAAAGAAAAAAAATAAAAATAAAAAAAAATAAAAATAAAAAAAGAGTCCAAAAATAAAAATAAAAGAAAAAGAAAAATAAATAAATAAATAAAAATAAACAAACGAAAACAAAGAATAAATAAAAACAAGTAACACTCCCCGGTAACGGCGCCAAAATTTGGGAGCTGTCGTTTACACTCCAAAATTAAATCCTTACTTCTACTCTACTAATACAGAAATCAGTATAGTGACAAGCAAGAGTCGATCCCACAGAGAGTGAATTGTTTTATATTTATTCTTTGACAAAAGATGAGGGTTTTAAGTTTGATTCACTAAGCTAACAAAAGTAATTAAGAATGATCAATGAATAAAAAGCTTCAGTTCTTCAGTTCAGTATCACCTTAACACAGTTATGGAAAAGTCAAGTTTAACAATATTTATCCTTCAATGAGATTAATAACCCTAGATAACCGCAATCGCTAATTATCCGAAATTCTCCTTATGTGTAAATCAAATGTGACAATCGCCTCAAGAGACCCTAACTATCATATAACATAGAACTATCAGTCTAGATTTAATATAACAGCAGCATGAAGAATTAGAGAATTAGGTTATTCCAAGCAATAATTACACAATCAGGAATTATTTAACTTGCCTTCTAATAATCTTAATAATATCCAAAAGCTTGTCCACAATCAAATACTATCAATTGCTACCCATGATCAGATATAATATCGTTTGGTTAATACTATATCTTAATCTAGCAGATGATATTAATCAAATTAATTCAATTAGCCAAATCAAATCAAAAGATTAAATAACATATAATCAATTAAAAACAGATTATCAGAATAAATCTCATGCAAGAAGAAATAAACAAATAAAACCTGATTAAACCATTAATTATGAAAAAGGTTCAACATCCCTTAGAATTGCGAGTAAGAGTTTAGCCTGACATGCCTTCAATCTCCTCCAATTAGGGTTACAATTGTAGTTGTCAAGATCTCTCTAGTAATAAACTAAAAACATCTATTTATAATCCTAAGATAATATCCTAAGTCTCTAAGAATTAAAAATCCAATCTGAAATAGAAATCCTCAAAAATTACAAAAAGTCAAAGCTGGTCAAACTGGTCAACGCCGCCTTTCTCGCCGAGGCGAGGATTCTGTACTGGGTTTCTCACCGAGGCGAGAAACTCCAGAGAGGTCTGGGCCGGGGCGAACTCTGGATCGGCTGGGGCGAAAACGGGCAGAGCATTTCTCGCCGGGGCGAGAAATCCTAGTACAAAGTTCTCGCCGGAGCGAGAACCTTCAATTCTCTAACTTTTCAACTTTTTCTTATTTTAGCTCCGATTTTCCATCTTTTTCCACTTTTGACTCTGAATCCTCCTGAAATCAATAAACAACCTAATAAGTGCATATACACAATAAATCATGCAATAAACTAAATATAAAGGAATGAAAATAAATGAATATCATGCACTTATCACTACGATTATCTCTTTAGAACAGAACTTGGTCACAAAAATTGCGTCTCAGATGCTTATCCCAATGAGTGCAGTCTTTGATGAGAAAGACTCCAGTTAAGCTTGTAGTGGCTTCCTTCTAGAATCAGTACCTTTATAAGGAACCTTATTTTTCTCTTGACATCTGAGATGATAACCTTCATACCTTGTATTTGATCCTGTAGATGAGCTGGATCATTTGCTTGATGAAGACTTTCCTTTAGGACCAACTTCTTTCTCTTTTAGAGAGGCCCATGATCAATTCTTCTGTAAGAGATCTGCTTTTCTCCTTTGTTCCATTTACATCTTAAGTTCCAGAGAAAATTTACTGATTCATTTTCATTCAGTCTTTCAATAGGATTAAGGAAGCTCAAAAAAGGCAGGCATCTACGTTTGGAGCTTAGGGCTTGGTTTGTCTCTGAGGCACTTATCTGAGGAAAGACTGCTTTGATTGAAATGGAAAGAATGTCATCACTGTACTCCTTAGGTTTGGTATTTGTCAGTTAGATATGATGTATGAGAGTAGTGTTTTGCAGGTTGTAATCATAAAGTCAATGTACTCTACGATCATGATGTCAATCATAGTAACTCTACGACTTGAAATAGTAAGGCTGACCTGGTTTGACAATCGTAGAGTTTAGAGACTCTACTACCTGGGCTGAGGATTCATTTTTGGTTCATCGGCTATAGAGTTTTGGGACTCTGGTTCTGGGAAAGGGTTGTGTATGGTGAATTTGTCAACCCTAAGGACTACAAGAGTTTCTCCTTCTGCTTGAGCCATGATGTAATTGAAATCTGCAGATGAGGACTTGATGATCTGCTCCTGAGTGAGCTAGAGATTCCTTAGACCAGTTTATTCATATATGAGCATGTTCTGCTGATTCATAGGAACTTGAGAAATGTGAACTAGCAGAATGTGGAATGATGATCATCATTAGCAAAAAGGACATATCAACTTTCTTCTGCTCTTTAACTCTGAAGTCAGCTATGAATTCCACTTTTCCATCTCGTGGCTTCACAATCTTTATTTCTTCAATTCCTTTGACTTCTCCTTAATTTGAACATTGTTGCTCCCCCATAATTGATACTTCCATCTTAGAGGTAGATGATCTTTAATCATCGGATCTTCTTCATTTGATCATAGAGTATTCTCTTTATCACTGGTCACTCTACGATCCTCTTATCTGTGTTGCTATCGTAGAGTTGATGAAAACCTAGTTCTTGAGGAACTGTATTATGATGAATTGAGCTCCAACTTTTGAGGGAGTCTTACTAGAGAATCACGCCTTTGTCATCTGCCAAAAGTTTATTGATGAAGATTATTCGTCTCTAACTTCTTTCTTGAATGTGCTTGAGTAAGGATAGAGCAATCATGATACTTACAGATTAAATAAATTTCTAACTTAGTACCCAATATTCTTTAGGTCCTGCAGGGTTAGTTCTTTTTGCAAGCTCGAGTCGTTCAGACTATAGCTTCACAATTTGCATTATGCAGTCTATATGTGATGATAGTTTAAGCATGATGCATGAGTGGAACTGATGTGGATTCTCAAACCTTTTCCTTTGAAGAGTTCTTACTTGCATCATGTTCCAAGTGTTTGAACCTTAGCAGAATAGTGGTCAGGTTTATGAGTTGTACCTAGATGGTTCGTAGAGTTGATCAGTCTCTACAACCTTTCAACGTACAACAACAAACATGACTACACTCTACGTTTTATCAAAGACTTGGATCATGAAGTAATACATCACTCGTCAAATAAGGTGAGAAACTTAAGGAAGGATGCATAGAGCTTTTTAAGCACAATCACCTCTTAACAACAGGGTTAATAGTAGGAGGTGATATCACTCAATTCAATTCCTACTTAGATTTTCACAACTAAGAGTAAACTCTTAACATTGTAACTGATAAATGCACATCTTACTTAACATATACAAAAGTAATTGCATAACAATTTGAGCATAATTTAATCTTCTAACAACAAGGCAAGATAGGACACTATTAGAGGAAAGACTTCAGATATCTTTCTCAAGGGCTTTATTTTCAGCCTCAAATATGGATAGACGGTAAAGTGATTATTAGTCCATTATTCTCACTTTCTTTCTTTCTCCTTTTGAGGTGAAAAATGATTTCTTAATAAAGCTACTGAAGTAAATGGAGATGCAATTATTCAATTCATTTCAACAGTCAGTAATATTTGAATTTGAGGTTACAGAGTTACATACCTCACTGATGTCAATCTTTTGACAGTCAGTGGTGCTACTTTGTGATGACGCACATTGTCGTTGGTTGATGATTTGTAGATTCTTCAAATTATTGTCGGCATCATCATTTGTTCCTTCATAGTGCTGCATTGAATGACACATTGAGCACATCTTTGAGTTATGGACATATTTAGTCATGACATCCCATAGTCATTTATACACTTAAATAAACTTTTGGGTTTATATTTTGTAAAGTGGGGACATGGCATATGAAGTTGAGGGACCCATAGAGTCATCGTTATAGTGCATTGATGATGGCACATTATCACTTAGATATCTCCCTGATTATTATTCGTAGGACTTCTCAACTTCTTAGGTGGAGATGCAGATTCCTTTTGAATGTGGAATATCTTGATTCTTACTACATCTGAACTATTTTCCTTTATGAGATGATCGATCTCGTTGTCATCAGCATGCCCGGTGATGATGATATTCACTAAAGCACAAGGTTCAACTTGGATAGTACTCTCGGTGGATTTTCATTTAAGTACCTGCACATACAATTTTCAACTTGTAAGCTTATATTCATTTTGTCTTATCAACCAATATCGAGATTTAGAACTGATCTAAATTTATGTCATGGATCTACTTAAAGCGTTAGCTTTATCATATTCATGAGAACTCGCTCTGATGCCAATTGTTGGTTCCCGGGGACACAATAGAGATCTAGAAGGGGGGTTGAATAGATCCTTTAAAACGTTTTCTTTTTATTCATGAAAGTATAACAGTTATGAGTAGTAGAATCAATTCATGCACATCGGAATATACTTTAATAACCCCTTCAAAGATATAAACATTGTGACACCCCCAAATTCAGGTACCAATACCTCGAATCTGGTGCTCACGATAAAATACATCCGTACACCACTAAACAACATAAATCAACTACTGCGGAATAAATAAACATATGTTGTTCATTACAAAAGGTTTACTACGGTCCCAAGGTCTATAACCTTAAATAAATACATCGCAGAATGTAATAGTAATACAAAATGATTCCACGATTACATAACGGAATAGTACAAATAACTAGTCCTTAAGCTTTCCTTTGCCTTTGTCCGCTTTGGAACTCCCCGGCTTAACTGCAATAGGTTCATGATATAGCAAGGGTGAGCAACTACTTTGCTCAGCAAGTTTAAAAATAAATAAAGAGGATATATCATGAATGAATGAGAATAATAAGCGCATAGTTCAACAATTTAAGAACATTGAAGAAATAGCTGTCAATATAATCAAAGTTCAAATGAAATAATGAATATTGATTATTTACTGCTGAGTGGTCCAATAGACCATGAACTTTTTGGCCAAAGGATCAGTTATTCAACTAACCCCTTTAAACGCCTGGCCCATCAGTAGTACTCGAGGGGATCAGCCTCTCGTACCCTATGTATATGCATAACATTTAACTCTGACTGCATCGGACAACCGACAAATTAAAATCCCCTAAATAAGGGTTGCTCTCTCAGTCCAAGAATCCATACCAACAATCGGTTTGGATAGCTTTTAAAATAATAACCTGTACGTGTCTAGCCGAAACAAATAGCGTAGACAATTACCTTAAACAGTTCATGAATGAAGAACTTATGTTTCACAGTCCAACAACAGATTTCGAATTCAAATGCACAATGTGCGAATATCAATAATTATCCTTGATATAGAGTAATTAACAATAATTAAACCACTAGTCATAATTGAAATATGATAACTCGAGTTGAGTTAGGAAACTTGCAACAATATATAATACTTGCTCAAATATAAATCGAGTAAGAAAAACTTGCAACTCATAAGAATAAACTCGCACAATAATAAAAGTTGTACGGGTTAGGAAACTTGCAACAATATATCTGTTTGCACGAAATAAAAATAGTGCATAAGGTTTAAAAACTTGCCCAACACAAGGGTTAGACAAGGGTTAAAAAAGAACTTGCATTCAACATATAAGGTGAATGGAATTAGGAAACTTGCAATAATATAGAACGATTGCTCAATAAATAAATAACTCGCACAATAAATAAAAGTTATACGGTTGAGAAAATCTGCCCAACATTAAATTGAGTTAGGGTAAGAAGACTTGCCCAACACAAGGGTTAGACAAGCATTAGGAAACTTGTACAATATTCAACATTGGTATAGGATAGGAAACCTGCTCAATATAATCTGAGTAAGGTTAGGGAAACTTGTCTGATGCGTCTGCTACAATAATACAACACACGCTCCTTAATATCCTACACAGGTAAATACATATTCACATAACAATTAGTCACATAAAGTCTAGGTTCAAAACAGACGATGCGTTATTAAAACACATTGATTGCCCCTACAACTACCCAGTCAGGGGTCTCGCTCCCCGGTGAGTTGCATCCAGGTTACTCAATTTACGCCTTAAGACAATACCAATTTGGTTGACGCTTACTATGCAATTAAGCAATTAAGGTTAAGGTTTAACAAGGTATGAATAAATAACCTGTCTAATCATTTAATACAAAGAAAATATAAATTTTGGACTTTGTTGGAAAAACTCACTGGGTTGGACCCGACCCAATCCAGGCCGGACACGGCACTGGCGCTGCAGCGCCAAGCCTTAGCACTGGACTTCACGCTGCGGCGTGAGTCCCGTATTTTTCCCATGACAGGGCTTCACGCTGCGGCGTGAAGCTTAGTACTTGGGCTGCAGGGCTTATGAGCGACGTTGCGACGTCACTCTCCAGTAGCCGGATTCTGGGTTTATTCCCAGTTCGCGATTCCGACCTCCGGCCACTCCAACCTCCATAACTCCTTCAATACACAAGCAAATTGGTCAATTCCGGACTCTATAGACTCCTAACTTATGGGGCTACAACATATCAAAACTTTAGAATCACCTATAAACATTAACACGGCCAAATCTTAAGCCAAAGTGCAAAGTTCATACTCTGTTCTTCGAGTTCTTGATAAGTTTTACAAAAATCATTACTACGAACTCGTTTTAACTCCTTTTTGGTCCATTCCAACTAGGTTAGCTTTGTAACCCATGGAACTACAATACCATAACAACAAATAAAATTAACAAACACGAAATCATAGCTTTACAGTCCTCTAAAATGGTCCGAACGTCCAAAGTCCATGTTTTGTCCATTATTCTTGCTCCATTAAGCCAAGGTAAGGATTTCTTACGTTTTTTTTCCACTTTAATGTTATTAATGGCTTATATAGTCTCTTAACAACATTTACAAACAATCATAACAAACAAAAACACCAAGAATCGCCATAAATTCGACCCACTAGCTTAAGAGCTCAAAACTAAGAAAAACTTAAAAAACTTAACAAGAAGTCGAATGGAGAGGATTTGGTTGGTTGTTTACCTCTGTAAATACTTCCTAGAGGTTAAGAAGATTGCTATGCTTGCTTGGCTTGAGTTCTTCTTGCTTGGATTCTCTTCTTCCTCCACCCGTGCCTTCTTCTTCTTCCTCCTTTCTTTTTCCGGTGACTCTTCTCTTTTCCGATGACTTCCTCCTTCTTCCTCCTTCCTTCTTGCATCTCTCTCTCTCTCTATCTGCTAAAACAATGAAGAAAGGAAATGTGGAATGGGAGGGAATGAGGAGCCGGTGGAATGGGAAGAGAAGGAATGGGTTAGGAGAGGTGGAGGAGTAATTTTGGGAGAAAATGGGTTAGTTGCTCAATGTTGTCCAAAAAATTCAAAGCTTGCCGGCAAACTCCCTTCATGCTCTCATTTAATTGGTCTAAAAATGGGGATTGGTTCCCACTTGGAGTAACAAGCCAAAATAAATACCCAAATACACCAAAATTATATCCGAAAACTCCCACTTTTGTACCAAAACCGGTAAATAACTCCACCCAAAATTAAAATGGGTACTCCCATAAATTATTGGGATGCATAAAAATAATTATTATGGAATTTGTCCAAATATTTGGAACACCCATATAATATATTTCGGGTACGGATAAAATCACGTATCAGCTCAAATAAAATTTTTGACACTTGGAAAAATTATTTGTACGCATACACGTATTTATGAAATTTATTAAAATCGAAAAAGACACAAAAATATTATGGCGTGAATAGTGCCTCGGGAAACGTGCCCCGTGAATAGTGATTTAGCGAAGCTACGCGAAATCAATTATTCACTCAAACAAAACTATAACACGTAAAATATTATGCATTCACTTCACCCAGGTTGTCACACAACCTTTAAACATGCAACACAAAAATAATATTAATAAAATATAATATATCCATTAATATTCAAAAATTTGAATTACAAGGTAAATCCAGAATTCTCGGTTGTTACAAACATAATCTCAGTTCAATCAACAAATCTATGATATGGTTGATAGCAGATATAGTAGTTATTGTACATAATGTAAAAGACATAAAGTAAATAACACAAGAGACTTTTAAGTGGTTCGGAGACTGAATAACTCTTACTCCACTCTTCTACTTTAATAAGTAGGAATCCACTAAAGGTTTTAGTCACTAAAACAAGGACGCTCCGACGTCCACAAGTTCAGCAGACATGAGTTATTTTTAGCCACCAAGGTAATGATCCTATGACCCTCCTCAAGTCTCGCAAACACGGATCCTCTGACCCCTCTTAAGTCCCGCAGACATGAGTTATTTTTAGTCCCTCGGACAAGGATCTTTTGACCACTCTTCAAGTCCAGCAGACTTAAAACCTGTAGACTAAGCCCAACAAACTTAGAATCTCTTGTACCCTCTGATACTCAGTAAGTCTAACAGACTTGACTTGATTTACTCACTTAAGATAAGGACGCTCTGCCCTCCTTGGTGTGTTGATTGTTTGTTGGGCTGTGCTGCCAAGATGAACTTTGATCTCCTTCATCTTCAAGTACTTGGCAGCTGGTTGTGATCTTCTTCTGTATGTTGCTGATGATGGTCGTTGAAGCTCTTCTTCTTCTGGTACATAGCAGATGCAAATAATCACACTTGATGAACACTAGTTGACTTGAGTTATAGAATCCAATTCTACTCTTCATCTTTTCAGCTCAGTGTGTTCAGTACTTGATCATAGAGTTGCTCTTCTAGATTTGCCTTCAGCTCTGGTCACTCTAGATCTTGGTTTCTTGGTCATTCGACTCTTAGCTCATATGTCAGCCCTTCGGTATACCTCTCATATTGCAGTGAAACTTCTAGCTGTTTGTACAATCAGTGTTCTTGATCTTGTTCACTACACACAAACTGCAATCTGAATACAGTTTGCTCTTATGTAGATCTCCATATTCTTTTCGTTGCAAGCTTGTAGTTGATGTCTTCCTGTTGCACTTCTTTCCATTGGAGACATACTTTCTGCAGACTCATTTATTATACCAATGAATATTTTACTTCTCGAAGTCTGCTAGTGATGGCTGAGTCAGCATCCATTAGCTGGTACCAAGATAATAGAGTCACATGAGCTGTTTGTTGACTGCTACAAACATGGCTGTTTGAACCCCATCAGATTGGTTCCTTACTTGCTCATTAAATTAATCAGCCGCTCATCTTGGGACGCTAATTCTGAGTGCTCTGAATATCTCCAATCCTTGTTGGCACTTACTTACTTGCTCTACGATCCTTGCTGGCACTTACTTACTCGCAGGCACTCACTTACAAGCTACAATCCTTGTAGCTTGTTGAACATGATCGTAGAGTTATCTGTTTACTTCATTTTGAAACATGTTGTCTCTGATCGTAGAGTTGGCTGTTCATTTTAGTGTGGCCTTGTACTGCCTTGGAGTTCGTAGAGTGGTTGACTGCACTTGTACTTACGCTTTAATGTGCTTCTTACTGTTCTGCAGTTTGTGCCTCTTATGCTCTGTGATCTCCATTGAGCTTTACGTTCCTAGAGCATAGTATTATGAGCTTGGTTGAGCCATTCCTACAATTTGCTTATTATAGAGGACTGGTCTATGTTCTTTAGGTGTTAGCCCTATTATTGTGTTATAGAGGACTGCTCTATGATCTTCTGATGCCTTAGCACATTTGATGCAGAGGACTGCTCTACTTAATCTTCAGACATTCTCTCGTATGTTATGTTATAGAGTACTGCTCTATGATCTTCTTCTGCTTTACTGAGACTGTCTGAGTACCTCTGCTATCTTAGGCTCAACTCTACGATCATTTGATCTGGCTATTGCTTTTCTACTCTACGATCTTGTCTTTGGTGTAAATCATAGAGTCTTGATGGATCGTAGAATGGGTGTTTGAGTTGTCCTGTGATCTCTGTTATGACTTGATGCTTCGGATGTACTCAGAGATCTTTGTTTGTCTGATAGTTCATGCTCAGCTTTACTTAATAGTCTTTATGAAGATCGCTACTTTAACTTTGAGTGTTCAAGCAGAGACTGCTCTACGTTGTTGCTTGATTGTAGACTATTCATGGGAGTCGTAGAGTGGCTGACTGGACTGACTCTACAAACCCATATTAGCACAACGATCTTCTCTTTGAGAATATTCTGCAGTGCACACTCTACGATTCCGAGTAAGCTCCTTGATCTGCCAAGCCATACTCTACGTTTGCTTTGCAAGTTCTGCAATGACATGCTCAACTCTACGATGCACCTGATCGCTCTTCATTCTGCGATGTGCCTGTTATACTCTACGATTTCGAGAGCGAGCTATGCTCAAGCTTGGCCCCAACTCTAGGATGCTGAGAGAGTGTTGCCGAGTGAGCTCTACGATCTGCCGAGCCTTTCACTGTATTTGTCTGGCAGACTCTACGATCTTGAGAGTTAGCATTGTGATGCCGAGACAACTCTACGATCTACCGAGAGAGCTCTACGTCTTGTTGAGAGTGCTCTATGTTCTGTCGTGAGAACTCTAACGTCCTACCGAGAGTGAACTCTATGATCTGTCGAGCTTCACTCCACGTTTGCCTGGCAAACTCTACGATGGCATACTTGACTCTGCGAAGTTGGCTGGACTCCAAATTGGTTGACTGCTCTGCGATCCTTCACTGGATGTTAGTGCAGTACTTTACGATCAGTCTGGCCCTTGCTTATACATATAATATTTCTGCTCATAAGATCAACCTAACAATTTGATCTTTTTCTATTCTAAGTCTTTGTACATCAAATTCATTTAAGGACTTTACAATACCTAATGTTACAAACATGTTTTGATCAGATAGATATTCATTCAGCTTAGATCAACCTAACATATTTGATCTTTTACTTCTAAGTCCTTGTACATATATCAATAAGGACTTTACAATGCTTTAACAATATGAATGTTCTTCTTAACCTTTTGTCATCAATCAAATCACATATAATGAATAATGGTAATCTTATGCAGATCTTATAACATTCTTCCCCTGTGATAATGGACTTAACGATCGCATGCAGATTCCCAACAAAATATATAATGTACATATATTTATTCTCTTATCACATAAGTCACATAAATATATATAACACATATATTTTACATTTAACTCACTACGTCTCATAATAAGAATTTTATTTATTAAATTCTTATTATAATTATTCTTCTTGAAAAATCCGGGTTGTTACAAAATCGATAGGTTTCAAATTAAAATGTGTCTTTAAGTTTATATGTTCAGTATTTTGAGACGGGCTATTATTCAATGTTAAATCTATCTCAAAATCTGAAAATTTGACACAAAAATGTATTCGTCTCTAAATTTCTATCTCATATACAAGTTTTTGGTAGTGACAAATAAATATTGAATTTCTAAGTTGCAGGTCTAAGTCATGTCTACTGCCTGTGAACTAGCAGAAACATAACTCTCAAAAACTAAAGCAAATAAATCAATAAATAATAAATATAAAAATTGAATTGAACTCTTATGAACTCGATCGACCATTTTAATCTGGGAAATACAGCCATGATCTTTAACATAATAATGCCAGATAATGGCATTAATATAAGTAAATAATCGGGTTAATTATTTCTGAATGTCCTATATATAGATTAACTAATGGTTGTTGATAACGTAGTTAGAGTAATATTTATACTTTCAGCGCAACTACGCATTTGCAACACTTTTACTCTTGTTTAAAAACCAATATTTTGAACTTTTAGCGTGTCACTTATACTCTGATAGCATAATTATTGTTATGACATTATAGTTAGAAGAAAATAATCATTAACTTACTTGGATGGCTACATACCTTTCGCCTTCATTGAACTTTGCCAGGCAACAAAGAATTATTGAACTTAGAAATGAAAAAGAATTATTCTAACAAAATTATTAAACAGAATATGCTGATCTATCCTTGGCGATGATCATGATGTTAAACTTATCCAGGATTCCCACTGCGAAAAAAGGAAGGAATATTTGAAGATAGGGTATTATGGTATATGCTAAAACAAGATTATCCACGAATAACCTCAATACCATCTGTTGTGCCATCTATAAATAGAGCTCGCCTTTGGACGAGAGATATATAGACATCAAGAACAAAAACAGAAAATATATATAGCAGGATTAACGGATAGTTATCCATCGCTCGAGGAGATGGCACAAGCAGTGAGGCATGATAAGGTTGAGCTCGAGTCATTGTTGTCTCAAGCCAAGGAGAAGGCGTTGCTCCAAAAGGACAACCTGGGCCAGAAGGTAAATCTACTGAAATTGGAAACAAACATCATATATATATATATATATATATATATATATATATATATATATATATATATATATATATATATATCGGAGGTGTGACTTTACACCATTTTATATCGTCTTCGTGATTTTTTAAAATTTTTGACCGTTTGTAACATATTGTTACATATTGTTCAAAATATTTTAAGATTACATCTCTCTAATGTTGCAATGGATGATAATAATAGACGAGTTGAATGGTGCACACACCATAATAAACTTTTGCTAAGAAACATTTTCAAAAAATAAATATTTAGCAGTACTTTTATAATTATTACTTTGAGAATATCAACGGTATAAGTTAAATATGTATATGTATATAGATAAATGCTGATATCCTTATTTTGCCTTACGTATCCTTAAAATATATAGCTAAAGTTGTTTCAAGCAACCGGAAAGGCGGCGTTGCCCCAAAACGACGACAAGGTCAAGGGGGTCCAGAAGGTAAGTCTACTGAAATTGTAAACAAACATCATACATATATAGATCATAGATCATATAGGCCTATATCATTCTTCACCGCTAGTTTGCTTTATATATCAATCCTTACAATAATGTGATTTTTTCTTGACTTATTCAGGCGTGTGAGGCTTATCTGCATGCAAATGAACTCACATATGCCAACCGTAGTGGCTGGAATTTTACGTAAGTAGAAATAAGGTTTAGTTAACCTAATCAAAGTCAATGGTCAAGGTTTTTATTTCATTCAGTTAAGAAAAGGGATTTATGTGCAATTATGTCATTAAATTGTACTTGCATTAAAAATGTTTCAGAATAAATAAATTAAGTCACCCAAGAAATTTAATTCTACTATCATTTTTTTACAGTCAGGGAAGAGCTGAATTAAAGGATAGCGAAGTCCTACAAGTTGATGGAGAATATTCGACAGAAAATCTTGAAAAAGGATCTTATGACGTGTATTTTGAGTTGATGCTTTCAAACGACTTTAACATATCATCACCGGTGCAATTTACACTTACTCTTTCGGATGGATCTGTGCAAACGCACAAAGAAGATTTGATGAATTATCCGAGCAACACAAAGACTTGGATCAAAGCTGGGAGTTTCTTCAACAGGGTTAATTTTGGAGATATCAAATTTGCTATCTCAGGGACTGAAAGCACGACGTCGAAGAAAGGTTTAGTCATCTATGGTGTTCTCATTATGTAACTTTCATGTTAACATCAGCCATCAAGCCCGACGCAAAATGAATGATCTACTAGTTTGATGGTTGTTATTAGCATGATATATATATATATATATATAAATCAACTATCGTCTGATGGTGGTTATTAGTATGTAATAAATAAATCGACTACCAGCTAATGGTTGTTAATTATTACCGTGTAATAAATAAATCAACTAGCACTAGGTGGTTTATCTTGATATTAAATAAAGTGGCTACATAAATTATAAGATGGTGCTTGGACTATGTCATTTCATTAGATAGCTTTAATTGGAATTGTTATATATATATGCGCGCGCGGGGTAATGAAAATCATACATGCCTAATTGTTAAACTTTGGGTATAAAATGAATAGCTACAAACTCAACTTTGGTCTTAAAATAAACGCTAAGAGTTATGTGTAGTAATATTTTGGTTTGAACTACAACGAAAAGTCACACCTTTGGTCTTCAATAATTACCTTTAGTCTTTTTGACACCAAACGAATTCTTATTGGAAAGCCCTCAACCATTAAACTTCTTTTCCTAAAAGGGGGGAGTTTGAACCCATAATCAATCTCACTAAGGGTGGAGATAATCATCGAACCAAAGTCCTTACTTCAACGTTTAATTAATTAAATAAACTTGAAAGCATAGTTGTTTAAATTGGATCGAACTGACTGGTTGAACCAAGAACCGGCCTTGTACACCGACCGATTTGCTAAAAAGTTTGGATATGTAATTGGACCGAATTGAATCGTTTGAACCGGATGGTATTTTAAAAAACCGTTAAACTGCCCAAGTTTAAAAGAACTGTTTCGATTCAGTATAAAACCTTAAAACTTGTCATCGAAAATTTTCAACGTCATCATCGTCGGACCTCAAATATCGAAATCTTTAACACCCATATTTGTTGTTGTGGGAAAAATAAAAAATAAAAAAGAAAGATAAGATATTTTTATCATTCGTCTCTTATCAAAACTGCTCAATACCCACAAGCCCGCAAGAATAGTCGGATGTATGTTTTTTCTTCTTTCTCCTGTCAAAACTGCTCAATACCTACAGTGGCAGAACTAGAACATTTTTAGAGGAGGTCAAAATACATCAGTAAAAAAAATCCTGCGAGGCTGTCGTCAGTCGTTCGCTAGTAATAATTTTTTTAAAAAAAATACATATAATATAACTATTTATTATTATAATTCTATCTAACCTTATTTATAGATTGATTTCGCAATTATAATTAGACAAAAACTTTTACAATATATATATAGGGGTTCTATTAATGGCAACCGGTTGCTAGATGTACTATTCTAGCAACCAATATCTCAACCGTTGATCAATAAGATGGAAGGCTGGGATTTAAAATATTTTTTGGCCAGCCGCTACAACATGTAGCGGCACTATGAAAAGCTTAATGGTCAAACTTGGGCCCACTTTGTCAAATAAAAAAATATTTATTTTATATACCAACCGCTACAAGTTGTAGCGGCTTGGTCTTTATTCTTTTTTTTTGTCCCACAATGTAAACAATTATTATTTCTTATTACTTTTGTGATTCATGGTTGGTGGATGACATTGGCTACCTCTGCATAATTAAAATTTTCATTGTGCATGACATAATACACAGCATGAAATATTTTGATATAAAGATTAATCTGTTTTTTCTGATTGAATGATTTTGAACGATCAAATTTAATACTAATAATCACATTTAACAAAATATTTCATTTCCCTTAAAAAAATAAATAATAATAACAACGATCATAATAATAATAACAATAATAATATTATTAACAATACTAACAATCACAATAAATACAATAACAACAACAACAACAACAACAACAACAATAATAATAATAATAATAATAAATAATTGTTTATCAAAATATTTCAGCTTGTAACGGTTGGCATATCAAAAGTAATAATTGTTTACATCATAGTGGGACAAACAAAAAAAAAGAATGAAGACCAAGCCGCTACAGCTTGTAGCGGTTGGCATATAAAAAAAATATTTCTTTATTTGACAAAGTGGGCCCAAGTTTGACCATTAATTAAATAGCAGCCGGTACAAACTTTCATAGTGTCGCTACATGTTGTAGCAGCTGGCCAAAAAATATTTTAAATCCCAGCCTTCCATTTTATTGATCAACGGTTGAGATGTTGGTTGTTGGAATAGTACATCTAGCAACCGGTTGCCATGGATGGAACCCCATATATATATATATATATATATATATATATATATATATATATATATATATAGAGAGAGAGAGATGTCATGCCCATTACAATTCCATTCACTGTAGCAGCCGTATAAATAAATACATATATTACCTTTGGGTACTGCAATTGTTGTGGGTGGTCCATTTTCAAGTTAATTTGAGTAGTACATCAAACAGAATATTCTCCTCTCCTCTCCTTTCCTCCCCTCTCTTCTTCCTTCTTGCAATCAAATGGAAGCAATTCAAACATTACTTTTGGATTACCAGGGTCATATGACCCCCCGACATCCGCCTCTGACTACCCACAAGCCCGCAACAATAGTCAGATGGATGTTTTTTTCTTCTTCCTCCTGTCGTTGGTGAATCTATCTTAAATGAGTAATGCTAAGCCAATATGTGGCCGTAGATTAATCAAAAGATTTTGATGAGAGAGAGTGGTGATGAGTTTTTAGGCAATATGTCGCATCATATTCTAAAGTTTTTAGTTTTTTGACTTAGACACTATTCTATATCTATTATATATATATATATATATATATATATATATATATATATATATATGCGAGTGTTATAACTTATGGAGTACAACACATAACTAGCTGTGTGTGTGTATGTGTGTGTGTGTGTGTATATATATATATAGAGAGTTCGGTTCTCCAACGGACCCAAAAAACGGGTCTAAAAAACGGACCGGCTATAGCGACGGACAAAACCGTCATTATAGCCTAAACCGTCGTCATAGGTCTATGACGAAGGTTAGCTAGGGCGACAGAACCGTCGCTATAGAGCTTTAGCGACGGCTATAGCGACGGTTTTGTCGCCATAGCTAACCGCCGTCATAGACTTATGACGACGGTTTAGACTATAGCGACGGTTTTGTCCGTGTTGTAGGGGCAAAAGAGTAAAAAGAAAAAAAGAAAAAAAGTGTGACGCAAAATCATCAAACTTGTGGAAGAAGTTTGATGAAGCCTATATTAAACTTGCGGAAGAAATCTGATGGAGGCTTTGTAATATAGATATAGATATAGATTATGGTTCATTTAACCTGTAATATAATTCTGATCATGCATGCTATTGACTTCATTATTGGAGTACTAACTTTTTAGTATTTAGCTGCATTGAATTATAATGATTTTACCGAATCCCACAAGTAATGCATTCAAATTAACCCCAGTCATGCACACCAATCACGAAAAGAACTTTTTTGCTAGATAATTCTATGAACATAACTACATGCATCATTACAGCAATCATAAATTGTTCATGTTTCATTTTGTATCATCTCAATGAGGGTAAGTTATAATAGAGAGGAATGTATGAAGCATATATTATCATTTAAATTCAATATTTGACCCTCACCAAGTCATACATCGTGTATACGACGTGGATCAAATTTAACATTTGATTTTGAAATATTGGTAGAAATTAATTTTAAAATTTTCTAAAATTTTTCTTAAATTCTAAAATTAGTTTATCAATTGAAAGCTAAGATTTGGTATTACAAGCGAGATCAAAATCAAATAATTCTTCACAAATAAAATTGACATGCCCGACATGAGCGTAATAGATGGATATGAGCTGTTTGGAAAATACAATTGTAAATAGTTTGAAAATTTATGTAATCAGGTGTGAGGTTTTTTGGGATCAGGTGTAAGTTAAAATTATTTATAAATTAGAAATAAAATGACTAAATGATATTAGTTAAGCTTGTTGCAGTCATGTCTAAAAGTAACTTTAATATTTTAAAATTTAGAATACAATATTCTTATTTAACTTTGGCATATGTTAAAATTATTTATAAATTAGAAAATAAAATGACTAAATGATATTAGTTAAGTTTGTTGCAGTCTGATCTAAAAGAAACTTCAATATTTTAAAATTTCCAATACAATATTCTTATTTAACTTTTAGTATCATCTTAACTCAACCAAAAGTACTTAATATTATTATTTGTAAAAGGGGTTGCAACAGGAGTTATTCACATTATATATTTGTTATTTATGGTGTACTTAATATTGTATTGATTTTTGTTGAATTAGTCAATGATAATGAAATTATCTGTATGGAGAAACCAAAAATTTACTGGCCCATAAAATAGAAAAGAGTTACGAAATCAGCTTATTGATTGTAAATTCAGGATTATCTTACCGGGCTTGGTATAAAATAAATTAATAAGAAAAACCAATTACATCAATGATCCAAAAGAAATGGATACCAAATCAATTCATCTGAAACAGCATACATTCTAAAAACTAACTACTCCCCTAGCTTTACATGCCCTTCTACCCAAACAGATCACTCAAACAGATCACATGGAGAATTCTCCCAATCTTCTAGCTGAATTAATTTGCCTGTTTACGCAACAAGTTTTTCATCTGCCTCCAACAGAAAATAACATTGTCAAAAATTAGCTTATTACGAGCTACCCATAACGACCAAGGCTTCCAATAACACCTTAACTTTCCGTCATTGTTGGTAAAATTATGTAGCATATTTTTTAATCTTCATTGACAGGCTCTTGTATATGTTATAATATCAAGATTGATAATGATACATTAATTTATAAAGCCTAGCCACGCAAACTCTAATCTTTTATTACTTTTATAAAATAATAACTCATAATATATTCAGCTATTCATTAAATAAATAAATAAAAATTTATTTGTTAATTAAGTCAATTAAGCACATTACTAATTATATTTATAATAATAAACAACAAAATAAGACGAACAAGGACAAATAAGGATATTTATGTTCAAATTATTATTTTTTTTTTAAATAAGAAGAGTGCATTTGATATATATGGGTATCCACTTGCTAAATATTTTGTATTTATGTGATAAATAAGGATATATATTTATGTCTAAATTACTAAAATATGAGGGATATTGTTGTCTATAGAATGATATCAAGATGACTAAGATTACCACCTATTTTTCAATAATACCTTAGTAATAAAAGATTGAATACAAAAAGAGGATACAAAATGATGTGTATATTAGTGTTAATGCCAAATTTTGTACGCCTGATGAAATAACCAAAACAGCAAGCCAAAAAAGTGCTAATAGTTGCTGGAATAATTGTAAAATAAAACTCACGAAATATACTCAAATAAACATACACGCATTATTGTAAGAGATATAAAATATGGACAAAATAATTTTACGTGAAAACTCAATTGGAAAAAAACAACGGGGAGAGATAAGAAATCCACTATAAAAATAATATGGAGAGTACAAATTGTTTATTCCCCGCCCTTTGTATTCTCTCACTTTTCTTTGTTGTATGTTATTGTGTTCTCTCAAACCCTTGCTTGTTGCTGTATTTATAGATGTCATGTCCACCCGAATCCAATTAGGAATATGAGCCCTCTTTATAATCAACTTATAACTGCAATTAATGACTGATCGATTCTTTCCCAAATTAGATATCCTTATCTCCTCCAAATAAAGAAACGTAATCTTACTTTAATAAGGACTCTTCCATTATTTGAGCCAGCTGTCAAAATAAATGTATATAGGCCAACACTAGATTCGAACTATTAAATAAATTGGGCTACACCTTGGCCAAATCCAAATAATTGCATCCCAACATTGCTCCCCACTCTCCTGTTATAAAGATTTTATAATAGGAGAGTAATGCCAAAAAATGATTCACTTGCCATGTTTCGCCTTTGACTTCCCCAAAGGGTGTTTGACCTCTCCAGAGAGTGCTTTGACCTCCCCAGAGAGTGCTTTGACCTCCCCGGGGGGTGCTTGACCTCCCCGGAGAGTGCTTGACCTCCCTGGAGGGTGCTTGACCTCCCCGAAGGGTGCTTGACCTCCCCGGAGGGTGCTTGATGTATTTTTTCCTATTTTAACATCCCATCTTCTAATAGATTAATCCCATGATGCAGAATAAATTATTTCCTGTTGCGGCCAATCCACCGAAGAAATGTATGCCCCACAAGTGTATATACGGTCGTTGTCTTTGTTTGGGATTCCTCATCTTCACCATCATTTCTCCTCTTTTTAGTTGATACTAAATCACCTCCTGCAACAAACTCCTTCGTCTGCCATAAGTTGATTCTCTGTCGAAGTAGAAAGTAAGAGGGGCGACGTAACATGTATTTGATTACATGTATGAATACAATAATCTGTCATTCAATTATGTAACAAAACATCAAATAGTAGCATTTTTGAGTCAATACATATAATGTAGCTAGAATTAATATTATACAAATTAAGAAGGATCTCCATGGCTACTCTTGATTCGTTATACCATCTCTCCAAATCTCCCATCTCTCTTAATTAATTTATTTTTTCTCTCTTAATTCATATATATAGCAAATTAACCAGATATATGAAAATAAATAATATATCAAGAAAAACTATCATCATATATTATTTTTAATAACAATGATAATTAAAGAAGGATTAAAAACATGACTCTGATAGTCACTGCCGAAGACGACATACGATACCTTAATCATATAACTTGTAAATATATGAAGGGAGTAGAGAGAGAATCAGATAATCGATTGAGTTTTCAAAAGGAGTACTTATAAAGTCATGTAACCCAACAATGCATGCATGTATGTAAAATAATTATCGATAATATTATGATGATGCTACAACTTTAAATATTATGAACGGATCGAATTAATAATAGAAATCTCATGCACACATTAGATATATATTATTGGTCTAATAAAAAAGAATAACTTAGCTTTAGATCTAGGCCCTCAAATTAAATTTGGTGATTTTTCGAACAAAATTTTGTGGACCCTCCTTCTAGCGCCAATGTTAACGCCAAATTTTGTACGCATGATGAAATCACCAAAACAGCAGACCAAAAAAACGCTAATAGTTGTTGGAATAATTGTGAAGTAAAACTCATGAAATACACTCAGATAAACATATACACATTATTGTAAGAGATATAAAATATGGACACAATAATTTTATGTGGAAACCCAATTGGAAAAAAACCACGGGGAGAGATAAGAAATCCACTATAAAAATAATATGGAGAGTACAATTTGTTTATTCCTCACCATCTGTATTATCTCACTTTTCTTTGTTGTATGTTATTGTGTTCTCTCAAACCCTTGCTTGTTACTGTATTTATAGATGTCATGTCCACCCGAATCCAATTAGGAATATGAGCCCTCTTTATAATCAACTTATAACTGCAATTAATGACTGATCGATTTCTTCCCAAATTAGATATCCTTATCTCCTCCAAATAAAGAAACGTAATCTTACTTTAATAAGGACTCTCCATTATTTGAGCCAGCTGCCAAAATAAATGTATATAGGCCAACACTAGATCCGAACTATTAAATAAATTGGGCTACACCTTGGCCAGACCCAAATAATTACTAAAATATGAGGGATATTGTTGTCTATAGAATGATATCAAGATGACTAAGATGCGGTAATTTAAGATTACCACCTATTTTTCAATAATACCTTAGTGATAAAAGATTGAATACAAAAAGAGGATACAAAATGATGTGTATATTAGTAATTAGTTATAATCACTGGACCCACTTATATATGGTAGAATAATATCAACTAATTATAATTCGACACATCATTTTGTATTAACTTTCTTGTAACCATTTTTTGTCACCTTAGCATTATCATCTGGAGACCCACATCAGGTGAAAATCCAGGCACTATTGGGTAAGTGGATTATTGGGAATATAAAATTGTGTAACAAATATAATTTATAAGGATGATCAATTCACATTATCGGATATTCAAGATAGTCATTTCAAATCACCTGTAATAAAAGCCCCTGATCAACTCATTATCTTTACTAAATTAAAGCCTTCACTAGGATTTCGAATTCACGAAAACTTGTAGCAAAGACATAGCTATGGGGATTCAAAATTGACAAATGAAACATAACCAAGTGATGCACTTTGAAGGTTTTCACCTAATCAAGAAAAAGACAAAAAGAGAGAATGATTAAAGAATAGAGATTTTGAGGTCTACTTGAATTCATGAATTAAGCAATAAATTGAACAACATATCTACACACACACACACACACACACATATATATATATATATGTATGCATTTCTCATCTTTCTTTGGACAGAAACAGTCTAAACTCAGATTGAGAATTTTATTCATTAAAATCATCTTAATTTGCAAAGGAAGAAATTCTGTCAAACTATGGACCACAGAATTGCCAATACAATGAACAAAACTATAAAAAATTGACTCAAAACAACTTATCAATTGAAAATAATTCATTATATCAGTCCTTGATACGAGTTGTTCAGAGTTAGAGACGATAAATAATTTATAACTGTTTGATTATCCGATGATGCTTTTCTTGACACAATTTCCATTTATGGTTAATGATTAGTTTACTCAATGCTCACTTTAACTTTTGTTTGAATAAACTATTAGGGAAATCTTAAGGAGAGTTAAAATATTCTGAAAGAAATAGGATTTTTTTTATTTTTTTATTTTTAGATGGGGTAGAATCAATAGATAAGATTCCCAATGGTAAATGTTTAAAAAAATATGATCATCGAAGCTTAAATAATATTGCTCCCTCCTTTTCGCATTAAGTGTTCCATTTATCAATTTCTTATTTCAAAGGAGAGTCCAATTTATACCGATCTAGTATAAAGAAACACATTATCATTAATATTCTAAAAATTAACATCAGAATTCAAAATTATATGATATCACCGCTACTAAACTAAGAATAAACATTTGTTATATTTAAGGGTTAACATAAAATAAAGATGTGTATAACTTTTGCAATGGAACCCCTATTTGTAGAATATTGGAGGGTGTTAAACATTGCTGTGTCAATGATGTATTTACCTTCAGCTGAAGATATTTATAAATATATGCGAATATTTTTATATACCTCATGTTTTCACATCCTAGTATCCTTTTTAGTTTTGTTATTGTTTACTGATTTAATTAGTCCTTAGATTATTCCAAAGATCCAATCATATTTAAGCATATAGATACAAATAATAGTTAAACATAAAGATCATAACCACTACTCAGAAGATAAAAGTAGACCTACGAGCATAGATAGCATTGTTTAAAGTACTTAATATATACTATTCCATCTTAAATTAATTCATAAACATGGGGGTGAGGGGGATGAAGATGGATCACAAGCTTGTTTTATGTGGGTAGTTTTATTTCTATTTTATTTTATTTTTTTTGATACTTTTAAATCATTGTTATCGCAATCTATTACAATCAAGCTGGGGGTGGGGGGGGGGGGGGGGGGGGGGGGGGGGGAGTACTGAACCCCAGACCTTTAATTGCTATTCAAGGCTTGTTGGTTGGGTAGGTTAAATATATACATTGAGTTGTGTTTTCATTTATTTCTTTATCAATTCAATTATTATCTTAATAGAAATATAAAGAATACTCTAACCATGAATGACTCTGATCGTGCTTTTGACTATATCGGAGTAACTAATATATACCTACCAATTGTAGACAAGGACGAAGTCGCACCTGATTAGTGTTTTGAATTGACCGAAGAAGAGAGAAATTCGAAACGAGTAAGGTTCGTTATAAAAGGTTCGAAGACGGGAAAGAAGACGGGAAAAGAATAGATAGACGATCACCAAGGAAATACATGGCAAAAACTTTTTACATGGTATATTATGGTTAAGAGATTTAATTTCTAAGGGATTTACAGTTTTAATTATGCTTGACTTCCAATTTTTATGGAAACAGTCCGAATTAACTTCGACTTCCCATTTTTAAGAAGATTGACTTTCTATCCAAGTATGGTAACTGACGTGATAATGAGTCCTATTTCCATTCGGGGACGGGCGTGTTGAGGCGGTGTGAGCAACTATAAATACACAGTTATACCCTAATTCACAGGTAATGATACTTTAATTACTTTGAGCACTAAAGCATTAATGTGCCTCCTTTGTTAACTTATTCTCCAGCTTGTACTTATTCTCACACTAGAGCTATCCCCCGGCGGCCTAGGCCGTCAACTTCCTTAGTGTGATCTTCGTTTTTATGCAGGATTTGGCTCGATGTTTAGTAATTGGACGAGCGGACGGATCTTGGTGTTAACATTTGCGCTAGAAGGAAGGCGTACGTTTTAGTGCTATTTTTCATAATCACCTATTTAGTTTATTGAAGTCACAACAAGTAAGAGCAAGGGAAAGACAGTTTCTGACTAGGAGAGATCTTCGGTCAACCCCGCAGCCCAGGTCCAGGGATCAGATAAAGATAGACTTGGCCCCAACAAGAACGTTGCGGGCCAGATGTAGGTTCAATCAGCTCCAACTCGACGACATTTATTTTCTACCAGTCAGAGGACTCCCGATTCACATTGTCGTAGGACGGACAACCGTTCTCTTGCACGTACTCTCCAAGATCGGGACGGTCAGGATCAACGATAGCTTATTCGAACCCGGAGGATTCAACAAACTAAGGATGCTATGGAGGCCTTACGCTTTAAATAAAAGGAGCTTGATACACGGTTGACGGAGTTGGAAAAAGAAGAGGAGGTCTCCTCGAGTCGACACAGCTATCAGGAGACTACGCAACACAACTGGTCCAGGACTTTAACGTTCGGGCGGCTCTCGGGAAGGGCGAAGCAGGCACAGGTCGCGCTACCATGACAGTAGTGAAGGGCGGACAAGGTCCGAACGGAGACAACAAATGACTTCTCCGGAGCACGGGAGGGATTGGCATAGGCTATCCCCTTCGAAGGAGAAACTCGACCCCCTCACTACAACAAAAAAGGCTATCTGCGACCGCCTATCAGCGACCGCGAGCGGTCGCAGATGGCTATTAGCGACCGGGTCCGGTCGCTAATCGCAGTCGCAGATAATCTGGTCGCTGGCTGCACATCGGCGACCAATAACCGCGACCGACGTATCTGCGACCGCCAATAGCGACCGAATCGGTCGCCAGATTGTGTCAGGCGGCGTCAGCTTTAACGTGACGTGGAGCCACATGGCAGCGACCGGCATCAGCGACCGCATGCGGTCGCTAATAAGAAAATAAAATAAAATTCATTTCCGGTCGCTGATAATTAATAGCGACCGACATCGGTCGCTGATACTAAAATTAAAAAAAAAATATTTTATTTGTTTGTGGATTTTCCAAAAAAATTGACCTGTTATGTACCTGCTTTTATCCCAACACATAGCCAATTTATATACAATCCAAATCCATAGGTGCATCCATACAATAAGAACAACACAATAAATATATATAAACATCCATTCATCACAAAAACATAATAAAAGTATCGTATCGGCTGAAATTTATATACAAATGAATATAAAACGTCCGTACATTCAGTCAGTAAAAAATAAATAATGGCAAATGTCTGGGCAGCATCAAATATCGTCCGAATGGGGCTGTAACAAAAGAATAACACATGTTAAATATGTATTAGTGAATGTAAAGTTAAACTAAACATGCAAATATAAACATGAAGCTAAACAATGACAGGATTACCTCATCCTGATGTTGTGCTGCTCTAGCCACTGCATCTGCTAGCTCCTCGGGACTCAGGGACTGCAGATGCCCGCCAAGTGTAAGAAGCAGAGTGCGATCTTGACATATAGCTCTCACACAGTCAGCGGGAGTGTGCGGCGTAGGATGACACGAGGACTGAGTAGACTGACTAGCAGAGCTGCCCGTGCCGCTGATAGTCGGTCGTCGTCGTTGTCCTTGGCCTTTGACATAGTTCTTCTTGACAACCGACGCCCTCTCCCACAACTCCTGATCAATCGACGGCCGCGGGGTGCCTTCAGGATAACGCTCGTCCATTAGGCTGTTATAAGTATCCTGTCAGCATTTTAAAAATAAATTAGTTAAAAATAAATATAAAATGCTTAAGAATGACATACATATTTATAAACATATTAAAGTTATAAAAACAAATTACAGCTATCTGGACAGCCTCAGGCAAACCATCGCGGGTGGCCACGTACACATCCAGCCAATTAATAGGCTGATCCTGAGTCCGAGTCTCCTATAAAACATGTCTATATATTAATATATAAACATGTGATATACTATACTAATTATTGACAGTTGTAAAATACGTACCCGTGCAGCAATATGCTGCAGCTGTGATATACTGCCGCCCCTATATGTGCCTTTTGCCTTGGCACCTTCAGGTACACCTGAGGCTCTGTTAGTGGCGGCAGTCTTACGTCTTTTATTCCAGCTCTCACCCCGCCACAGCTCACACATATCAGCCCATATGGTCGGCGCGCACCACCAGGGGCTATGCTCGTGCATGTATTGCTCACCCTCCCCTGGATGGTCGACTGATGCATTATTCAGGGCTTTCTGTCGTTCCTTGTTCAAGTTATCTTTTGTTCGGACGACACACTTTTGCCAGAACAATGTCTGTATTTATTGATGCATGTGCGTCGTCCCATCTATACCTCTTCTGCAAATAAAACAACAATAATAATATTAAGACGATGATAATATAATCCAACACTAATAAACAATATTAGTTCATTTTTTTTTGCATTATCTGTTAGAATTAAATAAATTATACCTGAAATTCAGCCCAAACTGCATCCTTATGGGCGAGAGGTGTGCTCGCCCACGTAATCACCGGCGTAGGCCAGTTCTGTAAGCATAATTGTGAAATGCACTTCACAATCTTGTTATCTTGAAAATCCCTATAATATACAATAATTAATATACATTAAAGATAATATTAGTATATATCTACAACATTAACGATCATATTGGAGATTGGTTATATGTAATAGCTAGATAACGTACGTGCTGTCCGGAGGAGGTCTGATCTGTATAAGAATGCGGTCATCTGGATTACTTGGGCCTTCGGGACATGATTAGGCCCCCGACCTAAGCCGCGCTTTTTTAGCGGGGCTTCAGAAGACATCTATAAATACAAAATTATATGAAACAACTAAGAAGGAAAAAATATCACCAAAATCACACAAAGGAAATATTAAAAAAAAATTACCCATGCTTCTAATTTATTCTTCATTTTTATTTATTAAAGTTAGTAATCTTTATTTTGGGGAAAGAGGGAGTATTAAGGAGAATACATGACTACATTGTCAAGATACATGACTACATTGTCAAGAAAAGGCCATATAAAATTGTTATCAACTGGCTACCACTCTAGAAAAGAAAAGAAGAGAAATGGAATCCAACTTTCGAAAAAAATAAAAAAGATTTTTAAGATTTGTTAAAATAATCTTAATATTTCTTTGAACAATCATAACTTAATCAAATTCTAATAAATTTTGTTAAGCACGTCCACTTAGTTTTGATGCACTTATCTTCTCAATACAAATAATAATATCTTCTATTACTAAAATGACAGCATAGATTATTTGCAATTTTTAAATTGAGTTTAAAAGAAGAAGAGAAGCTCGATTATGCATTTGTTTCCTATAAATTAATTGTTATCTTTCTCAAAAAAAAAAGATTTTGATTCCACAAAGTACAGACTGTAATATCAGACACACTTTGGTTATTTTAACAATTTTGGAAAACAAAATTTGACTGCTCTAAAGTTTAAATTGAACATAAATAGTAGATGGAAGAATGGTTACATCTCAAAATCAAATTGCC
Source organism: Aralia elata (assembly GCA_034770075.1). Taxonomy (NCBI): domain Eukaryota; kingdom Viridiplantae; phylum Streptophyta; class Magnoliopsida; order Apiales; family Araliaceae; genus Aralia; species Aralia elata. The sequence continues at coordinate 17,055,914 of CM068386.1, read as the reverse complement.
ATAATAACGAAACTGAACAATTAATACATGAGCGCATGGGTAGCTTTACCTTAGCTTGTTGCCACCAACAATTGTCTTTGCACATGGGATTTGATTGTTATGGACATGAGCAGAGACAAATTACCATAAATGTTTCTATTCCAGTTAATTCAAAACAATTACATAAAAGCAAAAATTACCCAGAATAACTGTCTAACGTAATTGTTCATCGATTACTGAAGCAACTCTATAAATTAAATTTTCAATTTCTCTCTTCCAAATATCAAAAACACAAATAGGGCATTATACTCAGATGATGAAAATTTCAAACAATAAATTTCAGTACAAGGAAAATTTATACAAGGAAAACCATACCCGATGGAACGACAGAACGGGACGACGACGACGACGTGGGCAGGTCCGGCGACGGGGAGGAGGCGGCAGTAGGTCCGGCGACGGGGAGGCGACAGCAGGTCCGGCGTTGGGGCGGCGGCGGCAGCGACGGCGTCTCAGCTCTCTTCTCCCTCTCTTCTTTTTATTTAATTTCTTCTTCGTCTGATGAGATGGCCTGGTTCTGTTCGATTGACTGGGAGTTAAATGCATCAGCGACCGCTATCAGCGACCGGGGGCGGTCGCTGTTTTTTAGTGACGTGGCTTTATTAGCGACCGCATTCGGTCGCTGTTACCAATTTGGTCGCAGTTAGTCTTCCCGCGAACAATTGAGCCAATTTTTTGGGCGGCAAAATTGACTTAGCGACCGAGCAGCGACCGCATGCGGTCGCTGATATTAGCCAGCGACTAGATATATGTTCAGTCGCTAATATCGGTCGCTAGTAATAACATTAGCGACCGGATAGTGCGGTCGCTGAAATATTTGGTCGCTGTTGACCAATTTTCTTGTAGTGCCTTGCGCAGAAAGTAGCAGAACTAGAACAGAAGTTGGCAGTTGTTACTCAGGTGAAGGAGTTGCATCCTGAGATTGACTGGGTTCGGGCTGACACGTCCACAATGATGCCTTCTATGGAGAGTTATAACGACATTGGCGACCCTTATGACTATACACACGTATATGATCGTCTCATGCACTACTATGATCACTCTGATGTTACTAAATGTCAGATATTTGTTAAGACTTTGAAGGAGGGTGCCCGATTATGGATGACATCTTTACCGCCCAGCTCCATCGACTCTTGGAAAGAATTATGTGACAAGTTTCAAGACCGCTTTGGAAGCAATAAAAGGAGGGAAAAATTGACAGCTTCCCTTATGCATGTCAAGCAACAGCCGAATGAGAGTCTGAGCTAATTACATGAAGAGATTCATGGAGGCGGTCAGAACGGTTGACAAATCTTAACGCCCCACATGCCCTCAGATTCTTTACTACTGGGCTAGAATATTATGGAAGTCAAAGAAGTTGATGAAAGATATAATGTTTAATCCTCCAAAGGATTTGTCCAAAGCGTATAATAGGGCAGAAAACTTCATCGCTATCAAGGAGGCTCTTGGGAACCTGAAACTGCAGATGCGCACGATAGATTAAGCCTAAGGATCAGGATAGGAGCTATAATCCTAGGTCCGAAACGCAGCCAATGAAGAAGTTTTAATGGAGGGAATTCGGGAAGCGGTCAACCTCTCTTCCCGAACCAGAATGTTAATAAGATTTATACCCCCTCAATACTGATAGGGCAAGGATCCTAGAGGAGATTCGAGACAAGCTGTATTTTGAGCCATGCCCAACAATTACCCATCCACAAAGGGGAGATCAAAGGCGGTACTGTAATTATCACCAGCACACTGGGCACTCAACAGAGGATTGACATCATTTGAAAATTTTGATCGAGAAGAACGTTCAGAACGGGGAACTGGTGCATTATATTACTGGTTGGGAAGGTTCAAGAGGAAGATGGCAAGAGGGTGCTAATCGGGACCAGCCTAAGGATCAACAACCCGAACAGAACCAACCAACCCACCGGATAATGGATGTCATTACGGGTGGTTTGGTCGGAAGAGTGATTGGGAAGAAGCGTTGTGGCGCGCTGGCTTCAATACTGACAGTGTCCGAACAACCTGTCAAAAGGGATCAGTTGTATCTTGGCACGGTTATTTCTTTCACCGATGATGATTTCCCATTTGAGTCGGTTGAACTGCACGAAGGAGCTCTAGTGATCACTGCTCAGGTTGGGCCAGTTGATGTGAGAAGAATCATGATTGATAACGGGTCCTCGACGGATATCCTCTACACTTATTGTGACGCCCCAAATTCAGGTATCATTACCCTCAGATTTGGTGCTCGCGATCCATTATATAACCTGTTATTCTACCCATCACATTCAATAACCTGTAATATTACAACAGTTCTTACAAAATATTATATACAACATCGTATCCTAGGTTGTCTAACATTTAACATTACATATCATGCTACCAAAAATATTACATCATATCAAATTTATCTATTTACATTGCTACTCAAACCATTACAAAAGATTATAGTTAATTATGTGATTATTCTTGTAACTTTCCCTTTTCGTTGTTAGTTATCGAACCTCTAGCCTTTTTGTTCTTAATTGAAATATATTTAGCAAGAATGAGCAATCAAATTACCCAACAAGTATAATTATTTATAATAAAACAGTTTATAAAGAAGTAAGGGGTTGTTCAATATCTGAAAGGGATATCATCTGAAGAAACCAACATTAACTGAGAAAGATCGGTGATTTCTTTGGAAATAATAAACTCTTGAAGCAAAGATTCACAATAGAGCTCAGATAAGTAACTAAGGGTCATAAGACCTTGAACTATGTCCCAGGTTAGAATGTATTTCTACATTAACCTTTATCAGTCAAAAACTGTTGACGACCATCTTCGTACGTCGGGTGATCAGAACTTTGTACTTCTGTATTGTGCACAAACATATTAACGCAATAGCGTAGTTCAGAACCATAGTCTCCGATAATATGTCCCCTATTTATAGAGTTGTTCAACTCAGTTTATCACAAGAATTCATATTAATAGCAATCTCAGGGGGTATAACTTCTTAAAGTAACAAAAACTTTTAGAACGTATATCGACTATGGTCTAGCTGAAATCAAATGGCACAGACTTACAATGTAAACTCATATACCAAAAAGAGCTTCAATAGTAGCACACAAGCTTTGAATAACATTCGAGTAATGGATTCATAAATACGTTATCAATTCAAGATACAAGAATATTCATCGTGGTTTAATGAAACTTTTATTAGATAGAAGCTTTTTCAACAAGGTTGCAATTTAAAAAGGAAAGTTAGTATACTTGCCTTCGCGTCGAAATGCTATCGATTCAACTCGTTGTTGTGCTTTCGAAGCGGTATTATCTTGTATCATACCTATGTAGCACACATAAGGTTACTATATAGCTTAATGCTAATTCACTTCATAAACTTTGATATACTTCACTTCAAACCTTAATATACATATTTTTCTGTAATTATATCCGCCTTAGCCCATTTAGTACACAACTATCCCTTGTATTAACTTCATTGTGTAATTAGAATTATTTGTGGTTCAATATATATAAATATATCATACATTTAGCTTAAACTCGTATTTAAATAATTTATTTCTAATTTTATTCAATTATTGAATTTATTTATGATTCAATATATTAATTATAGATAATATATTAATTCTTATATATTTTTATTAACTTATTCTTACCTTGTATACATTTCATGTCAAAATGCATAAAACAAGCCCAAACATACAACAAGCCCTACTAGGCTAGTCACAGCAGCGCAGCGCGCGCGTGCGACTGCTGTTGCTGCCTACAACAGTTGCCTAGCCCGGCTGTTGCTCCATGATCAAGTTGCTTGCTTTGCCATTTTTCAGATTATAGACCATACTTCCGATCAAAGCAAAATTTTGATATGTTATATAGGGTATGACAAGCTATTTTTAAAAAATACTAACCAACTAAAACGGGTATCCTAGATGGGTTTTTTAACTGAGCATGAACAAGTTATTCTTTTCCAAAATAGGTTTCGAACCTTATTAGGCTTACAAAAACCACTCAATTTACTTTATATAATATACATAAGGATGTTCTTGACCTCAAACCTCACTCAATTCCATTATTTAGGCTTAACCGCCCCTAAGAGGACTTTTATCAAACATAATGTGTGCATCAGTTTTAGGGACAAAGTTCATTAGTGTTTAAGGAGTATTAAACCCAAAAAATTTCCTTCCTTAGCACAACAACACAATATCCCTTCCTTGCTAAATTATAGTTATCACAACAATTACACCCTTAATTCTATACAAAACATTCAATCTTTTCTACTAAAATCAAAAGTTAGAACTTACCTTGTTATAATGGTTTAATGAGCTGAATTTTACTCTTATGGATTAGCTATACACCTCTTTATGCTGCCCCTGCTAGCCGAATTATGCCTCAACCCATATTACACTTTAGGTTCTTGTTGAATTCCTTAGTTTTAATCGAAATATTAAGGTTTTTGGTATAAAATGATAAGTTGGAGATTCTAAGGGCCCGTTCGGGAATGACTTATTTTAAAATGACTTATAAGTTAAAATATAAGTTAAATTATAAGTTGTTTTAAGTTGTGACTTATAAGTAAAAGCGTTCGGCAGATAATGACTAATAAGTTACAAATTAAGTTAAAACAAGTTATGAAAGTGTTCGACTGATAATGACTTATAAGTCAATTTTAAATGTAAAATTACTAAAAAAGACATTATAAACAGCTTATTCTTAGTAAACAGCTTATTATTTAAACAGCTTATTAGTAAACAACTTATTTAAACAGCTTATTAGTAAACAACTTATTATTTAAATAGCTTATTGGTAAATAACTTATTTAAACAACTTATTGGTAAACAACTTATTATTTAAACAACTAAATATTGGAAAACAACTTATTAATAGTAAATAGTTTATTATTTAAACAGCTTATTGGTAAATAACTTATTATTTAAACAGCTTATTGGTAAACAACTTATTATTTAAACAGTGTATGATTGTTAAACAACTTATTGATAAACAACTTATTATTTAAACAGCTTATTGGTAAACAACTTATTATTTAAACAGCTTATTGGTAAATAACTTATTTAAACAACTTATTGGTAAACAACTTATTATTTAAACAACTAAATATTGGAAAACAACTTATTAATAGTAAATATATTATTTAAATAGCTTATTGGTAAAATAGCTTATTATTTAAACAGCTTATTGGTAAACAGCTTATTATTTAAACAACTTATTGGTAAATAACTTATTATTGATAAACAACTTATTATTTAAAAAGGAAATTATAAAAAGATACATTGATTTAATATCATATCATAATAATCATCCACAATCAAACTAAATAAAAATATAATGCAACAACAATTTTATACAAAGGTCACGAGACTATTTTCAAATAATTTAAGTTCTTTTTTTGAGGGAGAATAAATAATAATAAAGTAAAAAAATAAAAGGGAAAAGAAATCTTTTCTAGCTTGACTGACTACTCGGTTAAAATATATCCACATTGTTGGTTTGTGGTGTGGGCAGTTCAATTCATAAGGTAATAATGAGTCACTAAAGTGAGAAATGCCCCCTTACTACTATTAAATAAGTATTCAGTAATAAATAAAAAAATATTGACCCATAGAGTTAAAAAAGAAAATCATATAAAGGAATCTTTTATTTATTTTATTGGAGCTTTATAACTTCTTTTTTTTAAAAAAAAAATAAGCTCAAAAAAAATAACATTTAAAATTTAAAATATTTTTATTAAGTTATAAACTGAGTTCAACAACCGTCAATGAATTAAAGAAAAATTGATATCTGAATATTTATTTATTTAGTTAGTTATCAACTTATAGCTTGTTGGGCACTTGAGCTAACATTTTTAGCTTATTTACCAAACTTAACAATTTATATTTTAATAAAGTAACTTTAAAAATTACGCCAAACAGAATTCTTTAACTTACCGAATAATGAGCTTAAATCACTAATAAATTATAAGTTGTTTTATAAGCTACGATAGAGAGGGGAGGGCCATAATGTGTTCATGGCAGATTAATCTTAGTTAGGAGGGGTAGAGATGTAATTTACCAAGACAATAGAGGGGTAATATAGTCATTACATTTGGTCAAAATAGCTTATTCAGAATGACTTATAAGTCATTATTTTTTAAGTCACAAATTGTTACTTATTTTTTTTGACTTATAAGTCAAAAAATAAGTCATAAAATAAGTCATAGCCAAACACTAAAATAGTAAAAAGCTCCTTATAAGTTGGTTTGACCAACTTATAAGGAGCTGCCGAATAGCCCCTAAGAGAGTAAAAGGAATAGAGTGGAACAAAAATAGAGAGCAGAGGAAAATAGCATGAAATGGTACTGCAGATTTCATAGCTTTCCTTTTACAACTAACAACTTGGCTTAGTCATTCTAAGAAAACTTTAAAATTAAACAGCTCATGCTTAGGACTGTGTTTAGTGTCTTGATTTTTATTTCCTACAATGCCGCCTTATGCTTGATCCAATGAATCACCAATACCCACTTACTTAGCTTCTCTTTTAATTCCTTTAAATTCCAAAATTTTGGTTTCCAGCATGTTTATACGTATAACTACACTAATATCTCTTATGCTAACATATTACATCTACACAATATATAATACTTCTTTTATTTTCACATGTGTTATTATTCCATATATTCCCATTAAAATGAACTAATTACTTATAATATAAACCATTTCACTAATTATGAAGTCAATTTCATACTTAATATAATTCTCATACTAAATTACTTAAATATTCAGTATTTATCTCATCAATTATTAAATAACTTATATATATATTTAATAATTGCATTCCCTCATTTTCACCCTTAAATTGTTCTTGAACAATTTAAATAACATATAAATTATTCATTAAATCAAATAAGTAATTCGATTTACAATTATTTTTATTTCTAAATCTCAAATAATTTTATAGCACCAATATTGCCACATATCACATATATAATTATATTTAATTATAATTTAATCATAAAGCATATATTTGTAATATAATATTATTTTATTCACATATATGTACTGTACAATATTCTCGGATATCACACTCATGCTTATCAGATGTTAGATCTGAAAGGTCAGAAGATGGAAGTTGGATAGGAGTCTCCGTTATACGGGTTCAACAACGATCCTGTCCTTGTGGTCGAAATAATAGAATTATTTGTCACCTTTTGGCATGGTTCCTCAGCAGGTGTAGAACAACGTCAAGTTCTTCATGGTTCAAGTGGATTCAGCTTACAACGCTATTCTGGGTCGGACAACGTTAGCCGCATTGCAAGCGATAATGTCTATACCCCACTTTAATATTAAATTTCCTACACCAAATTGGGTCGGCGAAGTCAAAGGAGATCTGGACATCACTTGAAGATGTTATCACAATACCTTGATTTCATCGGGGGTCGGGGTTAGTATGTAGAACCAGATGATGGAGATTGAGATGGAGCCGTTTACAAAGGGTGCTAATGAACCTCTGGCCCTTCCAGCAGAGGAAACAGAAAATATAAAGTTGATTCCAGGGAATCTAGAAAGATTGGTAAAGATTGGGTCGGGATTACAAGAACCCCTTCGGACGAATTTTGTTAAGCTGTTAAGGGTGTATGTAGATATATTTTCTTGGGAGCCTATCGATATGCCACGGATTGACGAGAAGATAGCCGTTCACAAGCTGTGTGTGGATCTTGCCCGAAAACCTGTTCGATAGAAGAGAAGGGTCTTCGCCCCGAAGCGGTAGAAGATTATTGACGATGAGGTGGCTAAGTTATTGGCAGTAGACTTCATCTTTGAAATCAACTATTCGGAGTGGTTGGCCAATGTGGTGCTGGTTAGAAAGCAGAACGGGAAGTGGAGGATGTGTATTAACTACACGGATTTGAACAAAGCTTACCCGAAGGATTTTTACCCTCTGTCGAATATCGATCAACTCATCGATGCTACTTCTGGGTACAAATTATTGAGCTTCATGGATGACTTTTTGGGATATAATCAAATTTTAATGTGTAAAGAAGATATCCTGAAGACGACTTTTATTACTTATCGGGCGATATATACTTATAAGAAGATGGACATTTCTGGCTGATAAATGCGGGAGCCACCTATCAGCGGATAATGAACTACATGTTCAGGAAGCAGTTCAGCCGCAACATGGAAGTATATGTAGATGATATGATTGTTAAAAGTGCATCGGTACGGGGCCATTTGGACGATCTAGAAGAATGCTTTCAGACTATTCGGGATCATAACTTACGCCTAAACCCGACCAAGTGCACTTTCAGTATTGGTTTGAGTAAAATTCTGGGATATCTGGTAAGCAAAAGAGGGATTAAGGCTAATCCGAAAAAAATTAAAGCAATATTGGATATGAATTCTCCGCAGACTTTTAAGGATGTGCAACAACTGACAGGTCAGATCGCAGCGTTTAGGAGGTTTATGTCCAAATCTGCAGAACGATGTTTTTCGTTCTTTAAACACTCTAAAGGGGTCTAAAAATGAAAATACCTTCTAATAGACCTTGGACTGTGAAGACGTGTTCTAGGGGATCAAGAAGAGTACTTATCCTCGACTCCATTGTTGATGAAGTCAATCTCCAAGGAACTGTTATATCCTTATTTGGCGGTGAGTTCATTAGCGGTTGGGGCAATTCTGGTTAGAGAATTGCGTGGAAAGAAATTACATGTATATTACATCAGTTATGCTCTTCGAGATATAAAGACTCGGTACCCAAACCTAGAAAAATTTACCTACGCATTAATTATAGCTAGTCGGAAGCTTTTGGCACTACTTCTAGGGTCAGGTGATAGTGGTATATATAGATCGGCCCCTTAAAAAAGTGTTACATAAGCCGGAGGTCTCGGGTCAACTTGATCCATGGGCCATGGAGTTGGGGCAATATGTTCTGGAATATCATCCACGGACAGCTATAAAGGGTTAGGTATTGGTCGATTTTATGGTGGAGTGCTCATTCTCCGAACCGAAACTCTTCGGATCAACCCGATTTAGGTTGTGTGGGCTCGGTCACTAATGTTCAGCTGGCACAGTCCTCATGGACTCTCTATGTTGACAGGTCTTGAACTTCGGATGTTAGCGGAACCGGTGTGATATTGACCAGTCCTGATGGGTTTAAGGTTTAACAAGCTATCCGATTCAAATTCAAGGCCATGAATAATGCGGCAGAATATGAGGCGATACTAGCCGGGTTGCAGTTGGCCAGAAGTCTAGAGGTTCGATGCTTAATTGTATTCAGTGATTCACAGTTGGTCATTAGCAGATTGTAGGAGAATACGAGGCTCAGGAGGCAAGAATGACTAAGTACTTAACTAACGTCAAGGATCGGCTCCATTACTTCGACTCTCATTCATTGCAGCATGTGGATCGATCTGATAACACTGTGGTTGATGCCTTGTCAAAATTGGCTACGACTGAAGTGAGTTCTTTCGGTGGATCAGTATATTTAGAGGTCTCGATACCTTAAGAAATGAGAGGATGGAGGTCTTATCGATAGAGAGATCTAATTTCTGGCTTACACCTTACCTCGATTACCTCAGTAATGGAAAATTGCCTTCAGATCGGATATTAACAAAGAAAATAAAGCATGAGAGTTCGTATTTTATCTTAATCGATGGGGATCTATACCGACGGGTTTTTTCTTCCTCGTCGTTGAAGTATTTGGTACCATCCGAAGTAGCTTATGTCCTTCGGGAGTTCCATGAAGGGATTTGTAAAGATCACATGGGGCCAAGACGTTAGTGTACAAGGTGTTAAGGTAGGGATATTACTGGTTGACTATGTTTCAGAAGGCTAAGGACTATGTGAAGAAGTGTGTCAAATGTCAACTCAACAATCCTCTTCTGCATCAGCCTCCCGAGGAGCTGTCTTCGGTTCTGTCCCCGATCCCCTTCGCAATCTGGGGAATTGACAATTTGGGTCCGTTGTCGAAGGCTAAAGGTTAAGTTAGTTTTGTGGTAGTAGCTATTGATTACATGACCAAGTGGGTGGAGGCTAAACCTCTTCGAACAATCATTGAGTAGGAGTGTTTAAAGTTTTTGAAAGAATCTGTGGTGTTTCGATTCAAAATCCCTAGGGTTCTGGTATCGGATAATGGGTGTCAATTTGTAGGCTCTAAGTTTGAGGAGTTCTTGACAGATTTGAATATCCAACATTGAAAAACGTAGGTAGAACATGATCCTCAGTTTAATGGTCAAGTAGAGATGACGATTCGAACATTACTTAACGGTACTAAGAGAAGGTTGGATGAAGCCAATGGTCGTTGGTCAGAAGAGATGCTTAGTGTTCTGTGGGAATATCGGACTACTCCTCAGATAACAATAAGAGATTCGCCGTTCAGGTTGACTTATGGGATCGATGACCCTCATCCCAGTGGAGATCGGATCTCCCTCTCTTCGATTCAGTTAATATAAGGATTGTACAATGATAAAGGTCTTCGGTTTAATGTGGATCTGTTGGAGGAAGTTCGAGATTCAGCATTGATACAGTTAACAATCTATCAGCGCAGGACTGCTCGACATTATAACCGAGGTGTTAACTAAGAAGGTTTGACGTCAATGATTTAGTGCTTCGGGAATTTGAGGTGTCTACTCTCTAGAACATAGGCAAGCTTATGCCTAACTGGGAGGGTCCTTACGAAGTAATTGACGTGCTGAACTCCGATACTTATTGGCTCCGGGCAATGGATGGAATAGAGATAAAGAACACTTGACATGTTAGAAGACATCGAAAATACTTTCAATGAATTATGTCATTTTATTCTTATAGCTTTGTAACTTCATCAATTTATTAATAATAAATTCGGTTGGATAGTTAGTTTTTTGCTTGCAAAAGTCTTCATGTCATTCATATATATGTCCAGGATCTTTACAAAGTTTAATAATAAAAAGGACGAAAAAAATACATATGCTTATTGGATAGAAGGGGGGTCGTGAGAATTAAAGGGTCAAGACAGGTTGCTAACATCTTTTCTTTGTCCTTCTCCCTTGCACTTTGATAGCCATTGCCAAATTACTTCATGATTGCCTCTCTCAGTTCAGGAGAGACCCTATATTCAGCGATGAATTGCTATTTAGTGGCTTTAGTCATTGGAGGACATTGGGCTTTTAGCTCAGCGTATTCCTTCCCGAATGCATCGTCGACCTTGATTAAATCCATCATCTTCTTATGTATGTCTTCGACCTGGCTTTAGAGGGTTACCACGACCTTCTTCAGTTTTTCGTTCTTGCTCTTCAGCTCGTCTCGGTCCACTAGGAGCTATTTCATTTGTTCGACTAGCTCGGAGCATTGCCATTTTACTGTCTTCAATTCACGCGTTAGCTCCTAGCAATGAAAGGTGGTATTTACATGGAGGCTCTATTCTTTTTCAAGACCGAACGTCACGACTTGAACTCTAAGCTGAAGACGAGCGATTTCGACTTCTAGTTCCTTTTCTTTGGCAGTTATTTTGGAAAGTTGGCGCAGGGTTCGGGTAAGAACAATATTAGACTACAATACGGAGCACTTAATTCAGAATTAAGGAAAGTGGAAAATTTACATAAGAGGTGTTATAAGTAGGTGTATTTACCTGACCCTGATGCATTACATTGGCATAAATGAGTTATTGGGGAGTGATGTCTTCAAATATGTCGTCATCTTTCAAAAGGATGAAGTTCTCGAAGAGTTCGTACGGATAATCTTTCGGATTCTCTGGTCATAGCATCATTAAGGTGAGAGCATCTCGTGTTTAGGCAAATATGGACGAAGATCCAATTGATTGGGGAGTTGGGGTTTGTTTAGGGTTGGGGATCGGAGGTCGCTTCCGCCTGAGGTTTTTTGGTGGGTGGTTCGGAGGATGGCCCTTCACGTTTCTTTACTTTTCTGCTGGATTGAATTCAGTGGTCTGGATGGATTTGAATCTAGTGGTTTGGATGAGTTTGGGTTTGGTGGTTTGGATGGGTTTAGAAGTTGTAGTTTATTATGGTTCGGTAGGAGGTGTTTTAGTGGATGCCTTGACTAACTTCCATTTCTTTTTTAGTATGCTATTTCTTTCTTCGATCGTCATGTCTAAGGGGCTTTTTTCAATAAAGGATGGAGTAGGGATAATGGAGGTTGGCTTTGTTTTGATGGGGGAAAGATTCAGTATTGGGATGGCAGAGATCGGTTGTATCAGGAGGGGGGATTCGGATTGTTAGTTAGGTTGTGGGATCGTTTTCGGGGGGATCTTTCGCCTGGCTGGTTTGATTGGTTGGTTGTCTCCCGGATGAGATCAAATGCTGTCTTGGGAAGTGTTCGGGGTGCAAATGATTGGCCGACCTCGGTGGTCGATGTCAGTTTGAGAAGGCGCACTACATATGGGAAGAAGTTAGTAAGAAATAACAACTGTTTATATATATGAAGGTAATGGGTTCTACTTACGTTTGTGTTTGTGTAGCCAGGATTGATCGTTAGCAGATCCATTCGTCAATCCTCTGTTTGTATCCTCGAGTAGAAGGATTTGAATTCATCGACTTGATCTCTGCGGAACTTGTCAAACACAAAGTTGGCCCTTGAGGCCTCGGCCCAACCGGGAAGGAGATATGTGTTAGGGCCTCGGATGTAAAACCAGTGGGAGTGCCACCTCTTGTTATTAGAGGGGTTTTCATCCAGATTCGCTTGTTTGGTTGTTTGTTTAGTTGGTAAACCTATTCTTTGGATCGACCTATGGTGAATAGGGCAAAAACGAAATCAATGGAGGGTTGGACACCGCATTCGTGGTAGAAAGCGATAAAGCATATGAGGTGGATGTAGGAGTTCGGCACAGGTTGTACGAACTCGATTCCGACGAAACCAAGGAAGGTGGAGATGAACTCGTGAATGGGGAATCGGACCCTGTATTTTAGTGCGTAGAGGGGGATGGCGGTCCAACCATTGGGGCGACAGTACATCTTCTCGTAAAGCTTTGGTGCGCGAAGTTCGTATTGGCTGGGGATGAGGTATTGCTGGCGTATGTCTTGAAGGGCTTGTTTACTAATGGAAGATCAAGTATTGATGTGAGAATTGGATTTCTCTGATGAGTACTCCTCAAGCATCTTCATTTCGACGATTTTAGCTTTGGTCCGAATTGGTGATGGAGTGCCTTCTGTGGCGGAAGAAGTGGTTGGGACTTGGGGGCGGTGGCGATGGTGGAGGTGTTTTAGGGTTGTTGAGGTTCTGTGTTTTGGGTAATGGAGGTGACGACGAGGGTAATTTCAGTTGGGAGTTAAGTTATAAGTTGAGCAGAACAAGAGATGGTTTCAGCAATGGGTTGAGCGGTGGGAGAGGTAGACTAAGTAGTGTTGCTTGCCATTTTTAACCGGAGACTGTTGAGGTTTAATGGTGTGTGGCCTGAGAATGTTGTTGCAGTGGTGAGAAAAAGAGATCGATGTTCTTTGGATGATTTTAGATCTGAAAATGAAATGACGGTTCTTTTTAGGGGGAATGGATTTTTGATGTGACCTTCCGTGTACACACGTTTCCCAAACTGCGGCTGGTAATGATGGTGGTGGGGTCCAGTTTTTCACATGGCATGGAAGAGACTGTTTGGCTTCGATGATAGCAGTTGTTGTTTATTTGTGTACTCTCTTATTATAAGCCTATTTTAACAAGAGAGTGAGGGGTAATATTGGGGCATGATTTTGTGGGCCCGACTGATTTGTTAGGACATATCCCACGTAGCGGAATTTTCCTATGTGGCGGTATATTTTTGTTAGGAGATTTGATTCCTAAAGGATCTGCAATTTTAATTATGATTTACTTCCAATTTTTATGGGAACAATCCAGATTTACTTCTATCTAAGTATGGTAACTGACATGATAAGGAGTCCTATTTCCATTCGAGGACGGGTGTGTTAAAGCGCTGTGAGCAACTATGAATACACGGCTATATCCTAATTTACAGGTAATAATACTTTGATTATTTTGAGCACTAAAGTATTAACATGCCTCCATTGTTAACCTATTCTTCAGCCTGTACTTATTCTCATACTGGAGCTATCCTTCGGTGACCCAAGCCATCAACTTCCTCAGTTTGATGTTCGTTTCTGTATAGGATTTGGCTCGTTATTTGGTGATTAGACGAGCGGACGGATCTTGGCGTTAACAAGTAAGGGTCGTGATAAAAGGTCCGAAGAGGGGAAAAGAACGGATAGCCGATCCCAAGGCAACACGTGACAGAACTCTAGAGAAAGCCTTCTTGTGTGTCTTGTAGAGTGGAGAATCAAAAAGTCCTTTCTCTTAGAATGAGAGGACTATTTATAGGAGAGGAATGCTCTAGTAAGTAGTCATGTTTTGGCACATGATTAGGTCATGTGCCTGGAATGTGACTACAAGTCAATTACTAGAAATGCCTTCCATTGCCAAAAGTGACGCCTAGGTCCTCCAGTCCTTTTATCCACTGATCTGAATCCTTTGACCATTTTTCAATAGAAGTTGTCTACATAAGCCTTTTGCCTAGGAACTTACGGAGGCCCATTCAGTCTTTTTATCGATCCTTTCCTTATTTGATTAAATCGTGTTTTTGTTTCATTCGTTTTTAGAAAAGATATAACGATTCGGAAGTTGACCAACGGAGGCCCCCAAGGGAAGTTGTGGCTGTACCTTAGAGTGGCCTAATCCAAAGGGGTCGAACCCTAGGTTCGAGCCGCTTTTAGGTTCATCTTGTTCTTTAGGTGTTAGCCCTATTATTGTGTCATAGAGGACTGCTCTATGATCTTCTGATGCCTTAGCACATTTGATGCAGAGGACTGCTCTACTTAATCTTCAGACATTCTCTCGTATGTTATGTTATAGAGTACTGCTCTATGATCTTCTTCTGCTTTACTGAGACTGTCTGAGTACCTCTGCTATCTTAGGCTCAACTCTACGATCATTTGATCTGGCTATTGCTTTTCTACTCTACGATCTTGTCTTTGGTGTAAATCATAGAGTCTTGATGGATCGTAGAATGGGTGTTTGAGTTGTCCTGTGATCTCTGTTATGACTTGATGCTTCGGATGTACTCAGAGATCTTTGTTTGTCTGATAGTTCATGCTCAGCTTTACTTAATAGTCTTTATGAAGATCGCTACTTTAACTTTGAGTGTTCAAGCAGAGACTGCTCTACGTTGTTGTTTGATTGTAGACTATTCATGGGAGTCGTAGAGTGGCTGACTGGACTGACTCTACAAACCCATATTAGCACAACGATCTTCTCTTTGAGAATATTCTGCAGTGCACACTCTACGATTCCGAGTAAGCTCCTTGATCTGCCAAGCCATACTCTACGTTTGCTTTGCAAGTTCTGCAATGACATGCTCAACTCTACGATGCACCTGATCGCTCTTCATTCTGCGATGTGCCTGTTATACTCTACGATTTCGAGAGCGAGCTATGCTCAAGCTTGGCCCCAACTCTACGATGCTGAGAGAGTGTTGCCGAGTGAGCTCTACGATCTGCCGAGCCTTTCACTGTATTTGTCTGGCAGACTCTACGATCTTGAGAGTTAGCATTGTGATGCCGAGACAACTCTACGATCTACCGAGAGAGCTCTACGTCTTGTTGAGAGTGCTCTATGTTCTGTCGTGAGAACTCTACGTCCTACCGAGAGTGAACTCTATGATCTGTCGAGCTTCACTCCACGTTTGCCTGGCAAACTCTACGATGGCATACTTGACTCTGCGAAGTTGGCTGGACTCCAAATTGGTTGACTGCTTTGCGATCCTTCACTGGATGTTAGTGCAGTACTTTACGATCAGTCTGGCCCTTGCTTATACATATAATATTTCTGCTCATAAGATCAACCTAACAATTTGATCTTTTTCTATTCTAAGTCTTTGTACATCAAATTCATTTAAGGACTTTACAATACCTAATGTTACAAACATGTTTTGATCAGATAGATATTCATTCAGCTTAGATCAACCTAACATATTTGATCTTTTACTTCTAAGTCCTTGTACATATATCAGTAAGGACTTTACAAGGCTTTAACAATATGAATGTTCTTCTTAACCTTTTGTCATCAATCAAATCACATATAATGAATAATGGTAATCTTATGCAGATCTTATAACATTCTTCCCCTGTGATAATGGACTTAACGATCGCATGCAGATTCCCAACAAAATATATAATGTACATATATTTATTCTCTTATCACATAAGTCACATAAATATATATAACACATATATTTTACATTTAACTCGCTACGTCTCATAATAAGAATTTTATTTATTAAATTCTTATTATAATTATTCTTCTTGAAAAATCCGGGTTGTTACAAAATCGATAGGTTTTAAATTAAAATGTGTCTTTAAGTTTATATGTTCAGTATTTTGAGACGGGCTATTATTCAATGTTAAATCTATCTCAAAATCTGAAAATTTGACACAAAAATGTATTCGTCTCTAAATTTCTATCTCATATACAAGTTTTTGGTAGTGACAAATAAATATTGAATTTCTAAGTTGCAGGTCTAAGTCATGTCTACTGCCTGTGAACTAGCAGAAACATAACTCTCAAAAACTAAAGCAAATAAATCAATAAATAATAAATATAAAAATTGAATTGAACTCTTATGAAACTCGATCGACCATTTTAATCTGGGAAATACAGCCATGATCTTTAACATAATAATGCCAGATAATGGCATTAATATAAGTAAATAATCGGGTTAATTATTTCTGAATGTCCTATATATAGATTAACTAATGGTTGTTGATAACGTAGTTAGAGTAATATTTATACTTTCAGCGCAACTACGCATTTGCAACACTTTTACTCTTGTTTAACCAATATTTTGAACTTTTAGCGTGTCACTTATACTCTGATAGCATAATTATTGTTATGACATTATAGTTAGAAGAAAATAATCATTAACTTACTTGGATGGCTACATACCTTTCGCCTTCATTGAACTTTGCCAGGCAACAAAGAATTATTGAACTTAGAAATGAAAAAGAAATATTCTAACAAAATTATTAAACAGAATATGCTGATCTATCCTTGGCGATGATCATGATGTTAAACTTATCCAGGATTCCCACTGCGAAAAAAGGAAGGAATATTTGAAGATAGGGTATTATGGTATATGCTAAAACAAGATTATCCACGAATAACCTCAATACCATCTGTTGTGCCATCTATAAATAGAGCTCGCCTTTGGACGAGAGATATATAGACATCAAGAACAAAAACAGAAAATATATATAGCAGGATTAACGGATAGTTATACATCGCTCGAGGAGATGGCACAAGCAGTGAGGCATGATAAGGTTGAGCTCGAGTCATTGTTGTCTCAAGCCAAGGAGAAGGCGTTGCTCCAAAAGGACAACCTGGGCCAGAAGGTAAATCTACTGAAATTGGAAACAAACATCATATATATATATATATATATATATATATATATATATATATATATATATATATATATATATCGGAGGTGTGACTTTACACCATTTTATATCGTCTTCGTGATTTTTTAAAATTTTTGACCGTTTGTAACATATTGTTACATATTGTTCAAAATATTTTAAGATTACATCTCTCTAATGTTGCAATGGATGATAATAATAGACGAGTTGAATGGTGCACACTCTATAATAAACTTTTGCTAAGAAACATTTTCAAAAAATAAATATTTAGCAGTACTTTTATAATTATTACTTTGAGAATATCAACGGTATAAGTTAAATATGTATATGTATATAGATAAATGCTGATATCCTTATTTTGCCTTACGTATCCTTAAAATATATAGCTAAAGTTGTTTCAAGCAACCGGAAAGGCGGCGTTGCCCCAAAACGACGACAAGGTCAAGGGGGTCCAGAAGGTAAGTCTACTGAAATTGTAAACAAACATCATACATATATAGATCATAGATCATATAGGCCTATATCATTCTTCACCGCTAGTTTGCTTTATATATCAATCCTTACAATAATGTGATTTTTTCTTGACTTATTCAGGCGCGTGAGGCTTATCTGCATGCAAATGAACTCACATATGCCAACCGTAGTGGCTGGAATTTTACGTAAGTAGAAATAAGGTTTAGTTAACCTAATTAAAGTCAATGGTCAAGGTTTTTATTTCATTCAGTTAAGAAAAGGGATTTATGTGCAATTATGTCATTAAATTGTACTTGCATTAAAAATGTTTCAGAATAAATAAATTAAGTCACCCAAGAAATTTAATTCTACTATCATTTTTTTACAGTCAGGGAAGAGCTGAATTAAAGGATAGCGAAGTCCTACAAGTTGATGGAGAATATTCGACAGAAAATCTTGAAAAAGGATCTTATGACGTGTATTTTGAGTTGATGCTTTCAAACGACTTTAACATATCATCACCGGTGCAATTTACACTTACTCTTTCGGATGGATCTGTGCAAACGCACAAAGAAGATTTGATGAATTATCCGAGCAACACAAAGACTTGGATCAAAGCTGGGAGTTTCTTCAACAGGGTTAATTTTGGAGATATCAAATTTGCTATCTCAGGGACTGAAAGCACGACGTCGAAGAAAGGTTTAGTCATCTATGGTGTTCTCATTATGTAACTTTCATGTTAACATCAGCCATCAAGCCCGACGCAAAATGAATGATCTACTAGTTTGATGGTTGTTATTAGCATGATATATATATATATATAAATCAACTATCGTCTGATGGTGGTTATTAGTATGTAATAAATAAATCGACTACCAGCTAATGGTTGTTAATTATTACCGTGTAATAAATAAATCAACTACCACTAGGTGGTTTATCTTGATATTAAATAAAGTGGCTACATAAATTATAAGATGGTGCTTGGACTATGTCATTTCATTAGATAGCTTTAATTGGAATTGTTTTCCCACATATATATATATATATATATATATATATATATATATATATATATATATATATATATATATATATATATATATATATATATGCGCGCGCGGGGTAATGAAAATCATACATGCCTAATTGTTAAACTTTGGGTATAAAATGAATAGCTACAAACTCAAACTTTGGTCTTAAAATAAACGCTAAGAGTTATGTGTAGTAATATTTTGGTTTGAACTACAACGAAAAGTCAACACCTTTGGTCTTCAATAATTACCTTTAGTCTTTTTGACACCAAACGAATTCTTATTGGAAAGCCCTCAACCATTAAACTTCTTTTCCTAAAAGGGGGGAGTTTGAACCCATAATCAATCTCACTAAGGGTGGAGATAATCATCGAACCAAAGTCCTTACTTCAACGTTTAATTAATTAAATAAACTTGAAAGCATAGTTGTTTAAATTGGATCGAACTGACTGGTTGAACCAAGAACCGGCCTTGTACACCGACCGATTTGCTAAAAAGTTTGGATATGTAATTGGACCGAATTGAATAATTACAGTTTTAATTATGCTTGACTTCCAATTTTTATGGAAACAGTCCGAATTAACTTCGACTTCCCATTTTTAAGAAGATTGACTTTCTATCCAAGTATGGTAACTGACGTGATAATGAGTCCTATTTCCATTCGGGGACGGGCGTGTTGAGGCGGTGTGAGCAACTATAAATACACAGTTATACCCTAATTCACAGGTAATGATACTTTAATTACTTTGAGCACTAAAGCATTAATGTGCCTCCTTTGTTAACTTATTCTCCAGCTTGTACTTATTCTCACACTAGAGCTATCCCCCGGCGGCCTAGGCCGTCAACTTCCTTAGTGTGATCTTCGTTTTTATGCAGGATTTGGCTCGATGTTTAGTAATTGGACGACGAGCGGACGGATCTTGGTGTTAACATTTGCGCTAGAAGGAAGGCGTACGTTTTAGTGCTATTTTTCATAATCACCTATTTAGTTTATTGAAGTCACAACAAGTAAGAGCAAGGGAAAGACAGTTTCTGACTAGGAGAGATCTTCGGTCAACCCCGCAGCCCAGGTCCAGGGATCAGATAAAGATAGACTTGGCCCCAACAAGAACGTTGCGGGCCAGATGTAGGTTCAATCAGCTCCAACTCGACGACATTTATTTTCTACCAGTCAGAGGACTCCCGATTCACATTGTCGTAGGACGGACAACCGTTCTCTTGCACGTACTCTCCAAGATCGGGACGGTCAGGATCAACGATAGCTTATTCGAACCCGGAGGATTCAACAAACTAAGGATGCTATGGAGGCCTTACGCTTTCAATAAAAGGAGCTTGATACACGGTTGACGGAGTTGGAAAAAGAAGAGGAGGTCTCCTCGAGTCGACACAGCTATCAGGAGACTACGCAACACAACTGGTCCAGGACTTTAACGTTCGGGCGGCTCTCGGGAAGGGCGAAGCAGGCACAGGTCGCGCTACCATGACAGTAGTGAAGGGCGGACAAGGTCCGAACGGAGACAACAAATGACTTCTCCGGAGCACGGGAGGGATTGGCATAGGCTATCCCCTTCGAAGGAGAAACTCGACCCCCTTGCGCAGAAAGTAGCAGAACTAGAACAGAAGTTGGCAGTTGTTACTCAGGTGAAGGAGTTGCATCCTGAGATTGACTGGGTTCGGGCTGACACGTCCACAATGATGCCTTCTATGGAGAGTTATAACGACATTGGCGACCCTTATGACTATACACACGTATATGACCGTCTCATGCACTACTATGATCACTCTGATGTTACTAAATGTCAGATATTTGTTAAGACTTTGAAGGAGGGTGCCCGATTATGGATGACATCTTTACCGCCCAGCTCCATCGACTCTTGGAAAGAATTATGTGACAAGTTTCAAGACCGCTTTGGAAGCAATAAAAGGAGGGAAAAATTGACAGCTTCCCTTATGCATGTCAAGCAACAGCCGAATGAGAGTCTGAGCTAATACATGAAGAGATTCATGGAGGCGGTCAGAACGGTGACAAATCTTAACGCCCCACATGCCCTCAGATTCTTTACTACTGGGCTAGATATTATGAAGTCAAAGAAGTTGATGAAAGATATAATGTTTAATCCTCCAAAGGATTTGTCCAAAGCGTATAATAGGGCAGAAAACTTCATCGCTATCAAGGAGGCTCTTGGGAACCTGAAACTGCAGATGCGCACGATAGATAAGCCTAAGGATCAGGATAGGAGCTATAATCCTAGGTCCGAAACGCAGCCAATGAAGAAGTTTAATGGAGGGAATTCGGGAAGCGGTCAACCTCTCTTCCCGAACCAGAATGTTAATAAGGTTTATACTCCCCTCAACACTGATCGGGCAAGAATCCTAGAGGAGATTCGAGACAAGCCATACTTTGAGTTGTGCCCAACAATTACCTATCCACAAAGGGGGAGATCAGAGGCGGTACTGTAATTATCACCAGCACACTGGGCACTCAACAGAGGATTGACATCATTTGAAAATTTTGATCGAGAAGAACGTTCAGAACGGGGAACTGGTGCATTATATTACTGGTTGGGAAAGTTCAAGAGGAAGATGGCAAGAGGGTGCTAATCGGGACCAGCCTAAGGATCAACAACCCGAACAGAACCAACCAACCCATCGGATAATGGATGTCATTACGGGTGGTTTGGTCGGAAGAGTGATTGGGAAGAAGCGTTGTGGCGCGCTGGCTTCAATACTGACAGTGTCCGAACAACCTGTCAAAAGGGATCAGTTGTATCTTGGCACGGTTATTTCTTTCACCGATGATGATTTCCCATTTGAGTCGGTTGAACTGCACGAAGGAGCTCTAGTGATCACTGCTCAGGTTGGGCCAGTTGATGTGAGAAGGATCATGATTGATAACGGGTCCTCGACGGATATCCTCTACACTTATTGTGACGCCCCAAATTCAGGTATCATTACCCTCAGATTTGGTGCTCGCGATCCATTATATAACCTGTTATTCTACCCATCACATTCAATAACCTGTAATATTACAACAGTTCTTACAAAATATTATATACAACATCGTATCCTAGGTTGTCTAACATTTAACATTACATATCATGCTACCAAAAATATTACATCATATCAAATTTATCTATTTACATTGCTACTCAAACCATTACAAAAGATTATAGTTAATTATGTGATTATTCTTGTAACTTTCCCTTTTCGTTGTTAGTTGTCGAACCTCTAGCCTTTTTGTTCTTAATTGAAATATATTTAGCAAGAATGAGCAATCAAATTACCCAACAAGTATAATTATTTATAATAAAACAGTTTATAAAGAAGTAAGGGGTTGTTCAATATCTGAAAGGGATATCATCTGAAGAAACCAACATTAACTGAGAAAGATCGGTGATTTCTTTGGAAATAATAAACTCTTGAAGCAAAGATTCACAATAGAGCTCAGATAAGTAACTAAGGGTCATAAGACCTTGAACTATGTCCCAGGTTAGAATGTATTTCTACATTAACCTTTATCAGTCAAAAACTGTTGACGACCATCTTCGTACGTCGGGTGATCAGAACTTTGTACTTCTGTATTGTGCACAAACATATTAACGCAATAGCGTAGTTCAGAACCATAGTCTCCGATAATATGTCCCCTATTTATAGAGTTGTTCAACTCAGTTTATCACAAGAATTCATATTAATAGCAATCTCAGGGGGTATAACTTCTTAAAGTAACAAAAACTTTTAGAACGTATATCGACTATGGTCTAGCTGAAATCAAATGGCACAGACTTACAATGTAAACTCATATACCAAAAAGAGCTTCAATAGTAGCACACAAGCTTTGAATAACATTCGAGTAATGGATTCATAAATACGTTATCAATTCAAGATACAAGAATATTCATCGTGGTTTAATGAAACTTTTATTAGATAGAAAGCTTTTTCAAACAAGGTTGCAATTTAAAAAGGAAAGTTAGTATACTTGGCCTTCGCGTCGAAATGCTATCGATTCAACTCGTTGTTGTGCTTTCGAAGCGGTATTATCTTGTATCATACCTATGTAGCACACATAAGGTTACTATATAAGCTTAATGCTAATTCACTTCATAAACTTTGATATACTTCACTTCAAACCTTAATATACATATTTTTCTGTAATTATATCCGCCTTAGCCCATTTAGTACACAACTATCCCTTGTATTAACTTCATTGTGTAATTAGAATTATTTGTGGTTCAATATATATAAATATATCATACATTTAGCTTAAACTCGTATTTAAATAATTTATTTCTAATTTTATTCAATTATTGAATTTATTTATGATTCAATATATTAATTATAGATAATATATTAATTCTTATATATTTTTATTAACTTATTCTTACCTTGTATACATTTCATGTCAAAATGCATAAAACAAGCCCAAACATACAACAAGCCCTACTAGGCTAGTCACAGCAGCGCAGCGCGCGCGTGCGACTGCTGTTGCTGCCTACAACAGTTGCCTAGCCCGGCTGTTGCTCCATGATCAAGTTGCTTGCTTTGCCATTTTTCAGATTATAGACCATACTTCCGATCAAAGCAAAATTTTGATATGTTATATATAGGGTATGACAAGCTATTTTTAAAAAATACTAACCAACTAAAACGGGTATCCTAGATGGGTTTTTTTAACTGAGCATGAACAAGTTATTCTTTTCCCAAAATAGGTTCGAACCTTATTAGGCTTACAAAAACCACTCAATTTACTTTATATAATATACATAAGGATGTTCTTGACCTCAAACCTCACTCAATTCCATTATTTAGGCTTAACCGCCCCTAAGAGGACTTTTATCAAACATAATGTGTGCATCAGTTTTAGGGACAAAGTTCATTAGTGTTTAAGGAGTATTAAACCCAAAAAATTTCCTTCCTTAGCACAACAACACAATATCCCTTCCTTGCTAAATTATAGTTATCACAACAATTACACCCTTAATTCTATACAAAACATTCAATCTTTTCTACTAAAATCAAAAGTTAGAACTTACCTTGTTATAATGGTTTAATGAGCTGAATTTTACTCTTATGGATTAGCTATACACCTCTTTATGCTGCCCCTGCTAGCCGAATTATGCCTCAACCCATATTACACTTTAGGTTCTTGTTGAATTCCTTAGTTTTAATCGAAATATTAAGGTTTTTGGTATAAAATGATAAGTTGGAGATTCTAAGGGCCCGTTCGGGAATGACTTATTTTAAAATGACTTATAAGTTAAAATATAAGTTAAATTATAAGTTGTTTTAAGTTGTGACTTATAAGTAAAAGCGTTCGGCAGATAATGACTAATAAGTTACAAATTAAGTTAAAACAAGTTATGAAAGTGTTCGACTGATAATGACTTATAAGTCAATTTTAAATGTAAAATTACTAAAAAGGACATTATAAACAGCTTATTCTTAGTAAACAGCTTATTATTTAAACAGCTTATTAGTAAACAACTTATTTAAACAGCTTATTAGTAAACAACTTATTATTTAAATAGATTATTGGTAAATAACTTATTTAAACAACTTATTGGTAAACAACTTATTATTTAAACAACTAAATATTGGAAAACAACTTATTAATAGTAAATAGCTTATTATTTAAACAGCTTATTGGTAAATAACTTATTATTTAAACAGCTTATTGGTAAACAACTTATTATTTAAACAGTGTATGATTGTTAAACAACTTATTATTTAAACAACTTATTGATAAACAACTTATTATTTAAACAGCTTATTGGTAAACAACTTATTATTTAAACAGCTTATTGGTAAATAACTTATTTAAACAACTTATTGGTAAACAACTTATTATTTAAACAACTAAATATTGGAAAACAACTTATTAATAGTAAATATATTATTTAAATAGCTTATTGGTAAAATAGCTTATTATTTAAACAGCTTATTGGTAAACAACTTATTATTTAAACAACTTATTGGTAAATAACTTATTATTGATAAACAACTTATTATTTAAAAAGGAAATTATAAAAAGATACATTGATTTAATATCATATCATAATAATCATCCACAATCAAACTAAATAAAAATATAATGCAACAACAATTTTATACAAAGGTCACGAGACTATTTTCAAATAATTTAAGTTCTTTTTTTGAGTGAGAATAAATAATAATAAAGTAAAAAAATAAAAGGGAAAAGAAATCTTTTCTAGCTTGACTGACTACTCGGTTAAAATATATCCACATTGTTAGTTTGTGGTGTGGGCAGTTCAATTCATAAGGTAATAATGAGTCACTAAAGTGAGAAATGCCCCCTTACTACTATTAAATAAGTATTCAGTAATAAATAAAAAAATATTGACCCATAGAGTTAAAAAAGAAAATCATATAAAGGAATCTTTTATTTATTTATTGGAGCTTATAACTTCTTTTTTTTAAAAAAAAATAAGCTCAAAAAAATAACATTTAAAATTTAAAATATTTTTATTAAGTTATAAACTGAGTTCAACACCGTCAATGAATTAAAGAAAAATTGATATCTGAATATTTATTTATTTAGTTAGTTATCAACTTATAGCTTGTTGGGCACTTGAGCTAACATTTTTAGCTTATTTACCAAACTTAACAATTTATATTTTAATAAAGTAACTTTAAAAATTACGCCAAACAGAATTCTTTAACTTACTGAATAATGAGCTTAAATCACTAATAAATTATAAGTTGTTTTATAAGCTACGATAGAGAGGGGAGGGCCATAATGTGTTCATGGCAGATTAATCTTAGTTAGGAGGGGTAGAGATGTAATTTACCAAGACAATAGAGGGGTAATATAGTCATTACATTTGGTCAAAATAGCTTATTCAGAATGACTTATAAGTCATTATTTTTTAAGTCACAAATTGTTACTTATTTTTTTTGACTTATAAGTCAAAAAATAAGTCATAAAATAAGTCATAGCCAAACACTAAAATAGTAAAAAGCTCCTTATAAGTTGGTTTGACCAACTTATAAGGAGCTGCCGAACAGCCCCTAAGAGAGTAAAAGGAATAGAGTGGAACAAAAATAGAGAGCAGAGGAAAATAGCATGAAATGGTACTGCAGATTTCATAGCTTTCCTTTTACAACTAACAACTTGGCTTAGTCATTCTAAGAAAACTTTAAAATTAAACAGCTCATGCTTAGGACTGTGTTTAGTGTCTTGATTTTTATTTCCTACAATGCCGCCTTATGCTTGATCCAATGAATCACCAATACCCACTTACTTAGCTTCTCTTTTAATTCCTTAAATTCCAAAATTTTGGTTTCCAGCATGTTTATACGTATAACTACACTAATATCTCTTATGCTAACATATTACATCTACACAATATATAATACTTCTTTTATTTTCACATGTGTTATTATTCCATATATTCCCATTAAAATGAACTAATTACTTATAATATAAACCATTTCACTAATTATGAAGTCAATTTCATACTTAATATAATTCTCATACTAAATTACTTAAATATTCAGTATTTATCTCATCAATTATTAAATAACTTATATATATATATATATATATATATTTAATAATTGCATTCCCTCATTTTCACCCTTAAATTGTTCTTGAACAATTTAAATAACATATAAATTATTCATTAAATCAAATAAGTAATTCGATTTACAATTATTTTTATTTCTAAATCTCAAATAATTTTATAGCACCAATATTGCCACATATCACATATATAATTATATTTAATTATAATTTAATCATAAAGCATATATTTGTAATATAATATTATTTTATTCACATATATGTACTGTACAATATTCTCGGATATCACACTCATGCTTATCAGATGTTAGATCTGAAAGGTCAGAAGATGGAAGTTGGATAGGAGTCTCCGTTATACGGGTTCAACAACGATCCTGTCCTTGTGGTCGAAATAATAGAATTATTTGTCACCTTTGGCATGGTTCCTCAGCAGGTGTAGAACAACGTCAAGTTCTTCATGGTTCAAGTGGATTCAGCTTACAACGCTATTCTGGGTCGGACAACGTTAGCCGCATTGCAAGCGATAATGTCTATACCCCACTTTAATATTAAATTTCCTACACCAAATTGGGTCGGCGAAGTCAAAGGAGATCTGGACATCACTTGAAGATGTTATCACAATACCTTGATTTCATCGGGGGTCGGGGTTAGTATGTAGAACCAGATGATGGAGATTGAGATGGAGCCGTTTACAAAGGGTGCTAATGAACCTCTGGCCCTTGCAGCAGAGGAAACAGAAAATATAAAGTTGATTCCAGGGAATCTAGAAAGATTGGTAAAGATTGGGTCGGGATTACAAGAACCCCTTCGGACGAATTTTGTTAAGTTGTTAAGGGTGTATGTAGATATATTTTCTTGGGAGCCTATCGATATGCCACGGATTGACGAGAAGATAGCCGTTCACAAGCTGTGTGTGGATCTTGCCCGAAAACCTGTTCGATAGAAGAGAAGGGTCTTCGCCCCGAAGCGGTAGAAGATTATTGACGATGAGGTGGCTAAGTTATTGGCAGTAGACTTCATCTTTGAAATCAACTATTCGGAGTGGTTGGCCAATGTGGTGCTGGTTAGAAAGCAGAACGGGAAGTGGAGGATGTGTATTGACTACACGGATTTGAACAAAGCTTACCCGAAGGATTTTTACCCTCTGTCGAATATCGATCAACTCATCGATGCTACTTCTGGGTACAAATTATTGAGCTTCATGGATGACTTTTTGGGATATAATCAAATTTTAATGTGTAAAGAAGATATCCTGAAGACGACTTTTATTACTTATCGGGCGATATATACTTATAAGAAGATGACATTCTGGCTGATAAATGCGGGAGCCACCTATCAGCGGATAATGAACTACATGTTCAGGAAGCAGTTCAGCCGCAACATGGAAGTATATGTAGATGATATGATTGTTAAAAGTGCATCGGTACGGGGCCATTTGGACGATCTAGAAGAATGCTTTCAGACTATTCGGGATCATAATTTACGCCTAAACCCGACCAAGTGCACTTTCAGTATTGGTTTGAGTAAAATTCTGGGATATCTGGTAAGCAAAAGAGGGATTAAGGCTAATCCGAAAAAAATTAAAGCAATATTGGATATGAATTCTCCGCAGACTTTTAAGGATGTGCAACAACTGACAGGTCAGATCGCAGCGTTTAGGAGGTTTATGTCCAAATCTGCAGAACGATGTTTTTCGTTCTTTAACACTCTAAAGGGGTCTAAAAATGAAAATACCTTCTAATAGACCTTGGACTGTGAAGACGTGTTTCTAGGGGATCAAGAAGTACTTATCCTCGACTCCATTGTTGATGAAGTCAATCTCCAAGGAACTGTTATATCCTTATTTGGCGGTGAGTTCATTAGCGGTTGGGGCAATTCTGGTTAGAGAATTGCGTGGAAAAGAAATTACATGTATATTACATCAGTTATGCTCTTCGAGATATAAAGACTCGGTACCCAAACCTAGAAAAATTTACCTACGCATTAATTATAGCTAGTCGGAAAGCTTTGGCACTACTTCTAGGGTCAGGTGATAGTGGTATATATAGATCGGCCCCTTAAAAAAGTGTTACATAAGCCGGAGGTCTCGGGTCAACTTGATCCATGGGCCATGGAGTTGGGGCAATATGTTCTAGAATACCATCCACGGACAGCAATAAAGGGTCAGGCATTGGTCGACTTTGTGGTAGAGTGTTCGTTCTCCGAACCGAACTCTTCGGATCAACCCGATTTAGGTGTGGGCTCGGTCACTAATGTTCAGCTGGCACAGTCCTCATGGACTCTCTATGTTGACAGGTCTTGAACTTCGGATGTTAGCGGAACCGGTGTGATATTGACCAGTCCTGATGGGTTTAAGGTTTAACAAGCTATCCGATTCAAATTCAAGGCCATGAATAATGCGGCAGAATATGAGGCGATACTAGCCGGGTTGCAGTTGGCCAGAAGTCTAGAGGTTCGATGCTTAATTGTATTCAGTGATTCACAGTTGGTCATTAGCAGATTGTAGGAGAATACGAGGCTTAGGAGGCAAGAATGACTAAGTACTTAACTAACGTCAAGGATCGGCTCCATTACTTCGACTCTCATTCATTGCAGCATGTGGATCGATCTGATAACACTGTGGTTGATGCCTTGTCAAAATTGGCTACGACTGAAGTGAGTTCTTTCGGTGGATCAGTATATTTAGAGGTCTCGATACCTTAAGAATTCAGAGGATGGAGGTCTTATCGATAGAGAGATCTAATTGCTGGCTTACACCTTACCTCGATTACCTCAGTAATGGAAAATTGCCTTCAGATCGGATATTAACAAAGAAAATAAAGCATGAGAGTTCGTATTTTATCTTAATCGATGGGGATCTATACCGACGGGTTTTTTCTTCCCCGTCGTTGAAGTATTTGGTACCATCCGAAGTAGCTTATGTCCTTCGGGAGGTCCATGAAGGGATTTGTAAAGATCACATGGGGCCAAGACGTTAGTGTACAAGGTGTTAAGGTAGGGATATTACTGGTTGACTATGTTTCAGAAGGCTAAGGACTATGTGAAGAAGTGTGTCAAATGTCAACTCAACAATCCTCTTCTGCATCAGCCTCCCGAGGAGCTGTCTTCGGTTCTGTCCCCGATCCCCTTCGCAATCTGGGGAATTGACAATTTGGGTCCGTTGTCGAAGGCTAAAGGTTAAGTTAGTTTTGTGGTAGTAGCTATTGATTACATGACCAAGTGGGTGGAGGCTAAACCTCTTCGAACAATCATTGAGTAGGAGTGTTTAAAGTTTTTGAAAGAATCTGTGGTGTTTCGATTCAAAATCCCTAGGGTTCTGGTATCGGATAATGGGTGTCAATTTGTAGGCTCTAAGTTTGAGGAGTTCTTGACAGATTTGAATATCCAACATTGAAAAACGTAGGTAGAACATGATCCTCAGTTTAATGGTCAAGTAGAGATGACGATTCGAACATTACTTAACGGTACTAAGAGAAGGTTGGATGAAGCCAATGGTCGTTGGTCAGAAGAGATGCTTAGTGTTCTGTGGGAATATCGGACTACTCCTCAGATAACAATAAGAGATTCGCCGTTCAGGTTGACTTATGGGATCGATGACCCTCATCCCAGTGGAGATGGGATCTCCCTCTCTTCGATTCAGTTAATATAAGGATTGTACAATGATAAAGGTCTTCGGTTTAATGTGGATCTGTTGGAGGAAGTTCGAGATTCAGCATTGATACAGTTAACAATCTATCAGCGCAGGACTGCTCGACATTATAACCGAGGTGTTAACTAAGAAGGTTTGACGTCAATGATTTAGTGCTTCGGGAATTTGAGGTGTCTACTCTCTAGAACATAGGTGTCTTCATGTCATTCATATATATGTCCAGGATCTTTACAAAGTTTAATAATAAAAAGGACGAAAAAAATACATATGCTTATTGGATAGAAGGGGGGTCGTGAGAATTAAAGGGTCAAGACCGGTTGCTAACATCTTTTCTTTGTCCTTCTCCCTTGCACTTTGATAGCCATTGCCAAATTACTTCATGATTGCCTCTCTCAGTTCAGGAGAGACCCTATATTCAGCGATGAATTGCTATTTAGTGGCTTTAGTCATTGGAGGACATTGGGCTTTTAGCTCAGCGTATTCCTTCCCAAATGCATCGTCGACCTTGATTAAATCCATCATCTTCTTATGTATGTCTTCGACCTGGCTTTAGAGGGTTACCACGACCTTCTTCAGTTTTTCGTTCTTGCTCTTCAGCTCGTCTCGGTCCACTAGGAGCTATTTCATTTGTTCGACTAGCTCGGAGCATTGCCATTTTACTGTCTTCAATTCACGCGTTAGCTCCTAGCAATGGAAGGTGGTATTTACATGGAGGCTCTATTCTTTTTCAAGACCGAACGTCACGACTTGAACTCTAAGCTGAAGACGAGCGATTTCGACTTCTAGTTCCTTTTCTTTGGCAGTTATTTTGGAAAGTTGGCGCAGGGTTCGGGTAAGAACAATATTAGACTACAATACGGAGCACTTAATTCAGAATTAAGGAAAGTGGAAAAATTTACATAAGAGGTGTTATAAGTAGGTGTATTTACCTGACCCTGATGCATTACATTGGCATAAATGAGTTATTGGGGAGTGATGTCTTCAAATATGTCGTCATCTTTCAAAAGGATGAAGTTCTCGAAGAGTTCGTACGGATAATCTTTTGGATTCTCTGGTCATAGCATCATTAAGGTGAGAGCATCTCGTGTTTAGGCAAATATGGACGAAGATCCAATTGATTGGGGAGTTGGGGTTTGTTAGGGTTGGGGATCGGAGGTCGCTTCCGCCTGAGGTTTTTTGGTGGGTGGTTCGGAGGATGGCCCTTCACGTTCTTTACTTTTCTGCTGGATTGAATTCAGTGGTCTGGATGGATTTGAATCTAGTGGTTTGGATGAGTTTGGGTTTGGTGGTTTGGATGGGTTTAGAAGTTGTAGTTTATTATGGTTCGGTAGGAGGTGTTTTAGTGGATGCCTTGACTAACTTCCGTTTCTTTTTTAGTATGCTATTTCTTTCTTCGATCGTCATGTCTAAGGGGCTTTTTTCAATAAAGGATGGAGTAGGGATAATGGAGGTTGGCTTTGTTTTGATGGGGGAAAGATTCAGTATTGGGATGGCAGAGATCGGTTGTATCAGGAGGGGGGATTCGGATTGTTAGTTAGGTTGTGGGATCGTTTCGGGGGATCTTTCGCCTGGCTGGTTTGATTGGTTGGTTGTCTCCCGGATGAGATCAAATGCTGTCTTGGGAAGTGTTCGGGGTGCAAATGATTGGCCGACCTCGGTGGTCGATGTCAGTTTGAGAAGGCGCACTACATATGGGAAGAAGTTAGTAAGAAATAACAACTGTTTATATATATGAAGGTAATGGGTTCTACTTACGTTTGTGTTTGTGTAGCCAGGATTGATCGTTAGCAGATCCATTCGTCAATCCTCTGTTTGTATCCTCGAGTAGAAGGATTTGAATTCATCGACTTGATCTCTGCGGAACTTGTCAAACACAAAGTTGGCCCTTGAGGCCTCGGCCCAACCGGGAAGGAGATATGTGTTAGGGCCTCGGATGTAAAACCAGTGGGAGTGCCACCTCTTGTTGTTAGAGGGGTTTTCATCCAGATTCGCTTGTTTGGTTGTTTGTTTAGTTGGTAAACCTATTCTTTGGATCGACCTATGGTGAATAGGGCAAAAACGAAATCAATGGAGGGTTGGACACCGCATTCGTGGTAGAAAGCGATAAAGCATATGAGGTGGATGTAGGAGTTCGGCACAGGTTGTACGAACTCGATTCCGACGAAACCAAGGAAGGTGGAGATGAACTCGTGAATGGGGAATCGGACCCTGTATTTTAGTGCGTAGAGGGGGATGGCGGTCCAACCATTGGGGCGACAGTACATCTTCTCGTAAAGCTTTGGTGCGCGAAGTTCGTATTGGCTGGGGATGAGGTATTGCTGGCGTATGTCTTGAAGGGCTTGTTTACTAATGGAAGATCAAGTATTGATGTGAGAATTGGATTTCTCTGATGAGTACTCCTCAAGCATCTTCATTTCGACGATTTTAGCTTTGGTCCGAATTGGTGATGGAGTGCCTTCTGTGGCGGAAGAAGTGGTTGGGACTTGGGGGCGGTGGCGATGGTGGAGGTGTTTTAGGGTTGTTGAGGTTCTGTGTTTTGGGTAATGGAGGTGACGACGAGGGTAATTTCAGTTGGGAGTTAAGTTGTAGGTTGAGCAGAACAAGAGATGGTTTCAGCAATGGGTTGAGCGGTGGGAGAGGTAGACTGTCGACGCCGGTAGGAATCGCTTAACGCGGGGGTTGTAACCCTTTCCAATTTTAGCCTTTTCATTAGATGATTTTTTTGGAAAAGGTCGGCATTAATGTCGACGGGGTTTTTTAAGATTGTTTTTATGATGAGCCAATTTAACCAGAGTCGCCAGTTGGTATATTTGAAATGGATGTACCAACTCATCCGAGTTTTCGTTTTTATAAATCGCTGGCTCATATGTGACTCCGAATTAATTGGTCTGCGAATCGAGATTCATAGAGTTCGGGGGCTTGCTTAAGTGAGGGGAAGGTGTTAGGCACCCCTCGACTTCCGTGAAGCACGGTTACCACAATCTTGATGCTTTCCTATCCTTTAATTCATGAAATGTGTGTGTGCGTGTATGTGTGTGTGTGCCTATGTAAATGTTGTGGTGAGCTTGCATAAAAGAATCATTTGGATTATTAGGGAAAATTGTGTTTCTAATTTGAGCATGTCTTAGAACGTCCATCGGCTTAAACGAGAAAGCTTTTATGAGAAAAGGATTGATTTTAATTAGCAAAAACTATGAGATTTTCATTAAGCGTCGTTTTGGCAAAACAAGAGTTTTAAACCTTCGTAAAAATAGGAATCGAAATCTATACATTGCTTTCATAAAATGATGGGCAACTTCTAGGATATCTTTCACCCTACGCACCAAGATTTAATAAAAACGTTATTTTATTTTTATAAAACCATTTTTGTGACATTTGAAAACGACTTTCTTTAGCCTTCTCGTTTAATAGAAATCGACATTCATTAACACCTCCAAATTTTTAGCTACGTGATGCTAACCTCCTAGTTTGCTTGATTTTAAGAAAAAAAACCTTCATCGTTTAATCTTTGAAATCATTTTTTCGTGTCACAAAATCCAATCAAGCATAAACACGCGTCGGGGCTATTCATGGGCATGTAAGCCATCAAAATAACCCCAAACGCCCACAATCACAAGTTTCACTATTTCGGGGCCTTAAACACGATTATCGCCTTGGCGTCGTTTTAAGGCCCGACGATTACATATTTACAATAACGGATACATCCACCCGATTACATACATTCAAAAATGTCCATCATCGGATTTGGACCACGGTGGGGTCGCATTCCTAGGCTCACATCCGAACTTATTGCACAACCGCCAAATGGATATAACGAAAATAAACAACAACGGGATGCCTAACACTCTAGGATATCTTACAATGACGATCGAAATACACTATGAATGATACCATACCATAATAGCTAAGATTTGTACCAAACGGATATCATCGGGCTATTAGGGGGAATTTCATTCCGATGAGACCCTCACTAATAGTCCCTAACCCATGGCCTCACAATAACATATGAGAAAAAACTACATTCAAGGTAATTCGGATGACCAAAAGATTAACAACATGGTATAACAAAATGCTAAGAACAAATGGTTTTTTCACCTTGCAATTAATCCCCACAATATGTATGAATTTGTGTATTGAGTAGAGTAGAAAATATGAGATATAATCTCACAAAATTGGTACAATTCCTCACTCTTTTCACTCTTTTCTCTCCTAATTTTTGCTGTTTTCTTGCTGTTTTTTCTTCTTCTCCCGAACTGCTGCTACTGCTGAATCCTCTCTTTTTTCTTCCTGTATGCGAACTGGCCTAATATAGCACTGCCAAGGGCAGCCGCAGATCTATCTGCGGCTGGCCGCAGATATATCTGCGGCTGGCCCTTGGTTCTCCCCCCAGCCGCGCTCGAGTCCCGTGCGCTTCGAGTCCCGTGCTGCCTCGAGTTCCGTCCTTGGCCGCGAATTGATCTGCGGCTAACTGTGCTGATTTTCTCGTTTTCCGTGCCTCATCTCGATTTTCGTGTCGTACCGTTGTTTCCCGCTGACGGGTTTGCGCTCGGCAGTCCGGAAACCGTCGGGAAACGTGCCACGTCATCCGGGTAAGCACAGTGATCAGTAACTGACTCTCGACATTCGCTTGTTGTCGTGTCGGCTTCAATATCATCCCGTCGTGGTGGTTTTGAGGGTTCGTCTTTATGTCCACCCTTTATTCTCGTGTGCCGGGTCAATTGACGATTTTGCCCTCCTGTCAGGGTTAGTATAGGAAATGCAAAAATCGGGTGTCTACAGCTGCCCCTCTTTATCATGTTTATGAAATGATAAATGAAATGAACAGGATAAAGAATAGACACTCGATGCATGAATGACAGTGCACAAGAATGACAATACATACGTGATTTGCTTGGATCTCAGCCCTTCCCAGGGTTGTTGTTGGTTTGGATCTTAGCCCTTCCCAGGGTTGTGGTTTGTTTGGATCTTAGCCCTTCCCAGGGTGTTAGTTTGGATCTCAGCCCTTCCCAGGGTGTTAGTTTTGGTTGGATGCCTTCCCAGGTTTGCTCACCACTCTGTCGCGGTTTGCTTGGATCTCAGCCCTTCCCAGGGTTTGTTGTTTTTTGTTTTTTTTCTTTTGTGGATATCAGCCCTTCCCAGGGTTGCTCACCATCTTGTTGTGGTTCGCGTGGATCTCAGCCCTTCCCAGGGTTTGCTTACCACTCTGTCGCGGTTTGCTTGGATGCCTTCCCAGGTTTGCTCACCACTCTGTCGCGGTTTGCTTGGATCTCAGCCCTTCCCAGGGTTTGTTGTTTTTTGTCTTTTTTTCTTTTTGTGGATATCAGCCCTTCCCAGGGTTGCTCACCATCTTGTTGTGGTTCGCGTGGATCTCAGCCCTTCCCAGGGTTTGCTCACCACTCTGTCGCGGTTTGCTTGGATCTCAGCCCTTCCCAGGGTTTGCTCACCACTCTGTCGCGGTTTGCTTGGATCTCAGCCCTTCCCAGGGTTTGCTCACCACTCTGTCGCGGTTTGCTTGGATGCCTTCCCAGGTTTGCTCACCACTCTGTCGCGGTTTGCTTGGATCTCAGCCCTTCCCAGGGTTTGTTGTTTTTTGTCTTTTTTCTTTTTGTGGATATCAGCCCTTCCCAGGGTTGCTCACCATCTTGTTGTGGTTCGCGTGGATCTCAGCCCTTCCCAGGGTTTGCTCACCACTCTGTCGCGGTTTGCTTGGATGCCTTCCCAGGTTTGCTCACCACTCTGTCGCGGTTTGCTTGGATCTCATCCCTTCCCAGGGTTTGTTGTTTTTTGTCTTTTTTCTTTTTGTGGATATCAGCCCTTCCCAGGGTTGCTCACCATCTTGTTGTGGTTCGCGTGGATCTCAGCCCTTCCCAGGGTTTGCTCACCACTCTGTTGCGGTTTGCTTGGATGCCTTCCCAGGTTTGCTCACCACTCTGTCGCGGTTTGCTTGGATCTCAGCCCTTCCCAGGGTTTGTTGTTTTTTGTCTTTTTTCTTTTTGTGGATATCAGCCCTTCCCAGGGTTGCTCACCATCTTGTTGTGGTTCGCGTGGATCTCAGCCCTTCCCAGGGTTTGCTCACCACTCTGTTGCGGTTTGCTTGGATGCCTTCCCAGGTTTGCTCACCACTCTGTCGCGGTTTGCTTGGATCTCAGCCCTTCCCAGGGTTTGTTGTTTTTTGTCTTTTTTCTTTTTGTGGATATCAGCCCTTCCCAGGGTTGCTCACCATCTTGTTGTGGTTCGCGTGGATCTCAGCCCTTCCCAGGGTTTGCTCACCACTCTGTCGCGGTTTGCTTTGATTCGTCGTGTTCGACGTCCGACTTATTCAGAATTTTGTATTTTATTTTCACATAACGAGTCATGTATGATGCATGCTTTTATTCATGGATAGAGAATGACCCCTGTACAGTCTTTTTGATACTATTTTCCACAGGTGTCGTCGCCAGATGCCGTGGTATGCTTGGATCTCGATCCTCCCACAGGATTGGTCGGTGGCTTCTCCGCTGATTGGACGGTTTGTCGCCGGTGACAGAGATATGGCAGATGATCTTCCGGAACGTCGATGCTTCAGATCTATCCACCACTTTATCCATCCTGCTTCGATTATTTTCAAATTGGTAGATTATTTTATTTCCTGCATGGACTGTGTCAATTTCATCGGTTATCAAAAGAGAAACCATGTAACAAAATGACTTATTTATATAGACAGGTATTTAAATTTAGTCATTTTTCCTTTTTGTCGTATCGTTGCCTTTCATTGGACCCTCATTTTATCCAGCTAACCATGATTTTGATATTTCGCCTTCTTTCTCTTCTCAAGTCTTGATGGGGACTTGTCAGATATTGCCGCATATCCTGTCGATTTCATCGGTTGAGTCTTAGATTCGGGCTAACTGCTTGGTTGGGTTAGGGTTAGGTCATTTGAGATGAAACTGATCAGGTGGCTGGTTTCGGAAAAGTTTCGAGGGTATAGGAAGGTTTTCTGGCTGTTGGGAATCGGTTTTGATAGAAGAAAGGGTTATTTGTAAGGAATGGGACCGTGCCACAATGGCTGCCTACGTACCCCCACAAGTCGGGAGATCAGGTCCTACGTAGTTCGTTCCTTCAAAGAACGAGGAGAAAAATGATGAGGGATATAATTTTTTTATTTTATTTTTTTTTTTTATTATTTTTTTTTTTTATGCATAGAACCGCTTCACCGAGTCGGAATTGAGGGGTTGTGGAAACACCTCCCCATCCATTTCTTGCAGTATGAGGGCTCCTCCGGACAGCACTTTCTTAATCACAAAAGGCCCCTCCCAGTTCGGGGCAAACTTCCCTTTGGCTTCGTCTTGACAAGGCATTACTCTCTTTAACACTAGGTCATTTTCTTTGAATTTTCGAGGTCTTATCTTCTTGTCATATGATCGAGAGATCCTTTGCTGATATAACTGACCGTGCAACACAGCGGCCACCCTCCTTTCATCAATTAGGGCCAATTGGTCGTACCGACTTTGCATCCAATCCTCCTCGTTTATCTGAGCATCAATCAAGATTCTGAGGGACGCCATCTCAACCTCAACTGGCAGAACTGCCTCCATTCCGTATACCAGAGCGTACGGGGTTGCCCCTGTAGAAGTACGTACCGACGTTCTGTAACGCCAGCAAGGTGAGAGGTAGCAGATCCGGCCATCCCCGATGATTAGCGGACATCTTCGCCATGATCTTCTTGATATTCTTATTTGCAGCCTCCACTGCCCCATTCATC
Source organism: Aralia elata (assembly GCA_034770075.1). Lineage (NCBI taxonomy): Eukaryota > Viridiplantae > Streptophyta > Magnoliopsida > Apiales > Araliaceae > Aralia > Aralia elata. The sequence continues at coordinate 17,018,099 of CM068386.1, read as the reverse complement.
TTAGGACGGTAAATGACAGAATTGAGGTGCTTGATCTTAAACTGGTCGCATAATCCCTTCATGAGGGCATTGTTCAAATTCTTGGCATTGTCGGAGACTAAAACCTCAGGTTGCCCGTATCGGCAAATGACATTATTCCTGATGAAACCGACGATGATCTCCTGAGTTACTTTGGGGAAGGAAGCTGCTTCTACCCATTTAGTGAAGTAATCGATCATGACGAAGATGAATCGGTGGCCGTTGCTTGCTTTTGGGCTCTATTGGTCCGATCACATCCATACCCCACATTGAGAATGGCCAAGGGGAGGTCATACAGTGCAGTTCATTGGGGGGGCGCATGGATAACATTACCGTGCGCCTGGCATTGGTAACACCGTTTGACGTGATCATCACAGTCGGCTTTCAGCAGCGTCAACCAGTAATGCCCCGTTCTCAAAATCTTCTTGGCCAGCATCGGCCCACTCATGTGTGGCCCACACACCCCACCATGTATTTCGTCCATAATCTTTTGGGCCTGTGTTTCATTTACACATCGTAGCAATCCCAAATTGGCATCCCTCTTGTACAGTGAATCTCCGCTCAGATAAAATTTCATTGCCATCTTTTGAATTCTCAACCTCTCCGCTCGGCTGGCTTGATCGGGAATGGATCTATCCCTCAGATATTCCCTTATGTCGTGATACCAAGGCTGCTTTGGGAGAAACCCCTCGTCCGATAGTACCGCCACATGCTCCTCGTATGCCGGGGCGTTCTGCACTGCTATCTCGATCTGTGGAACGTCCCTGCTCTTGATTGTGTGGATTAGGGAAGCTAAAGTCGCCAATGCATCGGCGAAATCATTTCGTCCCCGGGGGATATGTCGGAAAGCGATATCTTCGAACTCTTGCATCAGTCGGATAACACAACGGTGGTATGGAAGCAACCGGAGCTCTTTAGTGTTGTACATCCCGATCGCTTGTCTGATTACTAGCTCCGAATCCCCGAACACTGCTAACCTTTTCACCCCCATATCGCGAGCCAAACGGAGTCCCAATATACATCCCTCATACTCAGCTGTGTTGTTTGAGTTACTGAACTGCAATTTAGTGGCTACGGGGTATTGCTCTCCTGTGATAGAGACCAGGACTGCTCCGGCTCCTGCCCCATTCGCATTCATAGCACCATCAAAATACAATTTCCAGAACTGCCCCTCGTCATCTCCTCTCGCGTGCAAGATCCAGAATACATCTTCGCCCGGCAGAGGAGTGTCTAAAGGCTCCATCCCCCCTGATGGCGCCTCTGCCAATTGATCTGCAATTCCCTGCCCCTTCATGGCTTTCTGAGTTACGTATACAATGTCGAACTGCTGCAAGATTAACTGCCATCTTGAAAGTCGACAGTTCAGCATGGGCCTTTCAAAGATATATTTCAGGGGATCCATCCTTGATATCAGGTACGTGGTGTGCCCATGGAGATAATGCTGTAATCTCATTGCAGCCCAAGCCAAAGCACAACAGGTCCTTTCGATAGGGGTGTAATTCTGTTCACATCGGCTAAATCTCTTGCTGAGGTAGTAAATGGCCTGCTCTTTGCCTGATTCATTCTTCTGCCCCAGCATACAGCCCATCGCAATGTCATTGACTGATATATACATGAACAGAGGGATCCCATCCTTCGGGGGTACCAGCACGGGTGCTTCCGTCAGCTGCTTCTTAATGATCTAAAAGGCTTCCTGGCATTGCTCATTCCATTCTTGGGAGACATCCTTTCTTAACAGCTTGAAAATTGGCTCGCACGTGGTTGTCAAATGGGATATGAAGCGGCTGATGAAATTTATTCTTCCCAGAAATCCTCTTATCTCCTTTTCAGTGCGGGGTGTCGGCATATCCACAATGGCCTTAATCTTAGCTGGATCCAACTCGATGCCACGATCACTAACCAGGAATCCCAAGAGTTTGCCCGATTGCACTCCGAAAGCACACTTTGCCGGATTGAGCCTTAAATTGTATTTTCTAAGCCGGTCAAATAGCTTTTGGAGATGGGTCACATGATCAGATTCTATCTTTGACTTCACGATAATGTCATCCACGTATACCTCTATCTCCTTGTGCATCACATCGTGGAACAGAGCCATCATAGCTCTTTGATAAGTAGCCCCTGCATTTGTGAGGCCAAAAGCCAACCGTCTGTAGCAGAAAGTGCCCCAAGGGGTGATGAAGGCTGTTTTCTCCCGGTCCTCCTCTGCCACCATTATCTGATGATACCCCGCAAAGCAATCAACGAAAGAGTACATCTCGTATTGGGTTGTGTTATCCACCAATATGTGTATAAAAGGTACTGGGAAATTATCCTTGAGACTGGCCTTGTTCAGATCTCTATAGTCAACACATACCCTCACCTTTCCTCCAGGCTTAGCCACTGGGACCACATTGGACAACCATTCTGGGTAGGTGGACACCATGATGATTCCAGCCCTGAACTGTTTGATGATCTCCTCCTTTACCTTCAAGCTCCACTCCGGTTTTAGCTTTCTTAGTTTTTGCTTGACGGGCTTGAAACCCTCCTTGATGGGCAGCTGGTGTACCACAATGTCGGTGGATAATCCGATCATGTCCTCATGAGACCAGGCGAACACATCCTCATACTTGGCGTAGCAATTTGGTCATTTCTACTTTCTGGTTAGGGGTCAGGTCTGTCCCGATTTTGAGCTCTTTGGGTTGGTCAGGGGTTTCCGATATTTATGGTGACGGTTTGGTCTAAGTTGGGTTTGGGTTTATCCTCGACCCACCCTTTGATCTCGTCAGGCGCGTCATCGTAATCTGTCTCGTCCTGCTCAATACCCATTAAATCGAAATCCAGCTCGATATCAAAATCATAGTCATCATTCAAATTTGAGGGATCGCTCGTTAAGCAAGGAATACTCAAATTGGTACACCTGACATTGAAAACAAAATACTGTCATATATATAATTCATCTTTCCACAATGGTCGCTCTTAAAATAACATGACAAACTAACATAGTTATGCAAAATATAAAATAAAGAACCAAAACTGGTAGACATTCATCCCCCACTCTCCGGGGTCTACCACCCCGGCACCATGTTTTACCCTTGTCTGGATATTATTGGCTCCACCGTCCAGTTATCGGTGGTCAGATCAGTCGGGGATGCGACATATGACAGGCGGCTGTGCACCAGAGACTTCCTTGACGACTACCGCCACATCGTATCGGTCCTCCCTCATAGCATTGTTAGGGATAACTAACCCTGCCCAATCGATGACAGGCACACTCTGTTGGGCCCCGACATTGTGGCCGTATCCTTCCCACCTCTCCAATGTTCATTGATGGTCCAGAGATATAGCATTTGGTTTCGAACTGCTGCATGACCTCCCGCAGGAAACTCTTCCTTTTGACTGCCTCATCATCCGCAGGAGTCAAATCTTTACCTTCTAATTCGGACACGGGCTTGTCCGTTCCTTGTTCATTATGGTCCCTCGGCATTAGGATTCCAGTCGATCGAAATGGGGCTTCCCTTTGAGAGTGGTTCCGCTCTATGCCTCCATGATATCCCAACCCTGCCCTGCCTGTCTGGTTGGGCGGTTGAATAGGCGTGGAAATTCCTTGGCTGTCCTTTCCCAACCCCTGCCCAGGTTGAAACTTCATCTTCATCATTTCTCTAGCAACGAAGGTGAGCTCAGGGGAGGCTTTGGATTTTATGGCTGGAGCTCCCAGACCTCTATAGTGGGGAGTGCTGATTTCCAGTGCTTGAAAACTGGCAGGCGCCGCGGATTCGTCCACATTGATTACTGGCAGACCATTCTTGGACGGGAAAGGGTCATTACGCTCTGCGGAGATTGTTACCAGATTCCCGCTAACGATGAATTTGATTTGTTGGTGTAGTGTAGAGGGAACTGCCCCAGCCATATGTATCCATGGTCTTCCCAATAACATGTTATAACTGGCCGAGATATCCAATACCTGAAAGGAAATATCGAAAGTACACGACCCTATCTCCACGGGCAACTCTATTTCTCCCAATGTATCCTTCCGGGATCCATCGAAGGCTCGCACCACCACGTGACTGGCCCGCAAGCGCTTGGGATTAATGTTCATTTTTCTCAGTGTACTGAGGGGACAAATATTCAGTGCTGATCCCCCATCAATCAATACCCCATTCATGACATACCCTGATGAGATCACTGCGATGTGCAGCGGTCTCCGATGCCCCCTTCCCTCTTTCGGGATATCATCATCTGTGAATGATAGCACATTGTTCTCTAGCAGATGGTCCACTAGGCGGCCGAAACTTTCTTGGCTAATTGTCTTGGGAATGTGAGCCTCCCCTAGGATTTTGGCCAAGATTCTGCAGTGGTCGTTGGACGATAACACCAAATCCATGATCGACGTTAGAGTCGAATCCTCGCTCACCGTCCTGATCCTCCTTACTTCCGGATGATCCATCTTTTCCAAGAACTCCGCGGCTTTTTCCTCGGATACCCTCTCGTTCTCTTTTCTCTTACTCTTGAGGACTCTTCCTGGAAGGTACAAGGGATTCCCCTTTGATGTTACGGAAGCACAACTGGCCGCCTCCTCTAATACACCCCCGTAGTTCCACGGTACCGTTTTTAGATTGCAAATAGGGATCTGTGGTCTTGCTGCGATGATGAGAGGTTTTGGAGCCGCTAACTTGATAGGCCCCCCTATGATACTCCGGCTTGCACCCGTCAACCTAACCGGTGCCCCTTGCATATTCTCCTGAGTACCCGTCATGCCAACCATCTCATCAATCCTTGTCATATAATTTCGCCTTGGCGGTCCTTCGGTTTCGATGGCTTCTACCATATTGACCCCTCCCCCATCATGCTTCGGCAGGGGATTGATTTTAACATTTGGCGGCTCGGGCTGTTCCACCACGATCTCCCCGCTATCAATCATGTTTTGAATTATGTGTTTCAGCGTCCAACATTCCTGAGTGTCATGACCCGGGGAACCCGAATGATATGCACACTTTTTACTGGGGTCAAATTTTCTTCCCTTCGGGTCACATGGAGGTGCCAAATCGACAATCTTCCTCTGTGATATCAATATTGCCAAAATCTGCTCAAGAGGATCCCCAAGCGGGGTGAATACCCGCTTCTGTGTGGTCTCAAACCTCCTTCGTCCGTCCGTTCTGGGATTATCAAAATTAGGTTGTCGGGGCGGCACAAATCTCTGTATTTGTACAGGGGGGCTATTCTCCACTTTCCTGGATGATCCCTGCAGCACGAGAGAGACATCTTCCTCTTTTCGCTTTTGGGGCCTGCGGGAAGTACTGCCATAATTCCCACTTTGGATTTGTTCCGCAGCCGTTTCAAGAGCCGTGAAGTCCCGGATTTTACCCGATTTCAACCCCATATCCACCATTTCTCCGTGTTTTATCATTTCGGCGAAAGGTCTTCCAATCCCCGATATGACCCGCTCATAATAAGGTGCCTCCTGTATATCCACAAAGGTCATCACCATCTCTGACTCACTCATTGGAGGATTCACTTGTGCGGCCATACCCCTCCATCGTTGGGCATAGTCCCTGAAGGTTTCCCTTGGTTGCTTCTTGATTTTTGTCATTTGATATCTATCAGGGGCCATCTGTGCCTGAAAGCTATACTGTGTCAAGAAGGTATGGGCCAGCTCCTCCCAATTATGAATCCGGGCATTATCGAGACGGGCATACCAGATCCTCGCCTCCCCCGTCAAGCTTTTCTGGAATAATTGCATCCTTAGTCCTTCGTCTTCCGCATAGGACCCCAGTTCTCCAATATATATTTTCAGGTGAGTGTAAGGATCCCCTTTCCCATTGTATTTCTCGAATTCGGGGATCTTAAATTTCTCTGGATATCTGGTTCCGGGGAAGACACACAAATCTGCATAATTAACCCTACCCAGGGAGCCTATGCCTTTTAGAGATTGGATGGTCTCCTCCATCTGCTTCATTTTCCTGCGAAGGTCATCAGTATCTCCCTCCTCTGGAATCGTGATTACTGTCTTGTTGAGGGCAGGAATGATCTTTGGGAGGATCGGCCCGTCCTTAAGCTGATGTTGGTTATTTTTAAATAGGATTGCATCATCCTTAGGAGGATTCTGGTCACCCCCTGGCGGTGGTACATTGTGCGGTCCCTGGTTTGACGGATCCTGTCTGATTAAGAACTGTTCTTTTAGCATTGTGGCCATTTCCATCATCTGCTTTTTAAAATCATCAAACTCTTCCCGAGAGATGGAACTATGATTGGGAAGATCAGCCATTTCAGAGTTAGAGACCTGGGCTTTCTTAGACTGCGAACGAGTTTGAGGAGCAATCCTGCAGGCAAACGGTTCGAAGTTCAGTCTTGGGCAATGAAAGGATGCGGATGCATGCTAAAGCTGTAAATTTTTTGTGTTTTGGGTTTTTTAATCTTTCCCTGCAAAAGAGAAAGTTAGTAGTCTTTTAGTGCAATAACAAATGCTAAACATGACTTTATTATGCTTCCCCAGCTGTTTCCTGCAAAACATGGAGGTCAGTATTCTCTTTTGACAACAGGGGAGGTATATATGGGATCATGACATTTTATACGCTTGAACGTAAAAAGGGCATGAAGAGACTTTTTCCTGCGTTGGGTTTATCAGAGGCTAACCTACCCTAGGGTTACTCTCACGGGCTTTTCGGCATGAAGGTTCCCAAATCTTCGCAATCTACTCGTTTGAGCCCTTTCGATTGGAGCGGATTTGAGTGGTGCGTTTCCTGAGCCATCTCCGGGGAGCAGCCCCATCGAGTCCAGTAATAAGCAACCGACGGGTTCGCCTCAGGAGGAGGTACTCTCTCAACATACATTCACATTCATCGTCCTCACCGCATGCAAATGATTACTTTGAAGTAAAGAAAAACCCATTCAATCATTCATTCATTGGACAACAACACACATTTACACAACAATAAATAAAAGACGTCAAAATGTCATACGCACATACACAATTATAAATTTTAAAGGATAGGATAACATCAAGATTCGAATGCGGCTTAAGCCCTCTAATGTCCCCAGCAGAGTCGCCAGCTGTCGACGCCGGTAGGAATCGCTTAACGCGGGGGTTGTAACCCTTTCCAATTTTAGCCTTTTCATTAGATGATTTTTTTGGAAAAGGTCGGCATTAATGTCGACGGGGTTTTTTAAGATTGTTTTTATGATGAGCCAATTTAACCAGAGTCGCCAGTTGGTATATTTGAAATGGATGTACCAACTCATCCGAGTTTTCGTTTTTATAAATCGCTGGCTCATATGTGACTCCGAATTAATTGGTCTGCGAATCGAGATTCATAGAGTTCGGGGGCTTGCTTAAGTGAGGGGAAGGTGTTAGGCACCCCTCGACTTCCGTGAAGCACGGTTACCACAATCTTGATGCTTTCCTATCCTTTAATTCATGAAATGTGTGTGTGCGTGTATGTGTGTGTGTGCCTATGTAAATGTTGTGGTGAGCTTGCATAAAAGAATCATTTGGATTATTAGGGAAAATTGTGTTCTAATTTGAGCATGTCTTAGAACGTCCATCGGCTTAAACGAGAAAGCTTTTATGAGAAAAGGATTGATTTTAATTAGCAAAAACTATGAGATTTTCATTAAGCGTCGTTTTGGCAAAACAAGAGTTTTAAACCTTCGTAAAAATAGGAATCGAAATCTATACATTGCTTTCATAAAATGATGGGCAACTTCTAGGATATCTTTCACCCTACGCACCAAGATTTAATAAAACGTTATTTTATTTTTATAAAACCATTTTTGTGACATTTGAAAACGACTTTCTTTAGCCTTCTCGTTTAATAGAAATCGACATTCATTAACACCTCCAAATTTTTAGCTACGTGATGCTAACCTCCTAGTTTGCTTGATTTTAAGAAAAAAAACCTTCATCGTTTAATCTTTGAAATCATTTTTCGTGTCACAAAATCCAATCAAGCATAAAACACGCGTCGGGGCTATTCATGGGCATGTAAGCCATCAAAATAACCCCAAACGCCCACAATCACAAGTTTCACTATTTCGGGGCCTTAAACACGATTATCGCCTTGGCGTCGTTTTAAGGCCCGACGATTACATATTTACAATAACGGATACATCCACCCGATTACATACATTCAAAAATGTCCATCATCGGATTTGGACCACGGGGTCGCATTCCTAGGCTCACATCCGAACTTATTGCACAACCGCCAAATGGATATAACGAAAATAAACAACAACGGGATGCCTAACACTCTAGGATATCTTACAATGACGATCGAAATACACTATGAATGATACCATACCATAATAGCTAAGATTTGTACCAAACGGATATCATCGGGCTATTAGGGGGAATTTCATTCCGATGAGACCCTCACTAATAGTCCCTAACCCATGGCCTCACAATAACATATGAGAAAAAACTACATTCAAGGTAATTCGGATGACCAAAAGATTAACAACATGGTATATACAACAAAATGCTAAGAACAAATGGTTTTTTCACCTTGCAATTAATCCCCACAATATGTATGAATTTGTGCATTGAGTAGAGTAGAAAATATGAGATATAATCTCACAAAATTGGTACAATTCCTCACTCTTTTCACTCTTTTCTCTCCTCATTTTTGCTGTTTTTCTTGCTGTTTTTTCTTCTTCTCCCGAACTGCTGCTGCTGCTGAATCCTCTCTTTTTTCTTCCTGTATGCGAACTGGCCTAATATAGCACTGCCAAGGGCAGCCGCAGATCTATCTGCGGCTGGCCGCAGATATATCTGCGGCTGGCCCTTGGTTCTCCCCCCAGCTGCGCTCGAGTCCCGTGCGCTTCGAGTCCCGTGCTGCCTCGAGTTCCGTCCTTGGCCGCGAATTGATCTGCGGCTAACTGTGCTGATTTTCTCGTTTTCCGTGCCTCATCTCGATTTTCGTGTCGTACCGTTGTTTCCCGCTGACGGGTTTGCGCTCGGCAGTCCGGAAACCGTCGGGAAACGTGCCACGTCATCCGGGTAAGCACAGTGATCAGTAACTGACTCTCGACATTCGCTTGTTGTCGTGTCGGCTTCAATATCATCCCGTCGTGGTGGTTTTGAGGGTTCGTCTTTATGTCCACCCTTTATTCTCGTGTGCCGGGTCAATTGACGATTTTGCCCTCCTGTCAGGGTTAGTATAGGAAATGCAAAAATCGGGTGTCTACATAGACTAAGTAGTGTTGCTTGCCATTTTTAACCGGAGACTGTTGAGGTTTAATGGTGTGTGGCCTGAGAATGTTGTTGCAGTGGTGAGAAAAAGAGATCGATGTTCTTTGGATGATTTTAGATCTGAAAATGAAATGACGGTTCTTTTTAGGGGGAATGGATTTTTGATGTGACCTTCCGTGTACACACGTTTCCCAAACTGCGGCTGGTAATGATGGTGGTGGGGTCCAGTTTTTCACATGGCATGGAAGAGACTGTTTGGCTTCGATGATAGCAGTTGTTGTTTATTTGTGTACTCTCTTATTATAAGCCTATTTTAACAAGAGAGTGAGGGGTAATATTGGGGCATGATTTTGTGGGCCCGACTGATTTGTTAGGACATATCCCACGTAGCGGAATTTTCCTATGTGGCGGTATATTTTTGTTAGGAGATTTGATTCCTAAAGGATCTGCAATTTTAATTATGATTTACTTCCAATTTTTATGGGAACAATCCAGATTTACTTCTATCTAAGTATGGTAACTGACATGATAAGGAGTCCTATTTCCATTCGAGGACGGGTGTGTGTTAAAGCGCTGTGAGCAACTATGAATACACGGCTATATCCTAATTTACAGGTAATAATACTTTGATTATTTTGAGCACTAAAGTATTAACATGCCTCCATTGTTAACCTATTCTTCAGCCTGTACTTATTCTCATACTGGAGCTATCCTTCGGTGACCCAAGCCATCAACTTCCTCAGTTTGATGTTCGTTTCTGTATAGGATTTGGCTCGTTATTTGGTGATTAGACGAGCGGACGGATCTTGGCGTTAACAAGTAAGGGTCGTGATAAAAGGTCCGAAGAGGGGAAAAGAACGGATAGTCGATCCCAAGGCAACACGTGACAGAACTCTAGAGAAAGCCTTCTTGTGTGTCTTGTAGAGTGGAGAATCAAAAAGTCCTTTCTCTTAGAATGAGAGGACTATTTATAGGAGAGGAATGCTCTAGTAAGTAGTCATGTTTTGGCACATGATTAGGTCATGTGCCTGGAATGTGACTACAAGTCAATTACTAGAAATGCCTTCCATTGCCAAAAGTGACGCCTAGGTCCTCCAGTCCTTTTATCCACTGATCTGAATCCTTTGACCATTTTTCAATAGAAGTTGTCTACATAAGCCTTTTGCCTAGGAACTTACGGAGGCCCATTCAGTCTTTTTATCGATCCTTTCCTTATTTGATTAAATCGTGTTTTTGTTTCATTCGTTTTTAGAAAAGATATAACGATTCGGAAGTTGACCAACGGAGGCCCCCAAGGGAAGTTGTGGCTGTACCTTAGAGTGGCCTAATCCAAAGGGGTCGAACCCTAGGTTCGAGCCGCTTTTAGGTTCATCTTGTTCTTTAGGTGTTAGCCCTATTATTGTGTCATAGAGGACTGCTCTATGATCTTCTGATGCCTTAGCACATTTGATGCAGAGGACTGCTCTACTTAATCTTCAGACATTCTCTCGTATGTTATGTTATAGAGTACTGCTCTATGATCTTCTTCTGCTTTACTGAGACTGTCTGAGTACCTCTGCTATCTTAGGCTCAACTCTACGATCATTTGATCTGGCTATTGCTTTTCTACTCTACGATCTTGTCTTTGGTGTAAATCATAGAGTCTTGATGGATCGTAGAATGGGTGTTTGAGTTGTCCTGTGATCTCTGTTATGACTTGATGCTTCGGATGTACTCAGAGATCTTTGTTTGTCTGATAGTTCATGCTCAGCTTTACTTAATAGTCTTTATGAAGATCGCTACTTTAACTTTGAGTGTTCAAGCAGAGACTGCTCTACGTTGTTGTTTGATTGTAGACTATTTATGGGAGTCGTAGAGTGGCTGACTGGACTGACTCTACAAACCCATATTAGCACAACGATCTTCTCTTTGAGAATATTCTGCAGTGCACACTCTACGATTCCGAGTAAGCTCCTTGATCTGCCAAGCCATACTCTACGTTTGCTTTGCAAGTTCTGCAATGACATGCTCAACTCTACGATGCACCTGATCGCTCTTCATTCTGCGATGTGCCTGTTATACTCTACGATTTCGAGAGCGAGCTATGCTCAAGCTTGGCCCCAACTCTACGATGCTGAGAGAGTGTTGCCGAGTGAGCTCTACGATCTGCCGAGCCTTTCACTGTATTTGTCTGGCAGACTCTACGATCTTGAGAGTTAGCATTGTGATGCCGAGACAACTCTACGATCTACCGAGAGAGCTCTACGTCTTGTTGAGAGTGCTCTATGTTCTGTCGTGAGAACTCTACGTCCTACCGAGAGTGAACTCTATGATCTGTCGAGCTTCACTCCACGTTTGCCTGGCAAACTCTACGATGGCATACTTGACTCTGCGAAGTTGGCTGGACTCCAAATTGGTTGACTGCTCTGCGATCCTTCACTGGATGTTAGTGCAGTACTTTACGATCAGTCTGGCCCTTGCTTATACATATAATATTTCTGCTCATAAGATCAACCTAACAATTTGATCTTTTTCTATTCTAAGTCTTTGTACATCAAATTCATTTAAGGACTTTACAATACCTAATGTTACAAACATGTTTTGATCAGATAGATATTCATTCAGCTTAGATCAACCTAACATATTTGATCTTTTACTTCTAAGTCCTTGTACATATATCAGTAAGGACTTTACAAGGCTTTAACAATATGAATGTTCTTCTTAACCTTTTGTCATCAATCAAATCACATATAATGAATAATGGTAATCTTATGCAGATCTTATAACATTCTTCCCCTGTGATAATGGACTTAACGATCGCATGCAGATTCCCAACAAAATATATAATGTACATATATTTATTCTCTTATCACATAAGTCACATAAATATATATAACACATATATTTTATATTTAACTCGCTACGTCTCATAATAAGAATTTTATTTATTAAATTCTTATTATAATTATTCTTCTTGAAAAATCCGGGTTGTTACAAAATCGATAGGTTTTAAATTAAAATGTGTCTTTAAGTTTATATGTTCAGTATTTTGAGACGGGCTATTATTCAATGTTAAATCTATCTCAAAATCTGAAAATTTGACACAAAAATGTATTCGTCTCTAAATTTCTATCTCATATACAAGTTTTTGGTAGTGACAAATAAATATTGAATTTCTAAGTTGCAGGTCTAAGTCATGTCTACTGCCTGTGAACTAGCAGAAACATAACTCTCAAAAACTAAAGCAAATAAATCAATAAATAATAAATATAAAAATTGAATTGAACTCTTATGAACTCGATCGACCATTTTAATCTGGGAAATACAGCCATGATCTTTAACATAATAATGCCAGATAATGGCATTAATATAAGTAAATAATCGGGTTAATTATTTCTGAATGTCCTATATATAGATTAACTAATGGTTGTTGATAACGTAGTTAGAGTAATATTTATACTTTCAGCGCAACTACGCATTTGCAACACTTTTACTCTTGTTTAACCAATATTTTGAACTTTTAGCGTGTCACTTATACTCTGATAGCATAATTATTGTTATGACATTATAGTTAGAAGAAAATAATCATTAACTTACTTGGATGGCTACATACCTTTCGCCTTCATTGAACTTTGCCAGGCAACAAAGAATTATTGAACTTAGAAATGAAAAAGAATTATTCTAACAAAATTATTAAACAGAATATGCTGATCTATCCTTGGCGATGATCATGATGTTAAACTTATCCAGGATTCCCACTGCGAAAAAAGGAAGGAATATTTGAAGATAGGGTATTATGGTATATGCTAAAACAAGATTATCCACGAATAACCTCAATACCATCTGTTGTGCCATCTATAAATAGAGCTCGCCTTTGGACGAGAGATATATAGACATCAAGAACAAAAACAGAAAATATATATAGCAGGATTAACGGATAGTTATACATCGCTCGAGGAGATGGCACAAGCAGTGAGGCATGATAAGGTTGAGCTCGAGTCATTGTTGTCTCAAGCCAAGGAGAAGGCGTTGCTCCAAAAGGACAACCTGGGCCAGAAGGTAAATCTACTGAAATTGGAAACAAACATCATATATATATATATATATATATATATATATCGGAGGTGTGACTTTACACCATTTTATATCGTCTTCGTGATTTTTTAAAATTTTTGACCGTTTGTAACATATTGTTACATATTGTTCAAAATATTTTAAGATTACATCTCTCTAATGTTGCAATGGATGATAATAATAGACGAGTTGAATGGTGCACACTCTATAATAAACTTTTGCTAAGAAACATTTTCAAAAAATAAATATTTAGCAGTACTTTTATAATTATTACTTTGAGAATATCAACGGTATAAGTTAAATATGTATATGTATATAGATAAATGCTGATATCCTTATTTTGCCTTACGTATCCTTAAAATATATAGCTAAAGTTGTTTCAAGCAACCGGAAAGGCGGCGTTGCCCCAAAACGACGACAAGGTCAAGGGGGTCCAGAAGGTAAGTCTACTGAAATTGTAAACAAACATCATACATATATAGATCATAGATCATATAGGCCTATATCATTCTTCACCGCTAGTTTGCTTTATATATCAATCCTTACAATAATGTGATTTTTTCTTGACTTATTCAGGCGCGTGAGGCTTATCTGCATGCAAATGAACTCACATATGCCAACCGTAGTGGCTGGAATTTTACGTAAGTAGAAATAAGGTTTAGTTAACCTAATTAAAGTCAATGGTCAAGGTTTTTATTTCATTCAGTTAAGAAAAGGGATTTATGTGCAATTATGTCATTAAATTGTACTTGCATTAAAAATGTTTCAGAATAAATAAATTAAGTCACCCAAGAAATTTAATTCTACTATCATTTTTTTACAGTCAGGGAAGAGCTGAATTAAAGGATAGCGAAGTCCTACAAGTTGATGGAGAATATTCGACAGAAAATCTTGAAAAAGGATCTTATGACGTGTATTTTTGAGTTGATGCTTTCAAACGACTTTAACATATCATCACCGGTGCAATTTACACTTACTCTTTCGGATGGATCTGTGCAAACGCACAAAGAAGATTTGATGAATTATCCGAGCAACACAAAGACTTGGATCAAAGCTGGGAGTTTCTTCAACAGGGTTAATTTTGGAGATATCAAATTTGCTATCTCAGGGACTGAAAGCACGACGTCGAAGAAAGGTTTAGTCATCTATGGTGTTCTCATTATGTAACTTTCATGTTAACATCAGCCATCAAGCCCGACGCAAAATGAATGATCTACTAGTTTGATGGTTGTTATTAGCATGATATATATATATTTAAATCAACTATCGTCTGATGGTGGTTATTAGTATGTAATAAATAAATCGACTACCAGCTAATGGTTGTTAATTATTACCGTGTAATAAATAAATCAACTACCACTAGGTGGTTTATCTTGATATTAAATAAAGTGGCTACATAAATTATAAGATGGTGCTTGGACTATGTCATTTCATTAGATAGCTTTAATTGGAATTGTTTTCCCACATATATATATATATATATATATATATATATATATATATATATATATATATATATGCGCGCGCGGGGTAATGAAAATCATACATGCCTAATTGTTAAACTTTGGGTATAAAATGAATAGCTACAAACTCAACTTTGGTCTTAAAATAAACGCTAAGAGTTATGTGTAGTAATATTTTGGTTTGAACTACAACGAAAAGTCAACACCTTTGGTCTTCAATAATTACCTTTAGTCTTTTTGACACCAAACGAATTCTTATTGGAAAGCCCTCAACCATTAAACTTCTTTTCCTAAAAGGGGGGAGTTTGAACCCATAATCAATCTCACTAAGGGTGGAGATAATCATCGAACCAAAGTCCTTACTTCAACGTTTAATTAATTAAATAAACTTGAAAGCATAGTTGTTTAAATTGGATCGAACTGACTGGTTGAACCAAGAACCGGCCTTGTAAACCGACCGATTTGCTAAAAAGTTTGGATATGTAATTGGACCGAATTGAATAATTACAGTTTTAATTATGCTTGACTTCCAATTTTTATGGAAACAGTCCGAATTAACTTCGACTTCCCATTTTTAAGAAGATTGACTTTCTATCCAAGTATGGTAACTGACGTGATAATGAGTCCTATTTCCATTCGGGGACGGGCGTGTTGAGGCGGTGTGAGCAACTATAAATACACAGTTATACCCTAATTCACAGGTAATGATACTTTAATTACTTTGAGCACTAAAGCATTAATGTGCCTCCTTTGTTAACTTATTCTCCAGCTTGTACTTATTCTCACACTAGAGATATCCCCCGGCGGCCTAGGCTGTCAACTTCCTTAGTGTGATCTTCGTTTTTATGCAGGATTTGGCTCGATGTTTAGTAATTGGACGAGCGGACGGATCTTGGTGTTAACATTTGCGCTAGAAGGAAGGCGTACGTTTTAGTGCTATTTTTCATAATCACCTATTTAGTTTATTGAAGTCACAACAAGTAAGAGCAAGGGAAAGACAGTTTCTGACTAGGAGAGATCTTCGGTCAACCCCGCAGCCCAGGTCCAGGGATCAGATAAAGATAGACTTGGCCCCAACAAGAACGTTGCGGGCCAGATGTAGGTTCAATCAGCTCCAACTCGACGACATTTATTTTCTACCAGTCAGAGGACTCCCGATTCACATTGTCGTAGGACGGACAACCGTTCTCTTGCACGTACTCTCCAAGATCGGGACGGTCAGGATCAACGATAGCTTATTCGAACCCGGAGGATTCAACAAACTAAGGATGCTATGGAGGCCTTA
The DNA here is from genome assembly GCA_034770075.1 of Aralia elata. Lineage (NCBI taxonomy): Eukaryota > Viridiplantae > Streptophyta > Magnoliopsida > Apiales > Araliaceae > Aralia > Aralia elata. The sequence goes on along the minus strand of CM068386.1, from coordinate 17,002,117 downwards.
CGCTTTCAATAAAAGGAGCTTGATACACGGTTGACGGAGTTGGAAAAAGAAGAGGAGGTCTCCTCGAGTCGACACAGCTATCAGGAGACTACGCAACACAACTGGTCCAGGACTTTAACGTTCGGGCGGCTCTCGGGAAGGGCGAAGCAGGCACAGGTCGCGCTACCATGACAGTAGTGAAGGGCGGACAAGGTCCGAACGGAGACAACAAATGACTTCTCCGGAGCACGGGAGGGATTGGCATAGGCTATCCCCTTCGAAGGAGAAACTCGACCCCCTTGCGCAGAAAGTAGCAGAACTAGAACAGAAGTTGGCAGTTGTTACTCAGGTGAAGGAGTTGCATCCTGAGATTGACTGGGTTCGGGCTGACACGTCCACAATGATGCCTTCTATGGAGAGTTATAACGACATTGGCGACCCTTATGACTATACACACGTATATGACCGTCTCATGCACTACTATGATCACTCTGATGTTACTAAATGTCAGATATTTGTTAAGACTTTGAAGGAGGGTGCCCGATTATGGATGACATCTTTACCGCCCAGCTCCATCGACTCTTGGAAAGAATTATGTGACAAGTTTCAAGACCGCTTTGGAAGCAATAAAAGGAGGGAAAAATTGACAGCTTCCCTTATGCATGTCAAGCAACAGCCGAATGAGAGTCTGAGCTAATACATGAAGAGATTCATGGAGGCGGTCAGAACGGTGACAAATCTTAACGCCCCACATGCCCTCAGATTCTTTACTACTGGGCTAGATATTATGAAGTCAAAGAAGTTGATGAAAGATATAATGTTTAATCCTCCAAAGGATTTGTCCAAAGCGTATAATAAGGCAGAAAACTTCATCGCTATCAAGGAGGCTCTTGGGAACCTGAAACTGCAGATGCGCACGATAGATAAGCCTAAGGATCAGGATAGGAGCTATAATCCTAGGTCCGAAACGCAGCCAATGAAGAAGTTTAATGGAGGGAATTCGGGAAGCGGTCAACCTCTCTTCCCGAACCAGAATGTTAATAAGGTTTATACTCCCCTCAACACTGATCGGGCAAGAATCCTAGAGGAGATTCGAGACAAGCCATACTTTGAGTTGTGCCCAACAATTACCTATCCACAAAGGGGGAGATCAGAGGCGGTACTGTAAGTATCACCAGCACACTGGGCACTCAACAGAGGATTGACATCATTTGAAAATTTTGATCGAGAAGAACGTTCAGAACGGGGAACTGGTGCATTATATTACTGGTTGGGAAGGTTCAAGAGGAAGATGGCAAGAGGGTGCTAATCGGGACCAGCCTAAGGATCAACAACCCGAACAGAACCAACCAACCCATCGGATAATGGATGTCATTACGGGTGGTTTGGTCGGAAGATTGATTGGGAAGAAGCGTTGTGGCGCGCTGGCTTCAATACTGACAGTGTCCGAACAACCTGTCAAAAGGGATCAGTTGTATCTTGGCACGGTTATTTCTTTCACCGATGATGATTTCCCATTTGAGTCGGTTGAACTGCACGAAGGAGCTCTAGTGATCACTGCTCAGGTTGGGCCAGTTGATGTGAGAAGGATCATGATTGATAACGGGTCCTCGACGGATATCCTCTACACTTATTGTGACGCCCCAAATTCAGGTATCATTACCCTCAGATTTGGTGCTCGCGATCCATTATATAACCTGTTATTCTACCCATCACATTCAATAACCTGTAATATTACAACAGTTCTTACAAAATATTATATACAACATCGTATCCTAGGTTGTCTAACATTTAACTATTACATATCATGCTACCAAAAATATTACATCATATCAAATTTATCTATTTACATTGCTACTCAAACCATTACAAAAGATTATAGTTAATTATGTGATTATTCTTGTAACTTTCCCTTTTCGTTGTTAGTTGTCGAACCTCTAGCCTTTTTGTTCTTAATTGAAATATATTTAGCAAGAATGAGCAATCAAATTACCCAACAAGTATAATTATTTATAATAAAACAGTTTATAAAGAAGTAAGGGGTTGTTCAATATCTGAAAGGGATATCATCTGAAGAAACCAACATTAACTGAGAAAGATCAGTGATTTCTTTGGAAATAATAAACTCTTGAAGCAAAGATTCACAATAGAGCTCAGATAAGTAACTAAGGGTCATAAGACCTTGAACTATGTCCCAGGTTAGAATGTATTTCTACATTAACCTTTATCAGTCAAAAACTGTTGACGACCATCTTCGTACGTCGGGTGATCAGAACTTTGTATTTCTGTATTGTGCACAAACATATTAACGCAATAGCGTAGTTCAGAACCATAGTCTCCGATAATATGTCCCCTATTTATAGAGTTGTTCAACTCAGTTTATCACAAGAATTCATATTAATAGCAATCTCAGGGGGTATAACTTCTTAAAGTAACAAAAACTTTTAGAACGTATATCGACTATGGTCTAGCTGAAATCAAATGGCACAGACTTACAATGTAAACTCATATACCAAAAAGAGCTTCAATAGTAGCACACAAGCTTTGAATAACATTCGAGTAATGGATTCATAAATACGTTATCAATTCAAGATACAAGAATATTCATCGTGGTTTAATGAAACTTTTATTAGATAGAAGCTTTTTCAACAAGGTTGCAATTTAAAAAGGAAAGTTAGTATACTTGCCTTCGCGTCGAAATGCTATCGATTCAACTCGTTGTTGTGCTTTCGAAGCGGTATTATCTTGTATCATACCTATGTAGCACACATAAGGTTACTATATAGCTTAATGCTAATTCACTTCATAAACTTTGATATACTTCACTTCAAACCTTAATATACATATTTTTCTGTAATTATATCCGCCTTAGCCCATTTAGTACACAACTATCCCTTGTATTAACTTCATTGTGTAATTAGAATTATTTGTGGTTCAATATATATAAATATATCATACATTTAGCTTAAACTCGTATTTAAATAATTTATTTCTAATTTTATTCAATTATTGAATTTATTTATGATTCAATATATTAATTATAGATAATATATTAATTCTTATATATTTTTATTAACTTATTCTTACCTTGTATACATTTCATGTCAAAATGCATAAAACAAGCCCAAACATACAACAAGCCCTACTAGGCTAGTCACAGCAGCGCAGCGCGCGCGTGCGACTGCTGTTGCTGCCTACAACAGTTGCCTAGCCCGGCTGTTGCTCCATGATCAAGTTGCTTGCTTTGCCATTTTTCAGATTATAGACCATACTTCCGATCAAAGCAAAATTTTGATATGTTATATAGGGTATGACAAGCTATTTTTAAAAAATACTAACCAACTAAAACGGGTATCCTAGATGGGTTTTTTAACTGAGCATGAACAAGTTATTCTTTTCCAAAATAGGTTTCGAACCTTATTAGGCTTACAAAAACCACTCAATTTACTTTATATAATATACATAAGGATGTTCTTGACCTCAAACCTCACTCAATTCCATTATTTAGGCTTAACTACCGCCCCTAAGAGGACTTTTATCAAACATAATGTGTGCATCAGTTTTAGGGACAAAGTTCATTAGTGTTTAAGGAGTATTAAACCCAAAAAATTTCCTTCCTTAGCACAACAACACAATATCCCTTCCTTGCTAAATTATAGTTATCACAACAATTACACACCCTTAATTCTATACAAAACATTCAATCTTTTCTACTAAAATCAAAAAGTTAGAACTTACCTTGTTATAATGGTTTAATGAGCTGAATTTTACTCTTATGGATTAGCTATACACCTCTTTATGCTGCCCCTGCTAGCCGAATTATGCCTCAACCCATATTACACTTTAGGTTCTTGTTGAATTCCTTAGTTTTAATCGAAATATTAAGGTTTTTGGTATAAAATGATAAGTTGGAGATTCTAAGGGCCCGTTCGGGAATGACTTATTTTAAAATGACTTATAAGTTAAAATATAAGTTAAATTATAAGTTGTTTTAAGTTGTGACTTATAAGTAAAAGCGTTCGGCAGATAATGACTAATAAGTTACAAATTAAGTTAAAACAAGTTATGAAAGTGTTCGACTGATAATGACTTATAAGTCAATTTTAAATGTAAAATTACTAAAAAGGACATTATAAACAGCTTATTCTTAGTAAACAGCTTATTATTTAAACAGCTTATTAGTAAACAACTTATTTAAACAGCTTATTAGTAAACAACTTATTATTTAAATAGCTTATTGGTAAATAACTTATTTAAACAACTTATTGGTAAACAACTTATTATTTAAACAACTAAATATTGGAAAACAACTTATTAATAGTAAATAGCTTATTATTTAAACAGCTTATTGGTAAATAACTTATTATTTAAACAGCTTATTGGTAAACAACTTATTATTTAAACAGTGTTATGATTGTTAAACAACTTATTATTTAAACAACTTATTGATAAACAACTTATTATTTAAACAGCTTATTGGTAAACAACTTATTATTTAAACAGCTTATTGGTAAATAACTTATTTAAACAACTTATTGGTAAACAACTTATTATTTAAACAACTAAATATTGGAAAACAACTTATTAATAGTAAATATATTATTTAAATAGCTTATTGGTAAAATAGCTTATTATTTAAACAGCTTATTGGTAAACAACTTATTATTTAAACAACTTATTGGTAAATAACTTATTATTGATAAACAACTTATTATTTAAAAAGGAAATTATAAAAAGATACATTGATTTAATATCATATCATAATAATCATCCACAATCAAACTAAATAAAAATATAATGCAACAACAATTTTATACAAAGGTCACGAGACTATTTTCAAATAATTTAAGTTCTTTTTTTGAGTGAGAATAAATAATAATAAAGTAAAAAAATAAAAGGGAAAAGAAATCTTTTCTAGCTTGACTGACTACTCGGTTAAAATATATCCACATTGTTAGTTTGTGGTGTGGGCAGTTCAATTCATAAGGTAATAATGAGTCACTAAAGTGAGAAATGCCCCCTTACTACTATTAAATAAGTATTCAGTAATAAATAAAAAAATATTGACCCATAGAGTTAAAAAAGAAAATCATATAAAGGAATCTTTTATTTATTTATTGGAGCTTATAACTTCTTTTTTTTTAAAAAAAAATAAGCTCAAAAAAATAACATTTAAAATTTAAAATATTTTTATTAAGTTATAAACTGAGTTCAACACCGTCAATGAATTAAAGAAAAATTGATATCTGAATATTTATTTATTTAGTTAGTTATCAACTTATAGCTTGTTGGGCACTTGAGCTAACATTTTTAGCTTATTTACCAAACTTAACAATTTATATTTTAATAAAGTAACTTTAAAAATTACGCCAAACAGAATTCTTTAACTTACTGAATAATGAGCTTAAATCACTAATAAATTATAAGTTGTTTTATAAGCTACGATAGAGAGGGGAGGGCCATAATGTGTTCATGGCAGATTAATCTTAGATAGGAGGGGTAGAGATGTAATTTACCAAGACAATAGAGGGGTAATATAACCATTACATTTGGTCAAAATAGCTTATTCAGAATGACTTATAAGTCATTATTTTTTAAGTCACAAATTGTTACTTATTTTTTTTGACTTATAAGTCAAAAAATAAGTCATAAAATAAGTCATAGCCAAACACTAAAATAGTAAAAAGCTCCTTATAAGTTGGTTTGACCAACTTATAAGGAGCTGCCGAACAGCCCCTAAGAGAGTAAAAGGAATAGAGTGGAACAAAAATAGAGAGCAGAGGAAAATAGCATGAAATGGTACTGCAGATTTCATAGCTTTCCTTTTACAACTAACAACTTGGCTTAGTCATTCTAAGAAAACTTTAAAATTAAACAGCTCATGCTTAGGACTGTGTTTAGTGTCTTGATTTTTATTTCCTACAATGCCACCTTATGCTTGATCCAATGAATCACCAATACCCACTTACTTAGCTTCTCTTTTAATTCCTTAAATTCCAAAATTTTGGTTTCCAGCATGTTTATACGTATAACTACACTAATATCTCTTATGCTAACATATTACATCTACACAATATATAATACTTCTTTTATTTTCACATGTGTTATTATTCCATATATTCCCATTAAAATGAACTAATTACTTATAATATAAACCATTTCACTAATTATGAAGTCAATTTCATACTTAATATAATTCTCATACTAAATTACTTAAATATTCAGTATTTATCTCATCAATTATTAAATAACTTATATATATATATATTTAATAATTGCATTCCCTCATTTTCACCCTTAAATTGTTCTTGAACAATTTAAATAACATATAAATTATTCATTAAATCAAATAAGTAATTCGATTTACAATTATTTTTATTTCTAAATCTCAAATAATTTTATAGCACCAATATTGCCACATATCACATATATAATTATATTTAATTATAATTTAATCATAAAGCATATATTTGTAATATAATATTATTTTATTCACATATATGTACTGTACAATATTCTCGGATATCACACTCATGCTTATCAGATGTTAGATCTGAAAGGTCAGAAGATGGAAGTTGGATAGGAGTCTCCGTTATACGGGTTCAACAACGATCCTGTCCTTGTGGTCGAAATAATAGAATTATTTGTCACCTTTGGCATGGTTCCTCAGCAGGTGTAGAACAACGTCAAGTTCTTCATGGTTCAAGTGGATTCAGCTTACAACGCTATTCTGGGTCGGACAACGTTAGCCGCATTGCAAGCGATAATGTCTATACCCCACTTTAATATTAAATTTCCTACACCAAATTGGGTCGGCAAAGTCAAAGGAGATCTGGACATCACTTGAAGATGTTATCACAATACCTTGATTTCATCGGGGGTCGGGGTTAGTATGCAGAACCAGATGATGGAGATTGAGATGGAGCCGTTTACAAAGGGTGCTAATGAACCTCTGGCCCTTCCAGCAGAGGAAACAGAAAATATAAAGTTGATTCCAGGGAATCTAGAAAGATTGGTAAAGATTGGGTCGGGATTACAAGAACCCCTTCGGACGAATTTTGTTGAGCTGTTAAGGGTGTATGTAGATATATTTTCTTGGGAGCCTATCGATATGCCACGGATTGACGAGAAGATAGCCGTTCACAAGCTGTGTGTGGATCTTGCCCGAAAACCTGTTCGATAGAAGAGAAGGGTCTTTGCCCCGAAGCGGTAGAAGATTATTGACGATGAGGTGGCTAAGTTATTGGCAGTAGACTTCATCTTTGAAATCAACTATTCGGAGTGGTTGGCCAATGTGGTGCTGGTTAGAAAGCAGAACGGGAAGTGGAGGATGTGTATTGACTACACGGATTTGAACAAAGCTTACCCGAAGGATTTTTACCCTCTGTCGAATATCGATCAACTCATCGATGCTACTTCTGGGTACAAATTATTGAGCTTCATGGATGACTTTTTGGGATATAATCAAATTTTAATGTGTAAAGAAGATATCCTGAAGACGACTTTTATTACTTATCGGGCGATATATACTTATAAGAAGATGACATTCTGGCTGATAAATGCGGGAGCCACCTATCAGCGGATAATGAACTACATGTTCAGGAAGCAGTTCAGCCGCAACATGGAAGTATATGTAGATGATATGATTGTTAAAAGTGCATCGGTACGGGGCCATTTGGACGATCTAGAAGAATGCTTTCAGACTATTCGGGATCATAACTTACGCCTAAACCCGACCAAGTGCACTTTCAGTATTGGTTTGAGTAAAATTCTGGGATATCTGGTAAGCAAAAGAGGGATTAAGGCTAATCCGAAAAAAATTAAAGCAATATTGGATATGAATTCTCCGCAGACTTTTAAGGATGTGCAACAACTGACAGGTCAGATCGCAGCGTTTAGGAGGTTTATGTCCAAATCTGCAGAACGATGTTTTTCGTTCTTTAACACTCTAAAGGGGTCTAAAAATGAAAATACCTTCTAATAGACCTTGGACTGTGAAGACGTGTTCTAGGGGATCAAGAAGTACTTATCCTCGACTCCATTGTTGATGAAGTCAATCTCCAAGGAACTGTTATATCCTTATTTGGCGGTGAGTTCATTAGCGGTTGGGGCAATTCTGGTTAGAGAATTGCGTGGAAAGAAATTACATGTATATTACATCAGTTATGCTCTTCGAGATATAAAGACTCGGTACCCAAACCTAGAAAAATTTACCTACGCATTAATTATAGCTAGTCGGAAGCTTTGGCACTACTTCTAGGGTCAGGTGATAGTGGTATATATAGATCGGCCCCTTAAAAAAGTGTTACATAAGCCGGAGGTCTCGGGTCAACTTGATCCATGGGCCATGGAGTTGGGGCAATATGTTCTAGAATACCATCCACGGACAGCAATAAAGGGTCAGGCATTGGTCGACTTTGTGGTATAGTGTTCGTTCTCCGAACCGAACTCTTCGGATCAACCCGATTTAGGTGTGGGCTCGGTCACTAATGTTCAGCTGGCACAGTCCTCATGGACTCTCTATGTTGACAGGTCTTGAACTTCGGATGTTAGCGGAACCGGTGTGATATTGACCAGTCCTGATGGGTTTAAGGTTTAACAAGCTATCCGATTCAAATTCAAGGCCATGAATAATGCGGCAGAATATGAGGCGATACTAGCCGGGTTGCAGTTGGCCAGAAGTCTAGAGGTTCGATGCTTAATTGTATTCAGTGATTCACAGTTGGTCATTAGCAGATTGTAGGAGAATACGAGGCTCAGGAGGCAAGAATGACTAAGTACTTAACTAACGTCAAGGATCGGCTCCATTACTTCGACTCTCATTCATTGCAGCATGTGGATCGATCTGATAACACTGTGGTTGATGCCTTGTCAAAATTGGCTACGACTGAAGTGAGTTCTTTCGGTGGATCAGTATATTTAGAGGTCTCGATACCTTAAGAATTCAGAGGATGGAGGTCTTATCGATAGAGAGATCTAATTGCTGGCTTACACCTTACCTCGATTACCTCAGTAATGGAAAATTGCCTTCAGATCGGATATTAACAAAGAAAATAAAGCATGAGAGTTCGTATTTTATCTTAATCGATGGGGATCTATACCGACGGGTTTTTTCTTCCCCGTCGTTGAAGTATTTGGTACCATCCGAAGTAGCTTATGTCCTTCGGGAGGTCCATGAAGGGATTTGTAAAGATCACATGGGGCCAAGACGTTAGTGTACAAGGTGTTAAGGTAGGGATATTACTGGTTGACTATGTTTCAGAAGGCTAAGGACTATGTGAAGAAGTGTGTCAAATGTCAACTCAACAATCCTCTTCTGCATCAGCCTCCCGAGGAGCTGTCTTCGGTTCTGTCCCCGATCCCCTTCGCAATCCGGGGAATTGACAATTTGGGTCCGTTGTCGAAGGCTAAAGGTTAAGTTAGTTTTGTGGTAGTAGCTATTGATTACATGACCAAGTGGGTGGAGGCTAAACCTCTTCGAACAATCATTGAGTAGGAGTGTTTAAAGTTTTTGAAAGAATCTGTGGTGTTTCGATTCAAAATCCCTAGGGTTCTGGTATCGGATAATGGGTGTCAATTTGTAGGCTCTAAGTTTGAGGAGTTCTTGACAGATTTGAATATCCAACATTGAAAAACGTAGGTAGAACATGATCCTCAGTTTAATGGTCAAGTAGAGATGACGATTCGAACATTACTTAACGGTACTAAGAGAAGGTTGGATGAAGCCAATGGTCGTTGGTCAGAAGAGATGCTTAGTGTTCTGTGGGAATATCGGACTACTCCTCAGATAACAATAAGAGATTCGCCATTCAGGTTGACTTATGGGATCGATGACCCTCATCCCAGTGGAGATGGGATCTCCCTCTCTTCGATTCAGTTAATATAAGGATTGTACAATGATAAAGGTCTTCGGTTTAATGTGGATCTGTTGGAGGAAGTTCGAGATTCAGCATTGATACAGTTAACAATCTATCAGCGCAGGACTGCTCGACATTATAACCGAGGTGTTAACTAAGAAGGTTTGACGTCAATGATTTAGTGCTTCGGGAATTTGAGGTGTCTACTCTCTAGAACATAGGCAAGCTTATGCCTAACTGGGAGGGTCCTTACGAAGTAATTGACGTGCTGAACTCCGATACTTATTGGCTCCGGGCAATGGATGGAATAGAGATAAAGAACACTTGACATGTTAGAAGACATCGAAAATACTTTCAATGAATTATGTCATTTTATTCTTATAGCTTTGTAACTTCATCAATTTATTAATAATAAATTCGGTTGGATAGTTAGTTTTTTGCTTGCAAAAGTCTTCATGTCATTCATATATATGTCCAGGATCTTTACAAAGTTTAATAATAAAAAGGACGAAAAAAATACATATGCTTATTGGATAGAAGGGGGGTCGTGAGAATTAAAGGGTCAAGACAGGTTGCTAACATCTTTTCTTTGTCCTTCTCCCTTGCACTTTGATAGCCATTGCCAAATTACTTCATGATTGCCTCTCTCAGTTCAGGAGAGACCCTATATTCAGCGATGAATTGCTATTTAGTGGCTTTAGTCATTGGAGGACATTGGGCTTTTAGCTCAGCGTATTCCTTCCCAAATGCATCGTCGACCTTGATTAAATCCATCATCTTCTTATGTATGTCTTCGACCTGGCTTTAGAGGGTTACCACGACCTTCTTCAGTTTTTCGTTCTTGCTCTTCAGCTCGTCTCGGTCCACTAGGAGCTATTTCATTTGTTCGACTAGCTCGGAGCATTGCCATTTTACTGTCTTCAATTCACGCGTTAGCTCCTAGCAATGGAAGGTGGTATTTACATGGAGGCTCTATTCTTTTTCAAGACCGAACGTCACGACTTGAACTCTAAGCTGAAGACGAGCGATTTCGACTTCTAGTTCCTTTTCTTTGGCAGTTATTTTGGAAAGTTGGCGCAGGGTTCGGGTAAGAACAATATTAGACTACAATACGGAGCACTTAATTCAGAATTAAGGAAAGTGGAAAATTTACATAAGAGGTGTTATAAGTAGGTGTATTTACCTGACCCTGATGCATTACATTGGCATAAATGAGTTATTGGGGAGTGATGTCTTCAAATATGTCGTCATCTTTCAAAAGGATGAAGTTCTCGAAGAGTTCGTACGGATAATCTTTCGGATTCTCTGGTCATAGCATCATTAAGGTGAGAGCATCTCGTGTTTAGGCAAATATGGACGAAGATCCAATTGATTGGGGAGTTGGGGTTTGTTAGGGTTGGGGATCGGAGGTCGCTTCCGCCTGAGGTTTTTTGGTGGGTGGTTCGGAGGATGGCCCTTCACGTTCTTTACTTTTCTGCTGGATTGAATTCAGTGGTCTGGATGGATTTGAATCTAGTGGTTTGGATGAGTTTGGGTTTGGTGGTTTGGATGGGTTTAGAAGTTGTAGTTTATTATGGTTCGGTAGGAGGTGTTTTAGTGGATGCCTTGACTAACTTCCGTTTCTTTTTTAGTATGCTATTTCTTTCTTCGATCGTCATGTCTAAGGGGCTTTTTTCAATAAAGGATGGAGTAGGGATAATGGAGGTTGGCTTTGTTTTGATGGGGGAAAGATTCAGTATTGGGATGGCAGAGATCGGTTGTATCAGGAGGGGGGATTCGGATTGTTAGTTAGGTTGTGGGATCGTTTCGGGGGATCTTTCGCCTGGCTGGTTTGATTGGTTGGTTGTCTCCCGGATGAGATCAAATGCTGTCTTGGGAAGTGTTCGGGGTGCAAATGATTGGCCGACCTCGGTGGTCGATGTCAGTTTGAGAAGGCGCACTACATATGGGAAGAAGTTAGTAAGAAATAACAACTGTTTATATATATGAAGGTAATGGGTTCTACTTACGTTTGTGTTTGTGTAGCCAGGATTGATCGTTAGCAGATCCATTCGTCAATCCTCTGTTTGTATCCTCGAGTAGAAGGATTTGAATTCATCGACTTGATCTCTGCGGAACTTGTCAAACACAAAGTTGGCCCTTGAGGCCTCGGCCCAACCGGGAAGGAGATATGTGTTAGGGCCTCGGATGTAAAACCAGTGGGAGTGCCACCTCTTGTTGTTAGAGGGGTTTTCATCCAGATTCGCTTGTTTGGTTGTTTGTTTAGTTGGTAAACCTATTCTTTGGATCGACCTATGGTGAATAGGGCAAAAACGAAATCAATGGAGGGTTGGACACCGCATTCGTGGTAGAAAGCGATAAAGCATATGAGGTGGATGTAGGAGTTCGGCACAGGTTGTACGAACTCGATTCCGACGAAACCAAGGAAGGTGGAGATGAACTCGTGAATGGGGAATCGGACCCTGTATTTTAGTGCGTAGAGGGGGATGGCGGTCCAACCATTGGGGCGACAGTATATCTTCTCGTAGAGCTTTGGTGCGCGAAGTTCGTATTGGCTGGGGATGAGGTATTACTGGCGTATGTCTTGAAGGGCTTGTTTACTAATGGAAGATCAAGTATTGATGTGAGAATTGGATTTCTCTGATGAGTACTCCTCAAGCATCTTCATTTCGACGATTTTAGCTTTGGTCCGAATTGGTGATGGAGTGCCTTCTGTGGCGGAAGAAGTGGTTGGGACTTGGGGGCGGTGGCGATGGTGGAGGTGTTTTAGGGTTGTTGAGGTTCTGTGTTTTGGATAATGGAGGTGACGACGAGGGTAATTTCAGTTGGGAGTTAAGTTGTAGGTTGAGCAGAACAAGAGATGGTTTCAGCAATGGGTTGAGCGGTGGGAGAGGTAGACTAAGTAGTGTTGCTTGCCATTTTTAACCGGAGACTGTTGAGGTTTAATGGTGTGTGGCCTGAGAATGTTGTTGCAGTGGTGAGAAAAAGAGATCGATGTTCTTTGGATGATTTTAGATCTGAAAATGAAATGACGGTTCTTTTTAAGGGGAATGGATTTTTGATGTGACCTTCCGTGTACACACGTTTCCCAAACTGCGGCTGGTAATGATGGTGGTGGGGTCCAGTTTTTCACATGGCATGGAAGAGACTGTTTGGCTTCGATGATAGCAATTGTTGTTTATTTGTGTACTCTCTTATTATAAGCCTATTTTAACAAGAGAGTGAGGGGTAATATTGGGGCATGATTTTGTGGGCCCGACTGATTTGTTAGGACATATCCCACGTAGCGGAATTTTCCTATGTGGCGGTATATTTTTGTTAGGAGATTTGATTCCTAAAGGATCTGCAATTTTAATTATGATTTACTTCCAATTTTTATGGGAACAATCCAGATTTACTTCTATCTAAGTATGGTAACTGACATGATAAGGAGTCCTATTTCCATTCGAGGACGGGTGTGTTAAAGCGCTGTGAGCAACTATGAATACACGGCTATATCCTAATTTACAGGTAATAATACTTTGATTATTTTGAGCACTAAAGTATTAACATGCCTCCATTGTTAACCTATTCTTCAGCCTGTACTTATTCTCATACTGGAGCTATCCTTCGGTGACCCAAGCCATCAACTTCCTCAGTTTGATGTTCGTTTCTGTATAGGATTTGGCTCGTTATTTGGTGATTAGACGAGCGGACGGACGGATCTTGGCGTTAACAAGTAAGGGTCGTGATAAAAGGTCCGAAGAGGGGAAAAGAACGGATAGCCGATCCCAAGGCAACACGTGACAGAACTCTAGAGAAAGCCTTCTTGTGTGTCTTGTAGAGTGGAGAATCAAAAAGTCCTTTCTCTTAGAATGAGAGGACTATTTATAGGAGAGGAATGCTCTAGTAAGTAGTCATGTTTTGGCACATGATTAGGTCATGTGCCTGGAATGTGACTACAAGTCAATTACTAGAAATGCCTTCCATTGCCAAAAGTGACGCCTAGGTCCTCCAGTCCTTTTATCCACTGATCTGAATCCTTTGACCATTTTTCAATAGAAGTTGTCTACATAAGCCTTTTGCCTAGGAACTTACGGAGGCCCATTCAGTCTTTTTATCGATCCTTTCCTTATTTGATTAAATCGTGTTTTTGTTTCATTCGTTTTTAGAAAAGATATAACGATTCGGAAGTTGACCAACGGAGGCCCCCAAGGGAAGTTGTGGCTGTACCTTAGAGTGGCCTAATCCAAAGGGGTCGAACCCTAGGTTCGAGCCGCTTTTAGGTTCATCTTGTTTTTCCTTACTTATTTTATCTATTTCTTATCCTTTTGACAAGGTTTCAGACTTCTTTCCCTAGGGGAAAGCATCCCTAGGTCCTCTTGCTTTCCTACATTCTGAATCTCTTCCTTAGCTTCAAACATCTCAGTTCGTCATCAAGCCGATCAAAGTTCAATTGGAAGTCTTTTCGAAACCCCTAAGGATGTGTGCCCAAGGGGGCACTCCCTAGGTGGTCATTTTCTTTTGCCCGGTTTCATTAATCTTATCTTTCTTTCACTTACTAACTCAAATCGAATCAAAAAGATATCATCAGTCGGACCAAGTTAAAGAGGTACACCCCTTAGGGCCTGAACCCTTAGAAGGAACTCCCTAGTCGGGGTATATATCTTCTTTTGCTTGGTTTGTTCATCTCACCTTTGTTCCACTTAGTAATTCGGATCAAAGCAAGAAAACATCTTCGATCGGACCAAATCGAGAGGTTAAACCCTTAAGGGGCCAAACCCTAGGGGGTCATCCAACACCTAGTCTTTTTTTTCATCGATTTTGTCCAAACTTTACTCAGAATTCTTTCAGTGATCCAATCAGAGCCGAGAGAGCATCATTGGTTGGCCAAATAGAATGTTGAACTTGTAATACCTCAGTCCCACATCGTAACTTGTGCGATACTTGTATGTGTATATAAGGATTCAAGATACTATCAATAATACCTAGACATGATCTTTTGGGTGAGGTAGTGGTGGGCTAAGGTGACCTAAGAAAATATTATTGAGACAAACGCATTAAGTCGTATTATGTTATGATTTGATTCAAACTCGGAATTTGACATAGGTTATTACGTATGGTATCAAAGTCGACTCTCAAAAGCTTGGGTCGAGTCATCTGATCGGGTTGTCGGAGGTAGAGACGTAAAGGCAGGCCTAGTAGGCCGTTAATATTATCCCACAATGGCTAGAGAGGAAAAATTTATATGCCTTGTATGGCTATGTCGACTCTCAAAAGCTTGGGTCGAGTCATCCGATTAGGTTGTCGGAGGTAGAGACACGAAGGCGGGCCTAGTAAGCCGTTAATAGTATCTCACAATGGCTAGAAAGGCAAAATTTATATGCCTTATGTGGCTATGTGTTTGGCGTAACGTACGGGGACGTTAGGTATTTAAATGGAGGAGTATGTAACACCTCAGGCCTACATCGTACATAACATGTGGGATACTTAGATGTGTTTATAAGGACTCAAGTTGTTATCATTAATCTCTTCAGTTATGACCTTTTGGTAAGCTTGTGGTGGACTAAATGAACAAGATATTATTGAGATAGACGCATTAGGCCTTATTATGCTATGATTTAATTCGAACTCGGGATTTGACCCGAATTGTTACAGAATCCCTATAGGCCGAACCCTAAGGGCTAATTTCGACATTTAGCCAATTTTTTATCTTTTCAGATCTCGCTCGATTCATCCGGTCTCACGCTTTAATCGAGTCATTTGATTTGCATGTGCCCGTAAGGTTCAACTCTAGGGTGATGAACCCAAGGGGGTCGAACCTAGGGGGCAAACTCTAAATGCGCATTTAACCCTTAGTCAAATTTCTGAGTTTTTCATTCTGATTTGATTTGTTCAGGCAATTTGATTCAATTGGATCATTAGGATCTGCTCATTGAACATGCGCCTCTCTTTTTGTTGTACGCGCCCCTCTTAGCGCACACCAATCTACTATTTGTATTTGTATTATGTTTCGTTTAGCTTATTATATATTGATTTTAGCCATGTTATTGACTTTATTATTGGATTACTAGCTAATTTTTTTTATTTGGTTGCATTGAATTATAATGATTTTACCAAATCCCTCAAGTATTAATGCATTCAAAACCCAATCATGAACACTAATATTGTAAAAGAACTTTATGGCTACATAACTCTATGAACATAACTATATGCATGATTATAACACTCGCAACTTGTTCATGTTTCAGTGCATAGTATAAGTTTGTAAGAGGCACGAAGGTATGAAGCATATTATTTAAGAAATATGTGTTATCATTTAAATTTAAAGTTTGACCTTAGCATTTTGTATGTATATGAGATGTGTTTTAATTAGCATTTCACCCTTTGCATGTTATACATAATGTATAGTAGATGTATTGGTTGAAATATTGGTGGAAACTAATTGCCAAATTTTTATAAATTATTCTTATATTCTAAAATCAGCTTATTAATTGGAAAATTGATTTGTCTTATAGTTTTATATTCATTGAGTGCATCAGAATGTCAACTGGTTGCAAACCGCAATAGTAGAGGCTTGGAACTAAACACAATTCTTAACCTGTAAAAGAGTACTAGAGTTGCGAAATAATTTATTGATACAAAATTTGTTATTATTTTTTTTACAGACTTTGGTATATTTGATCTATTGAAAATATAATAACAAACACTACAACAAAAAGCCTTAATTCCGACAGAATTTTCCGTCGGGAATAAGTCGTTTCCGTCGGGGATGACCTTAATTCCGACGAAATATTCTGTCGGGAATTCGGTCGTATATAAACGCGTCGATCTTAAGTCTGTCGATGTTTTCGTCAAAAATACTTTGGGTCGACGGAATTATCTCCGACAGAATATTCCGTCGGAGATAGTTTATGTCCGACGGAAAATAGTCCGTCGAGGATATTTGGTCGATACTTACTGTGCCACGTGGCAACCTGGGGAAAAATGGCGAAATTCTTAAACTCGACGGAAGTCCGTCGAGACTAGCTAGATTCTGTCGAGGATAAGGTAATTATAATCGACGGAATTCCGTCGATACTAACTATATTCCGTCGAGGTTAAGTTTTTTTTTAAAAAATATTTTATTTATTTTTGTAATGTCCAGGGATTTAACCCACATCTTGTACCTGTACCTGTTTTTCCAACATCACATACACAAGCTAACATTTTACAATTACAATCACCTCATCCAATAATATATCAAACTAATCTAAACAAAACTATAACAAACATTCACATCCCATTAAGCTAAATTAAACTCTGTTATAAACCGCAAAGTAATGATAAGGTTTAAAATACAATATGTAAATCAAAAATTAGGTAAACTACAAAAGAATTTAAAGTACAAAAGAATGTAAACTAAGCCAAGCTAGTAGAGCTCCCGGTGTGAGGAGAATCATCGGGCGGGCGTCGACGCTGCTCTGGAGGATGAAAATCGCCCTCATCATCATCTTGCCCGTCAGTCCGCTCGTCACCCTGTTGATACAATATAATGTAACGCATTAGTTCATATATATGATTCAGTTAAAGATAACTAAATGAAAATTAAATAACATGCAGAATATATATTTGTATTTAAAATGAAGTATACCTGAGCAGTCGAGCGCTGACTCAACATCGGCCCAAACGCGTCCTCGAGTAAGGTAACCACCATCCGAACAATCTCGTCGCGTATCGCGGCCCACTGCTCCGAAGGAATACCTGTACTCTCGGCGGTGGCACCAGCTGCAACGTCCTACGCAAGCTGATGGAGGCGAGAACGGCTGGGCGGCTCCTGACGATGGAACAACGGATCGGTGCCAAACCTCTCCAACACCGCAGCCACAACACGCTGGAACAAAGCATCATCTAAGCCAGCGCCCGTATGTGATGGTCCCACGGGGGCTCTCGGACGCAGACGCTGGCTAGAGCCTACAAAAATAAATTTAAGATGAATAATATTATAATTTTACTTTATTCATAAACACGAAATAAACACAAATATTATACCTCCTTGCAGTGTATAGGCTGGTATCCTCGGTAAGCCTAGCACTCGATATCGGCCGGTGGTACTAGTGGGAGTATCTTGAGACGCGACCCACAGAGTCGTCTCCTCGTCCTGAGATAAACTAATCTCGGGCAGAGGAACGGTGGAATCTAACGTCTCAGCATCGCCCCTAGCAGCCTCCAACTCTGATATACGCTGGCTGCGGAGCTTCTCAAACCACTCCTGTAATTTGATATACAAGTGAGTTATCTTGGTATCATCGTAATTTGAAATATTATCCTAAATCATATTTATTATAGTAAATGTATTACCCGTATAGCTAGTGCTGCTGGAGATATCGTCGACCCCGAAGTAGAGCCCTTCGGCGTATGAACTCTATCCCAGAACTCGATCATAGTAGGAGGTCGGCCCAAGCTACGCCGCATGGCCTAAATTATATACATTAAATAATATCACCTTAATTTACTATAGTTGCAGTATAATATTAAAGTCATATAAAGTGAAATACATACCGCCTTAACCTCCTGAAACGACTGCGAGCCAGAAGTATGTACAACTCGCAGCTTACCGCGATTCTTCTTCATCTGCTCCGACTTGGTCTTGAACGCAGCATCATCCCAGTATGCACACATCGTAGCCCATGCTGCATCTGATACTGTCGGCGGCTGATGATCACGCCAAGTAGTCCCGGGCGATTCTTCTATCGCCCGGACTGCCCTCTGACGCATCTCGTACAACCAGCTTGCATAATTCTTCGAGATGTGGGCAATGATAACGGCATCACCATCCGCCTCGGTGATGTCGGCCTCGTATCTGTAGTATCTCTATCAAACAGACATAACATACGTATTATTTATTATTTGAACAATATGTTAATAATGTGCATGGACCTTGATTTAATATATGTAATTCGACTTACGTGAAACTCCCGCAATACTGTCACCATGAAGCCGGCATCGTAGCGCGCGTACTGAGTAAATATCATGCAGCCAGCATGTAAGACCCCGATAATTTTAACAAAGAAAATTTATTTTTCTTCTCATTATTATTTTTAAACAGAAAGGTGTTAAATCGATAATGATAAAGTTACTAGTGAAATGTGAAAATTGAGAAGTCTAGTAATAACGCTAAATCACTATTCACGCGATCACTATTCACGGGAGACTATTCACGCTAAAAACGCTTTTACACTTTCTTCGACCTTCGAATTATGTCATAACGTTTATATGAGCTGGATACAAAATTATACGGTATAAATATGAAAGTACTATTCATACGAGTATACTATTCATTTATACAAAAAGTCAAACCTGTATGTCGGGGAATATTCCTTCTGTTGGATAATATTCGTTCTGTCGGAGAATATTATATTCGGTAAAGTACGACGGCGCCGAAATATCAAAATATTAGTGGGCCCCACAATGGAAATATTGTCAACGATAGTGGGTCCCGTTGTCGAATACTGAAAACGACAGTATTTTGTCAACAGTATTATCACCGGCAACTGTTGAAATACCCGGTAATAAAAAGAATAGTAAAATGCGTTATTCCACAGTAGTACGCGGTATTTCACAGGTACACGGTGTTGCACAGTATTTTAAATTATTGATTCAATAATTGATAAAGTAGCAATTACACAGTATTTTGATTCAATAATTACAATAGCATCCGCATGATACTTTTTATTATTTATCATGACACTGTAACTCATATTATTTGTTATGATATTTTAGCATTATTGACGGATTAAAAGTGGAGTCTAACTTAGGGGTACCTAATTGAAATTTTGAAATTCACATGATATGAACTATTGGTTCACATGATGGAACTATTGGTTCACATGTGGGTACTATTAGGGGATGTTATGCAAGATTGATAATACTTGAGGGATTATATTAAAAATAGAGGCAAAGATGGAGGTACTAAAGTGTAATAAGTCGAGCCCTTTTTGTGCAATTAATGAAACTTAGTTTTCCTATAAATAGGGGAGATTATCTTAAGAAATCTTCACACCTTCCTTGCATATACTCTCTCTCTCTCTAAATTTCTTGAGTTCTCTTAGTGTGCTAGGCTATTGTGAGTATTTGTGAGAATACTAGTATTGTCCAAGTTAGTAAGCTTCATAGAAAGCAACATCCAGTCACTTGTTAACGAAGGTAGGGATATCATTTCTTTCATACTCTTATGTAATATCATTTGCTTCCTTGTTCGTAAGTGATATTATACTCAGAAAGGTTGTTATTCATTCCGTATTAAATTGTGGGGATAACCTGTCTACGCGGATTACCGCATGACGGGTGAATAACCCTTCGTATTCGTTACTTATTAATCTTTAGTGGAAATAATCTGTCTACGCGGATTACCGCATGACGGGTGAATAACCCTTCGTATTCATTACTTATTAATCTTTTGGGGAGATAATCTGTCTACGCGGATTACCGCATGACGGGTGAAAACCCATTTGCAGTTTCATATATTCTGTTATACTCGTATAACGTATCATTTCTTTTGTACTCTTTACGGAATATCTTTTCTTTCACATTTCTCCATTTATAATAAGAAATCTCTGTTTGTTTCCAAAACCTTATTTTTAAATGGAGAAAATCCTTGAAATTAGTAGAATATCCTTAATAGTTTGTGCTTCATCTAATATCTTTTCACTTGAATCTTTCTATTTCATTTTATACGTTATAGTTGAAGCATGAAATAATTTCTTGAGTATCATTCTTGAATTTGACTCCACAATTTGGTCATCGTGTTGGCAATTTGGTCAATCTTTGATACTGATTAAATTATAAAGCTTTTCTTATCCTTGATCTCACTGTATCATTGTCATCATCCTCATCCTCATACTTAAATTGTGGTGATAGTTCTCTTTGGCCCGTAGTGCAAAGATGAACTGGCGTGACATGATTTTGACCAAACTGTGTATTGGTATTATCATGACTTTTGGTGTTACAAACAAAGGCGTATGATGAAAGTTCTCTTTGGCCCGTAGTGCAAAGATGAACTGGCGTTTGGCATGATCATGACCAGTGATGGTACAAATAAATATCTTTGGCATGTATTGCAAAGAGAGGCTGTTGAAACTGTTGATTGGTATTACAAATAAATATCTTTGGCACGTAGTACAAAGAGAGGCTGTTGAAATTGTTGATTGGTGTTACAAATAAATATCTTTGGCACGTACTGCAAAGAGAGGTTGTTGAATATAAACTGTTGATTTGGATGTTCATAAACAGGAATTGTTGATTGGTGTTACAGGGACAAAATATTGGTGGTGATCCTTTAACTTATAGACGATGGTAGATATTATAATCTACTTGACTCTTCTAATGGATTGTTCGTTCCGCTGCAGTTGTTGTGTTGAACAATTATAATATCTTTAAATCTCTGATTTATTATTGTTGAAGACTAAAGATAATTTTTATTCTTCATTATCTTAGTCATGATATTTCTTACTGGGCTATTTGTGCTCACCCTTTTCCTTTTTGTTCCATTGTTCTCCTCAGGAAAAGAGAGTGTAGCGGGGATTAGCCGGGGAATGGAGTGATGGTCCGAGATAATAGAAGTATCTCAATACATTACTATTAGTGTGACAATAAGTGTATTGTGAATTTAAGATGTATTTGTATTGTGTTGTCGTATTTTGCACAACACTTATTAGTTGTAAATGGAAAAATTCGTATTTGTATTTGTATTTTGTGGAATATTATTGGCGACTCAAAATGGGTTGTGTGGACCTATTTTGGGGGCGTCACACAGCAGGGAGATGCGCCAGGCAGATGGCGTGTACGGTCGCCTTAGCGATAGGATCCATAATACTCGAATACGAAATTTATTAAGAACATTTTAATTTATTAATCACATGATAATATCATTGTCTTTTAAACATAAGTGATATATTATAGTTGAAACCTACACAGATGAGCCGACATCAACCAGAACTATGTCAGGCACTGCTGGTGGTCGACCTAATCGACCGAGGTTAGGCCCTCGCGAACGCCGACGTCTAGCATCTGTATGTTTAATATAGTAATGACATTGTCAAAAAATAGTACATGAATGTATAATATAGTTATCAAAATATTGTTATTGATCCAAAAAAGTAATCAACTCACTAGCATCTGAAGACGACCCGATCCGGAGCGGCCGCCACCACGGCCGCCTCCACCGCTATGTCGAGGCATATGTAACTGTACTACTGAAATAACAGACATAGATACGATGAAATTAATTAAATTTCAAGTCTTTGATTATATATAATGATTGATTTTAGTTGTATAGTATTTACAAAACATCAATTAGTGAAGAAGTATTACGTCGTCAAACCCATCAGAATCAAAATAATTTTCATCCTCTGATTCTGTTTCTTCCTCTTCTATATCAATTTCTTCCTCAATATCATCTTCTACCATCACAAACGGACTACCAACCACATCTTCATCGACTTCATCAACATCGAGTACGTCAACGACATCATCACCCAACACATCGTTATCATTTAGCACAACGTGGCTGGGATTGCTAACTTGTTCTTGTAACGGGTCATCCGTTCCAGACAAATTAGTACCATCAAATGACCGAGTCTTCGTTATCATAATTGTATACCAGGAGGTTCTCGTGTCAACGACATTAGGGGCGTAGTACACTTGAGTTGCTTGGCTGGCTAACACAAATACATCATCAGACTGTAAAGTCGATTTTATATCTACTGTGACGATTCTGTTACGATCAACTTTAACACCCTTTGCAGTATCAAACCAGCGACACTTAAATGTAACGACCTTTTTTTCCCCTAGATAATTAAGCACAACCACTTCCTTTAATCTTCCATAGTAATTGGATTCTAAATCTCCATAACAACTTCCCAACACGACAACACTGGAGTTGACTGATGTTAATTCATTCAAGTCATCAACCTTGAATCTATATCCATTCACGATACAACCTGGAAATGAACTAATAAGTTTGTACGGGCCTAAAATGACATCTCTAAAACGCTCATATGTGTTCTCTTCTTCGACCCTTCTCTTAAAACACTGGTGAAAATTTTCATTGGTGAATGCTTCCATCTATGATTCTGTCAACCCCGGGTTAGAAGCATACGCGTCCAATTCGAATGAACTGCGTACAATAATATGGCAATTAATTAATTGTTGATTAAGGATAGATAAATTATTTTTAACCTGTAATAATACATACTTGATGTACGATGATACTTCAGGCATATTTAGAAGCACGTATGTAGAGACAATCTTTAAATCTTTATCGGTTAGGTAAGTCTTCGTCTCATGTCCAAATGGTTTAGCTGGATAAGTGAATACAACCAACTCATCATCAGCACGACCAGACATATCCCCGACCTCATTCCGACTTAGACGGTTATGCTTCGTTGCAACTACATCATCAAAGTACAACGAGCAAAAGTTGACAAGCTCTTCCTCCGTATAGCGTTCAGCAATAGAACCCTTTACGCGCGCTTTGTTTTTAACTTTCTGCTTTAATCGACGCATATACCTGAAATATGAAAGTATGAAATATATATTACCTGCTAAGTTAATATAAAGATGACGAATATTGCACAATGTATGTGATATTACCTCTCAAATGGATACATCCATCGATATTGCACCAGTCCTCCAAGCTTAAGTTCATATGGTAGATGAATAGGCAAATGCTCCATGCTGTCAAAGAACCCCGGTGGTAAAATCATTTCGAGCTTGCACATTGTCAACACTATATTTTTCTCCATCTACTCCACATCACTATATCTTATAACAGTTGAGCAAATATCCCGAAAGAAATTTGAAAGTGCGGTAAAAGTATCATTAATATTCCTAGGTAACATCTCACGAAATGCAATTGGCATCAACTTCTGTATGAATACATGACAGTCGTGACTTTTGAACCCAGAAATTTTCAACTGCTCAACCTTAGTACAACGAGATATATTAGAAGCATATCCATCTGGGAGCTTCAATGCGCTAAGCCACTTGCAAATGTTTTCAACCTGTTGCTTCGTAAGACAAAATGGAGCTTTTGGTTTTGTGTTGTTAGATCGGAGCCATAATTCCCGCCTGATATTCATTTCCTCCAAGTCTTTACGTGCTTTATCATTGTCTTTTGTTTTACCACTTGTATCTAGTACAGTGTAAAACAAGTTCTCAAATACATTCTTTTCTGTATGCATAACATCAATACAATGACGAAGTGCTAGTGTGACCCAGTATGACAACTCAAACCAATTCGGCGAGTGAGTCCAGTTATGACTTTTCCCATATCCTATAGCTCTCAACGTACCATGCTCCTTCCCAGGGGGGGAATGTTAGATCATTTAGCCAGCCCAATATGGCGCTGCCCGACAACCGACCAACAACCCCCCCTTTCTTCTCTGTCTTTCTGTTGAATTGTGTAGACATCTTTCTATAACTGTGCTCAGCAGGCAAGAATCTACGAGCAGTTCCAAAGAAACTAGTTTTTCGGCCATGACGTAGTTGAGTGCCTTGAACATCCCCCATGCAGACTGGACATGACAACTTACCATGAGTCGACCAACCACTAATCATCCCAAGTGCCGGAAAGTCAGTGATAGTCCACAACAAGGCTGCCTTCATCACAAAATTCTGCCCGACAGATTTATCAAAAGTCTCAACACCTGTTTCCCACAGCATCTTAAGTTCATCGACTAACGGCCTAAGGTACACGTTAATGTCTTTTGTAGGACTCTTATCCCCCGGTATAAGTAAGGTCAAGAAAAGATACGGATCCCTCATGCACATTGACGGTGGAAGATTGTAAGCTACCATAATCACTGGCCAAACAGAATAAGGCTGACTAAAATTATTAAATGGACAGAATCCATCTGTAGCCATGCCAAGCCTAACATTCATAACTTCTTCGGCAAATTGTGGAAAATTGGCATCAAATTTCTTCCATTCATCTCCATATGTTGGGTGAGTCAGCTGACCAGGCACGACATCCCTTGTTCTATGCCAACTCATATGTTTAGCAGTGTGCGCAGACATGAATAGCCGCTGCAACCTCGGCGCAAGAGGAAAATACCGTAAAATCTTCTTTGGAACATGTTTATTCTTCCCCCCACGTTTTGTGATCTTGTACCTTGGCGAGTTGCAGATATCACACTGCACCTTATCTTTGTCCTCCCCATAATATAACATGCAATCCTACTCACAGGCATCGATCTTCTCATACCCGAGATTCAACCCTTTAACCATCTTCTTCACCTCATAGTAATTCGCGGGCAACGTATTATCCCTGGGTAAGAACTCGCTGAGAATATCAAGCAAATCATTGAATCCTCTCTCACTGCAGTCATGCTCATTCTTGAAATGTAACAGCTTCGTAACTGCAGAAAGCCTGGTGTGCTTGTCATTTCCAGGATACAATGGAACACTCGATTCAGATAGCAACTTGTAAAAAGCAGCTGCTGAATCATTTGGCTTTTGATGAGAACTGCTTGACGCATTCTCGTTTTCAGCCCAGTCAATATTGGTAGGGCCATACGCATCAACCAACATCTGCACGACGTCATAGTTATCCGCTTGCGAATCCCGGTGATCCGATTGGTCTACACTACCATCTGTCCGTTCTCTAAACTCAGCTGATTCCCCGTGATGAATCCATACCGAATACCCATCCACAAACCCACGTGAATATAAGTCAAATTTAACTTCATCGGCAGTCTTCCATATCATGTTCTTACACTTGAAACACGGACATCTCATCTTTCCGTTCGGATCATCAACATGTTCTATTGCTTTGTTCATAAAATTGGACACCCCTTCACGATACGCATCAACTAATCCCCTCCCATCAATAGGTATCCTACGGTACATCCAACTCCGGTCGGCTGACATCTTTAATTGAAGAAAATACCCAATTAGAATATATATGCATGTATTTAGTTTACCTAGTATATATCTCCACTTTACAGGGGTTATGCTTCTATCCCGTTCCTGGATGCGTCTCCTCACTAGTGCCAACACGTTGAGCACGTTTTTTTATGTTTCAAGAAAATTTCGGCAGCACCTCCCCATTGTCTCCAAGTACACGAAATAGACTAAGAGAACTTAATCTAAATATGCACTCGAAGAACATGTAGAGATAACAGCCGAAAAATCCTCTAAACAAAAAAAAAACGTAACTAACCCATTGGCACCGGCCTAAGTGAGAGACATAACATCCAGTAACAGTCCCAGACTGGGGACTATTTGACATTCACTCCTAATGAGTGAATGTCAAATGGGTTTCTAAGCTCCTAATGAATATACTACATGCACAAGTATTATATTATGTTTACTGTAATTGTGGAAAACTAAGCAAATGCTACTTAGTTTATTTTTCCAATGATAAACTAAGTAAATGCTACTCAGTTTAATATTAGTACAATCATTTGAATATATTAGACTCTTTCTACTTTTTTGTGTGTACTAGAGGAACTAAGTAAATGCTACTTAGTTTATTATATTATATTGTATATAATATATTAATTTTGCATTTTATTTCCTCATTTAATTTAACCATGGATTTTAATTAATTTAAAACAATGTAATTTATCTTATTTTCTTTTATTAAATTTATTTTATTCTAGTTTATTTTATTATTATTTTTTGTATTTTATTTTATTTTATTTTATTATTAAATTTATTTTATTTTATTTTTATTATATTTTATTATTAAATTTATTTTATTTATTTTATTTTATTATTAAATTTATTTTATTTATTTTATTTTATTATTATTTCTTGTATTTTATTATAATATATAATTTATTAAATTTCTTTTAATTTAATAAATTAAATTTATTTTATTCTAATTTATTATTATTTTTAATTTTATTTTATTTTGTATTATATTATATTATATGATTTAGTAAATTTATTTTAATTTTATAGTGTATTAAATTTTATGATATAATTTATTAAATTTACTTTATTTTGAATTATATTATATTATATTATATTATTTAAGTAAATTTAATTAATTTTATTGTATTCTATTATATTATTTTATGTAAATGTATTTTATGTTAATATATTATTTTATTTAGTAGTGCAAAACTAAGTAAATGCTACTTAGTTTATTTTAATTTTGGGGAATTAGTTAAGTAAAATACATTAATAATCAGCGGGGCCCACAGATTGCAATTGAACAATTCTGACAGAATTTTGTCGAAAAGTCCGTCGAAAATAACAAATTTCACATTCCGATCTACCAACTATAAACAAATTCAACAACAGCAAGTCCAACAGTATGCCCAATTTCAGAAGAATGAACAACTCAAAAAATGTAATCCCAATTTCAACAACAACAAGTTCAACAGTATGCCCAATTTCAGAAGAATGAACAACTCAAAATTTTTTTCACTATGGCAACAATATCAACAACTCAAAACAGTAAACAAAAATGAGCAAATCAGTTACAAATCAATACATTAAAATTGTAATTGATCAACACTAAAATATATACATACTAATCAATATATTAACCCTAAATAAAAAAATTTAAGAAATTTTAGTACCTTAAATTACAGGAGAAAAAGGAGAAGAAGAGAGAGACCTCGCCGGAAGGTGGCGGTGGCAGGGAGTTGCGGCGACGATGGCGGTGGCCGGGTGTTGCGGCGACGGTGGCAGGGGCCGGAGTTGAGACCAGCGGAGGGTTCAACGGCGTCAGATGAGAGAGATGAGAGCTGAGGGGGGAGAGGAGCGAGCTGTGAGGAGAGAGAGAAATGGAAACAATGGAGGCGGCTGAAGTAAGAGGATGCTTAATAGGTTTTATTAGCTAATTTCGACGGATATTCCGTCGGCCATAATTCACTCGGTGTTAATCTATTTTCGACGGATATTCCGTCGAAACTAACTTACATTCCGTCGGTATTAGGTTTCGCGCTGGCGGGAACTTGGCGCCAAAGAGGGGCTTCTTATTCCGACGGAATTCGGTCGGAATTAATCTATTTTCGAGCGAATTAGTTTCGACGAATTATTCCGTCGAAAATAATCTAATTCCGACGGAAGTACGTCCGTCGGAAATAATTCCGTCGATTTTAGCCTTTAATCTTGTAGTGAAATTTTCTGTTTTATATATATATATATATATATATATATATATATATATATCAAGACAGGAGTTAGGCTTAGTTATTTTATTAATCAGTCACTATTTCTCTCTCAATTTAAGAACTAGTAAGTTGTAAAATACAAAACAAAAAATTACAACAACATGCAATATATTACTATTAACTTAGCTTTAGTTTTTATAGGACTAATAATATATCTACTATATTTAAAACATGTTACATTGGGCTCCCAAAACATAAATTCTCCCGTAAACCTATTATTCATATTATGGCTCATTTTGTCTTTTATATGATTGACTTGACTTTATTGTTGGAGTACTAGTAATATCTCCATTTTTAACCTTTTATTATTTGGCTGCATTGAATTATAATGATTTACCCACGTCCCTTAAGTAATTAAATGCATTCAAAACCCAGCCATTCACACTAATCATGTAAAAGAACTTGTACATCGATAATTCTTATGAACATAACCATGTGCATGATCATAACTTGTTCATGTTTCATTGTGCATCAACTCAATGAGTATAATCTATAAAAGAGAATAAGGCACCATATTATTTAGGAAAAATGGGTTATCATTTGAATTTAACATTTGACTTGCATTTTATATTTGAGGTATTTATGAGAGTTATTTTTTTGAAATATTGGTGGAAACTAATTGTCAAATTTTTTCAAATTAATCTTTAATTTGAAAATTATCTGATGAATTGACTTGTAATTCTGTTATTTGACCTACCCAACCTAACAATATGAATCATAGAAAAATTGTTCTCTAACGGAAGAAGATTTACTACTCTTCATAGTGCAAAATTATACACAAATTATGGAATGGGATTCTTGTAGCGCTGATTTGATTTTTGTAGTACCGCAATATGGATGAGGTTAAAAAATTAATCAGTGATGCATCGATATGCTAATTGTTGTCGCTGTTCAATTTGCTTTAGGATGAAACTATTTCTGAATTAGAAAATAAAATAATCAAATAATACTAATTAGCATTATTGTTTAATTTAGAGTCCATAATTTTTAATATTTTTAAAATCTAGAATAGTAATATTCTAAATAACTTTTACGTCCTGCTTGCTCAACCAAAAATTAAATTATTAGAAATTATCACCAAATCACAATCGGCAAATGATCGAAAGAAACATTGAATTCTAGTCAAGTTAAAAAAACATATACAAACTATTTTTTTTCATCAAAATCATTAAAATTAATTTCAACTAATTATCAACAAAAAAAAAATTAACTCTTATAATTTGGAATAGGGGGAGTATAATAGATAACTTCCATCCTTATATCTCTCAACATTTCATTTTAACTTATAGTCTTAAGTAGTAATAATTAACAAATTACTTTTATAAAAAGTTTAAATTGAAATAAATCACATTACTTTAAAAAGTTATCATCATCTTTAATATTTTTTTTTCTTGGTTTTTTTGAAAGCAGACATAAAAACAGGTTTGTTATATGAAGCGGATTAGAGTTGGGTTTTTTCAAGAGCAGTTATTTAGTTATAATACAATTTTGAATTGGAATGTGAAGCAAAGAATATGAAGCAGAAAAGGTTTTCAGTTTTGTTTCAAGATGCAGCAGGGAAGGTTTTCAGTTTTATTTTCAAGATGTTTTTTCATTTAGAATGTGTTTCTAGTTTTTTCTTTAATTTTCAGTATTACATGGATCTCGGTATTTATTTTCAGAAATAAAATTATCTTTGCCTTTGCTATTAAAAAAAAAATCTTTAATTTCCTTCTGATTAATGCCTTTGGAGCACTGATTTTTCAATTTGGCAAAAAAGATGTTAACACCCAAAATAGTTTCAAAATTAGTCTCCAAATCCCTCAAAATATGAAGAATTGAAACCGAAAACCCACCAATCGGCTGATGCTGATTGCTCGCCCTCCCAAATCTATACCAGTATACCACACTGTAAGTAATTGACAAAATTTCCTAAAATACAGAGTGGATAAAAGAAATAGAGGGATAAGAAGAGAAATTCAGGAAGAATAGATAAAGAAGGAAGAATATAATAAAGAAAATTCATAAGTGATAAAAGTCCCCCTATACATATGCTTCTTGGCGTGATATGATGAGTGAGAGAAACAGATGAATTAAATGGAGAATGGGCATTGCATAAATATTTATTAATTAATTATTACTACAAATATTATTATAATACTAACTATAGTAGTAATAATTATTGTTAATAAACATATGAATTATTATTATTATTATTATTATTATTATTAAACTAGTTAACATGCTCCTTTCATCTCAAAATAAAAAATAGATATTGACCTTTTAAAAGTATAATTAAATATTATATTAAATTTTTTTTCACAAGCTATTATTTTTGTATGATTGAATAATTAATTTCTGATCATATATTTATACAATAAAAAAATTCATGTCATTTTTGGTTGTTTTGCACCATTTCAACCACAACTATTATAATTTTAACCGAACAAAAATCACCATTTCAACAACATAAATTTATAGTAAATGAATAAGATCGTAAATTTTTAAATGCAACTTCAACTACAAATATATTTTTAATTGTATCTGTAAAATATTGCTGCTATCACATAAACCAACAAACCCAGTCTACTGCTATCACATAAACCAACAAACCCATAGTCAATTGCGTGCACCATATTGTTGGAGTAGTTCATTGCCCCTCTAGTCAAACAAATTTAGACGTGCATGAACATGCAAGGAAACGACTGAAATTAGTCCGTAGTCCTTCCGAAAAGAGGCCACATTAATATTGGTTGAAAATATTTCCTACCAAACACCTAAATTACTTACTGATACAATTTTATCAAGAAGAAAAATGAGTGCAACTGTTAAATACATGAAGTAATTGAAGTAATTGCTTTGTTTCTTTCTTCTTCATCTTTTTTTATTTACAAAATAAAATTTTATTGATAAACTTAACCTTACAACAAACCTTAACATATGATCAACTCTGTTACGTAAAATGCCTCCTAACTATAATCCATTACAGGTCCAAAATGTTACATGTTGCAAGCCCGAAGGCCCGCAAGGCGACTAAAATACAATTGCGTAGTTCTAAACATTTACAAAACTAAATAAATAATGAAACTATCAAAAAATCTCAATAAATATTTCATCGAATGAGCAAAAATCTTGAGCCTAAAATAATATCAAAGAAGGTGCAACTCCTCCAAATCAAAGTCCAACAAAAATCAGACCACAATAGTACCGAAACTTAAATTAGTCATCTAATGTTGATCTTTGACGTGACCCATAGCATCTCAACTCTCGAAACAAGGTAACTTGTAATATTGTAAGAGGTGAGCGATGAAACTCAGCAAGTAGCAATCCTTCCTATCTAGTCGAATCAAGTACAATTTGTAAAAATATTTTTCAATCGAAAGGAATATTTGTTACGATAAATTTTAATAGTAAATATGTTTTCAAAACCAAAACAAATAATAACAAAACAAATTCATATTTAAAAATGATTTCAATATATTCAATATATCTCTTAATCCACAGCCCTAACGACTAAGGTTACAATAATCCTATAACACAGCCAAAAGTTCGATAATATTAATGATCACACACCTTGCCAAGGTATATATAAAATGCACGCTCCCCGAATAACATCTAAAATGTGTATGCCTTAGTAGGTCTTATATTAGCTCCGGAACTAAACGTAAACACTAATGGGTTCTATATATAGTTGGATTGAGGATTTTGAAAATATTTTTCAATATTATCGATATTCTAAACTATACATTTTCACAGTTCAAGATCATATAATCTCATTTTCTAAATCAAAATTCTATTTCGATACTTGATCTAAGTTTTAAAATAAAAGAGTAATGTTTTCATTTAAATGGAAGTCTTAAATAAAATATAACAAAATTTGAAATAGTACATTTAGGCATCCGAGTAATTACTAAGGCATATATAAAAGTAAACGATAATTTAAAAATACTAAATAGTTCGAAAAGTCATTTATAATACATAAGTTAAAATACTAAATAGTTCAAAGAGTCACTTACAATATACAAGTACCCAAAAGATTAATCCTGTGATACAAAACGTCGTCTCAACCAAAGAATCAATTACCACTTCACCGCCTAGGCGCTTGACTAGGACACCGGAATTACAAAAATGCCACTCAGCTCGAATTTTAATAATTTTTAGTTCTTTTCTCCTCCAAAGTGACTTTTATGCCCCTCCAGCTCCATCCTACAATAAATAAACACAAAAACGAATAAAAAGATCCTAAAAACACTTAAAGATAGCAATAATTAAGCTTAATAATACCTGATTTATAGGTATGAAATTCACTCATCAAACACCTTATAACTAAATACATAATCATGGTTCACAGGTTATAAGTACTAGTACCACTGCACATACCTTGCACTAGTCCCCACTGAATAATTCTTTGTTTTATCATTTCCACTCTCTTTCCAGCACAAAATCTCCAATTTAAACACGCCTGAATTTATTAATATGTGGATATATATATATACATATATAGGGAAAACGCTCCATAACAACCAGTTGCTATGTACACTGTTCCAGTAAACGCATCTCTGGCCATCCATTGTAAGATCTAATGAGAGAGATTAAATAAGGCGTGGACTCGGTCGGTAGTAGGACCTGCGGCCAGTGCAACTCCCACTAGCGGCCAGGCTAATTACTATAATGCCTTCAATTTTTTTTTTCCTTTTCAAACTGGTCGCTAGTAGGACCTGCAACTAGTTTGACCAGTTTCTTACACATATATCATTTCTAACATTTTACTACATACGCATCCATTTGCTAAACAACTGCAGAAATCTAGCTTTAAAGAGAATTTGCTTTGCTGAAATTTGAATAAATCAATTGTTCGTGTAAACAATTTTGGTAAGTATTCATCAATGGCTTTCATGCCTACTACAAAGATATTTTTATCTAGTTCTTCTAAATCTCTTGCTAGTTTAGATTGTACAAATACATCTAAGTATGTTAATGATGCTGAAAGTAGTAAAGAGGTAATGATCCCTTATGTTGGTCAATTGTTCTCTAAGTTGGAAGAAGGTGAAAATTTTTATAGATCCTATGCACATAAAAATGGATTTGAGATTAGGATTGTTACTAATCATAAACATACTCGCAGTAATGATTTGTCATCCAGGTTATATGTATGTAACAAAGCTGGTAGACCAACTGTTGTAAAGAGTTCAGTAGATGATGAATGTGATAACGATAAAATAAGAAGACAAAAAGACTCAAAAGGAAGAATATTATGCAAAGCTAGAATGTTTGTTGTTTACAACAAGAAAGAAGACAATTGGCGTATTTCGACCATTGAGTTGGATCACAATCATCATTTAATGACACCTACCAAAGTAGATTTGATTGAGACATATAGAAATATTATGCCGGTAGCAAGACAATTAATTGACACCTTAAATAAGGCGGGTATTGGACCTAGTAGAAAGATGAACATTTTGAGCATAATGGGTGAAGGGATGCAAAATGTAGGTTTTAGTGACAAGGATGTTCATAATGTAGTTAGAGATTTAAAGCGTGATTCGGAGAATGAAAATGATGCACAGGTTGCAGTCACTTATTTGAAAATTTTTGAATCTGTCAGTGTGAGTAAATTCTTTTTTCGTATCAAACTAGGTGAAGACAATTGCATAGCTTGTATTTTGTGGGTAAACGCCTGATTAAGGTTTATGTATCAACGTTTCGGAGACGTGGTTACATTTGACCCTATGTCTAGGGCAAATAGGTATAATATGTCATTTGTTCCATTTACCGAGGTCAACCACCATTATCACTGTTTTATTTGGATTTGCACTGTTAAGGGATGAGAAAGAAGACACTTTTGTTTGGGACTTAGAGACATGGCTCGAAACCATGGACTACAAGACTCCTATAACCATCATCACTGACCAAGATAAAGCCATGAGCAATGTTATTGCTAGGGTACTCCCATCCAATCATCATGTATTGTGTTCTTAGCATATTAGCAATAAATTCTTGGAGAAATTGCATCAGGTTTATGCGGAACACCCATCGTTCAAAGACAATTTTAACAATTATGTGTATAATTCATTGTTCATCAGTGAGTTTGAAGAGCGTTGGGAAATCCTGATGAGGGATTATGATTTGTGTCAAAATGAATGGCTCATAAGTTTATATATTGTGAAGGAGAAATAGATAGGTACATATACAAAGAGGTATTTTGCCGCGGGAATGACAACCACCGGAAGAAGTGAATGCATGAATAATTTTTTTGATGAATATGTGAATGCTTCAATAAGCATGAAAAAATTTGTAGTCAAGACTCAGAAGGCTATTGAGAAACAATTCATCAAAGAGAGAGGCCGACTACGTAACAAAACATCGAAAACGTAGTTTGGTATGTGGATCATCGTTGGAAATGCATACTGCAAAATGTTATATAAAAGAGATGTTTAGACGTTTTCAAAAAGAGCTTGTGGATTCTTTAAAGTACAATATCAACAAAGTCAGTGAGTTGTGCGTTATTGATACAAAGGTCTATGTAGTGTATAGGGTAGATACAATTGAAGATAGTCGGAGATATTGACAAGTTGTCAACAATCGTTAGCTAGGATCGATAACATGTACTTACTAAATGTTTCTATATTCTGGTCAAATTTGCAGGCACATTCTGCGATTTTTTAGGTTAAAGAGTATTTCAAAAATACCTGTTGACATGATCGTTCCTCGGTGGACAAGAGATGCTAACAAGAGTAATGGTTTCTCCGATGAGTGCTGACTTTGAAAAAAATCAAGCAATGTGGTATAATCATTTGACGAATGATTATCAGGAGTTAACTACTAAAGCTGCTTGTTCGGTCCGAGGTTACAAGATTGTACTAAAACTAAATGCATGAGGAAAAGCCCTTTGTTGATCAATATAATTCGGATGGGAATATAATCGATGTACCAGACGATGATATTGACCGTGCAAATGGATATGCACCTCAGGAGATGGGATTGGAGGATGATGATGAAGAGGAAGAGGTTGAAGAGGAAGAACAAGAGTTTTTGCCACCAATTGCTTCTCAAACAAAGGGCTGAAAAAAATAATCGAGAATCAAAAGTGCTCTTGAAAAAATAGTGGATAGTAAGCCTCACTAAAAATGTGTCATATGTAAATTTGAAACCAACCATAACAAGCGCAATTATTATAGAGTGCTAGGAATTCCCGAAACTAAAAATAATTAGGGTCGACTACATGATGTAATCTTTATGCTTGTCTTTTTTTAAATGTTTATGGAGATGTAATTTAGTATTGCTTTGAAATATTTGTGTTTTTTGGAATGTTTATGGATATGTAATTTAATATTATTTTGAAATTTTTTTGAATTGTAAATGTTTTTTTATAATGTAAATGTTTATGGAGATGGTCTTAAGTAATTAACTTGGTTCAAGCAATTGGGTCAAGTCCAATGCAGCAGCCTTTTTCAGAAGCACCCAGCCCTTGCTAAGGCCCTAGAGCTCGATATTGGCGCCACAATGCGCCTAGGGCTAAATGCCAGTAGGGATGGTCATCGGTAATTTATCGTCTCGTCCTGTACCGGACCGCCCCGTACCGATTACCGATTATGTACAAAATGGGATACCGAAGTCGGTACCGATTAAATCAGTTTCCCGTACCAGTGAGCCGGTACGGTGTCGGGACGGTACCAGTAAACACTTGTTTTATACCGATGGCTCAACTCCTTGTAATATCTCTGCATCCAAACAAAGCCTTATCTGTTGATTCTGTTTAACACCATGAACTGATGAATTAAGGAATTAGATGATAATCCAGATCTCAGCAACCTTCTATTTGCAACTAGTTAGCTTCAATAAAATTATAACCCTAGCCACCTAAAAGTCACCCAAAGATAGAAATTCTACATATTGCAACTAGTTAGCTTCAATAAAATTAAAACCCTAGCCACCCAAAAGTCACCCAAAGACAAAAATTTCCACAAACAATTACAATTAATCTATACAATCACTAGATCAACTTCAAATTGATTATAATAAACTCACAAAGATGAGACTTGTGAGAGTGGGAAAAAGAAAATCGAAAGCCAAAACAAAAATTGTACTTAGAAATATGAGATGGAGTTGCAAGATCTATGAGATGGGTGATGGAGTGGGAGTCTGTGAAGAAGAGAGAGCAAGATCTATGAGATGGGTGATGATATGGTGAGGAGGAGAGCAAAGCCGCAGAGAGAATAAGAGATTGAGATAATAGGAGTTACTGAGTCTGAGTATATATCCCAACAGTAATAGGCTAACATAATATATATATATATATATAAATACATAATAGTTAACCGGTTAATACCGGTCCGATCTGGTACTTACCAAATACTAAAATTTAAATACCATACCTATACCGTTTAACCGGTTTGTACCGGGTTTTTTTTATCGGTACCGAATTGGATGACAAATTTATCGAACTGTCTAGTTCGGTATGCCCGATTCCAGTAAAAAAGCGTTTGTACCTTATTGTTTTGCACACCCCTAGACGCTAGCACCCAGCGTCTGGTCATTAGTCCTACTTACGGCTAGCATATAGGAAGATAGGGACATGGGTCTGGCCGCAGATAAGACCTGCGACCAGAACACAGGGGGTTGAGCCTGGCTGTAGGTAGGACCTGCGGCCAAAATACAGGTAGGCCTAGCCGTAGGTCTTACCTGTAGCCAGAATATAGTAAATTGACACTAACCCAGACCTATTCAATACAATCCATACCTGTTTAATTCCAAAAGTTTTAACAACAATACCAAAATTTTCAACAACAATTGCTAGATAACATCACCAAACTCATAATAGAAATTAAATGATCATCCATTGAAATTAAAATAACATACATTAAATTGAAATAACTTGCTTTGATTGAAATTAAAATATCATCCTTTACAATTAAAAAGTAATTAGCGTAGATTGCAAATACATATCAGCATCCAAATGATTTGTGCCATAGGTATATCTCTAGCCTGACATTTGAACAATTCATACGATATCCTATACTTAAACACGGATACATCCTCAGTTGACCATTTTTCCTTGGTAAGGTCAAGGTCGCCCCGCACGAGGTAGTCAACGTACTTACAGACGAAGATGCCGCAATCGCATGTGTTTTCTTGTATGGACCGACCCTTTGCTGCATGGACCTTTGGAGATGTACGAAGCTAGCCACCCAACATGTTACCCATTCGCAAAATCAACGGTATTAATTGTACCTACAATAAAAAGAACATCATAAGTACGAACATATATTTGTTATATTTAATTGAAAAATAAAAAATTACACGTACCATGACATCAACGTACTCTCGGTACATATCAGTCAACTTGATGTAGGGTGTGTCATTATATAGTGGATCGAGGATAGAAATCTTTCAATCTTTAACCACGAAGATTAATAGTATGAAATTATGGTTGTTGGAATATACATACAGGCATAAAGACATAATCGCATTCATGCAATGGCGGTCCCACTTGAGGTTCAACATATGTTTGGCAAAATTTGGGTCCGCAATTTTGGTCCCGTTGAAACAAGGCATATTTCCCCAAATGAATGAAATAGGAGGGTATAAACCCAAATTTGGCCCACCTCTGTATCCCCTCGCGCCGATATTTTTCTTTACAATCCCACAAAAGACACATATACGCGTCCATCACATGTTCATATATCCAAATTTTAGGTCGCAAAGAATTTATATCTTCGTGAGTCAATGTGTACCACCGCTGGGGGTGCTCGAAGGGAAATATCTGGAGATTGGCAGGAGTTGGGGAGAAGAAGTTCTCGTTGATCATTTAGATCTTCTGCCCACGAAGTCTCTTTAGTATAGACCCTTTCGGTCCATATTCAATCTATATGGGGACTTCTTCTACTGGAACCTTATCCCTAATGAAAGAAGATGCACCCTCATTTGTAAGCTGAGTAAGCTGATGCATATCGGCATGGGTGCTAGGGACGTAGATGTCCTGCATGGCCGAAAAGGTGGGCATCTCTGTCTTTTCACCCCCATATACTCCTCCCCCCAACCCCCATATACTCCTCCTCCCCCTCATCCCTCACACCTGCATCGTACATTGTATACATATAGTCCTAGCCCTCTTTTATGAGTTTGTATTCAGGAGAAAAGTCTTGGTTGAGCTTGAAGACTTTGTCCATGAGGGAATTTTGTGCTCTCAATCTATGTAAAAAATCATAAAAATAAGAAGAAAAAAATATTAGCATCAAAGAGTACGATAGATTATATCAATTGAAGAATTTGTAAAAATTTAACTTACTTACCATGCTAACCATACGATGTTGATTATATACGGGTCGAGACTCGTAGGAAGTGTTAGGATCTCATTCGCGTCGAGGGCAGTGTAGATGTCGTCGGGTAATCTTATTGTACCATTTGAAGTACGAATCTATGGGGATAGTTTCTACAACCTCCATTGTTTGTCCCTCGAAATAAATAGTGGGATAAATGTTTTTTTGGTCACTCTACTTTAGGTCAACTTACAAATGACTAACTCAATTTTTTTTTCTTCCAGTCAACTAACTATACTTTACTTTTCTAACAAAAATTTGAATTTCCATCAGTGGGATTAAGTATTTTAACGGAATAGTGACGTGGAAATGCCATATATTTATTGAATCTTAGTTGGAAGTTACTATTAATAACATTGTACACATAAGCTATAGCCCACCCATCAAAAACAAGTATACCCATGCCCACCCGATCCGACCCAATGAATTTCATCCATGTTAAATAAGAAATCAGGGACAAAATCTAGGGTTCTTCGTATGAAGAAAAGGAAGAAACACTTTTGGCGAGAACTCCTACAGGGAAAATTAGAAAACATCAGTTATTAATCATTTCAAATTCTCATATTCTTGGCGAGTAAGTAAAGATGTGGAACGATGCTTGTTACTGGTGAGATGATTGCTCAAATTTTATTATTTTCTAAGCTGCTGCGAAGCCGAGTTCTTCTGTACTGAATCTTCAGGGACTCGAAGAAATGATGCATAAATTGATAAGAAATATGATAAGGATATCAAAATAGATTGTTATGGATTCTAGCTTCCTAAAAAGTGTGACTCATATCACAATCATTTTCCTTTTATTTAACAATATATCATCTGTAGAGGTTAATTTTGAGAAAACAGAGAACCAGACTCTTATTACATCAGATCTACAACATCAAATCATGGTAATGAACCAGAAAGATCAAGACCAGGATAAACAACAGGTTAAAGGGTTAGAAAATCTGCAAAATTCTGAAAAGAGATTACTTATGTATGTTGATCAAAAATTAAAGATGTATTATTGGATGTGTATAGATATGTATGTATATTTGTAGAGAGAGAAAGCGAGGGTTTGTACCTCGGCATAAGGCGGGTGGTTAAAATTAGGAGCGTGACTTGAGGTGGGGTTGGCGGCGTAAGCTATCGGAGTTGCCGACCTGGTCATCGACGGCAAATCTATTGCAGAGGAGAGAAAAAGGAAAGCTACAAAGAGGAGAGAGAAAATAATTTATTTCTAGAGAGAGAATATAAAAACGTATTTTTGTGAGGAGATGAATTGTGTATAATACTGAATCCTAATTGAAAATGCCGCGTCGGATTATCATTGCCACATCAGTTTTTTTTTACAACTCAGCAGCTTATGTGTCTATTTTCGTTAAAGTCAAAGGACTTAACGATTTTGTAACGATTTGTAAGAAAAGTAAAGTACAATGAGTTGACTGTAAGAAAAAAAAGTTCAGTTATTCATTTGTAAGTTGACCTAAAGTACAGTGACCCAAAAAGCATTTAACCCTCGAAATAGTCCATATAAATCTCTCACTGCCCAATGTATTCCCTTCTCAATTCCATGTAATCCTCCGGCTCGAATTTATATTCCGTGGGTGCTATAAGAAAATCATGTCTTTCGGCCGGAGACGGAATACCTTGTACATGCTGGTATTGCCTCATGACCCAGTTAGGCATTTAATATTCTACAATATCGAAATTAATCAATGGGACCCGACCGGATCTTACCATTCTAGCCTCATAGTTATACCCACTTCAATCATCATCACATCGCTGGTATGGCCGTCATACTACATCCCACTTAGGTTGCCTATCAAATTCACCCCGGTAGAAAGATAGATGGTGATGGGGATTCTGTCGCCTATCAAGATATTGATATTTGGCGGAGTGTGCCCAGATCGTTGCCCTAGGGAACCAAAATAAGGAATTTGGCCTAGGGTTAGGACTTCTAACCAGAAAACGCACGTATGACTGACATTGATATATTTAGTCTCTCTCCCAATAGTTGTGTACAAACCCTGGTACAAATAGGCCAAACATGTGGTACCCTATGCATACGTGGCAATCTTATTTGAATCATATACAATACACATATACCTAGGGTGTACATTATTTCTTGACCTAGTTGGAAATAAAATCGCCCAGTATAACCAACGGAAGTATGCCTTTGTGTAACGCCCAACCACATCCCTACTTGCTTTTTTTGGGCACTTAGAAAAATTTTCGTGCAACCAAACTAGTGAAATACCACATCTTTTTTTAACATTATTCCATTTCCTAGCCATGTCATCCCTAAAAATTTCCCTAAAATATCTTAATAGGGCATCAAATGACAAAGTTAAGGAATTTTCCAACACCGGTAAGCCAAAAATAAAATGGACATCCTCTAATGTTATTGTTATTTTCTCACACTTCATATGAAAGGTATTTGTTTCTAGCCGCCATCTCTCAATTAGGGCGGACACGAGAGTGGCATCCGTTTTAGTGACTACTGTCGGATGACTAAACACCCCAAACTCCCACCTCATTAATAGTTTTTTTTGGGACTTGATCAATTCTCATTTATCATATGTAATTGAAGTAGTTTGGGTTGACATTAGTGTACCTCTCCTTCAACCCCGTTCCATACATCCTCCAAAATATGACTTTCTTGGTCATAAAGGACACTGCGATCAATCGGTCAAGACAACCAATTATCCCTATTTTACCTAAAAATACCAACAACAATAAAACTAATATTCCATGTCTAAATATATGCATAACCAATTATTCAATGTATATACGTAAGCACCAATTATGCTATATTATTAGTCTAAATTATCATACATCCTACGCAATGAATTAACTAAAATTCATATAAAAAATTTTTTTTACCAACAACAACAATAAAACTAATATTTTATGTCTAAAGATATTCCATTATCATACATTCAATGTATATACGTAAGCACCAATTATGCTATATTATTAGTCTAAATTACCATACATACTACCCAATGAATTAAAAATAATTCGTAAAAAAAATACCAACAACAATAAAACTAATATTCCATGTCTAAATATATTCCATTATCATACATAATACCCAATTTGTATACATACATACTACCCAATTTGTTGTTTCATACATGTAATTCTAGTAATATTTTATGAATTTACAAAAATTCGTAAAAAAAAATTAAAAAAAAATCGGTGAGAATATTCTTACTAGTATTTGGAGTAGATTAATCAGCTCAAAGTTGAATTTTGATGTTCTATTAATGCTAGTGTAGCGGCCAGGCAAACTGTGTCTTTTTGTTCTCTATGGTTTTTACAGCAAGTGCAAGCTAAGGAGCAACCAAATCTAATTTGGTTTTTAACTCGGCTGGTCGCTGGTCCTACTAGCGGCTAGTTTGAAAAGGCAAAAAAAATTTAGGGCATTATAGTAAATGGTCTGGCCGCTAGTGAGAGTTGCACTGACCGCAGGTCCTATTAGCGGTCGTACCCACGCCTTATTCAATCTCTCAAGTTAGATCTTACAATGGACGGTCAGAGATGTATTTGCTGGAACATTGTCCATAACAACTTGTTGCTAAAGATCATTTCTCAAATATATATATATATAT
This sequence comes from Aralia elata, assembly GCA_034770075.1. Classification (NCBI taxonomy): domain Eukaryota; kingdom Viridiplantae; phylum Streptophyta; class Magnoliopsida; order Apiales; family Araliaceae; genus Aralia; species Aralia elata. The sequence goes on along the minus strand of CM068386.1, from coordinate 16,960,244 downwards.
ATATATATATATATATATATATGGATCTCAAATATTATACTATTTGAATATTGTCGCAAATCTGAAATGATTTGTCATTTTAACTATATAATTATTACATCACAAATGCATAAATATAATATTACAATAAAAATCAGAAGCATTAGTGCAATACAATATCTCTTCCTGCTCCAAAATAATTGCCCCCCTTTAATTTATTGATGTTCCAAAACACAATTGTCTCTTCAGTTTCTAAATACTTCCTCTCCATTTTACCCTAGACTTGAAAAGGGAGAGCTTTGAAGTAGGTCCAATAAAGGAGAGTTTGTAAAGTTTTCATAAATCTTGTCATATTTTTAAAATATATAAAAGTTAGAGGAGAACAACAAAATTAGATCCGTAAAACTAAAAAATAAAAATTAACACAAATTTATGACAATATATACTTATAACTAATTGACTATATTATGCATCATTGTCAAAGCTAGTGGATTGTGGTAATAATTTAAATGACATAATTTTGATAGTTTTAACCGTTTTCGTTCTAAAATTAGATATATATTTTGATTTTTTAGAGTCAATTCGTGAAATCTTAAAACTCAAAATTGATATAATTTCGTTCAAGTTTTAAAAATAACAAATATGATAATTAGTACTAGTACTTTACAGTTAGTTTACAATTAAATAACTTCATATTAATTTTAAATTACAAGATTTCACGAATTGATCTTAAAAGGTCAAAATGTATCTCTAATTTTGAAACGAATGTAGAATTTTATATTATACAAAACCTTATATATATTTCTGAAATTAATTTGTGGTGGCTTATCCACATGACCATATCATATCTCCAATTCATATATAGTATTTTTATTTTTATTTATTTTCCTCAATGAAATCGCTTATCCACATGACAATGTCATATCTCCAATTCATATATAGTATTATATACATACATATATATATAGTATTATATACATACATATATATATATATATACATACATATATATATATATATATATATATATATATATATATATATATATATATATGTTCCTCAATGAAATCGCCATTTGGTGATGAAATGGTGACAGAAAGGGACTTGACATTATTCTATAGTCAAAGTTCGAGTTCATTGATAAATCCGTCTATTGAAAGGGCCTGTTTGTTTATTCATATTTATTTGTCTTAATCCTTAATAGCCTGAGACGTACGTGGAAGAATCTCAGTGACTAAAATTAAGAGGACTAAAAATTAGTGGATGCCAATTGCCAAAGCAGACTGAGACTTGTTCATTTAGAAATTAGAAGAGGTCGTCCAAAGCTCCATGGCTTTCTTATTTTGTTTGTAGGCATCTGCCAAACAGCTCGCCTATGCAAACTCCACATTTTCGGATCCCTAGGACAGGACAGTTGTTACTCCCTCTGTTCTTTTTTACTTATAGTGTCTGAGAACGAAATTTATTTATTTTTATTTGTCATTTGTAGATTTTAAAAAAATATTAATGACTTAATTTTTATATTATTTCTATATTAAATATCAACCTGTTTCTCTTTTATTTTTTTTAAGGAATTTGAGAAGAATAGTATTGAGATTTTATAACTATTTTGATCAATCGGACAAAATAATAATTACATTTCTTAATTTTTTTATTTTTTTTCTAAAACGACAAGTAAAAAAAATAAAGGGAATACTTGTTAGTATCTTATGGTACGCAATATTTATTTTTTGATATGATACAAGAACAAATTGATACAGATATAGTATTACTAATATTAAAAGGTAAGTTGTATTTTAGATGCTGACAAACTTATCATATAAATATTATATGATACGATTTACGATATAGTTAATACATTTTTAATTTAAAATTGTAAGAGTTAAATTGATATATTATCGTTTTATTTTTATTTTTTCTGTTGAAGAGTTCTTCACTCAATCTATACAATAATAAATTTTAAAATACTTTCTAAAATTTCTTATCTTTCCTATATGAATTTTGTTCTCAATTCTTTCTTTCTTCTTGTCTCATCCTCATATGGAGACATAAATAAAATGGTGTCATTTAATTTTATTGAAACATTCATATTTTTCTATTACTTTGTGTACAAAATCTTTCGAATATTATAATAATTTTATTATCATGTCATGCTACTAAACTTACTGTTTAAAACATACACGTAACCATGAAATTAAATTATATCTTTGAAACACTACTAATGACTAAATGAAAATCAAGTATCAATATGCAAGAAGAACTATTGTATATTGCTTAATGACAAAGCTATATCAAAAAGTAATCAGTAGAATTCGTTACATTCAGTGAGCTGTCTATCTAATGTATTTATACAATCTGAGATGAAATACAATTGTCCTAATGACTTCTGCTCTAATCTCATGACACGTGTTATATGTACTAATCCCAATGTATTAAGTCCATGCTGGCAATCTGTTCAAGTCCTTGTGCTAGTTTGTGCTGGAGTTGAGTAGTATGTCTTGGTTGTGGGTCATGTTGCTGCATCTGCTGCTGTGAAAGTGTATTAACACTAGCAACTAATGTATTACCTGCAATACTCCCCCCACAAGTTGGAGGGGCACAAATGTTGTGCACACCCAACTTGGCAAGTAAAAACCAATGAGGGACCTTACCAAGTGGCTTAGTGAAGATATCAGCTAACTGCAACTTAGATGGAATATATGTAGGATGGATAAATTGGGCTTGAACCTTTTCTCTGATAAAATGACAATCAAGCTCAATATGTTTGGTTTTAGAATGATGAACAGGATTGGAAGCTATGTCAATAGCAGCTTCATTGTCACAAAAAACTGTTATTGGTTGAGGAACTGAAAATTGAAGATCTTTGAGCAATGCAACCAACCAAATGAGTTCACAAGTGACAGTAGCCAAAGCCCTGTACTCAGCTTCAGCTGTGCTTCGAGAAACAACAGATTGTTTCTTGGAATGCCAAGCAATTAAAGAAGAACCAAGCATAACTGAATAACCTGTGACTGATCGTTTAGTTATGGAACAAGAACCCCAATCACTGTCATAATAAGCTTGAAGAAGCATAGGATTATTTCTAGGAAAAAATAACCCTTGTCCTGCAGTACCCTTAAGATATCTGAGCACCCTTGTAGCAGCTTTGAAATGAGGTTCTCTAGGTGTTTGCATAAATTGACTTAATAACTGAACTGCATAACTAATATCAGGCCTTGAAATAGTAAGGTAAAGAAGCTTTCCTACAATGCTTCTGTATTGGGAAGGATCAGGAAGCAAATCATCATCCTTATCATTCAGCTTAACATGTTGATCAAGAGGAATAACCAATGGTTTAGAATGAAGGAGATTATTTTCGGTAAGAAGATCCAGAACATATTTTCGCTGGCTCAAAGAAATTCCAGCGGAAGATCTACATACCTCCAATCCAAGATAATGTTTAATGAGTCCCAGATTTTTAATGCTAAAAACCTCATCGAGAAACTGTTTGAGTTGCAGAATTGTAGGTTCATGATTACCAACCACCAATATATCATCCACATAGATCAAGACTGCAGTAAAAGTTGAACCTTGAGTTTGAGTAAAGAGAGAGTAATCTGCATGAGACTGAAGGAAACCAACTTGTTTGAGAGAAGTAGTTAATTTTGCAAACCATTGCCTACTTGCTTGTTTCAAACCATATAAGAATTTATCCAGTTTACACACAATATGGGGCTGAGAACAAGTATGACCAGGTGGAAGAACCATATAAACCTCTTCGTCAAGATCACCATGTAATAAAGCATTGTTAACATCTAGCTGATGGATATGCCAGTTGTTAACAGAAGCCACAACAAGCAAAGTCCTAACAATGATCATTTTAGCTACAGGTGCAAAGATATCATGGCAGTCTATACCTTCAGCTTGGGTGAAACCCTTGGCCACCAACCTAGCTTTATATCTTTCGATGGTACCATCTGAGTTATACTTGATTTTGTATACCCATTTACACCCAATAGCTTTCTTGCCCTTAGGTAGTTCTATCAAGGCCCAAGTTTTATTTTCCTCTAAAGCAGCAAGTTCCTTTTGCATTGCCTCAACCCATTTGGGATTAGTAACAGCTTGTGAGTAAGTAGAAGGCTCATGAGAAGAATCAAGAAGTGTAACAAAAGCTTTATGTTTAGGAGAAAAATATTGATATGAAATATAACTTGAGATGGGATATTTTGGAGAAGATACCTGAGACAAATGACAATCTGTAGTGGAAAAGAGGGAAGTAGGCTTAGTAGCGACTGCATAATCTTTCCACCATGTGGGCTGTTGCTTGGGTCTAGTAGAATGTCTGAGATTATGTTGTGCAATAGGAATGGAAGGAGAACGTGGCACTATGACAGAAGATTGAAGTTGAACAGGAGAATCAGAATGAGAATCAATATTAGGAGCGGAAACAGTAGTGGAAGAAGAATCAGGAGAATCATTGGGTAAACCAGAAGATTTTGAGAGATCAAAACTGAAATTGGTAAGATAAGTATCATCTTCTGAAACAGTTGTAGCAGGGAAAAAATGAGAAGCATGTTTAGAAGGTTTATGCAAGTAGGGAAAAATAGTTTCATGGAAAATAACATGTCGACTAACCAAGGTAGTATGAGTTTGAATATTATACACTTTGTACCCTTTTTTCCAAAAGGATAACCAAGGAAAATACAAGGAATTGCTCGTGAAGAAAATTTATCTTGAGGATGGGTGAAGATATAACACAAACAACCAAAAATCTTCATATAATCATAAGTAGGAGGAGTGTTGAATAATAATTAATGTGGAGTCTTATGATTCAAGACAACAGAGGGCAACCTGTTAATGATATAAGTGGCAGTAAGCAAACATTTCCCCCAAAAAGAAAGAGGGACACCAGATTGAAATCTAAGTGATCTTGACACTTCTAACAAATGTTTATGTTTTCGTTCTACTCTACCATTTTGTTGAGGAGTCTCAGTGCAAGAACTCTGATGAATTATACCATGAGAGGTTAACAAAGTATGCATTCTAGTATTAAAGAATTCAGTGCCATTGTCAGTTCGAACAATCGTAACTGAAGTTTGACATAGGCAAGAAAAGAATTGAAAAGTTGAAATGCATGAAACTTAGTAGGCATAAGGTAAGTCCAAGTGGCCCTGCTAAAATCATCAACAATGGTAAGAAAATATCTACATCTTGTATTTGTTTGTATTCGATAGGGACCCCATAAGTCACAGTGAATAAGCTCAAAAAGAAATGTAGATTTGCTATTACTTATGGGAAAAGGAAGTTTGTGTTGTTTGGCAAGAGGACAAACAACACAAGACTTATTACAATCAGGAGAAAACACAGAAGAAATACAATCTATATGTTTAAGAACATTATCAGAGGCATGGCCTAACCTACAATGCCATACATTGCCTATATTAGCATTATTAGCAGATGATTTAGAAGAAAACAAGGTAGCAGAAACAGTTGGTTGTGTATGAGGAACAACTTTATTTGATGGAAGAGCATGAAGTTCATATAAGCCTGCTTTCTCTTTACCAACTGCTAGAATTTTCATCATGTTCAGGTCCTGGAAAAAACATTGATGTGGAAAAAACAAAACTCTGCAATTAGTATCTTTAGTCAATTTACTAATAGAGAGTAAGTTGTAGTGGAAAGATGGCACAAAAAAGACATTGTGAATTATTAAATCTGGAGTTAAAGCTACTGATCCTACTTGAGTAACCATGATCTTGACTTGTGTAGGTAATGAGACATAAACAGGATGAGACAAATTGATAATGGAATGCATGATATCAATATGGGAACACATATGATCTGTTGCACCTGTGTCTATGATCCATGAATGTGGATGAATAGAAGCTGAAAAGGTAAAAGAAGTAGTTAGACCTGCAAGATGATCTTCAGGAGTTAAATGAGGCATACTTGCAGTGTTCATCAATTGCATCATGTGATTCATTTGGTTTTGAAGTTGTTGAAACTGCTCATATGTTGGAATATTTTGTGACTGTGACAGTAAATTATCCATTGGATTCTCACTGTATGATGTGATATTTAAATTTGCTCTTGGGATATCCCTTTTGAAATTAGGATTTCCTGTTGATTGATAAATGCCCTTAGCATGTCCTTTGGTAGAAACCAAATTGTTGTATTGAGTGTTGTGTGGACCAAAATCAATAAATCTTCTTTGATAGTTAGATTGACCATAACTTGATTGTCCATAATCTCCTCCCTTCTTAATGAACTGATGATCAACATCTCCAAATTTCTTCTTTCCCTTGTTAGCTGGATTAGCAGGATGATTAGGAGGAAATCCCACAATCTGAAAACACTTGTCTATAGTGTGATTTTCCCTTCCACAATTAGCACATCCTGTTTTATTACCTGATATTTTGCCTGCATAATTAGCTGTCATCTCAGTGTTTTGAACAATGGAATTAACCATAAATGTGTTGCTTGCTTCAGGTATGTAACCTTGTTTCATCCTTTCATCTTGTTTAAGCAAAGAATAAGCATGATTAACATCTGGTAATGGTTGCATCATGAGAATTTGCCCCCTAGCTGCTGAGAAATTTTCATGTAAACCCATAAGAAATTGGAGTAACTTTCTCCTTCCTTCTCTTTCTTCAAGTACCTGGTGTGCACCACATGTACATTCAACTGCAGGTTCTAGGGCTGTAAACTCATCCCAATATCCTTTCATCTTGTGAAAATACAACTCAATTGACTTATTTTCTTGTTCTAGAGAGTGTAAATCTCTCTGTAACTGGTAAATTCTATGCCCATCAATACTAGAAAACCTATCTTGCAACTCCTTCCACATTAAAGAAGCACTAGTTATAAAGTTCAAACTATCTCCAATTTCATTTGAAACAGTGTTCAATATCCATGATATTATCATATCATTCACTTTAGCCCAATGAGGAAATAAAGGACTATCAGGATTTGGTTTGTCATAACCTCCATTTATGATTACCAACTTATTTTTCGCTGATAATGCTATATGGAAGGACCTTTTCCATGAAGCATAGTTTTCAGTTCCAGTGAGCTTTTTAGCAATTAGAACTAAGCCTGGATGATCACTTGTGTGAAGATATAAAGGATGATACACTGAATTCAGTGGGGAGTTCAAATCGTTTACCTGATTCAGAAATGCCTGATCGGCTTGATTATGAACTGGAAGAGGTGGATTGTTCTGATTTCTATGTTGATTTTGTTGTTGATTCTGATTATTTCCACTGGATGATGCTACCATAGCTGCGTAAGAAGTCATTTGTCTAGGGTTTTGTGTTTGGTAAAACAATGAAGCATATACCAAAATTGATAGAGATTTGAGATTGTTTTGAGATTTGTAATGAAATAACTACAATCACAACTGCGGAAAACAGAATCTATGTCTCTGATACCATAATGACTAAATGAAAATCAAGTATCAATATGCAAGAAGAAGAACTATTGTATATTGCTTAATGACAAAGCTATATCAAAAAGTAATCAGTAGAATTCGTTACATTCAGTGAGCTGTCTATCTAATGTATTTATACAATCTGAGATGAAATACAATTGTCCTAATGACTTCTGCTCTAATCTCATGACACGTGTTATATGTACTAATCCCAATGTATTAAGCCCATGCTGGCAATCTGTTCAAGTTCTTGTGCTAGTTTGTGCTGGAGTTGAGTAATATGTCTTGGTTGTGGGTCATATTGTTGCATCTGCTGCTGTGAAAAGTGTATTAACACTAGCAACTAATGTATTACCTGCAATAACTACAAGAAAAGTGGATATTTCTGACAGAATTATTTCCGACGGAGAGTTTTCCGTCGAAATAAGTGTAATTCTGACATAATCTTCTGTCAAAAATAATTTCCTCGTAAATAGCACAATTCCGGCATATTTTTGTTGAATATATTAGGCATCTCTTAGCGCCAACATTCCCATCAGCGTCAACCAAATTTACGATGAAATGAGAAGTATTCTCGACGGAATTTATGACAATATATACATATAACTAATTGACTATATTATGCATCATTGTCAAAGCTAGTGGATTGCGGTAATAATTTAAATGACATAATTTTGATAGTCCAATTGTTTTCGTTTCAAAATTAGACATATATTTTGACTTTTTAAAATTAATTTGTGAAATCTTATAACTCAAATTTGATATAATTTCGTTTAAGTTTTAAAAATAACAAATATGATAATTAGTACTAGTTTTTACAATTAATTTACCATTGTTATATATATATATATATAGTATTAAAATTAAATAATTTCATATCAATTTTAAATTACAGGATTTTACGAATTGATTTTAAAAAGTTAAAATATATTTTTAATTTTGGAATCGAGGTAGAATTTTTTATTATACAAAACCTTATATATATTTCTGAAATTAATTTAGTGGTGGCTTATCCACATGACCATGTCATATCTCCGATTCATATATGGTATTTTTATTTTTATTTATTTTCCTCAATGAAATCGCCATTTGGTGATGAAATGGTGACAGAAAAGGGACTTTGACATTATTCTGTAGTCAAAGTTCGAGTTCATTGATAAATCCGTCTATTGAAAGGGCCTGTTTGTTTATTCATATTTATTTGTCTTAATCCTTAATAGCCTGAGACGTACGTGGAAGAATCTCAGCGACTAAAATTAAGAGAACTAAAAATTAGTGGATGCCAATTGCCAAAGCAGACCAAGTTTGTATTCGATAAAATTGAGAGTTAAGATCTGAATAGTTTAGACATTTGAATAATATAGAATATCTGTCTAGAATTGTATCTGAATGAAGAAATATTGTTTAATAATTATTTTTTCAAAATAATTGAATAACGGTATTTTACCATTTTAACCCTCTGGACAGTTTAAGCAAAACATATTTGATAATCAGAAAGGTCTGAATAATATTTTAAATACATATTTATAATATTTTGACCACAATATGATGAAACAAAATGTATCAAGTCCAATGAAAACATTAACATACTAATTCAACCATACAAATTAAATTAACTTCAAACAGTTGTTAAGAGTTGAAGTGCAATTTGTTCACGTAGATTAACTATAAATTCTATGCCTTGATCACCTCATTGCGATTCATCTTGTCCCTCTTCTTTGTTCCCTTCATTTTGCTTTGCTTCATCGTCAAATATGCCATATTGAGTAAACAATTCATCCTCAATGTTATGCTTACTTATGAAATTATGGACTGCGAAGCAAGCGATAACTATATCCCTTTGTATTGTAAAGGGTAAGGAGTCATTCGTTTCAAAATTGAGAATCTTGCTTTCAACAAACCATAAACACGCTCGATAATATTTTTAATAAAAGAGATTTTTTTTCATCTCCCAAAAGCTGCTTAGGAGACAAATTTAAATGTTGGCAAGATTCAGGCTGGATCCTATGGCTTATAAGTTGCCCAGGTACCAATTCAGGTCATGCTTCCAGGTTGATTTGTGTAAAGGTAAGCTACAAAAGGTTCCTATCAAAGCTATTACATTATTCATCTTAAGTCTAAACAGACTAGTATCTAAAAAAGTTTTAGGACAATTCTTATCACTTTCAATATAGAGCCTCCACAAACCCAAAATTTTATTTTACTTGGTAAAAACTTAAGAACACGAATCCATATCAAAGAATATGATTCAAATCATACAGGGATGGACCCTTTTGTTATGGAAATTTTCATGGATTTGAATATATATACATACATATAGGTCCAAAATTTGGCTCAGTTAACTTCCATTAAGGTCTCAATATAAGTCCATTCTTAAATGGAAATGTCATTCCACTTCGAATTTGACCACCAGTTAATTCAGCAACATGAAAAATCCTAGTGCTATGTTTGGATTGGTGGAATAAGAGGGAGAATGGAATGACTCATTCCTATGGAATGAAAAAAATTGTGTTTGGTTGTGATTGGAATGAAAAAAATTGTGTTTAGTTTTTTGAGGGAGAGAGAGCATATGGAATAACTCATTTCAACTAGAATGGAATGAATCATTCCACTCTTTATTCCATTTCTTCAATCCAAATGTAGCATAGAAGTAGAGAAATTGCAAAAGGAATTCAAATATATTTCACAAAACTTTCAAAAAAAGCCTGATCCTTGCATGCCACTTGTAATATACTAGTGTCATTGGCTAAAGTATTTACATCCAACCTTTTCGTTTCAGTAAATAATATTTATATTGTTAATACTAGGCATTCAGCCCACCGGAAGCTTTTACAGATGTTCTAACTACACAACAAATTTAGATAATATATGTTCCAGTACAAACATAAAACCTGTCAATAGCGAAAAGGGAGAATAGCTCGGCTCAGTCAATTGATTTGAAATCCTCAAAGCTAAATTAACCAGTTAAGAATATATAATGAAGCAATTTTATGAGACTAAACACACACAGCGTAGTATATCATTCTCACTCAATTTGGTCTATTTAATATTTCAAACTCACCAAAAATTCACATTAATCAAACAAAAAAGAGGTTTGAAAAAGAAATACCAGCAGAGCAATAATGAACAATAGATGAAGAAGATTAATAAGAACAAGATTAATCACGTTTAATCAAGTAATAAAGAACAATAAATGAAGAAGGTAGAGAAGATTTATCGGCGAAAGAGAGAAGCAAAGGAAAACAAATCAGAGGTAAAGAGCAACAGACAGGAACTTTTGGAGCGGCTGGAGTGAAGAAACGTGAGAGATTAGGGTTAAAATTTTATTGGGAATAAAAGAGGGATTTTGTAATATTGAAAAGATTATTTTTGTCCAGAAAAAATATAAATTCGGTCAGATGTACCTCTAAATGGTTTAAAATTATATTTTCCTCTTACCGATTAAGAGGCAATAAGAGGAAATTTTTTTTTACCAAACAACTATAATCTTTGACCGAATCAGATGTACATCTATTAAGAGGCATTTAGAGGTAATCAAACACAGTCTGAGACTTGTTCATTTAGAAATTAGAAGAGGTGTCCAAAGCTCCATGGCTTTCTTATTTTGTTTTTAGGCATCTGCCAAACAACTCGCCTAGACAAACTCCACATTTTCATATCCCTAGGACAATTGTTACTCCCTCAGTTCTTTTTTACTTGTCGTTTTAGAGAGTGAAATTTATTTTTTTTATTTGTCGTTTGTAGATTTTAAGAAAACATTAATGACTTAATTTCTCATATTATTTTTATATTAAATATCATCTTGTATCTCTTTCAAATTTTCTAATAAATTTTAGAAGGACAGTATTGAAATTTTATAACTATTTTGATCAATCAGACAAAATATTAATAGTATTTCTTAATTTTTTTGTTTTTTTTTCTAAAATGACAAGTAAAAGACAACTAAGAGAATACTTGTTAGTATCTTATGGTGCGCAATATTTATTTTATGATATGATACAAGAAAAAATCGATATAGTATTATTAATATTAAAAAGTAAGTTGTATTTTAATGCGACAAAAGTATCATATTATATGATACGATTTACGATATAGTCAATACATTTTTAATTTAAAGTTATAAAAGTTAAATTGATATATTATCGTTTTATATTTATTTTTCTTGTTGAAGAGGTCTTCACTCAATCTATACAATAACAAATTTTAAAATACTTTCTAAAATTTCTTATCTTTTCCTAAATGAATTTTGTTTTCAATTCTTTCTTTCTTCATGTCTCATCCTCGTATGGAGACATAAAAAAAATGGTGTCATTTATAAAAAAAAAATGAATTTTCACAAAAAGTGTATTTTAAATAATAATAGTATAAAATGACAATATTCATAAATTTGTTGTCATAATTTTAATTATCATGTCACTTTTACTAAACTAAAATTTGTTTGTAGGTATATATATGGAATAAAAAAAAGTATCCAGCTATGATGTATCATAATATGTATAATAATGGGGGAGTATGAGACAAAAAATAAATTCACTCAGTTTCGGACTTGGTGCAATCCAAGATCATCATTCCCTTTAGTTTACATCGTTTGTACTCTTTGTTCTTATTTGTAAATTTATAAGTAGTAGATACTAGCTCCGTGCTTAAAAGAATTAGCAAAGTACAATTTGTACACATATTAAGAAAAATAAAAGTAGAACAAAGAGAGAAAAAAAGAAGTTAAATTTATCCTTACTGACCCCACAAGATATTATTAAAGTGATAAGTATTTTTATTTTTTTATATTAATGGACCTCACTAAATGACATATTTATCCTTCGCTTTGTGTATTTTATTTTATCTTTTTAGGAACAGAGAGAGTATATTTTTATTTCGTGCTTATCTCGAAAAATAACAAGTAATTTAAGTATTGATGGTATGATTATAAATTCAATGACAAATTCATAGAAATTGTCATTTTATACACTAATATCAATAAAAAAGACTCTTCAATGAATAATTTTTTTGACAAACGTGACCCTCTTAATTTGTGAAATAAAGTTTCCAACTATATTTAAAAATGAATTAGTTATCATAAAGATAACAACTTGGTAATAACATACATATATATATATATAGAGGGAAGGTTACCCCTAGATGCGTAGCTCAATTATTGAACTATGTTGCACCTTAATCTTTATGGAGTATATAATATACGGTAGTTTTTATTTGCAAAAAAAAAAAAAAAACAGGTACTAACATATATAAATCATTTTTTATATAAATTAAATTTAAAAATTTAAGCAATCGCGCTGCCCAGGGCCTGGGGTCCTAGGATATCAGTTGGCGGTTGGGGTGGTTCCATGGACCCGCCATTTGGACTAGAGTTATGTATGGCGGTGATTGAAAAATAAAGATATTCAAATCTTCCAAACAGCACCTTATACTAATTCAACTCTCAACCACAGCCGAGCCCTGTAGTCGTGTAGTTGAGCTAAGAGGTCAACCCGTCAGCGTTTTGTTTGGAATTATTCGGTAAACAATAAAATAAAAGATTTGATTTAATACACACCAAATCTTCTCATATCCCATTCATCAACCTACAAATCCGTAGAACACCAAAGTTGGCTAAAAATAAAACTCCCAAATTCACCAATAATAAAATACCACATCACCAAGCCTAAAATAAATTCACAATCTACCTACGTAATGGGCCTGTAACGGCAGCGTTTAGAAATTCAAATACACCGTACTATTTTTAAAGTATTGTGTTTAGACTCCAAACATAACGTTTGTAAGTTAAATAAGTTACATTTGAATAGAGAGTTGCGGACTAGTGAACTGTTTGATCGACTCGATTAAGCCTAATTTGACCTTGCTAAACTAACCAAACTCAAAAATTATGGTGTCCAACTTATTTAGGCTCAATTCGAATAAAATGAACCTGTTTAACATTAATTAAAAAATATATATTTATTTATAATGATAAAATTAAACCATTCAAATTTAAAGTGAACTAGGCTCGATTCAACTTAATCCGGGTCGAATTTGAACTCAACCTGTTTTGAAACGATCTGATTTTATATCTCAAATTTGTTTAAACTGAGTCTGATTCGACTCATTTAACTTTTAAAATAAGTTAAATTTTTAACAAGTCAAAACCAAACTTAACCCGTTTGAAAATCTAGTTGTCAACAAACGCGTCCTCTCTCCGTAGAAATGTAGTACTCCATAACTTACATTTTCTCTCTCTAGAAATATAAATTTACATTTTTCTCTCTCTAGAAATCTATAATTAACATTTCTCTGTATCTATACGTTTTTCTGTCGTTAGACTTTAGCCATGGAAGCAGTCCAGATGGAGGAGCTAACATCCGGTGCCAGTGGTCGCATAATTCCGGTCTTCAAAAACCTCCGGCGGTCCGTACTGTCCTACCAATCGCTTCGGCGATCGTTAATTTTCATCCAATCGATTTTCTTCTGGTTCATACTCCTGCTTCGCCGCCACCGCCTCTCGCCGTCCTCTCCGCCTCCGTCTCCGTCATCCGCCGCAACCGTCTCCTCGAAGCGGAAGTTTGTTCTCAAGAGAGAGGAGGAGGACATTCTCCGGCGCAGAGCCCTTGCTGAGGGTTTGAAAATGGTTACCGGGGACGGGAGCGGTCGGTGCGAGTGGACCACTTCGCTTTTCTATGGAGTCAGGGGCAACGCGTTGTTTTGCCGGTCGTGGTTGCCGGTCGCCGGTGAAACCAAGTAAGGTCTTTTGTATATATAAACTTTGCTTAATTAATTTTTTTTTGGGTTTTCTTTATATAAATTATGAATTTTAGTATTTGCTGGTGAGAATTTTTGAGTTGTTTGATTGTTGTGAAATTTGTGGAGAAGAAATTAAAATAAAATTTGGACTTGTAGACTTGTAGTTTAAGCTGCATTGCTTTTTAAAAGTGAGAATTATGCATTACTTCTGCTTGGCTGGATGCTGACTTGCCAAGAAATGATTTTGATTTTAAAGTTAATGAAAGTTGCGGATTATAATTTTATGTTTGTTTTTCTGCATATGTGGTGTAGCTATTGCTTATCTATGTAAAATGCATGCTCAAGTGCTTGTCAATTATGTGATTTCTTTCTACATAGTTACTGCACCAGCTGGATACTTGGAATAGAGTTAACTAAAATCTGTTTGCTCACTTGTGAAATTAACCAATGGTGCAATTTTTAAGAGAGAGCGCTATGCCGCTATTGAAAGAATAACTTGTCGAAATGCAGCATATTATCTAGTTAAACAATATTAACCCTAATCTGAATGATTGCTAAAATTTTAACCTTCAAAGAAATGTGATTTGTTTAAATTCTTGATGTTCAATGGTAATGAATACCTATCCAAAGAAAATTTTGTTTAGTCCTATAAAATATTTGGATTTGAGGGGTTCGATTCCCAGTCCTAGTCTCACCCCCAAAATCCTATCCCAATTCATTCCATGAACTAATGTTCCTTACAGCTTTCATTGGTATACACTTTACCTTTGAGATAGCAACTCTGCTGTTGTAACTTGATAGTAGGAAACATTAATTATTATTTGAATTGTTTAACTACATCTCATGTAATCAACCGGACAGTTCAAAGTAAAATGCTTAAACCTAGCTAAAAGATCACATTGTAAACCTTCTGCTCACTGTCAATAGTTTGTTAAAAGTGCAAAATTCTCTAATCCGTTATCAAGGTTGCTTACTTAGTTAAGCTATGCTACAAAAGGTTTATACAATAAAACTTCATTTTAGTTTTCAAACATGACTAAGTCTGGACACTCTTGTTGATTTCCTATTTTCCTTGGTTAGCTTTCTTTGCTTGCTCCTACAATGTCTCATTCCTCTCTGTGCTTTGTTTCCATGTCCGCTGTTTGAAAATTTATGCAAAAAAGGCTTTCAATTCATGCTTGTCCTAGCATGAGAAACTTCTATCCTTGTCATAAAATTCGGGAACGCCAGGATTTGAACTAAAAGAAAGGATTAAGGGACTCTGGTGCTGGTAGTCTCTGTTAGTCTGGTTTATAATTCCACACAGTAATAACATGTACAATTCCTTTTTTTTTTCTGGGTATTGACCTTTCCTTTTGTGCTTCATTCATCACTCTTAAGAGTCGTTGTTTTGTTCTTTCAGGGGTATTATGATCATAATACACGGGCTTAACGAGCACAGGTAACATTTGATGAGTTAATTTCTCTCTCTCAGTTTGGTTTGATTGCTACTGTCTAAGCTCATCCATATCATTGCAGAATTATAGCTTTACATTCCTTCTGTGTTTTCTGTATTCAGTGGTCGGTATGCTGATTTTTCAAGACAACTAACCTCCTGCAATTTTGGCGTTTATGCAATGGACTGGATAGGTAGTTGTTCTTCATGATAGTATCAGATTTCTTTATTGGTGGAACATAATTTATAAGTTATTCGCATTCATATAGATATTGCTCCCTGTATATAGTCTACTTGAGCAGTTGACTGAGTTGGTTTTTCATCTTATAGGTCATGGTGGCAGTGATGGATTGCATGGATATGTACCTTCACTGGATCACGTTGTGGCAGATACTGTGAGTTCGCTTTTCTTTTTTTTTTTCTCTTATCATGCAGCTTCTCTCAACTTCAAAGACAACAAATTTTTTGCCCAGTTACATTTAGTTTGGCATGTGAATATTGTTCTCCCATCCAAATTGAGATTCTCTTGGATAACTTTTCATCAACCTTACTCATGCTAATAAATCAGGATTTGATCCCATATCTATTTAGTCTTCCCCGATATTAGCACAAAGTCACAAACATTAGCCCGAGCTGTGTCCTTGGCTCCTTGCCACTTCCATCTGCTAGTTGCTTGATGTTTTTAAGGTAGATTGTTTCGTAAAACTCCTTTTTCAATGCACTAAATCAATCTTCATTTCTAACAGGGGGCTTTCCTGGAAAAGATTAAATCTGAGAACCCTGGGATCCCATGTTTCCTTTATGGTCACTCAACTGGAGGGGCTGTGGTTTTGAAGGTAACTAATAAGTATATATGCAATATACATACTATCTGTGCATAGTAGGTCTTTTGTTACTTATACATGTTAATTTCATTAATCTGCTCCTTTGATCAGGCAGCTTCATACCCGCACATAGAGGGAATGCTGGAGGGAATTATTTTGACTTCACCAGCTTTGCGGGTTAAGCCAGCGCATCCTATTGTTGGTGTAAGTTTTTATTGTTTAATGAATTCACCTATATAGCATGGATTGCTAACCTTTTAAAAGGTATCTCAGTTGTGTGAGATTGTGCTCTGTATTTCTGATAATTTCTAGTATAGCATATGTCATATTTGATATATTCTGCTTCTAGATTACTGATAATTTCTTTAAACAAAATTTTATATAATGTCAAACCAATTAGAAACTTGTAAGTTAAGGATTTTATGTTGATAAACTCCAGTAAACTCTCGTATGCCCATTTTGCTTATATGTTGATTTGGATTAGAACACCAATCTGATTGTAATGCCCCCAAAAGGTTACAGGCAACACACATCAGGATTTTATTGCCCATTCCATTAATATTTTACTTCTGAGCTTATTGTTAAACTTTCCTCGTTTTTAATGACAACATTGGAACTAGCTATCAGAAGTTAGAGCTCTAGATATTGAGGCATATATAACTCTTTTATATGTGAAATGATTATTATTTTCTTGTAATTTTGTGATGTGCCCTATAGTGGGCCTACTTGTCTGCAGGATCACAAGTAGAGAAAAAAAATACTAGTTTTAAGGATGTTTGGCTCCACACCAGGCAGGAGGAACCTCCTACTACCCATTCTGTCCATCTATAACTATATGAATTGCTCAATTAAATGTTGTATATAATACACACACATACATATATTTATAAATATCGCGCGGTGGGGGTTGGGGGGGGGGGGGGGGGGGGGAGAACTCAACATTCACCAGAAACCCTGAATATCTCCACCTAATGGATCAGAAAGAGCTTGCTAAGCCGGGAAGAAATAACGATATTTGGATATTACTTGAGAGGAAATACATGGTTATATGCATAAGAACCTTATTGATATGAGATGGTTTACTTAGGTATATGTACTTGTAGAAATACGAGAAATGAAAATTACAATAAAGTCCCATAATAAATGAGAAATGCAATGGTAGATTATGGCACAAGGTGCCATAATAGATGTTGAAGATGATCACTAGTGTCAAAATATGCTGGTTATGGGTCAAAAATTGATTCTTTTGCCTTTTTCCTTTGATTCTGACTTATCACAGTTGTTGTTTAATGGTTGTGAAACTTAATGTACAATTGTTCATTGTGGTTGCTGTTTTTGGTTGATACAGTTGAAAAGTTGACAATGAGGGTCACCATTGACATAAACATTAGTTTGTTTACACTAGCTGCCGCTGCTTATGCTTCTCAATAATAAAATCTGATACAATGAATTTCCAGTTTAGATACATTTACCCGAAGGAAAAGAAAATGGAAAGAGTTGTGATCTAATCAGCTATGGCATGCAGAAATCAATTTTAACCTGTGGTAACATCTCATTGCGAATGTACTAGATTGCGGGGGGTTCCTCCTACCTGGTTTGGAGCCAAGTAGTATCCATTTTTTTAAATCTTAACTAGAAATGGTTTAGTTAGAACTTGGAATTAGGGAGAGACATTCTCAGAAAGATGTTTCCAATTCTTGTAGTTGCGGTGGAACTTTCGTTGTTGAACCTTTGGAATGTCTTTCATTATGATGTTTCCAATGCTCTTCTTTTTGTTGAATTTTTAATGTTATAAAAATTGAAATGTAGCAATCCTCTTTCTTATGGGATTGTTGAACCTTTGGAAATGTTTTATGCAGGCTGTGGCTCCATTGTTTTCACTGGTTGCTCCAAAGTACCAGTTCAAAGGTGCCAACAAAAGGGGCATTCCAGTTTCTCGAGATCCAGCAGCTCTTGTAGCAAAATATTCTGACCCATTGGTCTACACTGGACCCATGAGGGTCCGAACCGGACATGAGATTCTCCGCATCTCCTCGTACTTGATGCGGAACTTTAAGTCCGTAACCGTCCCGTTCTTAGTCCTTCACGGAAGCGCTGACAAAGTCACCGATCCACTCGCTTCTCAGGATTTGTACAATGAGGCAGCTTCCAAGTTCAAGGACATAAAGCTTTACGACGGATTCTTGCATGACCTTCTTTTCGAGCCCGAGCGTGAAGAAATCGCTCAGGACATCATTGATTGGATGGAGAAGAGATTGAGTGCAAGCAACCTGAACAACATCAACAGTTTTTGGTGAAACTACAGTCAAAATACAATATAGAATTTGTGAGTATAGGCCTTCTCAAGAAATCGCTCAGGACATCATTGATTGGATGGAGAAGAGATTGAGTGCAAGCAACCTGAACAACATTTACAGTTTCTGGTGAAACTACAGTCAAAATACAATATAGAATTTGTGACTATTGGCCTTCTCAAGAATTAGATTTATTTTAAGAAATTTGATTTCATTCATCTCTTTTCTTGAAATGAATTACATGTAACTACGGAAGCTTATCCAATGGTTTATGGATTTGAATGGAATGATTGTATATCTTGAAAAAGACCTTTTGGAGCTTGTTTTTACATTATGTTCAAAAGAATGGTACATTTTTTTTTTCTTTTTCATAGAATATAGAAATGATGCTATATTCTTCTAGCCATTCTCTATCAAGATATGGTCCAAATTGATGCTTGAAATTAGAATAAAGTTCAATGGACCAAATTGATATTCTTATTCTCAGTTGGAATAACATTAAGTGGATTAAACTTGCACGGAATAATTGTGTGCTATTACTAGCCAAGGAATAAGTATCCTTGGATAGGATGTCATAATCTTCTCCCTTGGTTGGGGAAAATCATATTCCCTTCTTTCTCTTGCAAGAGTCGATTTCTGCTTCATGAGCCAAGAACTAGAGGACCACAGAACAAGTTTGGAGGATTCTGCCTAATCCTCTGCCCTGTTTGCGTATGCATTTGAAGCACTCCAAACTTGAGGATTTTTATCATTCTTATACTCTTTCCCTGAACTTTTACACAAATTAAAATAGAGAGAAGGGTCTAAAATAAGTTATAATTTATACGAGTTTGATCGGCTATTAGTGTCTAAAGTGGTACCGTTTGGACCTTTAAATGCATCACAAATTTTTTAGTGTGCGTTGCGTTTGTGTTATGTTCGTAAGTTAGATAAAAATATGTTTATATAAATCACTGTTAACAAATTTTTTAATTGCGTTCAGAACTTAGGAACGCACCAAGTGCTCTAAACGCTTGTAGATAAACGAGTACATAGTGGAGTCCATGTAAGTAGACGAATCTCTCTTTCTTAAAACTAGTGTACACTGCGTAAATAAATTATATAGTTTTTATATAATATTTTATATTTGAATTGCGTACTAAGTCATTTTTAATAATTTTTTATTAAAAACTCAGAAAACTGAGTCATCCTCGTAAATATGCTAGGTGCATTCGAAAATCTAGCCACCACTCGTACAATCTATCTCGAGTCTTGTAATAATATGACAATAAAAGGAAAAATTGTTCACTGGTTAACATTCGGGAAAAGAAAGTGCTTATAAAAGAAATTTAGAACTCTAATCTCATGCTACTTGTTATTTCTCATTCATCTAAGGGTAAGACAAACTGCTCCACACAATCTAAGCCAATATGCTTGATAAATCTCAACTGCAATTAGAAAATAATGCAATTTCTAAAGCAAATAAATTACATAATGAGTCATTAGTGCACCATCAATTAGAAGACTGCAGTGTTTTCTCCATTCTCTCTGCCATGCCTCGGAGAGATGATTCAATGTACCCCAACAAATCTTCAAACTTCCACCCTTCAACAGGATCAGCCACAAACCTCCACAAGATCTGGCATCCCCCCTCATCAGGACCGTCCATTGGCATTACTTTGACCGTCGATTTATACAACTTAAACCCCATATTATTCTCCACAACTTCATAGCTTAAACACCGTTCGATCGGATCAATCACCAACAACTTCTCATGACACCACATGATCATCGGCTTATCGCAGCCGTCCGATGAAGACGATACGGTGGAGGCACAGTACCGGATTAGGCCAGGCTGGCCATAAACTCCCTCAACCTTATAACATGTATCAATACTAGGCAGCCATTTGTTAAAGCTACAAAAGTCTTCAAACAGTGGCCAAACTTTCTCTGCTGTTGACCCATTAAGCTTAGCACTAGCTTTGCCTTCCCAAATGGGATGTTTTTCTTCTGCCATATGAGAGAATGAAAAGTCACAAACACATAAAATTAGACCAAGTATCCTTTATATGAAATTAAGTAGATATTAAGTTGACTTTAAGTTGTTATTTATATGAAAGATACTTTTTTAGCGAAGGGTGGTCCATTATGGCATCAGAATATTGGTCTTTAATACAAATTGATCGGGGGTATATTGAAAACTTAGTGGTCCAATCAACTCCAATTCTATAAAACTTGCTTTCCCTAGTCTAACTTTGTGTACCGCAATTAATATTTGTGCATAGTACTAGTCCACCAAAACAAATGACTAATCAATTGTGAACATCTGGCACTATCTTTTTCTTAGCCCGACAAAAAAAAGAAAAATAATCGAATTTGAAATATAGTTAAAACAACTATAAAAGAATCACTAAATTTAGATTTACTCTAACTGCATAAATATTATTTTGAGATTATCAATAATAATTTTTTTGTTATAATTTTATTACTAGGGGGTATTATGTTTTGAGATTTTTAAGTGAAATTGGTTACAAATTTTCCCAAATTACTCTTTTCTTCTTTTGTTCTTTTTAATTGTCTTTTTCAAATAAAAAAATTTGTTTTTTTTTATCTGCATTTAAAGAAATAACAATACCTTACTTTTTTATATTATTCTAAATATTAAAGGTTATATGTATATACACAGTTGTGTAGTACACAGTCGCCTGTGTTGAACCGTCGTCATAGACGACTGTGTACTACACAACTGTGTATATACATTTTTCTTAAATATTAAATACATATTTGATTCTCTCAAATCTTTTAAAAGTAATTTCTATAATACGAAAATATTATTTATCTTCTATGTAAGGGTAATATTGTAACATTATGTCTGATCAAATTAGACAAAATATAATGATTGTATTTGTTAATACTCCCCTCTTTTTTATTATATATGACATTTAAGATATAATTAAGCATACTAAGAAGTCTTATTAATATTAATGTTAGGTAATTAATGTTAGTTTAAAATTCTATTATTATCCATACACTAATGAATTAACCATCTTCTCTCTCAATTACTCCATCTTGATGAGATTTTTTAGGAGCAAATCAAGAAAAGATTATATTTTTTTTCTTCTAAATATATATTAAACATCTTATATTATAAAAAAATCTTTTAAAAGGCCATATATCTGATGCAAAGGAGGGACTATTATTTATCGGAGTATATGTTTACTTTTAAAATGCTGTAATTAATTTTTTTTTTAAAAAACAGAGACAGGTAATAAAGTTCAGTCTTCAAAAAGCACCGGGCAACAACTTTGAACTTTTATGAGAGAAGAAAACAAACAAACATGTGGGGGCGGCAAATAAAGAAGAATGAGGAAGAGAAGAGAGGAAAATGAGAAGGAAAATGAAAATAAAAATAAAAATGGAGGGATGAAAGAGAAACCAACTTTACAAGGGAATTGAATTTCATATCTTTGTATGAGAGACAAAACGAGTTAAAATTTCATTGTCAATATATATATATATGAGGACTGATCTACAGAAAACGTTAGTTATGAGCACTGTTTGAGCTAACGCATATCCAGTCGTTCAATATAAGATTCAATGGTAGAATTTGGGCACGACTACTAGAGGGAGTAGCGGCCAGTCCGTTTTGACTGACCGTTACTCCCTCTAACGGTCAAGATAATATTTAATTATTTTAATTTTCATATTGACCGCTAGCGGCGAATATGAAAATTAAGTTATCGTTACTCGCGCTTAGGCTACCAACAAGTTGGATATGGCATGCATAACATGTATGACTTATCTAGGTATATGTGGCTTCCAAAACCAATCAATAAAATAATGTAATCGAAGTGATAAAGACAGTCCAATTGTGCATAATGCACTCTAGTCCAAGAATTCAGCTTTAACTCTTAGATTGGAGTGCAAGGGGTGAAAACTGAATCATAATTATCATCTACTATATATATGAATGTCTATACTTTAGAGTTAATTATTGTAGTAAAGTGAAGGCCCAAACACATCTTATATTCAAATCAAATGGTATTCAAATACCCAAATCAAACTACTGCCAAATGGAATGATAACTTAATTTTTATATTGACCGCTACTCTCTCTAGCGGCCAATATGAAAATTAAAATAATTAAATATTATCTTGGTCATTAAAGGAAGTAGCGGTCAGTCAAAACGGCAGTGTTTTGATTGACCGCTACTCCCTCTAGCGGCCAAGATACTCCCTTCGTCCCAGGATAAAAGTCCTGGTTGACTTTTTGCGCATATTAAGAAAGAGGATAAAATGACAAAATTGTCCATATTTAAATTCTCATTTAGTTACATAGTTTTTTGCACATGAGTAGTGATGCTACATAAATATGCATAGGGAATAGAAATATGACAATTAATACTAAGGGTATTATGGACAAATTATTGTAAAAAATAGATTATTTAAGGTAAGTAGATATTTAACTTGGGACTACCTAAAATAGTAATAAAGACTTTTATCTTGGGACGGAGGGAGTAATATTTAATTATTTTAATATCTGGCCGCTACTCCTCTAGTGGTTATGCCCAAATCCTACCATTGGATCTTATATTGAACGGTTGAATATGCGTTAGCTCAAACAGTACTCATAACTAACGTTTTATGTGGATCAGTCCCCTATATATATATATATATATATATATATATATATATATATATATATATATATATATATATATATATATATATATATACACACACATACGAGTAATATTAGGATTGTGTCATGTTATTAATAAAATATTTTTATTAAATAAAATTAATTTTATTTTAATAATATGTCATGATTTTAAAATTATTCATACATATATTGCCAGTATATTAAATTTAAAGGGTAACGAAAAGAGGAAAAGAAATAATTTGTTTCAATAATTGGGATGGAATGAAAAAGGGAAAGGCTCCCTATGCTCTACATAGTTACACTACAACAGGCACTAGAAAATTGAGTTTCCTTTTCTAGGAATATACTTTTATTTATTCCTTAAAAATCTTAACTAAAATTTCTCCTCATGTGAAAGCAATAACATACTCTCCCTATTTCACTAAAAAATTAAAAAAAAAATCAAAATATAAAATAAAATTAAGATATCAAAAGATTGTTTTTGTATAATACTATTTACGTTTCAAATTATAAGATTAATATTGACTTTTTTAAAATTAATTTTAAATATTTTTAAATTTAAAATTAACATAAATTTATTTAATTTATGTCAATACAATTATGAATATTATAAACTACTTAATAAATATTACTAATAAAAAGATTTATTATTTTCAAACCTTAAATTTTATGTCAATTTTAAATTTAAAAATATTTTAAATTAATTTTAAAAAATTAATAATAATTTTATAATTTGAAAAGGATGGAATAAAAAAAGTTGCAAGTAAAAATCTTTCTGTAAAATGGAAGGATAAGTACCCACTGCCATGGCCTGACATCCCATAATAAGAATGGTTAGCCAGCGAGACAAAACCACCGATTTTCTCATTAATTTGCGCCGAAAATTGTAAGAATCTTTTTGAATATCAAGGTGCCCACACGAATTCTGATGAACATGAAATGGACTAGATTATGATGAAGTTGTTTACATCATATATTATTGTAAAATTTTATAATTTCTTATTACATTAATTATAACAAAGGTTATAATTTAACTTTAGCCCTCTGTTTTTGGTCAGCATGTTAATTATTAGGATAATCAATTAAGTGTAAGGTAAATATTTGATTATAATTTTAAGATTGTAGTTGTAGTTATTAAGTTGTTAAATGTTTATTTAAAAAAATAAATTATTCAATTATATATTGTAGGCTTCAACAATTAATTATTAAGTTAAATATTTGAATAAAGTGTAAATACATTTAATTATGATTATGAGAAAATAGTTATTTTAATATAATTTAAGTTTGTAATGAAATTTTATATTATCGTTTATTGACAAAATTTGTTTAAAATTCTTACCTGAATAGAATTATGAAACTCAAGTTTTAATAAGGTTTAATTTAATTATGAAATTTATTTAGTAATGAATTCGTTATAATTTCTCAACTAATTTTATATTTATTATGTTTTAAAAAAATTACATATATTATTAATATAATTAATCGCGTGATTTGATAAACTTTTAAATTTTAATGAACTTAATTTAGTTAGAACATTAATTTAATAATAAAATTCATGACTAATATTAATAAAACTAAATTACATAATATGTTAAAGAGATTTTTTTATTATCCTTATATCTTAATAAAATTTTAATGATAAAATTATCTTACATAAAATTTCTTAAGTAAATAATTAAAAATTAAAGTTCTATCGTGATGGGTTGTGGGCCTTTTGGGTAGTGGTAGTAGGTATTGTATGCCCATTCTTTCTTTCGTAACCTCTCCTTTCCTATGCCCAAATTTGTGATGGTGTGGGTCTTGTGGGTTCTATCGAATTGATTACCCAAAATTTGGGACTTGAATCCCCTCCCCTCCATTGCCCCTTTCTTTCAATTTTATTCAATACATTATATTTTTATAATTGTATATAATATAATTAAAATTAATACCGATCAACTAATTTATTATATTGAATAACATAATTGTTCCAAAAATAAAAATAATTTGACATTTTTTCACCATTTGATGAATATGTGGATTTTTCATCAAAATTTCAATAGATAAAAATTCTTTTAAACTTTTAACCTGGAAATATTTTCTATGATTTTTAGTTTTTCATAGGATTAATCTTAATATTATCAACTATCTATTAACATATTTTGATTATTACTACCAAAATTATTAATATCAAATAATTGGTGTATTATATGAAATTGAAAGAAATGTGTAATGGAGGGGAGCCAAATCTCAAATTTTAAGACTTTGAGTTGAAATTGAGGTAATTATGAATTTGTGATTTTTAAGTCTCAACAAAATTTTATGATGGATGAGTTAACGGGCTAAGGTTTTCTCAAAAACAAAATCAAAAATCGTCTATTCAATTTTTGATGTTATAACGACATAATTAACTTTATTTGATGGATTTTGAACCGAAAAATTAAGGATTTGATGGAGATAAATGAGATTTAAAGAGTAAATTGGACTAGAGAGGAAGGAAAAAAAAAGAAAAAGACTAAAATATATTAAAAGTGTAATTTATTACAAATGATGAAAGTATTACAAAAAATAAATTCAAATAGTAATTCGTTCAAATAAAATGACAATTAATCAAGAAAAATGGTCAATCGTATCAACAACGCTAGTGAATACCAAATAAACTCTTGAAATACAGTCATATCCCAAAATAATAATAGAATATGCATATTCGGACCGTTCTTCAGTACGGGCAACGGAAAAAAAAAAGTCGCAATGGAAGCGTCACATCCAAATCTGAATAATCAATCTTCAACAATTTATACACTGGAAAAAATTTCAATAACAAAAAAAAAATTCCAAATGGAGAAAAGAAAATCTCCCAAACAGAGAAAACAAAATCTCCCAAGAGATGATAATGAAATCTCCTCACAAAAGAGAAAGAAATCAGTTATCTCATGGAGAAAACAAGTCTCACAAAAGAGAAAAATAAATTCCATAAGAAGGAAGAATAATTTATTAGATCAAATTATTCGTTACTCTATTTGGATTATTTGTTTTATATAAATTAACTGACTGGAAACATGTGCTAAGCATGGGTTATTTTGGAAATGGTGATGTTAGGAGTCTCAATTTTTTTGTCTAAAAAAGTTTTTCAAATAATGTGTCATCATAATATTGGTTGGATAAATCTCATGTGATTGATTAGACAATAAATTATTATTAAAAGGGTGATTCTAGGGATCTCATATTGTTGATCTCAAAAAGTGTCTGAAATGATGTGTCACCATAAAATTGGTTGGGTAGATTTCATATGATTAATTGGCTATGCAATAAATTATCATTAAAATATTCAATTTTATATTATTTGAGACCAATTTGAGATCAAAATTTTGAAACCCCTAACATTGCTCTTATTAAAATATATAATGTCATGTCATTTGAGACACATTTGAGACCAAAAATTTGAGACCCCTAACATTATTCTTTTAAAAATTATATTAAATAATCTTGATACTTTTTATTTACAAATTTACAATTATTTTTTTTGCTCATAAATAGTGAAGTAGATCAAGGTTTTTTTTTTTATAAAAAAAATTATGTGTGGGGCTTTTATAACTAGTCTCCTTTGCACACACTACATATGTGCTTTAGATAAATAAAAGATATGTAAAAGGATATTAGAGTAAGTAGGAAAAAGAAAAGAGAAAGTGAAACTCAAAAGAGAAAAAAATTGAAAAAGTTATTACCAATAAATTAAGAGAGAGATAAATATAGAATAAAAAATATCTTTGTGACACAAATTTATCAATAGCTTCAGCGGCTCAAGAGAGGAGATACTGCTTTAATATTTAGAAATTGTTATTTTTACAAAACATTTTGATATTTTTACAAGGCCTATTAATATGAGTGTAGGTCTCGTTTACTATTCATGTGAGGAGAGTTTTGCAGAAATATCAATTTTCTTCTGGAAATATCAATTTTCCTCGTGAAAATTAGAATTCTCTAATATTTTTAGTACAAAGTAAAGGCATTTAAAAAGTAGTTCTCGCAAAAATGTTCTTTTCCAAACATATTTTTTTGGATAATGTTAGGAGTCTAAATTTTTTTTGTCTCAAATGATGTAGTAATGAATAAGACAAAATGTACTTTATGGTCTAGCCAATCACATGAAATTTATCCGACCAATGTAATGATGCCATATCATTTGTGACAATATTTGAGATCAAAAATTTAAAACCACTAATATTATTCTAATTTTTAAGAGTACGGAAAATAATTTATATGTCAACATATTTAAGATGAAATTAAATTACAACTGATATAAAACTTTAAACGCTAATATAGATTAGATTAAGATTGGACCATTTTTCAATTTTTACCTCTGTCATGTAAGTACGTTAAATGCTATTCACTATCAACATGTAACACGACTTTTCCCTATGTTTTCTATGTTCCTCCGGTGGTGTCGTGGTGATATGTAAACTATAAAGAAAGGGAAACGAAAACTATAAAGATGCAGAAGGTAGCCCCTTTTCGGTCAGCCGCAGTGGTCTCTCTTTAGAGAGGTATGGATTCTGTGTCTCTAGTTAGTTACTTTATTCTTGTTATATTTATATTTTTGTTGTTTGCTGCAATTGCAATTGCAATTGAATTTAGATGGAGAACTTAATCGTATCTTTTTTAGTGTATTTTCGGTTTATAATTTAGGGTTTCAATCTTCAGTATTTCTCTTGGATACGTTGTTATTCTCTTTCATTAAGAAGAACCGCATACGTTGTTATTAACGCCAAGATTCGCACACGCGCTTCAATCACTAAAAACGCGTCAAATCCTGCACAAAAATGAATTCACACGTGAAGCTCGATGGCTTGTGCCGCCGG
Source organism: Aralia elata (assembly GCA_034770075.1). Lineage (NCBI taxonomy): Eukaryota > Viridiplantae > Streptophyta > Magnoliopsida > Apiales > Araliaceae > Aralia > Aralia elata. The sequence continues at coordinate 16,932,093 of CM068386.1, read as the reverse complement.
GGGATAGCTCTAGTGCGAGAATAAATACAGGCTGGAAAGGGATTAACAATGGAGGAATTTTTCTCTAGTGTTCAAATTGACATTACCTGCAAATTAGTGTTTTTGCCTTGTACTTGTAGTCGTTTCACCATTAATTTCCGAGCTGTTTCCCCTAGGGTTAATATTCCTCATTCAAGAAGAAATTCCCAACGGGATTAACCTGAAATTCCTTAAAGGAGGTCGGATTAATCCTGACCGTTACTTTATGAGTTAATAATCAGGTGTAATTTGAAATCTTAAATTCCTTGGAAATTTCTAACTGCTCAAAATAAATTCTTCACGTGGGGAAATTTCCTCCACGTGGGTAACGAACTTCCATACCAGCTGGGCCCAAAAGGATTATAACCCAACATTGCCCCCAACCTTTTATTATAATAGCACATATAATAGAAGGGTTCAATCACCAAAGCCCAACATTCTCAGCCCAAAAAGTTTAAAGTCAGCTTATCCTTTCCTTCCTTATCTCGCCAGGTTGGGTCCCACCATCATTAATGTAGTGCCGTGTTTGGGGGAACGCGCGAAAATGAACAGGCGGTCATTTCAAAAACCCTTTTTTCCCACATTCCACCGCCTCGTATTTTCTCTGCAACTCTTCTCCTTCAAGCCATAACAATTACTTTCTCCGACAGAGATCTTTTCCACCATTCTTTGATCTTATAACGTCTATAGCTTTCACCAATACCTCTATTAATACTGTTTCTCAATCTTCTGGGCCATCAAAAGTTGAACTCGAGACCCAAAAAATGCTGAAAGAGTATTCCAATGAAGCATCCTTCTCCCATATCAACACTACTTCCACCATTAGCCCCCAAGACCTCCCCAACATACGTAAACAATACAATATTCCTTCTACTTACGACATCTGAGCCCCCATTCATACTGAAAGAATGTATGTCGACCTGATAGATGAACTGCCATCTCCCTCAGTACCCTCAAGTATGGGGTACGTCTTCCTCTCCACGCCTTTATCATCACCCTTCTAGGGCTTGTTGGAGTCGGTCTCGCCCAACTTGTGCCGAACTCGTACATCCACATCATCTCTTTCATAGCCTTTTGCCAGGAACTAGGTATTACCCCTATTATCGATCTCTTCTTCTCCTTATTTACCACGAGTCGATCCAGAGAGTCTGGTTTCCGACAGATAAACAAACAATCCAGCAGAGCATTAGAAAAATGCCCTTTGATGAAGACCCTTTCAAGCAATAAGGGTTGACATTCTCTGTGGTTTTTCATCCAAGGCCCCAACATTCATCAACTTCCCGATTGGGCCGAATTCTCTCGCGCCAACCCTACCTTGGGAGAGATTTCCCGATCCTGATTTGAGGAACTAATGAAGATCATTGAAAAGATTCCAATAAAGGAATGGGATATCGAACTCCTGAATAACCAGAATTGGTTGTACATGCATAAGTGTAAGCTCCGAATCCCTTCTAATGTTTTCGAAGCAAAATTGTAACTCTCTTATGCTAATCCAAACTTTGTACTCTTACAGTATCCCCCATCCGACCGATTGCGATCACAGATGTCAGCAAACCACCCAATTCAACAACTACCGATCATGTCGACGAAGCAAATCCCCCACCTTTGATGCCCGAAGATCCCCCTTTGATTCAACCTATCAGTGCAATTCCCATGTCATAACCTCCTTCAACTTCCAGCATCCCTACATCAGGGTCTTTTGACCGGAGCTTCTTAGATATACCCGCCTCCAAAAGAGGTAAGGTTATCCGAACGAAGAAAAGGCGCCTTGCAAAGGTTGCTGATCAAAACATTCCTCCCCGACCACAAGAAAACATTCAATTCGATCCTCCATCCACCGAACCACATTCTAATATCGATCTGAACCCTATTCTCGAGTCTACTCTAGTCATCAAACCATTTTCATGCTCCGAAACAGGCCAATCACTCTAAAGGAAAGAACCTGAGGATCCTTTTTCTGAACACCAAACACCACCGAATTTTCCTCAATTAGCTTTATCAACTTCTCTTCGAAGGTCAACGACGTTACGACCTCAATGCATCGAAGATTTTCCATTCCACCTCTTCGAACACTTCATCTTTCCCGAGGACGATAAAAGGTACGAAGGGTCAAATCTTCCAGACCTCCTGAACGCCCATGTCGTACACCAAAGTTAGGTAAGTATTCTAAAGTTGCCTCTGATTTGACATATTTGCTTCATTCATTAACCTTCTGTCTTTTCAATCCCAGGCCACAGCTCTTACCGGCTGAATTTTTCATTACCTCAATCAGGGTACAGAAAGAGAAAATAAGCTCTAGGCCGAAGTCGAGCGTCTCCAGCTTGAAGCTCAAACGACTACGGTTAGTAGGGAAGAAAAGAGGAGCTTACATGCCAACGTTACTCTTGAATGTTGAAGACTCCAAGCTGAGCTGGAGACGGCATAATGTGACGCCCCCAAAATAGGTCCACACAACCCATTTTGAGTCGCCAATAACATTCTACAAAATACAAATACAAATACGAATTTTTCCATTTACAACTAATAAGTGTTGTGCAAAATACGACAACACAATACAAATACATCTTAAATTCTCAATACACTTATTGCCACACTAATAGTAAGGTATTGAGATATTTTTATTGTCTCAGACCATCACTCCATTCCCTGGCTAGTCCCCGCTACACTCTCTTTTCCTGAGGAGAACAATGGAACAAAAAGGAAATGGGTGAGTACAAATAGCCCAGTAGAAAATATCATGACTAAGATAATGAAGAATAAAATTATCTTTAGCCTTCAACCGAAATAAATCAGAGATTTAAAGATATTATAATTGTTCAATAACAACTGCAGCGAAACGAACAATCCATTAGAAGAGTCAAATAGATTATAATATCTACTATCTTCTATAAGTTAAAGGATCACCACAAATATTTTATCCCTGTAACACCAATCAACAGTTCATGTTTATGAACATCCAAATCAACAATTTATATTCAACAGCCTCTCTTTGCACTATGTGATTTGTAACATCACCGGTCATGATCATGACAAACGCCAGTTCATCTTTGCACTACGGGCCGAAGAGAACTTTCACCATACGCCTTTATTTGTAACACCAAAAGTCATGATTATACCAATAAACAGTTTGGTCAAAATCATGTCACGCCAGTTCATCTTTGCACTACGGGCCAAAGAGAACTATCACCACAATTTAAGGATGATGATGATGACAATGATATAGAATGAATACAGTGAGATCAAGAATAAGAATAAATGTTTAATTTATCTAGTGTCGAAGGTTGACCAAATTGCCAACATGATGACCAAATTGTGGAGTCAAATTCAAGAATGATATTCAAGAATAAAATTCACGATTCAACTATATCGTATCAAACGAAATAGAAAGATTCAGGTGAAAAGATATTAGATGAAGCACATACTATTAAGGATATTCTACAAATTTTCAGGGATTTTCACCATTTAAAAATAAGGTTTTGGAAACAAACAGAGATTTCTTATCATAAATGGAGAAATGTGAAAGAAAAGATATTCCTTAAAGAGTACAAAAGAAATGATACGTTATACGAGTATAACAGAATATATGAAATTGCAAATGGGTTTTCACCCGTCATGCGGTAATCCGCGTAGACAGATTATTTTCACAAAAGATTAATAAGTAATGAATACGAAGGGTTATTCACCAAGCATGCGTCAATCCGCACGGACAGGTTATACCCACAGATTAATAAGGAACAAATACAAAGGGATATTCACCAGGTACGACACTCCGTACATACAGGTTATTCCCACAGAATAATAAGGAATGAATACAGAAGGGTATTCACCAGGTACGACACTCCGTACATACATGTTATTCCCACAGAGTAATAAGGAATGAATACAAAAGGGCATTCACCATGCATGCGTCAATCCGCACGGACAGGTTATCCCCACAAATTAATACGGAATGAATAACAATCTTTATGAGTATAATATCACTTACGAACAAGGAAGCAAATGATATTATATAAGAGTATGAAAGAAATAATATCCCCTACCTTTGTTAACAAGTGACTGAATGTTGCTTTCTATGAAGCTAACTAACTTGGACAATACTAGTATTCTCACAAATACTCACAATAGCCTAGCACACTAAGAGAACTCAAGAAATTTAGAGAGAGAGAGAGAGTATATGCAAGGAAGGTGTGAAGATTTCTTAAGATAATCTCCCCTATTTATAGGAAAACCAAGTTTCATTAATTGCACAAAAAGGCTCGACTTATTACACTTTAGTACCTCCATCTTTGCCTATATTTTTAATATAATCCCTCAAGTATTATCAATTTTGCATAACATCCCCTAATAGTTCCCACATGTGAACCAATAGTTCCATCATGTGAACCAATAGTTCATATCATGTGAATTTCATAATTTCAATTAGGTACCCCTAAGTTAGACTCCACTTTTAATCCATCAATAATGCTAAAATATCATAACAATTACTATGAGTTATAGTGCCATGATAAATAATAAAAAGTACCATGCGGATGGTATTGTAATTATTGAATCAAAATACTGTGCAATTGTTACTTTATCAATTATTGAATTAATAATTTAAAATACTGTGCAATACCGTGTGCATGTGAAATACCACGTACTACTGTGGAATAACGCGTTTTACTGTTCTTTTTTTATTACCGGGTATTTCAACAGTTGCCGGTGATAATACTGTTGACAAAATACTGTCGCTTTCAGTATCCGACAATGGGGCCCACTATCGTTGACAATATTGTCATTGTGGGGCCCATTAATATTTTGTTATTTCGGCGCTGTACGTTACCGAATATAAAAGTGGTTATTTCGACGGCGCCGTCGTACTTTACCGAATATAATATTCTCCGACAGAACGAATATTATCCGACAGAACAAATATTCCTCGACATACAGGTTTGACTTTTTGTATAAATGAATAGTATATTCGTATGAATAGTACTTTTGTATTTATACCGTATAATATCGAATTCAGCTCATATAAACGTTATGACGAAATTCAAAGATCGAAGAAAGTGTAAAAACGTTTTTAGCGTGAATAGTACCCCGTGAATAGTGATCGTGTGAATAGTGATTTAGCGTTATTACTAGACATCTCAATTGTCACATTTCACTAGTAACTTTATCATTATCGATTTAACACCTTTCTGTTAAAATAATAATAAGAAGAAAATTAAATTCTATTTATTAAAATTTTTGGGGTCTTACACATAAAATAAGGCTTCCAAGGCCGAAGAAGAGCGTTATGCCCTTCGAATAGATTATGAAGGGTTGAAGGAAGTATGCACTGAACTGAGAAACGACCTCGGAGGTGTAGAGAAAAAACTTGAGTCTGTAGAGACCAAGTTTAACATGTCCGAAGAGGCTCGTAAGCTATTGGAGAGGGATTTTGCAGAATACAAGGCGATGGGTCCCCCCCTGACCGAAGCGGTCCGACAACAAATCTCCCAAGAATATCGAAAGTCTACCGAGCTCACCAGTGATGTCATTTAGTAATTTTTCGATGGCTACCAGGAAGCTCGGGTCAGAGATAAAGAAAAGATGTTGGCAGCCAAGTTAGACCTTTCGATCTTGGACTCTTCGGATGAAGAAGCCGATGGTTGAGGTGGATCCCTTTCAATTTTGCTTTATTTTTTGTTGACTTTACTGATATAATCAATCGATCATTTGTACAAATTCACTGCATTCGAATGGAAATATTTTTGAACAAGTTTGAATTTCTATCTCAATGAATGCATGCAAATAAAAGAGAGTATTCATTATGATGAACTGAATATTTTATTAAAATTTGTAATAGTTTGTACAGAGTCATGAAGACGAACTACTTGTCAGGCGTTATTGACAATACTTTCTAAGTCTACCTGCATGTTAAGTGTTCTTGACTTTTGTTCCATCCATTGTTCATAGCCGATACGTACCTGGCTTTGGTACCTTTATGACCTCATAGGGTCCTTCCCAATTCGGCATAAGTTTTCCTGAATTCTGAGGGGTAGATGCTTCTGCTTCCCGAAGCACGTAATCTCCGACCTCAAACCTCCTCACTTTTACGCCTTTATTGTAATGCCTGGTCGTTCTTCTCTGGTAGAGTGCTAGTCTTACCAAGACCGACTCTCAAACTTCCTCCACCAGATCAAGGTTGAGGCGAAGACCTTCATCATTTTATAACTCCTTGTATTGACTGACCCGAAGAATTGGCGAGTCTATCTCGACTGGAACAAGAGCGTCAGTTCCATATGCCAATATGAATGGCGAGTCACCCATTGTTGTTCATGGTGTGGTCCGATAAGCCCATAAGACACTAAGAAATTCCTCGGGCCACCTCCCCTTGGCCTCATCTAATCGTCTTTTGATTCCATTGAGTAGAGTTCGATTAGTGACTTTGACCTGCCCATTTGATTGTGGATGGGCTATCGAAGTCCTTCTATGTTGTATTCCCAGGTCTTGCAAAAACTGTTCGAACTTAGAACCTACAAACTGTCTTCCATTGTCTGATACTAACATCATTGGGATTCCGAAACGAAAGACTACGAACTCCTTCAGAAATTTCAAGCATTCTTGTTCTGTGATTGTTCGAAGGGGTTTTGCCTCTACCCACTTGGTCATGTAGTCGATCACCACTACCACAAAACTGACTTGTCCTTTCGTCTTCGGCAATGGTCCTAAGATATCAATTCCCCAAATGGCGAATGATATTGGGGATAAGACGGAAAACAACTCTTCCGGAGGTAGATAGGGAATATGACTATTTAATTGGCATTTTGGGCACTTCTTCACATACTCCTTTACCTCTTGGAAAATTGTTAGCCAGTAAACCTTGCCGAAGGACTTTATATGCCAATGTCTTTGCTCCCATATGATCACCACAGATTCTTTCATGCATTTCCTGAAGCGCATATTCAGCTTCAGATGGAACCAAACACTTCAACAAAGGGGAGGAGAATGCTCGTCGATACAAGTCTCTATCGATAAGCACAAAATTGGAGCTCTTATACTTGATCTTCCTTGCTAGCATCCGATCCGATGGTAAGACGCCATTAGAGAGATAACTTATATACGGTGTAAGTCAACAGTCCGAACGATCTACAACCATCACTTCTGGATGCTGAATACTTGGATAATTTAGCACCTCCAAATAGGCCGACCTACTAAATGAAGTGGCTTCCGCTGTGGCTAACCTTGCTAACGCATCGACTATTGTGTTGTCTGTTCTATCAACCCCTTGAAATGTTAACGAACTGAAGTGGTGGAGTCGATCCTTGACTTCAGCCAAATATTTTAACATTCTTGCCCCCCGGGCCTCGTATTCTCTGGATATCTGTTTAACCACCAACTGAGAGTCACTATAGATGATCAATCTTTGTACCTCAAAGCTTTTTGCCAACCGAAGGCCTGCCAATATAGCCTCGTACTCTGCCTCATTGTTGGTCGCCTTAAACCTGAAGCGTAGAGCCTGCTGTAACTTGAGTCCCTCTGAACTTGTCAGAATCAGCCCCACTCCACTGACATTCAAAGTTGACGAACCATCCACATAATGTGCCTAGGACTTCTGAACTAGTTGGACATCCGTGACCAACCCCACTACGCCTCCTGTCTGGTCATCAGAATTGGGTTCTGAGAAAATGCATTCTACTACAAAGTCGGCCAAGGCCTAACCTTTAATTGCTGCCCGAGGATGATACTCAAGGATAAACTGGGTCAACTCCACAACCCATACAACAAGTCATCCCGAGACATCCGGCTTGGTAGCACTTTCTTTAGTGGTTGATCCGTATACACAACCACCAATCGCCCTTAGAAATAATGCCAAAGCTTTTTACTTGCTATGATTAATACATAAACGAATTTTTCAAGGTTCGGATACCTCGTTTTTGCTTCCTGAAGCACATGACTGACTTAGTACACAGGAAATTATTTTCCACCAACCTCTCGAACCAACACCGCTCCGACCGCCAACGAGCTTACTGCCAGGTATAAGTATAATGGTTATGAGGGGATCGACTTGACCAACAATAGTGTCGAGGACAAGTACCTTTTTATTCCTTGAAGTGCATCTTCACATTCTGAAGTCCACTGTAAGGTTTTCTCGTTCTTCAACCCCTTCAATGTGTTGAAGAATGGCAAACACCTCTCAGCTGATTTAGACATGAGCCTCCCCAGTGCTGCTATTCTTCCCGTCAACCTCTACACATCCTTAAACGTCTTCGGAGACTTCATGTCTAAGATTGCTTTTATCTTCTTGGGATTAGCCTCAATTCCCCTTTTGCTTACCAAATAACCGAGGAATTTTTCAGAACCGAGTCCAAAGGTGAATTTTGTCGAGTTTAAGCTCTCGGATCGTTTGGAAGCAGTTTTCCAAGTCATCTAAGTGATCCCGAACTGTCAATTTTTTGACGATCATATCGTTAACATACACTTCCATATTCCTTCCCAGTTGCATTCAGAATACATAATTCATCATCCGTTGATACGTCGCCCCTGCATTAAGGAGTCCGAAGGTTATCTTCTTGTACGCGTAGATTGCCCGATGAGTAATAAATGTCGTCTTCGGGATATCATCCTCATGCATCGAGATTTGATGATATCCTGAAAAGGCGTCCATAAAACTCAACATGTTAAATCCTGAAGTTGCATCAATCAACTGTTCTATATGGGGAAGGGGATAAAAATCCTTCGGGCACGCTTTGTTCAAATCGGTGTAATCGATGCAGACCCTCCACTTGCCATTCTGCTTTTGCACCAGAACTACATTGGCTAACCATTCCGGATAGTCAATTAATTTCAAAAATGAAATCAGCTACTAATAACTTGGTTGTTTCTTCATCAATAATTTTCTGCCTTTCTGGAGCGAAAATCCTCCTTTTCTGCCGAACCGGCTTCTTGGCAGGGTCTACGCACAGTCTATATACAGCAACAGACTCATCTACCCCTGACATATCACTAGGTTCCCATGCAAAAATGTCCAAGTACACCCGAAGTAAATCAATTAAGCTGGTTCGAATCGGTTCTTTTATCCCCGAACCAATTTTTACCAATTTCTCTTTATTTTTCGGGATTAATTCTACATCTTCGGTCTCTTCGGTTGGTAAAGCAAGGGGCTCGGTACTTCCTGAAAGTAGTATGCACACAAGCCAATTATATTTGATATGATGTAGCATATACTTTGTAATCTTATTCATTTATTAATAAAAGAATTGATTTTTTCTTAAAAGGCATTTTATATTATCTACATAGTGTTGTAATATTAAATGTGATAAACCCATAGTTTTGAGCAATGCTTTTAGAATTATGATGGTGATCAGGCTAATGAGATCTAAATTCAAGATAGCTCACAAACTAAAATTGTTCCTAATCGTTGGATTACTAAAAAGGGGATTAGTGAATCTGGATAGATTAGTACATACGTTGCTTGCTCTTAGGAAGAGGATGATTGATCTCATAATCATTTGTGTGGAGACACTAAAGCAAGTATGTATGTGCTTATTGGAGAATAAGTTCATTGAACGTGACTCGCTAAGGAATACCTAATGGAGTTTTACTCGTCTGTCAATAGGAATTCCTATAGTGATAGTAGTACAAGTGATCCTTGGACTTGAGATCATCATAGTATCTTGTGTATGATGAGTTATACTTTGACATGTCCCTTAAGACCTTTAGGGTATATCAAAGGGTATGATTGGCTATAATAAGTTGGACATGGAGATAGGTGAATGATCAACAAAGAATCTACCACGTCTAGTAAAAGATGTGAATGTCCTATGTGATTCGATAAATGACAACTCAGTAGTCCTTGGCCAAGGCAGAATGAAATTAGAAATGAGTTTCTAATTTGCATTATTTAGAGTTGTGCATTTGGGAATCGAAATACATATAATTAAATAAAATAAGACTTGACAGTAAATTCATGTCTTATATTTAATTGGGACATTGTATAGTAGAATGATTGAATTGTACGGTAACTGTAACGACCCCAAAATTTATACAATTCAACCCTCGACTTCGGTCGTTATTAACACATCAAACTTCTATTAATATATCACCAATCGATGACATAATCATAAAAATGCGGAATAATTAAAATTTTCTATTACATTCCCAAAACTTTTAACCTTTACATCTAAATATCTTACAATCATGTTAATAATAGGATTCGCCTTAACGAACTTATTATAAAAGTTTTCATCTCAATACAAACTTTACAACTCGACATAATTACATTTATCAAACTCTTAACATAATACAAATAATAACTTCAACTAAAAACAGTTAATCTTCATGCATCATTTTGATCAATGTCATTCAGGTAGTACTTAACGTTACCTTGATCCTTAACCTGCAAAAATAGTTATTTGCAAGAATGAGCTCGACAGCTCAGCGAAATCTAACAGTTTTCATGCTTCACGTAGCACATAAATAACATACTCATCTTATAAAACATAAACATCTGAATAAACATAACTTTCATGTTGTACATCATATATCAAATAAAGATTGAATTCCATAATTCAATCAGCATTCTTTACTCAATCAGTGTAGTCATAAATTGACCATCACATTTCGTACTTCAACATAAATAATACATCATGTTTTTTTACAATATAAATTAAAACAGTTAATCATCGGGTTCACATAACAATTAAGAACTGAAAGACTTGCCTGGCTCGTAGATTACCAATTACCATAAACAGCTTATAACTATCTGCGTCTCACATATCCTACACAATATATAAATTATACACATCATTTATTAGTTATATAGCAACGTTTAGTAACCGTTTAAATAACTCTACTCTACATTCCTTAATCTTTTCTTTTAATCGGTACACAATTTTTAGTGTTTAAGTCCCGTTAGGACTCCTCATTAACCATACGGTTTATTAACAACAACCTCCTTTCTCATTACGTTCCATTTTAATCGATACTTAACATTTAGTTAAGTAATTAAAGTTTACATACACATTGCATTATAAGTATATTAGGCCTATTCAATTCAATTAGGAACCTTAAATAGCATAAACATATGGCTTAGCAATTAAACAACATTATTATACCTCACGAACATCAAACTTAAGTTTTATATAACTAACTAAAACACAACCTTTAAAACATCATTTATTTTCATTAAACCTCATGTAAATATTTTAAAATTGAAAATAATATATATATATATATATATATATATATATATATATATATATATATATATTTTGAACACCGCGCCCCAGGGCGATGTTTCCTCTTCAACATCTCAAACTCCCACAATCCAAACAAGGTTATCTATAAACATTAACCAAAGTTCTATCTTATACTGTTTTTGTTTTAACCCTAACTCATTCGTTACTTTTCCGTTTTTATCCATCCTTACGTCAAATTAAACCTTATTAATTCTACTTTCAGATCACCATGGCCTAAACTTTGGGTTCCTTTCCAATTAAAACATATTTTCATGTTTTTCAACTTAGGTCAGAAAGTATAATTTTTCTGACCAGCCGTACAAAATAATTTCTCAAAAATATCATACTGCATGAAAATGGATCAAACTCGCGTGTACAATAAGAAAACTTCAATAGCTACAACTTTGCAGTTTTAAGTTTCTTCAAATTCCAAACACACGAATTTATACGATTTTTACAAAACCCAAATTCAATTACTCCAAATCATGTATAGATGATACATAATAGATTATATATATATATATATATATATATATATATATATATATATATATATACACACACACACAAACACATATAACCGCATATCATTCATCAATTCATGTAACCAACATGAACTTTATACAAAAACTTAAGAAAACATAGTGAAGAACCAAAAATATAAAAATTACCTCTTTGATTCCTTCCTTGGTTTGCATAGATGGTAGATAGGTTTGATTATTCATCTTCTTGATTCCTAGAATTCTTCTTCCTCTTCCAATTTCACAGAAATCTCTCTCAATTTCTCTCTTTCTTTCTCTCTTTTCCTTTCTCTGTATTCTTAGTCTTAGCCTTAGGAAAAGAACGTAAGAATAAAATCCCTCCTTCAGTTACTAGAAGGCTTAAGGTTTAGTCAGTTACAAAATACCAAGGGTCTAGGCCACGTTTGGCTAGAACAAAAAAAATAATAATCTATTTTTTTCTCTTTATTTTAATATTCTTCTTATTATATGATATTGTCACACTTTAATTTAATTAGACTTACTTTCTTAATAAGTCCAATTAAACTTTACTAATAAAATCATAACTTCTATTTAATAAATTATTTTATTTAATAAATCACTCGTCCTCTAATTTAATTATTTAATTAAATTAGAATATCTCCATTATATTAGCGAGATAAAATACGAATAAAATCATTTAATTTAATCAATATTATCACACTTACATAAATCATCACCATAACAATTTTTTGTCAAATATTTATTTATTTTAATAAATATCCCAACTAAAATATTTATTTTATTCAATAAATATTTTAGCTATCTACGAAATTCATCATCGCTTTACCATAACATATTACATTTATATGTAACACATCTCCTTCTCATTTTATTAAAACAAATATATATATTTCTTCCATATACACATTCAATTCTTCACATCAAATCACATATAATATAACATATATAAATCACATATATACACATACTCGAACTCAAAACATCTCGTAATAAGAATTTTATTCGTCAAATTCTTATTTAATAATTTTTTGAAAATTCGGGTTGTCACATCCTTCCCTCCTTATAAGGATTCCGTCATCGGAATCAATGAAACCTCCTTTACTCAGTTTTCACTAAATCTCTTTCACAATTATCGTTGAATAACTTCAACGCTTTACCTTAGTATAGGTTTTATTTCATCGCCTTCACTTAAACTTGAAACACTTCGAGTATCATATATTCTTTAATCCTTTAATGCATTCACTTCCTTTCTCCAAGGATCATTGCATAACATACTCATTGTAATCATTTAATATCCTGATTTAGCATCGTATAAATATTCGGGATATCACAATAACTATTCACTAAAAGGTTCTTTTGTGATTAATGTTGAAATCTATATTATCGCTAAGGGGGCTTACCCTTATTGTAGAATAAATATTATTTATTTAAATGAATTAAATAGTTTAATTTATTTATTTAAATAAGATTAGAATTGTTCTAATTGATTTATTCACAACTGGTTTAATATGGAGAACCTAAAGGGTCACACCGCAAAAGGAACATATTTATTTAAGAAGTAAATGACATAATTATAATAATAAGTTAAGTGTATTTAATTTAATCTATGAAGATAGAATAAATTAAATAGCTTAATATTTATTATTTAATATTTTAGAAATATTAAATACAAATTAATAAGAGGAGTATTATTATTATTATTATTATTATTATTATTACTATTACTATTATTTAATTCCTAATAGGGATTGAGAATTAATTAATAGAAGTACTTTCTCATGAATTCCTAATTGGATTAGGAACATAATTAATTAAAGGAGTTTAATTATAATAGAAACCCTAATCCTAAATAGTTTAGGGAAGATTTATTCCTACATCTATAAATAAGAGGAGTCTTATCATAGATTATGGTTACACACTCTTGCATTAGATTGTGTAGAGTACTTATAATTTCTATAGAGATAGAAACTAGGGTTTTTGCCAACACCCATCTTCTTGAATAACTATTCTTCCTTGGTGGATCACCTCTAGAGGCCAAACACTTGGGTGGCTAACGTTGATCAAGCAAAGGAATTTAGTCGGCGGAATTCAAGGAGAACGCGAAGGAATTGGAGGTGAACTTGTACCCGAGGAAGCACGGTTCTACGAGGGTATAACTTTTATCTCTATCTCTTTCGTTTATATCGTTAATTGAGCACATAGATTGATCATGGTGATGGTTTGTATAAAATTTTAAAATCCAATTTTATCACGCTTCTGCTATATTTATGTAATTTGATTGCATGTTCGCGTCATATACAAACCTAACAATGGTATCAGAGCCTAATCTTGTGCTAATTATCGATTTTGATGATTCTATGTGTGTATGGTATGCGATTGGATCGAAATTTTTGGGCAGAATCTGTTTTTCTGAATTTGTTACGCGGCGCAGCTGTGCCGTTTCCAGTTCATTCTGGAGCGCAGCTGCGCCTAAACTCAGAAAGTCGTTTCTGGGGTTCAGCGCAGTTACGCCGTTTCCCAGTTCATTCTGGGCGCAGCTGCACCGGACAGCAGAATTCGAAAAAATAATTTTTTCATTCAATTGAAATAAATGCATGTATTCTTAATTATTTGCATGTGATGAATAATTAGGGTTGTGAAGTGAATAGGGATATCTCTTCGCTGCACGTAACTATTGGGAATTGGTGCTTAATGAATCTAATCCTTTAGTTTTGCATAGGAATATTGTAGAATTAATTGGGTTAGATAAATTTATTTGATCACTTGGGAAAGGGCTTATGAATAACTTTGAATTCTTGTTAACAACTCTGTTGAAGTTAATAATTGGATGAATTGGATAATTAGTTTGTATTACATAATTGGGGATATCGTAGTCTTAAGCCTTTAAAAATCTGAATTTCAACCTTTGTGTTAGCTCTTATTCTTAGTTTTAATTTAATTAGCTTTAATCGTTATACAAATTGTGATTGTTTAAATAAAATTGAATTGAAATAGGACTAGTAGTTGGAAATTATTGAACAGAGATTCCCTGTGGGTTCGACACTCTATCTTATCACTTTATTACTTATTGATCGTGTATACTTGCACGTAATTGTTGATTGTGAAATCTGACAACAGTTGATAACAACAATGGAGAGAATAGAACTAGAAGTAAAGTTTCTGCATGAGTCGGAAGGAAAGTTAAACATAATAGAAAGTGGTCCAACGTTGTTGGATAAAATCAAAGAAGTACAAATCAAAGACGAGGAGTGTGAGAAGATAAAAGAAAAGATTTTCAAAGGAAAAGAAACAAAGTTTAAACTCGATAATGAAGGGGTAATCAGATTTGAAGGAAGAATTTGGGTTCCGTCAATACTAGAGCTGAAAGAAGAAATTTTATAAGAGGACCATTGTTCAAGGTACGCGATTCATCCTGGAAGTACAAAGATGTATCAAGACCTTCGACAACATTTTTGGTGGCCGAACATGAAAAGAGAAGTCGTAGAATGTGTCAGTAAGTGTTTGACATGTCAAAGAGTTAAAGCCGAACATCAGAAACCAAGTGGGTTACTCCAACCATTAGAAATTCCTGAATGGAAGTGGGAACATATCATGATGGATTTTGTGGTAGGACTTCCAAATACACAGAAAGGGTTCAATGTTATATGGTTTATAGTTGATCGATTAATAAAGACGACACACTTTTTGCTAATCAAGATCAAATATAACCTGGATCAGTTAGCTAACTCTATATCAAGGAAATTGTTTCCCAACATGGAGTGCCAATTTCAATTGTGTCAGATAGAGATCCAAGGTTCACATCAAATTTTTGGAAAAGCTTACAAGAACACATGGGAACGCAGTTGAGATTGAGTACGACATACCATCCTCAAACAGACGGACAGAGTGAGAGAACAATACAAACTGTAGAGGATATGCTAAGAGCTTGTGTTATGGACTTTAAGGGAAGTTGGGACGATCACTTACCTCTGGTAGAATTTGCTTATAACAACAGTTACCACACTAGTATAGGCATGCCGCCTTACAAAGTGTTGTATGTACGAAAGTGCAGAACACCATTGTGTTGGGATGAGGTAGGAGAACGTCGTTTGCTAGGACTGGAATTGGTGCAACAAACTACAGAAATTGTAAAGTCAATACGTATGCGACTTATCACAGCTCAAGATCGGTAGAAAAAGTACGCAAATCAGTATAGACAGAACAGGGAGTTTGACATCGGATCGCATGTATTTCTGAAAGTATCCCCGTGGAAAGGAAAGATACGATTTGGTAAGAAATGAAAGTTGAGTCCTCGTTTTATAGGACCATTTGAGGTTTTGCGAAGAATTGGAGAAGTAGCCTATGAAGTAGCATTACCTCCAGAATTAGAACACGTTCATAATGTGTTTCACGTGTCGATCTTATGACCATATAAGCCAGATTATAAACACCTAATAGAATATGAACCTCTACAGTTTCAGAAGGACTTAACGTATGAGGTAATTCCTATTCAGATACTGGATAGGAAAGAGCACGTTTTGAGAAATAAAACCATACCCTCAGTAAAGGTGTTATGGCGAAGCCAAAATGCTGAAGAGGCAACGTGGGAGTTAGAAGAGAAAATGCGGAAAAACTATCCTCATTTGTTTGAGTAGTTTTGTTTTGCGATTCCGTGGACGGAATCTTTATAAGGGGGGAAGAATGTAGCGATTTGAAATTTTCAGATAAAGTTTAAAAAAAAAATTGTTTTAATAATATATTATATTGCATTGAGTGTGTAATTACATGCGATATAATATGTGGGTGTGTTAAATATGATAAATATAATAGTTTATATTTATTATATTTAATAAATTGTTATACGCAATTTATTATGTGAAAACACTAACATTATTATTGTACTAATTTATTATACTGCTTTTATGAATAATTGCAGTATAAAGTATGTGTGAAATGTAACGTGATAAATATCTTAAAAATATATTTATTACGTAAATAATTTTTTGAAATAAGATATAACGCGATAAAAGTATTTGTGCGGACATTAAAATGATTTATGGTAAATAAATTATTTATTAAATAAAATATTTTTATTTAATAAATAGCCTCCATTTTTATGGAAAGATTTTTGGTATATTACGTTTTAAGTAATTACTATAAATTATGTATGTAAAGTATACATAATATGCTATAGAGAATTAATTAGTATATGTATTATGTATTGTATATATATAATATAAATAGTATATGCAATATATGATATGTATGTGTGTTATGCAGATAGTATACCTACTTTGGATAAAACATGATATGTACTAATAGGTACATATGTAATGTATGTTATATGTATTGAAATACATATATTAATACCATGCAAGTTGGGGTAACCTCCAAGTGTCCAAATTAAGTCTGAGATTAAATAGCATGACCTGGTTGGATACTATGCAATCTAAAGTTTAGACTCAGCAACTCTATAATGTGCGGAGCAAGGAAAAATCGTGATATATAAGTATACCAGTTAAATATGAGTGCTGCCCAAGTATTTCAATTGAGAGGAGAGATGATAAAGCAAGAGCTGGCAGTCTAATAACAACATAGGCTAGCAACACAGCACATCTACAGAACGTAATGAACAAGGAAAAGGAGTAGAGAACAAGAAAAAATTTTCTATAAAAACCAATTCAGATGTCCTTTTCCTTTCTTTTAGTATGTAAAGGTTATACCAAGACTCTGTGTCTCTAGTTCGTAATTAAGTTAGCAAATAACTAAACTGAAGTGGAAGTCGTCAATTGAAGGAGGAGGGGAATTCAGTTAATATCCATCAGTCAAGAGGTAATACATACTCTATGTTATGAGATAATTAAGAAAGAAATTGTTATTGGATTGATAAATGATGTAAATTGAGGTTCTGAATGGTTATGTGATTCAAATTAAATTGATGTGGTATGGTCTAGAGGATAGCCCTGGAATCTGGGGTTGAATATGTCCGTTTAGATAAAATTTTGAATTCCAAAATAAAGACTTGTAAGAAAATGATTTTGTAAAATTGTGAACTAAAGGAAATTACTTAATGACTGTGATACTTGGTAATGTGAAAGAAGTATGAATCTTGTGTGCTAAAAGCATGATACAGTAGCCAAGAAGCATATTAGCAGGTTAGGATAATTGAATTGGAGGTTCAAACTAGCCTATCTATTGAACGTCTAAACCAACTCGAATGTTTTTCAAGACTAATTAACTAATACTAGCAAAACAAACTGGAACATTATGCGTACGCATGAACATATAGCTTAAGTGTTCACATAAATTGTAATGGACTCATGTCATTCAAACACTGAAATGCCATGACTAGCGTCAAAGCATATAATGGCTATGTAAAGCCAAGATTTCAAAAAGAACTTCAAAAGAAAGTGTTTCTTGAGTTGAGTTTATAAAACTTTCAAAGAAGAGCGAAAGCATGCAGTGTAATGATGTGAATATCTAGCTATACATGGTTACTTGGCTTATACATTTGTGTATGTGTATTAGATATGTATAGCTAATGTATGTCTATACATGAATGTATATGGTGTAGGATTCGTGAAGCAAGCTTAAGCTAGGATTATTAAATTGTAAACGTAATCCACGAGCAATGCAAGTATCTCAAATCCTTTTACTTTCAAATAAGTTCACATACTTGAGTAAATATGCTAGCCTTGTTCACTGTAAGCAAGTATCCTGAACTTGATTACATATATATAAGCAAGTTTTACTAAACTTGTTACTTTAAGCTAATGTCTCGCAATTATTCATGAATAATACAAGATTATGAGTACTTGATGAAATTCAGTATTCGTTTACAGTTTGATGAAGGTCTAAGCCATTTGTTCCGGCTAGACACAAGATTTGAATATTTCAATTCATTCGCAATAAGTCTTGAAATTTTTCTAGAATTGATAAAGTTGTCCATTCATTTTGTTTTTGGGTTGGATTTCAGATTAACTCGAACATCCCTAACTTGGGAAATTTTATATTGTGTCCTAGGGGCGGTGACGATGAACACAAGTGTTGTTCTATAGATAGTATTGACCAATACAAGACATAACGGACTGATCACCCACCGTGCCCGTAAGACCAGACGGTTCATAGATGGATTTCTGATAGAACCTTTTCAAGAAAAGAAAAATAAAAGTTCATGGTCTTGTGACCACTTAGTATCAGAAGTCAGTATATCGTTTCAAAAATATAAACGAGCCATACTGTTGTTTAAGAATTGTTCAGTTATTTTACAATATTTATTTTGCTATCAAAGCATATCTCAGAGAAAACATTTACTTCTTGGTATACGTTGTTCATCAACTATTATTACTTGCTGAGCAATTGAATGCTCATTCTTGCTTTGAATATAAATGTTTTCAGCTAAGCCAGAGCGCATAAAAGGGTCCGGAAAGGACAAAGGCAAGGGAAATCTACATGAGTAGTTAAAAATGGTTGTTGTAATAGATAGACTTTTGTTTATAAATACAATATCTATTATGTAATAAAGATACTAAAGGTCGTCTTACCTAGGATAGCTACCTCTGATGTAATAACTATTATTATCTTTTATTATAAGCAGTTTGTATAAATGGTATCGTGTAGCACCAAGTACGGGTTTTAAGTACTCGGATTTGGGGGCGTCACACATGATGTACCCAATAATCACCTTTATTGTTCACCCTATTAAAGGTAACCTTTGATGATATCAAAGTACATAAATTTCCGTGTAGTAATATAGTAATTTCAGGTCGGAGGATCATTACATCATTGTCACTATGAGAATTGCTTATGACATTTTGCATAATGCTCCACGCAGAGTTCTCATGGTGGGTCTGTCCAGTACATTGTTTTCTAACATGTACCTATGCATTGACTCAATATCTCATATATTTATGACCAATGAGATTTGGCCATCAGTCAATCCACATACTAGTCTCAATGTATCGCTGTTGTCCCATTAACAATGATACTCGATTAGGGACATTTAAGAGTAATGACACTAATTATAATTACATAATCTCATGTTCAAGTCACATACTTGAAGCTATATAATTTGTATCATTATTCTAAGGACTTTTATTATGCTAACATTTATATAACGCAGTAAATAAAACCATAATAAAATAATTCATTTATTCAATCAAATATAATATCAAAAGAAATGTTAAGCAATTACATCAAAAAATTGACCTTTAAGGCATAAACTCTAATAGTTAAGTGTAATAAGTGCGACGGATTGGGATATATATCGACAGATTATTGGAGGCATAACATAAACATCGTCAACCATGATGATGGGAATGAAGATAATGAAGGGTATGACAATGCTTGTAAAGCTGAAGAGGAAGATGACAAGTATGGGACAAAAGGACGAGTGTACGTAGTGAGGAAGTTGCTTGTCTCCAAAACTGACAGAAAAAAATCAGTGCCACAAACTGTTCCAAACTAGGTGTGTCATTCTGGGTAAGATTTTTAATTTGATCATTGATAGTGGTAGCCAAGAAAATATTATTGGTAGGGGGTAGTTGAGAAATTGCATTTATCTGTTGAGAAGCATTCTAGTCCTTTCTCAATTGGGTGGATTAAATCTGTTGGTGAAGTTAAAGTAACTGAACGCTATAAGGTCTCGTTTTCAATTGGCAAGTATGTAAATGTTGTTTATTGTGATATTATAGATATGAATGTTTGTCATATTTTATTTGGTAGGTCGTGGCAGTATGACACTAATGCGCGGCATTTCGGAAGAGAAAATATTTACCGAATTGAGAAAGATGCAATACGGTATACTTTACTGCCGTTGAAAAATGATACCCAACCAAAGCTTCTAAAGTGGAGAGAAAGGCGTTCTTGACAGTAGCACACACTTGCAAGGAATTTCTGGCAGATATAAAGGAGTTAGGAAATTTATTTTGTATAGTTATGAAGGACGTGATAAAGAAGAAGTCGAAGAAGGTTATTGTATCTGATGCAGTTAAGCCTTTGTTAGTTGAATTCAGTGATCTTATGCCGGAGGAACTGCCGAATGAACTCCCCCAATGAGAAACATACAACACCAGATAGACTTAATTCCTGGAACTAGTTTGTCAAATCTACCTCATTATAGGATGAGTTCGAAGGAGAATGAGATACTACGAGAAAAGGTAGAAGAGTTGCTAAAAAAGGGCATACACAGGAGAACATGAGTCCATGTGCAGTTTCTGCTTTATTGATACCAAAGGTTGACGGTAGTTGGTGAATGTGTGTAGATAGCAAGGCGATCAACAAAATTACAGTGGGGGTACAAGTTTTCAATTCTGAGGTTGGATTACATGCTCGATCAGTTGCATGGTTCAATGGTCTTCTCCAAAATTAACTTACACAATGGCTACCATCAAATCTATGTACAACCAGGAGATGACTGGAAAACAGCTTTTAAAACTAGAGATGGGTTGTTTGAATGATTTGTTATGTCGTTCGGATTGAGTACTGCACCCAACACTTTTATGGGTGTTATTGATGAGTGGGTTTTATACCTACGAATCAGGTATTGTTAGGATTAATTATTGTGGTCTTTAAGTGTTTTTAAGTATTATTTTATTTATTTTTGTGTTTATTTATTGTAGGTTGGAGCTGGAGGGGCAAAAGGGTAAATTTGGAGCTCAAAATAGACCTAGTGGCATTTTTGTAAATTCCTGGGCCAGAAATAGCGCCAGCAGCGCTAGGGCAAGCGCCAGCAACGCTATGCCACGTTTTTGCACTATTTGTCCAGCTGAAGGAGGAAAAAGAAGTCGATTCTGAAGAGGATTCTAGTCCATATTGATCAGATAGTGAGAAGGAAACCCTAAGAATAAAAACTTGGAGATTTTTAGTATTATGGGGATGTATTCTACTTTTCTAGAGAGAGTTTTAGAGAGATATTCTGTGGATTACTTTTGTTCGAGCATTTGATTTTGATGTGGGTTTAAGCTTACTTTGGATTTATTTCTTCAATTGGGTTTGATCAATCTAATTCTTCTTATTTTCAATTGATTGTTTATTTTTCCATGTGTAGATTTGATCCCATAATGGCTTTTGGTTCAGACATGAACTAATCTCCATTATGGGATTCTAACGGATTTTAATATGTAGTTTAATTACACTCTTGATTGTTAGCTCGTTTTCTATATCATAAGGAATTTCTATCATGATTGTTTTGCATGCATGAATGCTTGATCACCATTCGACTTCAGTACTTGTATGGAATTGAAAAATAACATATAAGTATGGATTGTAATCATGATAGCTTGCGAATATGAGGCTTAATTGAATAACTTAATATTTTGTGAATCGAATAGAAATATACTGTTTCACTGTAAGAGTTAAAATAAGGACTTGTGCTTAAAATCAATATAATTGCAATTTCACATAGAAATATAGTGATTTTGGTTATAGTGATGATTACATGGTGCCTATCAAGTATGGATATTATGTAAGTAGGTCATAATGCATTGACAAATGGTTATGTCTATTTTTGTGTCCTTGGCTACTTTTCTGTGATATGTGAACCTTCTAGCTTGATAGTGGTAATTAGATGAACTATTAAATGAAGTTAGGATCCCATTAATTCCAGGCTTGATATATTTTGTTAGTATTTGCATAGTTAGTTATTAATTGATATAGGAATAATTTTGTCACCAAAAGTAAGTCATTAGTTTAAACAAATAAGTATAGTGATAGAGCTGATGCATAGTGATTTAATTTAATCCTGTCTCTGTGGGACGATACTCTACTTCCTCTGTATTACTTGTTGACCGTGTATACTTGCACGAGTTAGAGCTCTTTTATTTAAGACTTAAAAAGAGGCAACAAGTTTTTGGCGCCGTTGCCGGGGACAGGCGTTAGATTTTTATTATTATCATCAGTTTTAAGCTATATTGTTTGACTTGGACAACTCTAATCTTTTCTTATTTCTATTTTTATTTTTGTATTGGTTTCAGGTACTTGTAGAATTTTTATGCACACACGATCATCCAACTCAGAATTAACACCAGCTCAGGATAATATTGACGGAAGAGGTTGGAAAGCAAGAGTGCGTAGGAATTTACAAGCACAGTTAGAAAGAACTATTCCGAAAATGGCGGAGGAACAAAGAATCGAGCAAAGAGAGGAACATAAAGCTTTGAGGGACTATTCCATGCCAAACATCACTGGATTGCAGTCTAGCATAGTAAGACCGGCAATAGCAGCAAATACCTTTGAGATTAAACCAGGAACCATTCAAATGGTGTAGAATTCGGTCCAATTTGGGGGTGCTGCTACAGACGATCCTAATGAGCATCTTTTGAGTTTCATTGAAATTTGTGATACATTTAGGTACAATGGGGTGACGGAGGATGCTATCCGACTAAGGCTATTCCCATTCTCATTAAGGGATAGAGCAAGAAGTTGGCTCCATTCTTTGCCTGCAGGATCAATTACTATATGGGAGGACCTAGCACAAAAATTTCTAGCCAAGTTTTTCCCAATGGCTAAAACTGCAAAACTAAGGACAGCAATTTCTCAATTTGAGCAACAACAGGGTGAGTCCTTATACGAGGCTTGGGATAGGTACAAGGAGATGCTAAGGAAGTGTCCACACCATGGGATGCTAGATTGGATGGTGATCAACACATTTTATAATGGATTGGGATGACAGTCTAGGCAGATGGTAGATGCAGCTGCGGGTGGAGCTTTAGGGGCAAAGAGCTATGACGAGGCTTATAACCTTATTGAAACTATGGCAGCAAATGATTTTCAAAATCCTACAGCCAGAACGTCACAGCCCAGAGTTGCAGGTGTGTTGGAAGTGGATGCTATTACTCAGTTGTCAGCACAGATGGCGGCTATGGCGAAGAAAATAGATTCGTTGTCGGAAAGCAAAGCCAAGGCAGTTGCCTTCGTATGTGAGATCTGTGCGGGGTCACACTCAACAGATCAATGTGCTATCAACTCGGAGTCGGTGCAGTATGTGAACACTTATGAGAAAGACCAAGGTCAGTTTCAGAACACATACCACCCCAACAACCGCAATCATCCAAACTTTAGTTGGTCAAACAACCAAGGAAATCAGCAGAACAATCAGTTTCAGCCGGCGCAACAACAGTATGCTCCACGACCACCTTTTCCACCGGGATATTCTCAACAACAACATCCTACTCCATACACACCTCCGCAGGAAAAGAAATCAAAAATGGAGGAGATGATGTTAAAGTACATGGCAAATACAGAGGTGATGATCAAAAGCCAGGCAGTGGCTATTAAAAATCTGGAAGCTCAGATGGGGCAAATGGCGACTATGCTTAACAGCAGGCCCCGGGGTTCATTGCCAAGTAACACAGAGGCAAATCCACGGAGAGAAGGTAAGGAACAGTGTCAGGCTATTACACTCAGATCGGGAAAGCAATATTCAGGAAATGTACCAGACTCAGCAGCACCAAGTTTACAAGGGGATGACACTGGGGTAGAAACTGAGATAAAAATTGAAGATGAACAGAAAGAGAAGAAGGATAACTATGAGTCAGTAGAGAAGGAGAAAGCTAGTTCAGATAAGAAGCCCGTTAATACAGAATCACAAGTTCACCCGCGAGTTCCATATCCGCAAAGATTGAATAAGCAGAGGGATGATAAACAATTCAGAAAGTTTTTGGAGGTTTTTAAGAAACTGCAGATCAACATACCCTTCGCGGAGGCATTGGAACAAATGCCAAGTTATGCAAAGTTTATGAAGGGTATACTGTCAAGGAAGAGAAGGTTAGACGAGTTTGAGATAGTGGCCTTGACAGAGGAATGCAGTGCAGTGCTTCAACGTAAATTACCACCAAAACTGAAAGATCCGGGCAGTTTCACAATTCCATGCACGATCGGAAAGATGAGCTTCGATAAATGTTTGTGTGATCTTGGGGCAAGTATCAACCTGATGCCGTTGTCAGTATTCAGTCAGTTGGGATTGCCGGAACCAAGACCAACAAATATATCTCTGTAGTTAGCCGATAGATCTATCACATATCCACGGGGGATAGTGGAAGACGTACTGGTGAAAGTGGACAAATTTATTTTTCCGGCGGACTTCATCATTCTGGATTATGAAGAGGACAAAAATATACCAATCATACTAGGGAGACCATTCCTAGCCACTGGGAGGACTTTGATAGACGTGCAGAAAGGGGAGCTTACAATGCGTGTATATGACCAGGAGGTGACGTTTAACGTTTTCAAAGCAATGAAGCTTCCAACCGATGAAGAAGAATGCTTCAGAGTATATTTGGTAGATAGTATAGTGCATGATGAAGTTGGAAGTTTGTTGGGATATGAACCACTGCAGCGAGTGATTGCTGAAAATTCAGATTTGGAGGATGAAGAATGTGCTGAACTTGTGCAATATCTGAATACCACCCCCAAATTCGAAAAATTCAGAACACCTATCGAGCCACTTACGAAAGCGGGTGAGACATCAGTAAAGTTGAAACCATCTCTTGAGATGCCTCCTGAACTTGAACTTAAACCACTTCCAGAACATCTCAGGTACGCATTTTTAAATAAAGATTCAAAGCTACCTATGATTATTTCTTCTGCACTAACATCTTTTCAGGAGGAAAAACTGCTACGAGTGCTTAGAGAGTTTAAATCAGCTATTGGATGGACCATAGCCGATATCAAGGGGATAAGCCCATCTTTTTGCATGCATAAGATCTTATTGGAAGATGGTAGCAAGCCGACAGTTGAACAGCAAAGAAGGCTCAATCCTATAATGAAAGAAGTGGTTAAGAAGGAGATACTGAAATGGCTGGATGCGGGAATAATCTACCCTATCTCGGATAGTGCATGGGTGAGCCCTGTGCAGTGCGTACCAAAGAAGGGTGGAATGACCGTGGTCACCAATGAGAATAACGAGCTGATCCCAACGCGAACCGTAACAGGGTGGAGAATTTGCATGGACTACCGCAAGCTTAACAAAGCTACAAGGAAGGACCATTTTCCACTTTCGTTTATCGATCAGATGTTGGACCGACTGGCGGGTCATGAGTACTATTGCCTTTTGGATGGGTATTCAGGCTACAATCAGATTACGATAGCTCCAGAAGACCAGGAAAAGACTACGTTTACATGTCCATACGGCACTTTTGCCTTTAGAAGAATGTCTTTCGGGTTGTGCAATGCTCCAGCTATGTATGACAGCGATTTTTTCAGACATGGTCGAACAGAATGTTGAGGTATTTATGGATGACTTTTCGGTATTTGGTGATTCTTTCGATCTATGTCTTGAAAATTTGGTAATGGTTTTAAAGAGATGTGTTGAAACAGATTTAGTATTGAATTGGGAGAAGTGCCATTTTATGGTACAAGAAGGAGTCATACTGGGACACAAAGTGTCGAAGAAAGGCATTGAGGTGGACAGGGCAAAGCTGGAAACGATTGAGAATTTACCTCCACCCACGTCAGTAAGAGGTGTCCGCAGTTTTCTTGGTCATGCAGGTTTCTACCGTAGATTCATCAAGGACTTCTCCAAGATAACTAAACCATTGTGCAGTTTATTGGAGAAGGATGCACAGTTTAATTTTGATGAGGCTTGCATGAGGGCATTGAGCATTTAAAGAATAAGTTAACAACAACACCAGTTATCACAGCACCAGATTGGGCGTTGCCGTTTGAGCTGATGTGTGATGCCAGTGATTACGCAGTGGGGGCTGTTTTGGCGCAACGGAAGGAGAAGATGTTTCATGTGATATACTATGCCAGCAAGACCCTTACTGATGCACAGTTAAACTACACCACCACAGAGAAAGAGTTATTGGCAGTGGTGTATGCCTTTGATAAATTTAGGGCATATCTGATAGGCGCAAAGGTAATAGTGTATACAGATCACTCGGCAATTCGACACTTAGTGGCGAAGAAGGATGCAAAGCCCAGGTTGATCAGGTGGATATTGCTGTTGCAAGAATTTGATTTGGAGATCAAGGATAGGAAAGGTACCGAAAACCAAGTAGCAGACCATTTATCTCGACTAGAGTAGCCGGAAAGGGAGATCGAAGACAAAGTTGAAATCAATGAATCCTTCCCGGATGAGCAGTTGTTTGTGGTGCAAGGGGAAGTGCCATGGTTTGCGGATTACGCAAATTATTTGGTGAGTAAGATGTTACCTTCTGACTTGGTGGGGCACCAAAAGAAAAAGTTCTTGCACGATGTTAAATGGTATATATGGGATGAGCCGTATTTGTTTAAACAATGTGCGGATCAAATGATAAGAAGGTGTATCCCATATAGTGAGACTGAAGGGATTTTACATGATTGCCATTCTTCTGTGTATGGAGGACATTATGGCGGAGAGAGAACAGCGGCTAGAGTACTTCAAGCAGGATTCTACTGGCCGACAATCTTTAAAGATGCATACAGTTTTGTTCAGCGGTGTGATCGATGTCAGCGAGTAGGTAATATTTCAAAGAGGAATGAAATGCCTTTGAATACAATCCTTGAAGTAGAAGTTTTCGACGTGTGGGGGATTGATTTCATGGGGCCTTTTGTATCTTCGTGCGGTAATCTCTACATCTTATTAGCAGTCGACTATGTGTCTAAATGGGTAGAAGTGGCAGCACTTCCGACAAATGATGCCAAGGTAGTCCTAAAGTTTTTGCATCGCAGTATTTTCACAAGATTTGGGACTCCTAGGGCTATTATCAGTGATGAAGGTAGTCACTTCTGCAACAGGCAGTTCACAGCGTTGCTGGCTAAGTATGGGGTAAATCATCGTACTGCTACAGCTTATCACCCCTAGACAAACGGCCAAACGGAAGTATCCAACCGAGAGGTAAAAAGAATCCTCGAAAAAATTGTGAATCCTACGAGGAAGGATTGGTCCTTAAAGCTAGATGACGCTGTGTGGGCATATAGGACCGCATACAAAACTCCGTTGGGTATGTCACCGTTTCAGCTGGTATATGGAAAAGCTTGTCATCTTCCGATGGAGCTAGAACACAAAGCATATTGGGCAATTCGGAAGTTGAACTTTGATTCGACAGCTGCAGGGGAGAAGCGTTTACTCCAAATCAATGAGTTGGACGAATTTCGAC
The DNA here is from genome assembly GCA_034770075.1 of Aralia elata. NCBI lineage: Eukaryota > Viridiplantae > Streptophyta > Magnoliopsida > Apiales > Araliaceae > Aralia > Aralia elata. Next base: position 16,904,310 of record CM068386.1, on the reverse strand, counting down.
TACGGGCTTATGAAAACTCGAAGCTGTATAAGGAGAAGGTGAAGAAATGGCATGATCGTAAGATCATTGAGAGAACATTTGAACCGGGACAAAGGGTTTTACTTTTCAATTCCAGACTTAAACTTTTTCCCGGGAAGCTGAAATCGAGATGGTCAGGACCATTCACAGTGAAGACGGTTTTTCCACATGGTGCGATTGAAGTATACGACAAATTTTCGGATCAATCGTTCAAGGTGAATGGACAGAGGTTGAAGCATTACTTTGGGGATGAGGTGGATAGACAGAAAGTCACCGTAATCCTGTCTACGACATGAGAATCAAAGACAGTCAAGCTAATTGACTATAACTTAGCGCTATCTGAGAGGCAACCCAACATTTTAATCTTTTAGTCATCTTTTGTTTTGTAATTTATTCTATTTCAAAAAAAAAAAATGGCTTTCTGTAACTAATTTTGGACTTGGATTGATGTGTGTGCAGGTGGAAACGTGAAATTGGCAAAAATTTGACTAAGTGTGCCTAACAGCGCTGGCAGCGCTCTAACAAGCGCTTGAAGCGCTATATCATGCGGCAGCTACTGACATTCAGCGCTCATAGCGCCCAATTCCCACAAGTTTAGCGCCAGCAGCGCTTGAGGCGCAACACACCCACGCCACCTACTGCCATTCAGCGCCAGCAGCGCCCATCAATACACGAAGCAAGCGCCAATGGCCCTGCTCCACGCCAACGCAGTTTGCCCCCAAGCGCTAATAGCGCTCCACATAGCGCCAACGGCGCTGGCCAAAGCTCCAACACACTGCACCATAGCGCTGTTAGCGCTCGCCCCACTCAATTCATAGCGCTAGAAGCGCTCGGTATAAAAAAAAAAAATTTAAAACCCTAGGGCGGGCTTACTAATAGTTTTGCACTACAAAGCTAATTTTTCTTCTTCTACTACATCATTCAAGCCGCCTCCTGTCTTCTTGTCTCAATAGTTGCCGAGCAAAGTGTGTTTCTAGCAACAAAGTTATTATTGCTACACCCAATCTCTCAACCCTTGTTGGTTTATAACTCTTGCAATCAAAGAGCTCTCTTCCATAGCAAAAGGGGATTGATTATTCTACATTGGACTCTAGCAATTTCAAGTGAGTTTTATATTTGTGAACAATTACAACTTGATATTGTTGGTTAGAAAGTTTCAGTGCTAGTTTTTGGTGATAGATCTTGGTTTTGCTTGTGCACCCAATTGATTTGTGTTGGCTCAATTGGGATTGGGTTTAATTTCTAATTGTCTATCTTTATGCTTGTAAGTTGTGGGGAATTTTTATTGTGCTAAATTGGTTTATTCATAAGTTTGGGGGGAACTATTGCACAAGGGTTTTTCAAGTGTGCACGCCAAGTGTTTGACATATTGCCCCAACGAAATTTTGAGTTCTTTTGGGTCTTGACTTGTGTTTAATTGGTTATTAATGGCTCCCAAAAGACATAGAGGGGAACGTTTAGGTTCATCAGCTGTGGTCAAGTATGATAAGAAGAAATTTGTTAGCCCCGAAGCAAGTGATAGGTTTAAAAATTGGTCTTCCGGGAAATCTCTAATTCCTGAACGTGGCTTGCTACCTATTGATCGGGTAGATGGGGAGTTAGCTCAAATGATACGCAGCCAAAATTGGATGGTATTTACTGCACAACCCGAACCAGCTGCCGTGAATATTGTGAGAGAGTTTTATGCTAATGCTAAAGAAGCTAATGTGAATCTGATTATGGTTCGGGGTCAGGAAATAAATGTGGGCCGTAAAAATATTAATGCGTATTATGGGTTGCAGAAAATTCACAGGGATGGCTATACGAAATACTTGGAAGAGGATTTGGATTATTCTGAGATTATAGAAGCCCTCTGTGAACTAGGGACTGAATGGAAGCTGTCTGACCACCAAGAAGCTGTGCACTTTCCATCAGCCAAATTGAGTAGATATGGAAAAGCATGGCATGCGTTTATCTGTGCTAAGTTGATGTCGTGCCGCCATATGAGCGATGTCATTAATCTGCGGGCGGCGTTATTGTACTGCATTGCTAAAGGGAAGACAGTGGATATATGGGAGATAATTCATGAATCTATCATACACACGCTTGAGGGTAGTACCACAGGTGGACTGCCTCACCCTTTATTGATCACTGATTTGTGCCGTCGAGCGGGAGTACAGTGGGATAAAGATGAAGTTATGCAGGTTCCATTACCTCCCATTGATCATGCTGCAATGGGGTACAGAGTATGGGGTGGAGGTGAGTCGCACCCGCGGGGTTTAGGTCTCATCCTACCGCAGCAGCTACCGCAGCAGCTACCACAGGAGCAGGCACAGGAACAACCACCACCTGTTGAGGATCCTGTTCCATCCCCTACTATAGTTGAGACTATCCGACAGGATCTTCGGCATCATACTCGTCGGATAGACTTAGTGGCAGGATCGATTCAGAGGGGTTTTGATCGGATGACTCGACAGCAGACTCGACTTGCTCAGCGCCAGGCGGAGATTTATGCGTATAATATTAACTGTTCGACAGCCTTGGCAGATATGTTTGGACGGATGAATCCTTTGGCAGGACCATTCCAGTTTCCACCAGCTCCTCCTCTTTCTATTTATCCACCACCTGACTCGCCTCCTGATGCGAATGATGAGGATGATGATGACGCTGCCGATGGCAGTGATGATGAGTAGTGTTCTTCATCAGGGGAGTCCTCTGTTCTTAATCTCTTCTTATTTTTCAATGAGGACATTGTCTTGTTCAGTTTGGGGGGTATAGTTTCTGTGTTTTCATGCATATAGTTTGTTTTGCTTTCTTGTGTTTTTGCATGATGCATGGTAGTTGCATGTAGTTGTTTAGGTTGTGTTACGCGTTTTAAGCATGTAGTTTCATGAATTAAGCATAAATTGATATAGTATCTAATGTGGCCAATGATAAGACTGGTTTCATGGTTTTAACTTGAGAAGAATTGAAAACTAGTGCTTAGTGATGACTTTGATTAAGAAGTGAAGTTTAACCTGTCTGAAACTTTTGTTAGTAATGAAAGCACAGAATTAATTGTTTTGATTAGTTTAATTCAAATTGTTACATAATTTTCTTCTGGTGGAAGATTTGAGGTTTAAAACTTGATAATATCGGTGAAACGTCCATTAAATGAAAAACAGGCAAGAATCTAAGTTTGGGAGAATCTTGGGGTGTGAAAAAAAAAAAGAAATTTGAAAATTTTGAACCTTTCCCAATTGAAGAATGGATCATGTGGTGGGTTGAGATGGAGCGTAAAACGCACTCACTCATAAACACATGGAACGAGATGGAGCGTAAAACGCACTCGTTCAAAAGAAAATGAGATGGAGCATAAAATGCACTCATTAAAAAAAACTGTTTGAATTCTTGGGGAAGGGTTTAAAAAGGATTTAAATGTGTTAAATAACCTTCGTGATACCTTTATGCTTAGTGATTGCCTGAATCAGTTGAATTGATTGTATTCACGGGTTGAATTGAGTTGCAATTGAAAGTTTTCTTCTAAGAAGTCAATTATGTGATGGATTTGAATTGTAATTGATTGAAATGGTTGATATACACACACGCACAACATGGGTGATGACAGGTGTAACTTAACTACTTGGTTGGAGTTAGAAACTGTGCATTGGTTAGAGATTCTACTCAAGTATGTATGATATCTTTGAGGCCTGATGTAGAGACTGTGTTGGTTGATTGTTTGATTCGTCGGCATGATAGTTAGTTTGCATTTGCATCATTGCATTGCTTGGGGACAAGCAATTGGTTAAGTTTGGGGGTATTTGATGAGTGGGTTTTATACCTACGAATCAGGTATTGTTAGGCTTAATTATTGTGGTCTTTAAGTGTTTTTAAGTATTATTTTATTTGTTTTTGTGTTTATTTATTGTAGGTTGGAGCTGGAGGGGCAAAAGGGTAAATTTGGAGCTCAAAATAGACCTAGTGGCATTTTTGTAAATTCCTGGGCCAGACATAGCGCCAGCAGCGCTAGGGTAAGCGCCAGCAGCGCTAGGCCACGTTTTTGCACTATTTGTCCAGCTGAAGGAGGAAAAAGAAGTCGATTCTGAAGAGGATTCTAGTCCATATTGATCAGATAGTGAGAAGGAAACCCTAAGAATAAAAACTTGGAGATTTTTAGTATTATGGGGATGTATTCTACTTTTCTAGAGAGAGTTTTAGAGAGATATTCTGTGGATTACTTTTGTTCGAGCATTTGATTTTGATGTGGGTTTAAGCTTACTTTGGATTTATTTCTTCAATTGGGTTTGATCAATCTAATTCTTCTTATTTTCAATTGATTTTTATTTTTCCATGTGTAGATTTGATCCCATAATGGCTTTTGGTTCAGACATGAACTAATCTCCATTATGGGATTCTAACGGATTTTAATATGTAGTTTAATTACACTCTTGATTGTTAGCTCGTTTTCTATATCATAAGGAATTTCTATCATGATTGTTTTGCATGCATGAATGCTTGATCACCATTCGACTTCAGTACTTGTATGGAATTGAAAAATAACATATAAGTATGGATTGTAATCATGATAGCTTGCGAATATGAGGCTTAATTGAATAGCTTAATATTTTGTGAATCGGATAGAAATATACTGTTTCACCGTAAGAGTTAAAATAAGGACTTGTGCTTAAAATCAATATAATTGCAATTTCACATAGAAATATAGTGATTTTGGTTATAGTGATGATTACATGGTGTCTATCAAGTATGGATATTATGTAAGTAGGTCATAATGCATTGACAAATGGTTATGTCTATTTTTGTGTCCTTGGCTACTTTTCTGTGATATGTGAACCTTCTACCTTGATAGTGGTAATTAGATGAACTATTAAATGAAGTTAGGATCCCATTAATTCCAGGCTTGATATATTTTGTTAGTATTTGCATAGTTAGTTATTAATTGATATAGGAATAATTTTGTCACCAAAAGTAAGTCATTAGTTTAAGCAAATAAGTATAGTGATAGAGCTGATGCATAGTGATTTAATTTAATCCTGTCTCTGTGGGACGATACTCTACTTCCCCTGTATTACTTGTTGACCGTGTATACTTGCACGAGTTAGAGCTCTTTTATTTAAGACTTAAAAAGAGGCAACAATTATGTATCAAGTATTGAGACCGTTTATTGGGTAATTTTTTGTTGTTTACTTTGATGATATCCTGATTTACAGTAAATCTGAAGAGGAACATCTTTTGCATTTGAGTGAGGTACTAACATTCTTGCAGCAGAATAAGTTTATATGGACCTTAAAAAGTGCAACTTCATGACAAATAAGTTGTTCTTTCTAGGTTTCATAGTTAGCTCCAAAGGGATATAAGTGGATGAAGAGAAAGTATAGGCCATTCAAGATTGGCCTACCCCAAAGTCAGTTAGTAAAGTCCGTAGTTTCCATGGGTTAGCAACCTTCTGTAGGGGATTCATCAAAAATCTCAGCAGCATTACAGTGCCTGTTACGGAATGTTTGAAGAAGGAAAAAATTAATTGGGATGAAACGGTAAATAACAATTTTGTAGTGATAAAGGAGAAATTAAGTACTACCCCTATGCTTGCGTTACTGAACTTTGATAAGCTGTTTAAAGTGCATTGTAATGCTAGTGGTGTGGGCATTGGTACTTTCTTATCCCAAAAGAAGAGACCTGTAGCGTTTTTCAATGAGAAGTTATATGAGGCTCGGCAAAAATGGTTGATTTATGACAAGGAATTCTTTGCAGTTGTCTGAACTTTGAAGCATTGGGAACACTACCTGATTGGCAAAGAATTTGTGTTGTATTCAGATCATGAAGCTTTGAAATTTCTGGGAAGTCAAAAACGAATTACTTTAGACATACATGCTTGGTAGTGTTCCTTTCTTCAGAAGTTTCCTTTCCGTTTGGTGCATAAATTTGGAGTACGAAATAAGGTGGCAAATGCTTTCAGTCACCGCGTATCATTACTTGTTACTCTTAGTCATGAAATAATTGGCTTTCAGTACTTGAAGGAGTTGTATGAGCATGATCCTAATTTTTCTAAAATTTAGCGACAATGTATTTTTGAAGTGCCTGTGTTGGGGTTCTACTTGCAGGATGGATATTTGATGAGTAAGAATCAGTTATGTGTTCCATTTTCATCCTTACGAGAGAAGGTAATTCATGACTTGCATGGCGGTAGACTTGTTGGACATTTGGGACAAGATAGGACTTTATCTGCTATATTGAAATGGTATTATTGGCCCAAGTTGCGACAGGATGTGGAGAAAATCGTGGGGCAGTGTTATGTGTGCCAAACAGGTAAAAGGCAGTCCTCGAATGCTGGCCTTTACACACCTTTATCGGTTCTTGAAAATATTTGAGAAAATTTATCGATGTATTTTTTGGTTGGATTACCGAGAACTCAAAGGGGTGTTGATTCTATGTTTGTGGTGGTTGACCGATTTTTCAAGATGGCGCATTTTATACCTTACAAGATGAATTCTGATACTCCTAGGGTGGCAAAATTATTCTTTGGGATATTGTTAGGTTGCATGGTGTGCCCAAAAGCATCACTTCTAATCGGGACACTAAATTTTTGAGTTACTTTTGGAAGACTTTACGGATGTGGTTCGATTCTTCTTTAAACTTTAGCAGTATAGTCTATTCTCAAACTGATGGGCAAACTGAGTCGCTAAATCGAACTTTAGGGAACCTAATTTGATGTATATGTGGAGAGAAGCCATGCCAATGGGATTTAACTTTAGCACAGGTAGAGTTTGCTTATAACAGTGTCGAACATAGCGCTGCAGGGAAGTCTTCATTTTTTATTGTTTATACTAAATATCTTCACCATACTCTTGATTTGGCCAGTTTACCTAAGGGAATGGTGTGAGCGAGGCAGCCCACATGGCGAATGATGTTCGAGCTATGCATGTGAAGGTGAAGCAAAAGATTGAACAAGCTAATGCGCATTACAAAAAGCTTGCTGACAAACATCGCTGAAAGCTAACTTTTGAGAAAGGGGATCAAGTGCAAGGAAAGGTTTCCTGTTGGTACTTATATCAAGTTACAACAAAAGAAATATGGTCCTTATACATTCTGCTAAAAATCAATGACAATGCTTATGTGGTGGACCTGCCTGCAAGTATAGGGATCTCGAAGACTTTTAATGTGGCTGATTTTTGTTCATACCATGCTATTGATGGTCTGATGTATGCAGACACGATTATGGAATAGACGACTGAGAGTGCTATGGCACCGGGTGACAACTCAGAGGTGAGTTTTCCTCAAGTAGAGGGAATGACACGGTCCGCAAGGGAATGAAAAGAAGAAAACTCAAGCCTAAGAGAGGTTGATACTGTTTTTGTAATATCCCAAATATTTATAACAAAAATGCATGTTAATGAATGGTGATTTTAAACCCTAAGGTATTCAATTTATAAATTAAAGTTACTAATTAGACATAACTAGAAAGAAAAGAAAAGAAAGGAGAATAAGAGAAAAGTTATAATAGGCTAAAACTCAAATTTGAGTTCAGGATAGAATTTTGAAACTCGGACCACACCATTGAGTCCGGAACGTCAAATTTAGTAGGAAAATACTGTAAACACAATGGCGTGTAGAAGTTGACTTTTGTGTCAAAGTCAACATTTGACTTTTAAGATTAAAAGTCAAACTTTGAGTTTGAAGGTGAATTTGATGAAACGGACATCGCCATGATGATCAGGGTGTCAACTTTAGTAGAAATCGACTGTAAGCATGAAGAGGTAGAAAAAGTTGATTTCTAGAAGTTGGTATCTTGAAAATGTTCGTATTTGAAATAATTTAATATCATTTGGAGATGGTCATGTAAGCCTTGTGATTTGAACCATTTCGGCATACATTTTGTAGTTTGATCCTTAGGGTATACTTGAGCTTACCACCTGTGGGGTACCACAAACATGTCCTCTTGACATTGGGGCATGACATCATCCATGGCGGTGTGATCAGTCCATGGTGTATCCTTTTGTATGATGCTTTGGGTGTGAGCTTTGGTCATTTGATATGTTTGTTTAGGATATGTATGGGTAAACCCAATATTTGATTTGATTTGATTTGATTGCCAGATTAGTGATGTATGTATCGTGCGTACTATCCGGTTTGATTTACATACATCATGGTACCAACGTATTTTATTAGCCTCTAACTATTTGTATTTAAGCTCAATATGAAATTGTAACCCTTATAAACCTTTGATTCGACCTTCTTCTTGTTGAGATCCTTTTGTTATAATTGTTCGTTCGACAGTGTTCATCATTTGTATCTAGTCTCACTAATTTTGATATATGTATAATTCGTTTGTAGTTCGTATTCGTTTATTCATTCATTCGACTCTTTTGGTATCATTATATATCATGTGGTATATTTGTGTATCTTTATCTGTACTGGGCATTTGGCTCATGCTATGTTTTTCTTCCGGCAAGTTTGTAGGGGCGGTTTAGGGTTTCATGTGAAGAGAGCTATTTTTGACCTAATAGGTTTATTTGATTCTAGGTTTTGATTATTGTGCAAAATTTTGGGGAATTGTATTTATAGATTATCAACTATTAAATATTTTGAAGTTATTAATGCTCCGCTTACTTATTTTGAGGCTTGTTGTGTTTTGTACATGACCTCCCTTTCCTATTTAGGAAGGGGGTGTTACAATTATATTTTTATCGTAGTTACAAATTTAATTATAAAATAATATAGTTTAGAATTTTGTTTTCTTCTCAAACTATAGTAGCTAAGTAGTAATACAATTTTATTCAAACTTGCATTATTTGTATATGTACGTCAATAAAAGTACCACATTAGTATTATGTAAGATAAACTTAATTTATTGTTTCCTTATTAAAATATATTGCTAATTTTGTTTCCTTAGAAAACAATGTTACTAATTCTAATTTTTGGGTTGCATAGATAAATAATAAAATTTGATTTAACGTAGAAAAGATAAAAGGTCAAACTAAAAAAAACAGTGAACCAAAAAAAGGCGGACCAAAACAAGGAGGACGGACCAAATTGTAAAAAAATATAATAAAATACAAGCGCTATTTTTTTTAAATTTTTTAATTTTTTTTTTAAAAAGAGAAGAAGAATAGATGGAAACTATAGAGAGCTTACTACCTCTGTTACACAGAAATTGTTTCATATAAATTTGATTAAGTTACTGTAAAAAAGTCTAAAATTAAAATTTGTATGAATTTATTAGAAATTAGTTTATAATATTTGAATTACTATAACTACTAATCATAAGAATTTCTCTGTAATTTTCAACGCGGTTACAAACACACTACGATAATGAAGAAATTATTCATCATTGACGGCCATGAAATACCTTATTTTGTGATTGATTTTAACAACCATCACATATATAGTATGATAATTTTTTTAATTACTCAAACGTTTAAAATTATATAAGTATCAAGACATTTGACATGGCAAAAAATATTGCAATATTAGTTGTTAGTTTTTCAAGTTTCATAAAAGTGATGAAGACGGTTGTTATCTTTTCCAAATTTAATATAAATAAATAAAGGGTGACAGCATTGGTGGTCACCTTATCTTAAGGTTAACGACAAGTAAATCCGTCTTCTATTCCCTAAACTATATTAGTGGATACTTGTGAATTAGGATGACGAGATTTGATTGTCATCATCTTTAATCATGATGAGGTGACGGCATATGTCGTCACGCTTTAAAAAAAATGCCCTCCATTTTTTATCAATTTTTGTGCCAAATATATTAATGAAAAAGTGACAGCATTGTTTGTCGCCTTATCTAAATGGTGATGACAAGTATAGCCGTCTCCTTTTCATAGATCACACTAGTAAAGATCGGTGGGTATAGGTGACGGCATTTAGTTGTCGTCACCTTAACCCAGGTAAGTTGATCGAATTTCAATACCGTCACTAGATGCCGTCACGGAAGCCACTTTTCTAGTACTGTTTTCAGTCTAGGAAATAGAAATATTGGAATGATTCTATACGAAATGAGTTTATTCAATATCCTCGAAAGCAATCACAATATTGAAATGATTCCATACAAGATGAGTTTATTTAAGAATCCCCGGTATTATGCTTATAAAGAGTACTGCCATGCCTTCATCAAGGAAAAACTTCAATGAGAGATCTCAACCCGAGTGCAGGAGTAATCTTGTAGTCACTAAAGCCAGCACTCTTAAAGAGCTCTTCCCAATCTTTATTTGTTCTCTCTCTTCCCCCGACGGTAGCCATCATCAACATATCGGAAAAAAGTTTTGTTTCGATTGATCTGTAGTAGTCTCCTTCCTGGTTATCCACAACCATGTCTACGATGATAACCTTTCCTCCATTTTCCTTGCTTGGAATTGCCTCTTTGCATTTTCTCAGTATTTTTAGGCACTCTTCATCACTCCAGTCATGCAATATCCACTGGTTTTCATTTTAACTTGTATTAGCAACACTTAAAATTTAGTAAGTATCTATATTGCATGTGACTGATAAGACAAGTCAACATGCATGGGATTAAAAGTTTCTTGAGGCATTAATTTGTAATGGATACGGATTAGAGAAGTTAAGGGTGAATATATAATTGCTCGACCGTTGGTCAATTTGACGAAAAAAATGTTATTTTTGCAAACGATGTTGCATCAACTCATTTATCCCTTATTAATTTACGTAAACGGTCAAGGAGATGCAACTTCGTTTTGCACATATACAACTTTTGTGTTATTTAAACGGCCATGGTCAATTCACCCGGCCCTATATTCACATCAGCAGGAAGATACAGATGTTGCCTGTCTCTTTTTGCATGGGAAGGAATTCAAAGATCGGAAGGGCTAGTTACTTTGTTCAAGAACAAATTGGACAATTTAAAGAATTGTGCCCTTCATAGAAAGTTGGTAAATAAAGTAAAGGTCCGATGTTTCACATCAGCAGGTGACTTTAACTTTGAATATAAACGAGGATGAATTTCACACACACAAAATATATATGGGAGCTGATCCATACTCATAGTTGGCTATGGATCATTTCCTAGCCAACCCATCCTCAACCGTTTATGGTAATCACGATCAACCAAAATTAAAAGGGAAGATTAAGTATCCGCAAGAATTTTCTGCGGATACTAATTAGTATCCGCAAGAACTTCATACAAATAGTTTACGTTAAAAAATATCAGAACATTCATTCTCTCTCCTAACTCAATTTTTTTCTCTTTCTTCAATCAAATTTTAAAATTCAATAACAAAATCCAAAATTGTCAATCTATATATCATTACAAAGCCCTTGTTAACATCTTTAAAATATATAAGATCATTTTTGATATCTTTTTATTTAGCTAAAATGATTAAATTGGGATTAAAATTTTGTATTTTGAAATACACCATTATAAGCTTTGGTTGTAACTTTTGATATTTTAACTACATTAAAACATATCAATAATGCCTCTTATTTTGAAGATCTTTTCGAGACCTTTCCAATAATATATAGATTGACAATTTTGAATTTATAACGAAAAAGATATGAAATTTTGAAATTTGGTTGAAGAAAGAGAAAATTTTGTTTTAGGACAAAAAATGAGTGTTCTGAACCCTTCTGATTTTTTAACGTAATAAAGCTATCCGCAGGAACTTATTGCGGATAGTAATAAAACCCTTCTAATCTTGGTTGTTGAAGATTGCAATGAATGGTCATAGATGGGATTGGTCGGGAAATGACTCATAGCCAGCTGTGGCTATGGATCATTCCCTTAGTTATATATATATATATATATATATATATATATATATATATATATATATATATAGAGAGAGAGAGAGAGAGAGAGAGAGAGAGAGAGAATTACCTTTAAGAAAACAGCATCTGCATGAGGAATTGCTTCAAACATGTCCCCTCCAACATAGCTCAAGTTGTCACTCCCTTCCAAGTTAGCCAGCACATGTGGTAGATCAAAAACAATGCAGCTCAAGTGTGGGAACGCATCCGCAATAGCCATAGCCACAGCTCCCGTGCCACCACCAACATCTACAAGTGAATTGATCCCCTCAAACACATCCTTACACTCCTTAATCACCAAACTGCTGATCAACCGCGCATCACTAGCCATGGCATTGCTAGCAAGCTGATTGAAATTTGGATTATCAGCAGCATAATCCCACACTATCCTCCCATGAGCCGTTTCAAATGGCGTTATATCATTATTTTTGAACCATTCGCTCAACAAATACCACGGCTTGACAAAGATCGGATCAACCATGGCTACGAAAAATGGTCTTACGCTAAGTGGCTTGTCTTTTAGGAGAAGCCGAGAAGAAGGTGTAAGCAAATAAGCTTCCTCTTCTTTTTCCTTTTCATCATTTTTGGGTATGTTTACCTTGAGAAAAAAGTCGGAATGAACTAAGATGCGCATGAGGCGGTAGACACACAGCGCTTTTGCCTTGTTGATCGGCAGGGCCTCCACTAACTCGGAGAGCGTCATTGGTCCACGATGGTTGTGGATGACATCGGGTATATCGAGTTGAATGGCGCAATTGAGTGACATGGAATTTATGAAGTTGAGCATGTGATTCCATATGTGAGCTTGAGCTTTAAGTAGCTCACTAGCTTTCTGATCATCATTACTCATCGTTGCTATCTGATTATTTTTCTGAATGATTCTTGAGTTTATAGTGATGAATAGATGTATACTTGAGTGTATGTATGTTTTTGTGGTGTATAGGCATGGATATAAATAGATATGGAAATGTCACTCATTAGTGGCCACGGTTCACCCATCAATTTTTTTTTTTTTTTTTATTTATTTACTATCTTTTTAGTAATATTGTAACATAGGCAAGCACATGCGCTTGCTGAACCAAAAGTCTAGGAACCTGACGTAGCGATTAGTACGTTGACAATACTAGGCAGATCCCACGAGGGATTTTTTTATTTTATTTTTGAAACATCAATATTTAATAGGGAATTGTTAAATCCATAATAAAAAATATTATTTCCACAACAAAAGTGTCGCTATAGATATATAGTGACGGTTAAAAAGTGTCGCTATACATCTATAGCGACACTTTTGTTGTGGAAATAACATTTTTTGTTGTGGATTTAACATTTCCCTATTTAATATAATATATAATTGTTGTAAGAGAAAAGTTCTTCTCACAAAACAAAACATTCTCAGAGACTCCAATACTTTTAAACTTCTATATTAAATATATGTAGGGTAATGATCCATAACCTGTATTTGTTATAGATCAAAAAATGACAAATAGCATCTCTAACGTCCATAATAATTATTAATGACTTTGATTAATAAGGAGACCAAATCGTCCGCTAGAATAACTAGCGGACTGAATTAATGAGAAACTCGGACGATTATGCCCCCAATTGAAGCCCAAGTCAAATCAATTTTTTAAAGGGTTCTTAACACTAATATACAACAATTAGAAAGTAATTACAAAAATAAAACACACACAAAATAATTACAAAAATAACACACAAAACAATATTAAATAAAGAATTCCTTAAATCAAGGAGAAGTAACTCTAAATCTGATCTGCTCACCGCTGGCGTCATCGATGGGAGGGAGGAGGGAGGGAGAGGCAGGTGGGAGGGAAGAGGGAGGCGGAGGCAGGCAGGAGGGAGGAGGGAGCGGGCGGTGGTTGGGGCAAAAGAAGCGGAGATTATCGTCGATAAAGCCGATGGGGAGCTCACTGGTGGCTTTAGGGAGGGGTGGGAAATGGTGGACGGCGACGGCTGTGTCGTCGTGATGGAAAATGAGTTGAGGAGGAGGGTAACCAACCCTTAATACAAAGGTAACCAACCTTAATACATAGGTAACCAACCTTTAATATAAAGGTAACCAAACCTTAATACAGAGGTAACCAACTATTATACATAGGTAACCAAAACTTAATACAACAGGTATCCAACCTTAAAACAAAGGTAATCAACCTTTAATACAAAGGTAACCAAACCTTAATACTAAGATAACCAACCCTTAATACAAAGATAACCAAAAATTAATACAAAAGGTATCCAACCTTTAATATAAAGTTAATCAGCCTTTAATACAAAGGTAACCAAACCTTAATACTAAGGTAACCAACCCTTAATATAAAGGTAACCAAACTTTAATATAGAGGTAACCAAATATTAATACAGAGGTAACCAACTTTTAATACAAAAGGTAACCAACCCTAAATACAATGGTAACCAAAATTAATACAAAAGGTATCCAACATTAAAATAGTGATAACCAACCTTTTATATAAAGGTAACCAAACATTATTGACGCCACCACGAGGCAGGCGGGAGAGGGGAGGGAGGGGGAGGCATGTGGGAGGGAGGAGGCAGGCGGAGGCAGGCGGGAGGGAGGAGGGAGCGGGGAGGCATGAGACATTCGGGAGAGGGGAAGTAGGCGGAGGCAGGAAGGAGGGAGGAGGGAGGCGGAGTAGGGAGCGAGGAGGCATGAGGCAGTCGAGAGAGGGGAGGGTGGCGGGGGAGAAAGGAGGGAGGCAAGCGGGATGGACAGGGAGGAGGGAGGAGGGATGGGAAGGTAGGTGGGAGGGAGGAGGGAGGAGGGAGGCGGAGGATATTGTAAATAAAAATAAAAAAGTGTAATATTTTTGTAATTATTTTATAGAGGTATGATTTTTGTAATTATTTTTAAAAATGTACTAATATATGTAATTTATTCTTTTTTAAATGGTCCGCTAGTTACGACTTAGTTCCAACTTCTCAATGTGTAGTAATGTCCTTGATTTGAGGTTAGACATATTACGAGTTAAATACATAGCATAACTTATTACTAGAATCCATTTCCGAGTAACATAGGAACCACCTGGAGAAATGGAAAGAAATTCCTCACTGGTGCAATCATTTGTCTCATAAGGAACTGAACATATGACCAAAGATGATAAGGTTTTATTATTGCATTAGAGTCACCTCATTGTTACAAATAAGAAATTTACACATTTATTCCATCGCTAGTGTTTAACTTTTTATTTACCAAAAAGAAGAAAATCATAAGATGTCTATGAAAAAAGAAGGGAATTTGCAAGGAATAATAACCCCTCTTCAATTGTTTGGTATCTGTGAAGGTCAACAGCAATATTTATGGCCTGCCATATGCCTTGGACCAATCACACATCAATCAAGCGCTTTGCGGTTTCATCGTGAATTTTCCAAATGGGACATTATGGTGCTTGCCTGCTCTTTCTAAAAAAGAAAAATAGTGACCAATAGCTATGGCCCCTGAGCAAACCCTCCTGAAAAAATCTTTGAAGGTGGAGAGTAAGATGAAGAGCAGAAGAGGCCATTTTAGGAGCAAGATTAGGAATATGAGAATTTGTAGACAACTCTGGGATCATAATGCCAAATAATAGGATTTTTATTAATAACTTGTCTTTCCTGCTCAATGAGGTACTATAGCTTGGATATGCTCCATGATTTGTTTCTTTGGTCTATGTTGGAACTTGTGACTCATAACTGAGAAGTTCTCTTGAAAAAGCAAGTGTGGAGTGGAGTTTCGTGATGCACTAGACCATCAGGTTTGGGGGGTGCGGGGGGCGTAGCCCCCCACGGTATGGTACTGTGTTATAAGGGCATTATGAGTATTCAAGCTATAATGTGAATTAAGGTTGGATAAATACTCTTTATTGTATAATCCTATGTAACAAGAACAATATCAATAAAACAGTCTCCGCTTCCGTGAACGTACCCAAGTTTTGGGGAACCACGTAAATCTCTTGTTAATCCTTTACTGTCGTGTGTGTGTGCGCGCTCAGATTCTAACAGTCTATCACTCCGTTTACCTAATTAAGGTTCCTATTTGATGGCTTAGAAGATGAGAGCTTGAAAAAAAAGGTATAGAAGGAATACAAGCATCCTCCCAAGTTCTTTCTTCCACTCCATTATCAATGTACAATCATATAAGACTTGCTAGAATAGCTCTTCAATTCCTTCCGCTAAACTAGACCATCCCCAAGAAGGAGACATAGTTCTTTTTGCATTCATGAACTCTGTTTTAGAGAGGGGAAATAAAGCTCTTTCAGCACGTTGACCCATAAATCCCTGCTAGCTAATAAAGCCTATAAATCTATGTAAATTCCTGAATCCAAGCCAGCAATCCATTTTGGTTTTGAAAACAGTTTTTCAGCTTTTTTACTAAATTGTATACCCATCCTTGGTATATCCCTACCAGAGGTTTAACATGACATCATTAATATTTCTGTATCGAGTCCTTGGGATTCAATTGGGGTGTTTGAGAAGTTGGAACTAAGTCGTCTGCTAGTATAACTAGCGGACCATTTAAAAAACTGATTTGACTTGGGCTTCAATTGGGGGCATAATTGTCTGAGTTTCTCATTAATCTAGTCCGCTAGTTATTCTAGCGGACGGTCTGGTCTCCTTATTAATCCAAGTCGTTAATAATTGTTATGGACGCCAGAGATATTATTTACCATTTTTTGATCCATAACAAATACATGCTATGGACCATTGCCCATATATATATATACACACACACACAGTCCGGCTCTCCAGCGAACCGTTGGGAGCGAACCAAAAACGAATCGGCTGTAACGACAGTTTTGTCCATCGCTATAGCATAGAAAATCGACGGACCGGATATAACGACGGACAAACCGTCGCTATAACATTGACCGTCAATTTTTTATGCTATAGCGACGGACAAAACCGTCGCTATAGCCGGAGAAAATTTTCCTATATATATATTAACCTTAATATTTATAAATTTCAATGACTTAAAATTTAGAAAAAAAATCATATAAAATAGGATAACATTGTAATATTGTTATAAGAAAATGTATATCACTTATAAATTTGAAAGTAATATTTAATAATTATGTATGATCATATTAATGATTATCCGAAGTGCTAGGAACCTGAGAAGTGGTGGTTTATCTTGTGAGGCGAATATTAATGCTTCGAGTTGCTTATCTTCAACTCTTGAATTAACTTGGGAGATACAAAACTACATGAAACTCCCTCTATTTCACAAAAATTATAAAAATAATAAATATTAAAGATATATTTTTGTTTTTGTTATTAAATATCCTCTCCTTTTTTTTCTTTTCCTCATATTCAAAAAAATCATAAATTTTTGTTTCATATGCTTAATTACACATAAAAATGATATACTACATCCGTTACATATTATTTGATCATTGTTGACTTTTAAAGTCAACTTGAGAGATTTTTAAATTCAAAATTGATATAAATTCTTTTAGTTTTAATTAATAGAATGATAAATATTGTAATATATAAAAATATTACTCATTATAAATTTTATTGTTTCATAATATTTAGTGAGTCATCTCAATTTTAAGTTTAAAATTGTTTCAAATTAATTTTTAAAGATCAATAATGATCATATAATTCGAAACGTATTATTTTTGTGTGTGATATAATGATAAATCGGTGTCATGTTATAGTACTATTATTTAAAAAGTGGACTCTTATGAAACAAAAAAATAATATTAATATTAATGAATACTTTTTTTTTTTGTGAAACATAGAGAATAGCACCCGATCAAACCTATTTTTCCTGGCTACTAACTTGACCCCAAGTCTTCTGAGCAAAAAGTCTTTCTCCAAAAAACAAGTCTTTAAATAGTATTCCCTCCTTTCCTTTTTAAATATCATTTTAAAAAAAATATTTTTGTCTTTTAATATTTGTCGTTTGAGAATTTTAATTAAACACTAATTGTTTAGTTTTTAATATTACCCCAAATATTAAATATAACTTTAGTTCTTTCATTACTTTCTATTCAATAAGTAACACTCTTATTCCAATGCAATGACAATATTGGACATTTAAAGTTATTTTTAGTTAAAAAATAAAGTATTAATTATTTTTCTTAATATGTGTGTCCACTTCTAAAAAGACAAATAATAAGGGACGAAGTGAGTATCAAAAAAACCAAGGTTGTTAAAATCGGAACTCCATGTAGGATCGTTGCGGGACTCCATATAGAATCGTTTTGGGGTTCACAGGATCGGATCGTAGAATTCTAAGATTCTATGAAAATGAAATATAAATTATTTTAATATGAGAATGTAGGTCAAATACTCAACATTTACCATAATGATGTGTTATAATTTAAGAACGAATAATAGCACACGCACACATATATTATATGAATAACAGAAATATAAGAACACACGATATACCGAGGTTCACCAATTTGGCTAGTCCTGCTTGTCTGACGTAATCATAAGATGTCTCACACAATCTACAATGATCTACACACCAAACAATGTTTTATAATAACTAGAAAACCTTAGCTGCTATAACATAGGCTCAAACTAATGAGATTCAATACATTAGTAAAACCCAAAATCAGGCTACCAATAAATTCTCAAGCCTAATTGCACTTTATCTTCCACGCTAACCCCTTGCAACCCCCGCTAGCTCACTAGCGAGTTGGGCAGTCACTTACTCATCGGGGAGCGAGACCCCCGACCACCTTGTCGTAGTATCTATTAGTCGAACGCGCAGAAGTATGAGTCAATTCCAACATGATGTTTTATATCTCTCTCATCTCATATTTAAATTGTCAAAGAAAATTAAAGTATAAATTCTCATAATTATTATTACATTTTTAGTAGAAATTGACCATAACCTTTATATAAAAAAGAGTTTTTATTACATTTAGAAACATATATAGTCAATAAACTTAATACTTGTCAAAATCAAATACTAATTTCACATATATTAAGTGAAAAGTGTCAATTAATCAACTTGAATAGTAATTATGTACTATAAAGTAATATAACTAATGAAAAGAGTACCTAGCAACAACATTCAAAGATCGAATGCATTTCATTTGAGGTTTAGAGTTTTAAAAATTAGGAATTATTTTTTTTAATTTAATTAAACATTTGTGTATGTAAAAAGGAGCCAAAATACATACTTTTAGTTCACTTTCATAAGATCGTACGATCCCACATTGATCCAACGATTCTACGATTCACGCGATCCTATGCGATTTATGTGATCCTTTGTATATTTGCGATTTTACTCCTATCCAGATTGTTTTCCTTCCATGAAATTGTAATCTTATGCGATCCTACGATCCGGATCAGGATTTTAACACTCATGAATAAAAATGTAATAATTCCGTCATAGTTTCCAAATTCCACCAGCTCCATTTGGACTTGTATTCTCTTGGAAAAAGAGAAAATACGAACAAAGACTTATTGATTTTGACTTTGATTTAATGGACACATTTAAACTTTATGTACGCTCTGGGGAACTCGAAAGGGATTGTACATTTCCAAATAGCCACAAAACACATTACAGAGTCCTTTCAAAGAGAGAAGTGACTATGAATGGTGTGACACCCATATATGATGACTTTAAGCTAAAATATCTAATACAACACAATTAACACGCAATTAATTTTAAGTTTTATTTTGAGAGGGAATGAAAGAAAAAATTGGACGACAATAAAACAATCACATAATGAAGGAAGGTGAGAAAATGTGTATATATATTTAATATATATATATATATATATATATATATATATATATATATATATATCCATTTGACCAAATCATGATAGGAGACTAGGAGAGAGAAACATATCTCCACTTGACTCATTCCTATCATCTCTATGTTTAAGTGGTCTATATATTTCCTCTTGGACTTGTATTCAACTTGCCTGCCCACAGTGTACTCTTAGAATAAGAGGAAATGGAAACAGAGACTTATTGACTTTGACTTTGATCACATCCAAACTTTACGTACGCTCTAGGGAACTTGAAAGGAATTGTACATTCCACAGCCACAAACACATTACACATTAGATCTTTTGGACAAAAAAACCAAATATTAACATAATGTTATTATTAAAACATTATTTATAGACAATAAATAATTCGAAAAATAAATTGTTTATTTAGAACCAAGCAATTGTGTGTTATATGCCTTAGTTTCAATGACTTTTTGGAATACAAAATGATTGGTACAACCATACTAGTTACACAAGTACAATTTTAGTAACACGGGACTAAAAATTATTCTCAACTACAACAATTTCAGTAATACGGGACCGAAAATTATTTACAATATTACAATTATGTTATTTCTACCTCATAAAACCTCCTAATGATCCGCCTGCCAGGTATTTAATTTTACTCCTAGGATAAAATCCTGAGAAGAGTTGTTGTTCTGTTGTTTTGTTGATGATCAAGAGTTATGTGTTCTTTTGATCTTGATGTGGCTATTTATAATTTTTCACCTCCTGATAAGTTATGTAACTTTTATGTCCATGATCTTCTCAACTTCTTGGGTCAGCCCATGGACTTAGGCCAATTTTGTCAAGTTTACGATCTGCCACCACTATCTTTTTTGTTCATTGATTTTCTTTCTCTATCTCAGTGCTTTTTTTTTCAATAGTGATGCATCTTTTATCTTTCTTTTTTTTTTCTTTCTAAATTCAAATTAGATATTACTGATTAAAGTTCATAGCTGTGAACGTTTGGATCTACAGCTTGCCACCAAGAGTTCACTACAAAAAAAAAAGGTTATTATCACCCCTAATTATGACACAAGTTGGTGAACCGTAACAATAAAGTACTCAAACGTATCGGTTTTTAGAACCATGACGAATAAGTTTATTAATACCTTTATCCCAAGAAATGTTTCATCTCGTTTTTGAAAGTGTGTTAAATATTTAGTGTGTTTATATGAGCGCAAGGCCAACTTAGGTCAAAGCCAAAGGAAGTTCAAATTGTTTACTGATTCAGTTTAATAAAGTTTTTAAGTAATATAAAACCATAAAAAAGTGGACTCTTATGAAAAACCTGTGGATATATTATTATTTTTGTGTGGTATAATGATAAACCTGTGTCATATTATAGTACTATTATTTAAAAATAGGACTCTTATGAAACATTAAAAAATATATTAATGAATAGACTTTTTTTTTGAGAAACATAGAGAATAGCACCCACCCGATCAAACCTATTTCCGGGCTACTGACTTGACTCCAAGTCTTCTGAGCAAAACAAGTCTCTCTCGAAAAAACAAGTCTTTAAAGAGTACCAAACAAAACTAAAACTGTAATAATTCCGTCAGTTTCCAAATTCCACCAGCTCCGTTTGGACTTGTATTCTCTTGGAATAAGAGAAAATGGTGGACACATTTAAACTTTACGTACGCCATGAGGAACTTGAAAGGGATTGTACATTTTTAATAGCCATAAAATTGGTCCAACAAACATCTTAGAGCCCCCTCCTTATTTAAAATGTTAATCTATTAAGTTGAGCATCTATTATATTTATTAATTCATCTACACTCTTGAATTTATCTAATATGAGATTCATGTGAAATACACTAACAATCTCCACCTTTCACTTGAATATCCATCACAAGTATCACACTAGAGTAGTCAACCATTAAACACACCTTCTTTGAGTCCTTTCAAGAGCCCTTCTTTGAGTCATTTCAAGAGCTTTGCTCGACTCTAATACTACTCCACCATGCCAAAGACAAACTTGGAAGTACAACTTTACTCTTTGTGAACCATTTACCCTGAACAGCTTCCCAAAGCCATATTGAACCCGCTCCATTCAACTCAAACCATAATTCACCATGTACATAGTGGCAAACTCATGAGTGATCCCCTTGTTTTCAATCCGACTCAACTTTATTTGTTCCACCCCGCAGACTGGGTAACATGCGACCTTTGAATGCTCCACTTTGGAGTGTCATACTTGGGCCCATCAACCCATGGGCTCTATGGAATTGTACGATCCATCCCACATCAATATATCACCAATGCAGTGCACACTTGTGCAGACTGACCCATGTTGGATCATCTCCTTACCCAAAATGTTAACCTATTAGGTTAAAATTTCACCATACTTATTAACACATTTACACTTTAAAATTTATCCAACGTGAATTCATGTGAAATATCCAACACATTACACATTCATTTCAAAGAGAGAAGTGACTATGAGTCGTGTGAAACCATATATGACTTTAAACTAAAATATTTAATACAACATTAATAACACGTAATTAGTTTAAGTTTTATTTTGAGAGGGAATGAAAGGAAAATTTAGACAATCATAAAACAATTTAATTGGATGAGGTTTAAATATTCTTGTCAAATCAATTATTTCAATTGGTTATACTATAACATGTATTGGGATGAAATTTTTTATTGACTTAGATTTTTATTTTTTAATTTGTAATAATTAAAATATATTGGTATAATATTTATGTTTTGGTACTTGTAAATTTTTTATAACATTTAAACAAATGAATTATCATTACTTGTCAAAACTTACAAAAAGAATGTATTCCCTCGGTTATTGACTTTTGAAAATCAATTTTTGACAATTTTAAACTCAAAATTTATAAATTTTGTTAAGAATTACAAAATAATAAATCTTATAATTAGTAATATTTTTTTAGATAGTTTATCATATGCATTATGTTTTGATTAAAACTAAAATCATCTAATGTTAAGTTTGAGATTGAAAATGTTTCAGATTAACTTTTAAAAAGTCGATAATAATCTTATACTTTGAAAAGAAGGGAATATAATTTATTATTAATTTTTTGAGAAATTCTTTTCTTTTAAATAGGATAATTTTTTCCTTCTCTCTAGGATTTTGACTCTATAAATTTTAATTACAATTTTATTTCATTGAATTTAATTCCATAAAGTAAAACTGAAGAACTTTAATATTCACTTCTAAATATGATGTATCAAAGACAACTTAGGTCTTGTCTATGAAAATGAATACAGTATAAACTATCAAAAAATCACATATTTGATTCTATCAACCTTAGACGACCATGTTTAATTTGATTATAAATGAGTCCTA
This sequence comes from Aralia elata, assembly GCA_034770075.1. Lineage (NCBI taxonomy): Eukaryota > Viridiplantae > Streptophyta > Magnoliopsida > Apiales > Araliaceae > Aralia > Aralia elata. The sequence continues at coordinate 16,881,463 of CM068386.1, read as the reverse complement.
TAAAATTCTGAAAACTCATACCATAAGTTCATATCATTTAACTCGTATAACATAATATTGATGGGCTACATTAGAAGTTCAAAATTCAAATAATTTGAAAAAATCAATTTAGCAACAAATTATATTTTAGAAACGCAGAATCAAGCACTAACCCTTCTAACTTTTTCTTATAAAAGTAAGTAGTCTTGCTTTCCTCCAAGCTTTTTGTAACCACTGAAACAACAAACAATAAAAACATCCAATAACCAAAACAAAGTTAAGTAAATAACTGTGCAATTTATAAGAATCATAATTTACGTAAGAAAGGGTTTGATTTTATTAACTAGAGTTTAAGGTTTATTTGTGACGTTCTAAATTCGGATCTACGCACTCAATTTGAGTCGTCAAAATAAAAACAACATATATATATATATATATATATTCTCCTATTTAAAATTATTACAATACCGTGTATAGTACGGCAACACACACACACACAGTCCTCACTACAATTATTGTCACACTATTTTATAACTTGGTGAGAACTACTACAACTACTAACTCGGACCATCACTCCATTTGATGCAGTTGATGAGCAAGCATGTCGGTTTATGGAAAGATTTGATAAGATTTGATAAATTATGGAAAGATTTGATCTAGTGGCAATTTGGTAATTTCTGTCAAATTTGGAGTATCGAATTTTGACGTTTTCGGAGCCTAATTTCATTGGAAACGGGCCAATGGTCAAAAGTCACCAGCGTTTCGCTCGTGAGCTTTAGGGTTTTTTGGTCAAATTCCATCGTTTAGGCCTTCAAAATTACATTTTATTGTTTTGGGTTATTTTTGTAATTTTCTTTATTAGTTTTCCTTTTCCGTTTGGGTTTCTGCTATTAGGGTTTTGCTATTTAAGCGTTTGTTATGATGGGATTGAGCAGTTTTTGATGAATAATAAAATTTCTTTTATTTACCAAAATTCTCTGAATTAGAATTTTGTTGCCTATTTCCTGGAATTCGTAGAATCAACAGGTTGTAGAAGGTTATCGTTGGTAATCGTGCGCGATTCAACAATTGATAACGTTTTTCGTTACTTCCGCTACGTCAGTTGGTATCAACAGGTTGTAGAAGTATTGGCTTTAGTCCCTTTGCAGTAGTGTATTCTGTTATTCCTCGGGGACCACTTGATTTGTTGCCCTTACCAGCAAAGACGCGAATTCATGGGACCGCAGAGACTTTTGTGACTGGATTGCAGGAGGTGCACAAGGCTGTCCATGACAATCTATTGCAGGCTGCGAGCAAGTATAAGCACGCTGCTGATAAGATCAACGGCGTCATGTTGAGTTCGACGTGGGCGATTTTGTGTGGGTTGTTCTTACTAAGGATATATTTTCTGCCGGTGACTATAATAAGTTGTCTGCCAAGAAGATTGGGCCGGTGGAAATCATTGAGAAGATCAATCCTAATGCATATCGTTTACGACTGCCAAGTCATATTCGTACCGCGCCTGTTTTTAATGTCAAACATTTGATTCCTTACACCGGTGATTCTTCTGATGATGACAATTCGAGGGTGAATTCTGTCCACCCTGGGGAGAATGATGCAGTTGTTGAGCAAGCATGTCGGTTTATGAAAAGATTTGATAAATTATGGAAAGATTTGATCTAGTGGCAATTTGGTAATTTCTGTTAAGTTTGGAGTATCGAATTTTGACATTTTCGGAGCCTAATTTCATTGGAAACGGGCCAACGGTCAAAAGTCACAAGCATTTCGCTTGTGAGCTGTAGGGTTTTTTGGTCAAATTCCATCGTTTAGGCCTTCAAAATTACATTTTATTGTTTTCGGGTTATTTTATAATTTTCTTTATTAGTTTTCCTTTTCCGTTTGGGTTTCTGCTATTAGGGTTTTGCTATTTAAGCGTTTGTTATGATGGGATTGATCAGTTTTTGATGAATAATAAAATTTCTTTTATTTACCAAAATTCTCTGAATTAGAATTTTGTTGCCTATTTCCTAGAATTCGTAGAATCAACAGGTTGTAGAAGGTTGTCGTTGGTAATCGTGCGCGATTCAACAATTGATAACGTTTTGCGTTACTTCCGCTACGTCACCATTCCCATGTTCTCCCCGCTAACCCAAGCTACACTATCATTTCTTGAAAGGAATTATGAAACAAAAAATATCATGACTAAGATAACAAAAAATAAGTTATCCTTAGCCTTCAACAGTGATAAATCAGATATTTAAAAACATATGGTAGATAATATAAATTTTCAACAAATAACTGTAGCGGAATGAGCAATCCATTAGAAAAGTCGAATATATCATAATGTCTACTATCTTCTCCAATTTTAAAATTCACCGTCAAGATTTCATCAAGCGAAACACCAATGATCATGGTCATGTCAATCAACAATTTCTCTTTGCACCTAGATCAAAAAAAACTTTCACCACGTGTCTTTGTCACACAGGCTATGTAATAACCCTAGATTTTGGATATAATTAAATAAGAAATTTTACGTATAAATTTTTTTTATAATAAAATTATTTTTATAATATATTAAAGCAAGTGTGGGAATGCGTGCAAGGAAAGGAATTGTTAATTACTATAAATTATATTCTTATAATAAATTAATTTTGCAGTACAAATATTTTATTATTTAGTTTCTATAAAAAAAATATGATTAATATATTATTTAAATGATATAAGTATATTTTAAGAAAAAAAATTTATAATATAATTATTATGCTCATTTCTTTAAGAAATGAATTTAAAGGAATAGTCAATTTATTTTTAATTTGATTAATAAAGGTAAATAGGAGAAAGTGATATTATTTGATCAAAAATCTAATTTGGTCTATGTATATGAATTTGCATGATAAATACAATTGTGGTATAATTGTATTTAAAGGAAATGAATATTTGTATTTGAATAATAAGAATTTATTTTCTTAAGGAATTCAAGTACTAAATATAATTATTAATTATATTTGTATTTGAAAGCATGTATGTACATTGTGTTATTATATGATTATTGTTATGTAATTAGAAGACCCTAATTTTCAAATAGAAAACCCTAATTATAATTAAGAAACCGTAATTATAATTTAGAAACACTAATTCTTAAATTAGGAAACCCTAATTAATTTTTTTGTAAAGTCCTAATCCTAATTTACAAACCCTAGAATTATTTGGCAAACTCCAAGGGTTAAAAATTAAGGGTTAAACCCTAGAATGGTGTGGGATGACAATAATGCCATTAAAATTATTTGTTAAGTGACTAAAGTACCCTTTTTCTATTTATTTTATTAAGTTAGTGTGCAAATCTTGCCAAATCTCATGACTTATCAAGCCAAGATTTCCTACATGTTGAAAATCATCTCAAGACATTAGATTTTTGCCATCTAGCAACACCAATTCATTGAATCAAAAGTTGAAAATTACAAAAAGAAAAGAAAAAGAAAAACTTCACTTAGTTTCCAACCAAACCAAAACTCTTATTCTCTCTCTAAGCCATGAAATTCTCTCTCTAACTTAGTTCCAATATCAGCCTAGGACATCCCACAAACATCCAAGGATCAGATCATAGAGAGAAAGCAAAAATTTTCAAGAAAGGTATAAAACCAAAACCCTCATGCTAGATCTTCAAATTTTCAGTTAAAATTGTGTTTAAGTGTTTAAATATGTGTTATATTATGTTATTTAGTGATATGGGTTGTTATATCATGAATCCATAACATATAGATGCACAAAATCGAAAATTTAAGAAAACTGTTCAAAGTGTAAAAAAAGTGGTCTGACAGTCAAATGTCAGACACCGTAGATCTTTACTTGTTAATGATTTGTTTTGTTTAAAGGTTTTTATATGTAGTATGTTATGTGATTAGTACACTGCAAGTGGAATCACGATCATAGCATGTCTAGATCGAAAGTTATTCAAGGTCAAATGTCCTTAACCGATCATGAAAGCTGTTTCTGGAAAACCCAGAAAATTCACCAAGTTAAAAACATGGTCTGACAGTCAAATGTCAGAAACCATAAATCTTGATCTGTTAATGGTTTGATGTGTTTAAAGCTTTATAGTTTTACTCTACTATGAGGTTAACAAACTGAAAGTGGAATCAAGACCATAGCATGTCCAGATTCAAGTTATTAACGGTCAAATATGGGTGGACCAAACTGAAAATTCAATTTTCTGGGTAACCCAAAAAATGAAGAACAACCTCTGACGGGCAGTTTGGCCGGCTTAGATCTTACTTATGTGATGTAATTAGACAAACTTGTTATACATTTATAGTATTACATTAGTACTACATCAATGAACCACTCTCAAGCCCAGAAACAAACTGAAATGGAAATTAAGCACGGTCAAAGTAGCCTCCTCGACATTGACTGGGATGTTCTTGGTGTTCTTCATGAACTGAAGAACACCTATAGCGACACTTTTCATCGCTAAAAGCCTTTAGCGACGGTTTTTAATAAAAATTAATTATATTAATTAAATAAATAGAAAATAAATATTAAAAATTCATAAAATGGTTTTAAAAATTATTTTAAGTTATAAAAATTAATTTTTAATATTTTGACATAAATTTCATCAAAAATTTAATTTATTTAATTATTGATGGTAATTAATTAATTTAATAAGTATATTGAATAAATTAGATAAAAATAATTTTAATATTTCAAAAATCATTTAAAAATGATATTAATGTTTTAAAAAGTACTTTAAGTCATATTAAATAACTTTTAATATTTTAATAGAAATTTCATTAATATTTAATGTTAATGATAATTAATTTATTTAATATTTATATTAAATAAATTATCTAATTTTTTTTAATGTTTTAAAAAATCATTTAGAGGCAATAAAAATGTTTTAAAAATATTTTTAAGTTATATTTAATAACTTTAAATATTTGACATGAATTACATTAATATTTTAATATTAAAGGTAATTATTTAAAAATAATTTTAATACTTTAAAAATCATTTAAAGGCAATAAAAATGTTTTAAAATATTTTTTAGTTATAATTAATAACTTTTAATATTTGACATGAATTACATTAATATTTTAATATTAATGGTAATTATTTAAAAATGATTTTAATAATTTAATAATCATTTAAAAGCGATAATAATATTTTAAAAATGTTTGGAAGTTATAATAAATAACTTTTAATGTGTTGATATGTAGTTCATTAATATTTTAAATTATTTGAATATTAATAATAATGAAATTATTTATTATTTAAATCATTATAAATGATATTAATGATTGAAAGATCATTATAAATGATTTTAATGTGTGAAAAAATGATATAATTGATAATTAAATTATCTAATATAATATTTAAGTTCTTGAACAAAGTTTCATTAAAAAGAAACTCGTTGATTATCCGATAAATGCAATCGGGACACCGAAATAGTGCCGAACTCAAACCAAATGGACATAGTTTGACTTGATAATTGTTCTTAAATGTTTTAATAACTGATATGTATATGTGACAACGTGTTTAAGCTGTATAATAATTGCAAATAAGCAGGATTATGTGTTAAGTTATATTATTCTAATTAAAAGAATAATTTTATTGATGATAGGACTACGTATAAAGGTTTAAGCTAAACTGTATAGCAATAAGCAGTGACAAAGGCAAGTATCTAAACCTTATGTACTACTTTTATTTCGTGCCAACAGGTATATGTTATGCAAGTTTCTTAACTCAATTTCTTATTGAGCAATTATCTTAACCCTTGCATTTACTTTATGCAATGAATCCATATGTTATACAAGTTTCAATACTCTTTTGATGTGAAAGTATTCTTGAACTTTATTCAAGTTATCTATTGATTTCAAATATCCCGATATTGTCTCACGTGATGCATTTATAAGCAAAATTATTCTGTTCTTTGTGCAAGTGTCCTCACTTGTACAAATTGTTATAATTATTGTGAATTCGAAATTCTTTGACATGATAAGTTTTGATACATACTATCAAATTTCGGTATATATACATGATTTAAAGGTTGTCTAAGCTATTTGACTCGGTTAGACATAGTTTGAAATGTATTATTGAATATGATTGTTTACGATAAAGTCGTCCAACTGAATTGCTTTAGTTAGGACTCCAAACTGAGAATGAACAACCCGAAATGGGAAATTTTTATGTGCTAAAGGCGGTGATGATGAACGCAAATGTCGTTCTAGCATGTAGTGTTGATCAATACAGCGCACAACGGGACTAATTACCCTCCGTGTCCGTAAGCCAGATGGTTTGCAGATGAATTTCTGTACAAACCTTTTCAAACTTGAAAATAAAAGTTCATGGTCTATTGATTCGTTGTAGAAGTAGTCCTCAAAGAAAACAATTACTTTTTTTAGCTAATGTTTATTAATTGTTATTACTTGCTGAGCAATTAAATGCTCATTTTTGCTTTAAATTTAATGTTTTCAGCTAAGTGTGATCGACCAGAAGGATCTGACAAAGACAAGGGAAAGGGAAAGCTGAAGGATTAAGTATAAGGTGTTATTTATAATATCTAGACTTTAGTATTGTGATAATAGACTATCTATCATGTAATAATGTACATTAAAGGTTGTCATGCCTAGGTGTTAGTTTTCAGAGGCACAAAAGATATCTAGAAGGAGGGTTGAATAGATTCTTTTTAAAACTTTTCCTTTTTCTTGCTTTCAGAAGAATGACTTTAATAGTTTAGTTAATTAATCAAATAACTAAGCATAGCGGAATATGATTTATAAAAACCCCTTCTAGAGATAGAACGGTAGTAGATGATATAATAAAGCAGTGATGAAACAGTTATAGCAGTTATGGCAGTTAAGAAGTGTAGAGAGATAAAGACAAGGTTTTAAGTGGTTCGGAGCACTCAAGACTCCTACTCCACTCTTCTGATCCTCGAGTAGCAAATCCACTAAGGATATCGTTACAACTGAATCACAAAGATTCCTTCAAGACCCGTAGTCTTGGAACTCCAGTACACAACGTACTCTTCAAAGTCAGCAGCCTTGGAACTCTATAAACTAAGACCAGCAGCCTTAGAATCTCTTGTACCCTTTGGTACTCAGCAAGTCCAGTAGACTTGACTTAGGTTGGTCACCCGTTGACTCGTTCGCTTGATAGAAAATGATTGTTTTGTTGCTACTAATTTGCTTGAAGCATATGGTTTCATAAACTCAGCAGCAAAGCAAGATGTTTCCTTTCGGATTGTAGAATGATGATGTTTCAGATATTATCTTCTTTTCATTGTACTTGCTTAATCTGAACCTTCAATCCGTTTGCCTAATGTAGATGCTTCTGAAAATCTTTCCGTTGAAATGTGGTTTTTGCATCTAATCCTTCCGTTGAGATGTGTTGCTGAGCTTAGGAATAATTTATTCCTTGTTGACTGCAGTAGTGGGGTGAGTTAGCTTCCATTAGCCTGTACCAAGATAGTGGTAGGGATAGTGCTCTGAATCTCTGCAGACTATAGTTGTTTGCTTCTCACTGATTTGTTTAATATTCAACAACTATCTTGGGCAAGTCATTCTACCGTTTAATCGTTATGGGCAACTTAGAATATTCATTCCAGATCTGAGCTGCTCGTCTGACATGTTGACTCTACGATCTTGCTAGTCGTAGTGTCGCCAGTGTGTTTGTAGAGTTGCAGCTCTACAGTCGTTTGATGCCTACTGTCGTTCACGGTGATCTTCATACTTTATTTAGATCTTTCTGAAGTAGCATCAACATTTTTCCTTTATGTTCTTCATCAGAGGTGCTGATTTAGTCTGTGAGTACTAGCAGAGACTACTCTATGATTTTGAGAGTTTATCTTGAGATGTAGAGACAACCCTATGTTCTGCCAAGATAAAGCTCCACGTCTTGCTGAGGAAGCTCTACGTCCTGCCGAGGAAGCTCTACGCCCTACCGAGGAAGCTCTACGCCCTGCCGAGGAAGCTCTACGATCGTATGACAAAACTTGCGATGGCATACTTTGACTCTACGAAGTTGGCTGATTACTCTACGATCCTTTACTAGGATTATTGCAGTACTCTATGATCAGCACACAAGATCAACTTAACAAGTTTGATCTTTTCTATTATAAGTCCTTTGTACATTACTTTCAATAAAGGACCTTACAATACTTTACAAATATGCTTAGATCTGATAAATATTCAATACGGCTCAGATCATCCTAACACATTTGATCTTCTCTATTCTAAGTCCTTGTACAAATGTCTTTCATTAAGGACTTTACAATTCAGCAACTGATACACATATACATTAAGAGCACAACATCAAATTTAAACCATGATTCCTAATAATCTCCCCCTATTTGATGTTGACATAACCAGTAGTTGAATCATATCATCAGTTCTAATGCAGATGCTTATAAAGATAAACATGTCTTATAGTACAGTGAGCAACTGTATTTCTAGATGAAATCATGAATTTTATTGATGATTAAATGAATATTACATTATATGGCAGTTTCATCAATAAAGAGAAAGAGAAAATTACAAAAGATTTCAAACCTTAGTTTCTCATTCCTCTTGCTCCTCTCTTGGTCCTTGGAGGATTAGCTCTTTCATATATAACTCTTCTTCTGTGGTTTTCCCTGCCTTCCTCAGTCATCCGTTGGAATTCTTCAATCTGCTCTTGACTGAGGCCAGAAGAGGGATATGACTTCCTCCTTCACCGTAGGGGTGAGTCCCATGCAAGTGTCGATTTAACACTGCATGATTACCTGATGGTATGTGAACTCCTGTTGGAGTTACATCAGGCATTCTTCTGTAGGATCCAGGGACTTCACTTCTTATGGGAATGGCATTTATGGGTTCCTCTTCTGTTGGATGTGATGATTCAGACTGCCTTGGTTGTCATGGTTGCTCTCTTCCCCTACTGCTGCTTGATTACCCCTTTTCTTTGCCTTTTATTTTCTCCCCCTTTATGTCAGCATCTAACCTTCGAACCTATTGGGAGAGTTGCTCAATACCTCGCACCAATTCTTGCATTTGAGATCGAGATTGAGTGTTGTCAACTTTTTGTTCTATGAATTGAGCTCCAATCCTCTCTCTTTGTTGGTGCATGTGCATGAGGGCAAGAGCATTGTCAGTCCTTTCCATCTGTTGGAGGGATAGGCACTGGAATTTGTTGATGGAAGTGCTCAAATCAAAGAGTTTGTCAGTTACTAGCTTGTTTTGAGCTGTCTAGGACTCCTGAAGGGAGAGAACTGCAGATTTGTGATCAGCAATTTCCTTTTGATAGAATTTGTCCCTTCTGTCAATGCCATTCATTAATTCTTTGATGATTTCCCTTAATCTTTTGGTCAATTCAGTACCAAGATTGTTGGTGTGAGCATTAGCAGCATCAACAAGCTCATTGAATCTTCTATGGAGGGCGAGAGAATTTGCTTCAAGATTTTCCTCCATATCTTTAGCCATGTCAACTGTGAGATCAGTCAATTCATCTGTTGTGGGGATAAGTTTGACACGCTCAAGAATTTACTTGATCTCATGTGGAGATTCTTCCTTGTTACTTTCTTGGAGGTTCGCCAAAGCAATGGCCAAGTCAAAGTATTCATTATGGGAGGAGGATGGAATATCAGCAGGAATGGTTGAGGCATCTGTTGTTTGAAGTGTGGGAAAGGAGGCAGCTCGATTATCATTTATAGAGTCATCACACTCTATGATTGTAGAGTCGATCGTAGTGTGAGTTGTCTCTACGTTTTGGGTTTGGAGGGTGAGCTGGGCATCGGTCATAGAGTTTAGGGACTCTATGACCGAAGATGGTTGGGTATCTGGTTCATCAGAGACAGAGTTTTGAGACCTTGTGACTAGAAATGGATTCCTTGGGTCAAAGATGACCTCATTCCATCTTGGTATCTCATCAAAACGATAGTAATATGGCATTGGAGAGTGATTTAACTTAAATGATGACGGAATGAAGTATACCTTTTGCTCGTTAACCTGAAATGGATGGTTGGTCAACAGCTTCTCAGCAAAGGAGCCAATGCTGGGGAATTCTTGGGCAAGCACTGAAATGGCTAGATAGGTCTTGAAGGCCCAGAACATATGATCCCAAGAATTGAGCATTAGTGCTTGATGGAATAACATTCTTGGTAAGTAGGCAAATAGGCAGTTATAGATGAAAAGCCTTTCTCCATTTCTGCCTTCAGCAATGATTACTAGGCTTTCTTCCTCGTCTTCATAATTTGATCCATCACTGATCTCTATAGCCTCATCCTGTTCAGCCATTGTCTCTTCCTCTTCTTCTTCCCTTTTATCAAATCTCCACATTCTCTTCATCCTTCTCAGCATGAGTACTAGTTTCTTCAGGGATTGATGGATCTTTATAGTGATCTTCATATTACTCCCCCTCAATCTGAGCAGTGACTGGTTCAGGAACATCAGGTGTCTCCCCCTCAACATGAGCACCTCTCTGTTCATCAGCTTTTTATTGCTCCCCCTCAATTGGAGCGACAGTTTGATTTCCCAGTCTCATTTCTTCTTCTTTGATCCTTAGCATTGCTTCATTGAGCTCTTTTTAAGCTACGGTCATCAGTTTCTTCTTCATTTTCTTTGGCTCGGGTTCAGCAACCTTCGCAGCCAATTGTTCATCAATAATAGCCATAGAGTCAGGCTGACCAACATCTTCAGCAGCTTCTTCTATTATTAACTCTACAATCGTAGAGTGAGGAGTCTCAGCGATCGTAGGGAGGCTTTGCTTAGAGCTGCATTTTTCCTTCTTATGATACACCTTTAAACTTGGTTGTGTTTCTCCAGAAGCTTCTTTCGTTTGTTTTCTCTTCTTCTTCTCTGTTTCAGAAGAGAGGGAAGGTCTTGACTGAGCAGCAGAAGATGTAGGTCCTTTATTTGATGACCCTTGAGGTTCCTCTTCAGTCTGGGACACCAGTTTCTTTTTCCCGTTGCTCTTCCTGGTTAGAGCCGGCACCTCCTGATCTACCTCATCAGTTTCTTCTACGACCACAAACATATTTTTCATGGAGGGCTTTCTGACTTCACTTTGAGTCTTCTCATTGTCTTCTGTCTGAGCTAATTTCAAATTCCCAGCTGGATTTCTTTTCCAATTCACAAATAGCTTTTGAGTGATCCTTTTATGGAAATTTATAGCTTCTCCTTCATCATCCCCAATTCGATCTCCCAGTGCTTTTTAAAGAATAGTGCTTATGAACCTACCATAAAACATCTTCCTTACCCCTTTAATCTTTCCATCATTTGACACCCAGTAATTTCCAATCCATTCTAAGAGAATGGCACCATAGTTCAATTGGATCTTCTTCACAATTGCAGTCATGATTCTAAGCTGAATGTCGTTAACAGAATCATGAGCTGAATCTTTGCACAAAATACATTTACCAATAACATCAGCAAGAAATTCATACTTTTGAGGAAATTCCTTTCTTTTTAATCCCCTCAGCCTTGGGTTGTTCTCATGGTGCATTCGCTTCAGCCCTTCTTTGGTGTTGATGAACTGGAGAGTTGTAAGCCCGTCATTGTTGAATCCTAGGGCTATGTTGATTTCTGAAGCACTTAGCTGTAGCAAAACTCCTTTGACCTTTGTGGATAGGATTTCATCCCCAAAAATCCCATTTGAGTAGAATTCCCTCACCAATTCTGGATATACTCGAGTGTCGGTGTCAAGGGCTTTGTAGAGTCCTGATCGCTGTTGCAGAGAGATGATTCTCTTGTACTTCGTCTCAGCTATAGCAAAATTTTCAAAGTCAAGAGAGTTGCCTGATATGACTGGAGAGAATGCCATTTGAGGGTCTCTGTGATTTTACTGCACAAAGACGAAATTTGCTCAGAGTTTGATTGAAACAGAGAACTAGGGTTTCAGCGAAGAGGGAGAGGGAAAGTTTTTAGATGAAATGTACAATTTGAAATGAGTTAGAAAAGAAAAAAAAATTTCCCTCTTGTTCAGTTGAGTGGGCTACGTGTCTGGTGCACGTATTAGGCCGACGGAAAAGACTGTTTTGCCCTTAGCTCCTTCTGAGCTCTACGTTTCATTTTTGAGTCTTTTCTACTCTACGATTTCCATCTTACTCGACGATCGTAGAGTAAGTCTCGGCAGCTAGACTTCCTTTGAGCTCTACGTTTTTCCAATTTTCACTCGACGATTTCTGACGTCACTCTACGAACTTTCTTTCTGCAGAGTTAGTAGATTCCAAAGCATGATATTATGGATGTAGATTTAGCATTCCAAGTTCACTTATTAGCATGTTGAATCTAGATTCATCTAGGGTTTTGTAAATACATCAGCAAGCTGATTTTCAGTAGGGATATAGTGTAATGATATATTTTCATTTTGCACATGATCTCTAATGAAATGATATCTTATATCTATATGTTTGGTTCTTGAATGCATGACAGGATTATGAGTAATAGCAATTGCACTAGTATTGTCACAATGAACAAGAATAGATTTAAACTCAAAACCATAATCAACTAACTGATTTTTCATCCATAGGATTTGTGCACAGCAACTGCCTGCAGCAATATATTCAGCTTCTACAGTAGAGGTTGAAACTGAGTTTTACTTTTTGCTAAACCAGGAGACAAGTCTATTTCCAAGAAATTGACATGTGTCACTTGTGCTTTTCCTGTCTATCATATATCCTGTATAGTCAGCATCTGAATATCCCATTAACTCAAAGGGCGACTTCTTGGGATACCAAAGTCCCATATTTGAAGTACCTTTAAGATACCTGAAAACCCTTTTTACAGCCAATAAATGAGATTCCTTAGGATTAACTTGAAATCTAGCACAAATACAAGTGGCAAATATGATATCTGGTCTACTAGCAGTTATGTATAGGAGCGATCCAATCATACCTCTGTATTGAGTAATATCAATACTTTTACCTTTCTCATCTTTGTCAAGCTTGGTTGCAGGTGTCATGGGAGTTTTCATGATGGAGGCTGATTCCATGCCATACTTCTTTAATAGGTCTTTAATATATTTAGCTTGGTTGATGAATATACCTTCATCAGTTTGCTTCACTTGAAGTCCAAGGAAGAAGTTCAGTTCTCCCATCATGCTCATTTCGAACTTGCTCTGCATTAGCTTGGCAAACCTTTCACACAATTTTTTATCAGTAGAACCAAATATAATATTATCCACATAGATTTGAACTAGAAGTGATTTATCCTTATGTTTCCTTAAGAATAAAGTGGTTTCTACTCTACCTCTAGTGAATCCTTTTTCGATGAGAAAGTTAGTGAGTGTTCCATACCATGCTCTAGGTGTTTGTTTTAATCCATACAATGCTTTATCTAATCTATAAACATAATCAGAAAGAGTTGGATTGACAAAACCTCGAGGTTGTTCCACATAGACTTCTTCTTGAAGTTATCTATTGAGGAAAGCACTCTTGACATCCATTTGGAAGACTTTAAATCTCATGTGGGCTGCGTGGGAAAGAAAGATTCTGATTGCTTCCAATCTTGCAACTGGAGCAAAGGTTTCATCATAGTCAATCCCTTCTTCTTGTGAGTAAGCTTTAGCTACCAGTCTTGCTTTGTTCCTTGTGATAACACCATCTTCATCCGTCTTATTTCTGAAAACCCACTTGGTGTCAATGACTGGATGTTATTTTGGCCTTTCAACCAGTCTCTAGACTTTGCTTCTTTCAAACTGGTTGAGCTCTTCTTGCATGGCCTCTATCTAGTTTGAATCTCCTATTGCTTCTTCTACCTTTTTGGCTCTATTTGAGAGAGAAAGCTTAGGTAGATGCATTCATTTTGAGTTGTTAATCTTGTCCTAACTCTTTCATCAGGATCTCCAATTATCAGATCTTCAGTGTGATCCTTTGTCCATTTTCTCCTTCTTGGAATATCAGTTCTGGTGCCTTCTTGTCTGAGTTCTTCCAGGTTGATTTCTGGTTCAGGTCGTAGAGTCTCACTGTCTGGCATAGTGAGCTCTACGTTTGCTTCTCCTTGCTCTGTGCTTTCTGCTTCTAGCTCGACGATCGTAGTGTCTAACTCTACGATTTTGGACTCAGTGAACGTAGAGTTCTTCTCTACTGGATCGTTGAGTGAAAAAGTTTTCTTCTTTGATTCTGACTCATCAAATGTGACATGAATAGAGACTTCAACACTTATTGATTCCTTGTTGAATGCTCTGTAGGCCTTGCTGTCCATAGCATAACCGAGGAAGATTCCTTCATCTGAATTAGGTTAGAATTTGGTCAGATACTTCTTGCCATTGTTGAGGATGTAACATAGACAATTAAAGGCACGAAAGTAACTGATGTTTGGCTTCTTTCCTTTCCATAATTCGTAGGGAGTCTTCTTGAGGAGGGAGTGAATGAGAGACCTGCTCTGAGTGTAGCATGCAGTGCTGACTGCTTCTGCCCAAAAATACTCAGGAAGTTAAGCAGCTGCCAGTAGAGTTCTCCCTGCTTCAATCAATGTCCTATTCTTTCTTTCAGCTACTCCATTTTCTTGTCATTCTCTTCACAGTAAAGTTCTACCTCAATGAAATCAAATTCTCTTCCATGATCACTCTTGATAGCCTTAATCTTCTCCTCTTTCTCATTCATGACAAGTTTGAACAGCCTGATAGGGTGAGAGCTGGTTTCATCTTTAGAGCTCAGAAAGAATACCCATGTGAATCTGGTATAGTCATCCACTACCACCAGAGAGTATTTCTTTCCACCAAGACTTGTAGTTGGGATAGAGCCAAAGAGATCCATATGGAGTAACATAAGGGGCTTATCATTTGAGTTGATTGCTTTGCTTTTGAATGAGTTCTTTATTTGTTTTCCAAACTGACATGTTTTGCAAGGTTTCTCTTTGATGAAGTTGAGCTTTGGCAGTCCTGCAACTAGGTTATTGGAGGCAAGTCTTGACATACTTTTGAAATTTAAATGAGATAACATCTTATGCCATAGCCAACACTGATCTTCAGAGGCTTTGGCAAGAAAACATACAGCTTTATCAGGTCTTAACTCAGCAAGGTTGACAGTGTAGACATTTCCTTCTCTGGTTCCCATCAGCTTCAATGAGTTGGTCTTCAAGTCCCTGACTTGACATTGATTATTGAGAAATGTGACTTGATGATTTTTATCACACAGTTGGCTGATGCTGAGAAGATTGTGCTTTAATCCTTCAACATATGCCACTTTGTTGAAAGACACAGTACCATTTCTAGCTGAACCATATCCTCTTGTTTTTCCAGAATTGTTGTCTCTAAAGATGACTACAGGACCATCTTTTTCTTCAAAGTTTGACAGGAGAGCCTTGTTACCTGTCATATGTCTTGAGCATCCACTATCAAGGTATCATGTTGACTCAGTGGAGCTTTGTACCTGCAGAAAGGATCAACTTTCATTTTGGTACCCAAAATTTCTTTGGTCCAGATTCATTAGTAGCCTTGGGAACCCAAATATGTTTGATTTTGGGTCTATGCAGTACTGGATAGAAATTATTGAAGTAACATTCTACAGCTTTATGACCATGTTTATAACAAGTGAAACATTGAATATAATGCATGCTTGTGTGTGAGTATGGATTCCTTCTAGTATTAAACATACGTGGGTAGTAGCGGCTCACAGCTTCTCCTTTTGGCTTAAATTCTATTTCCTTCACCACAACTCTATGATTCAAAGTTTTCGTCAAGTGGAAGTCAACTCTACATTTCTTGCCAGGTTGGTTCGTAAAGTGAGTTTTGCCATACTCTACGATCCTTCGAGGCTTGAATGCAGACGTTGACTTACTCTTTGATTTCTTGAATCTTAGATTTGTGTAGGATCCAATAACTTGATTTGCAGAGTTTGAATGATTTGGATTAATTGTCTGTGAGGATTTAACAAACACAATTCCCTTATTAAATTTAGGATAACTGTTCTCATTTGTTTCCATAGGTTTGGCCATTGAGGTTTCTGAAGGAGGATTGCAGAAACCTAATCCTGATTTGTTAGCCACTGATTTTTTGCTAGAGATCATGATATCCATAGACAGAGAAGACTTATTCCATGATGAAATTGTCTTTTCTAGTTCCTGAATTTTGGAAACTAGAATTAACTCTTTCTGAGTGCTAAGCTCATTTATCTGTCTTAAGTTAGCATTCTCAGCCTCAAGGCTGGTACAAGAGTTAGGAGTTCGTAGAGCAGTTTCCAACTCTACGACTGCTTTCTCTTTTTTCTCTTAAAGAAGAGAATGATCCTTTGATAGAATTCTGAACAGTTTCATATATTTATGCAGTTCTATCATAGAGTCATGCATTCCTTCTCTAAGATCATCAATAGTTAAATCAGGAGAATAAAAGTCAAATACCTCATCCATGTTAAACTTTTTCTTGTTTTTGCCTTATTTGGCCATTAAGCATAGGTTGGCTTTTTGTGGTTCTTCATCTTCTCCTGATTCAGGACTTGAGTCGTTGTCTGAAACACTCCATGAACTTTCAGCGAGGAAGCCTCTTTCTTTCTTCTTGGCCTTGTAGTGGCCTTTGAATTTTGGCCTTTTCTTGTCCTTCTTTGGATCATTTATTGGAGGCTTAGGACAGTTTGCAATGAAATGACTTGGTTGTTTGCAATTGTAGCACAAATCATTAACTTGTTCTTTAGAGTTGCTGCTGAACTTCCTTTGTCTGTTGTTTCTGCTTATAAACCTTTTGAAGTGTCTGACCAGCATAGCAACTCCTTCATCATCTTCATCATCATCTGAATCAGCTATCTTTGAAGTAGATGCCTTTAGAGCAATTCATCTTTCTTTCTTCTTTCCTTCTGACAGAGTTTCTGCTCGTTAGGTCAGCTCCAATTCATAAGTAAGAAGATTGCCATATAACATCTGAACAGTCATTTCATGAAGATTCTTTGACTCTCTAATGGCAGTGGTTTTGGCATCCCATTTTCAGTGCTCTCATGAACTTGATGATGAGAAATTTATTTGGATAGGTCTTTCCATATGCTCGAAGAGAGTTGAGTAGTACATTGAATCTTTCATATGTGGAAGTGATGTTTTCCCCTGATGTGAGTGAACATTTCATACTACTAAGTGAGCAAGAACTGCTTGTTTTCTTTGACTTCTTTCGTTCCTTCATTCATGATCAGCAGTGCATCCCATACTTCCTTAGTTGTTGTACAATTGACCATATTTTCAAATAACTCATCTTCTAGAGCCATGAACAAAATATTTTTGGCTCTTTTGTCTAACTGAACTGTTTTCTTCTCTGCATCAATCCAATCTTTCTTTAGTTTGATTGAGACTTTATTTGGATCTTCAGTAGTTGACGTTAGCGTGGTTGGTATATAAGGCCCACTGATGACAGCATCAAATAGATCCTCGTCAACGGCATCCATGTATGCCTGTATGCGAACTTTCCAGTTGGCAAATTTGTCCTTATTACACATGGGTGGTTTGTTTCCTCCACCTAGCTCAGATCCATTTCTGGTTTGTGCCATTGATCTACTCAAGCGGGTTAAGCTTTAGATAAGAGAACCTGCTCTGATACCAATTGTTAGTTTCCAGAGGCACAAAAGATATCTAGAAGGGGGGTTGAATAGATTCTTTTTAAAACTTTTTCTTTTTCTGGCTTTCAGAAGAATGACTTTAACAGTTTAGTTAATTTATCAAATAACTAAGCACAACAGAATATGATTTATAAAAACCCCTTCTAGAATAGAACGGTAGTAGAGGATATAATAAAGTAGTGATGAAACAGTTATAGCAGTTATGGCAGTTAAGAAGTGTAAAGAGATAAAGGTAAGGTTTTAAGTGGTTCGGAGCACTCAAGACTCTTACTCCACTATTCTACTCCTCGATTAACAAATCCACTAAGGATATCGTTACAACTGAATCACAAAGATTCCTTCAAGACTCGCAGTCTTGGAACTACAGTACACAACGTACTCTTCAAAGCCAGCAGCCTTGGAACTCTGTAAAACTAAGAACAGCAGCCTTAGAATCTCTTGTACCCTTTGGTACTCAGTAAGTCCAGCAGACTTGACTTAGGTTGGTCACTTGTTGACTTTTTCGCTTGATAGAGAGTGATTGTTTTGTTGGTATTGATTTGCTTGAAGCATATAGTTTGATAAACTCAGCAGCGAAGCAAGATGTTTCCCTTCGGATTGTAGAATGATAATGTTTCAGATATTATCTTCTTGTCATTGTACTTGCTTAATCTGAACCTTCAATCCGTCTGCCTTATGTAGATGCTTCTAAAAATCTTTCCGTTAAAATGTGACCGTTGCATCTAATCCTTCCGTTGAGATGTGTTGCTGAGCTTAGGAATAGTTTATTCCTTGTTGACTGCAGTAGTGGGGTGAGTCAAATTTTATTAGCCTGTACCAAGATAGTGGTAGGGATAGTGCTCTGAATCTCTGCAGACTATAGTTGTTTGCTTTCCACTGATTTGTTTAATATTCAGCAACTGTCTTGGGCAGGTCATTCTACTGTTTAATCGTTATGGGCAACTTAGAATATTCATTCCAGATCTGAGTTGCTCGTCTGACGTGTTGACTTTACGATCTTGCTAGTCGTAGTGTTGACAGTGTGTTTGTAGAGTTGCAGCTCTACAGTCCTTTGATGCCTGTTGTCGTTCACTGTGATCTTTATACTTTATTTAGATCTTTCTGAAGTAGCATCAACATTTTGCCTTTATGTTCTTCATCAGAGGTGTTGATTTAGTCTGTGAGTACTGGCAGAGACTACTCTATGATTCTGAGAGTTTGTCTTGAGATGCAGAGACAACCCTATGTTCTGTCGAGACAAAGCTCCACGTCCTGCTGAGGAAGCTCTACGTCCTGCTGAGGAAGCTCTACGACCTGTCGAGGAAGCTCTACGCCTTGCCGAGGAAGCTCTACGCCCTGCCGAGGAAGCTCTACGACCTGCCGAGGAAGCTCTACGATCGTATGGCAAAACTTGCGATGGCATACTTTGACTCTACGAAGTTGGCTGATTACTCTACGATCCTTTACTAGGATTATGGCAGCACTCTATGATCAACACACAAGATCAACTTAACAAGTTTGATCTTTTCTATTATAAGTCCTTTGTACATTACTTTCAATAAAGGACCTTACAATACTTTACAAATATGCTTAGATCTGATAAATATTCAATACGGCTCAGATCATCCTAACACATTTGATCTTCTCTATTCTAAGTCCTTGTACAAATGTCTTTCATTAAGGACTTTACAATTCAGCAACTGATGCACATATACATTAAGAGCACAACATCAAATTTAAACCATGATTCCTAACATTGGGGAATAGACAACTCTGATATAAATATTAAGTTTGTAATATATTAAACAGCTTAAAGAAATGGTATCGTAATGCACCAAATACGAGTTTCAAGTACTCGGATTTGGGGGCATCACAGGCTAAAGACACTCAACAATCATATTGTCTTTGTACCCCAGGCCAAAGACATTCACAACAACTTAAGTCCTGATGATTAGTACAAATAACAATGATATAAAGGATGAACAGAAATAGTAAGAATACTAAAATAAAGAATAAACATTAGAGATTTGTAATTTAATTTTTTCAGAGTTCAATAATGTCCAAATTATCAACACGATATCTATAATATCAATTCGAGTTCTAGAATAATATATAAGGTTCACAGTTCAAATATAACGGTTAAAATTCAACAAGAAGATTCAAGTCAAATGATATTAGATGAAACACCAACTATTAAAGAAATTCTAATCATTTTCAGAAATGTTCACCGTTTAATGATAAGACTGTAGAAAGGAATAATAATTTCTTACCATAAATTTAGGAGTATGAAAGAAAATGATATCTCTTACCTTAGTACGTGACTAGATACTGCTTTCTATATAGTTGATCAACCAATATGTATATTTATAATTTAATTAGTAACTACCACATATAAGTTTCATAGTGTACACTAACTGGTATATTATTAAATCGTCAAAAGTGACTTGATAGTATAAATTTGTGTAGTGTACAAAATAGAATAGAATAAACTTCAAAATAATTTTTTGAATAAATAAAATAATATTTCAAAACAATCTTCCAAATAAAAATTTTCAAAATGAATCTTCTAAAGGAAGAATTGTAAATAATGTGTGATGTGTGTGAGTGCTTGTGCAATTTTTATAGAAAAACTCAACTGAACAATTCTTGCACTCGTACTGATATTCACCAATACTTAAGATAGCCTTAGCACACTCAGAGAGACACTTACACTAAGCAATTTTTAGAGAGTGGAAGGAATGATAAGTAAGAAAGTTATGAAACTCCTTATGTTAAGCCCTCTATTTGTAGCCAAAACTTAACCAACATCTACCACACATCAATTATCACACTTTAATATTATCTTTAATCTATATTGTTCATCAATTATTCACACTTTAGCTTTAATCTATATCATTCATCAATTATTCACACATGTTCAATATATTATTCATCAATTATTCACACATTTTCAATTATTCATCAATTATTCACACTTTTTTAAGATTATCTTTAATCTATAATATTCATCAATTATTATTATAGTATCAATCTTCTGCATTATTGACTTAATGTATTAATATCACAGATATTAGTGTTCTTCAAATAATAAGTCTGTCTAACTACTTAATACCAGTGACTTTTAATTACGTAACTTTCCATTACTACCCTTGTTATGATGACAATTATTGGTTCAATAATATGAAATATTGTACATGCAATTACTACTGTGACAATTATTAGTTCAATAATATGAAATACGATCAGGATCTGAATCAGGATCCGAATTAGGATCTGAATTAGAATTTTAACAACCATGAACAATTATTGGTTCAATTACTACTGTTCTTCAAATTGCAATCTTATGCGATTCTACGATCTGGATCAAAATTTTAACAACCATGAACAAAATTGTAATAATTCCGTCATAGTTTCCAAATTCCGCCAGCTCCGTTTGGACTTGTATTCTCTTGGAATAAGAGAAAATGCAAACAAAGACTTATTGACTTTGACTTTGATTAAATGGACACATTTAAACTTTATGTACTGGGGAACTTGAAAGGGATTGTACATTTCCAAATAGCCACAAAACACATTACACATTCCTTTCAAAGAGAGAAGTGACTATGAGTGGTGTGAAACCATATATGCTGACTTTAAACTAAAATATCTAATACAACATTAATTACACGCAATTAATTTTAAGTTTTATTTTGAGAGGGAATGGAAGAAAAAATTGGACGACAATAAAACAATCACATAATGAAGGAAAGTGAGAAAAATGTGTATATACATTTAATATATATATATATATATATATATATATATCCACTTGACCAAATCATGATTGGAGACTAGGAGTAAGAAACATATCTCCACTTGACTCATTCCTATCATCTCTATGTTTGAGTGGTCTATATATTTCCTCTTGGACTTGTATTCAACTTGCGTGCCCACAGTGTATTCTCTTGGAATAAGAGGAAATGGAAACAGAGACTTATTAACTTTGATCACATTAGTTCTTTTGGACAAAAAAAACATATTAACATAATGTTATTATTAAAACATTATTTTTGGACAATAAATAATTCGATAAATAAATTGTTTATTTAGAACCAAACAATTATGTATTATATGCCTTAAGACTCAAGGACTTTTTGGAATACAAAACGATTGGTACAACCACACTAGTTACACAAGTATAATTTTAATAACACGGGACTAAAGATTGTTCTCAACTACAACAATTTCTGTAATACGGGACCGAAAATTGTTTACAATATTACAATTATGCTATTTCTACCTTATAAACCTCCTGATGATGCGCTCGGCAGGTATTTAATTCTACTTCTAGGATAAAACCCTGAGAAGAGTTGTTTTGTTGATGAAGAGTTATGTATTCTTTTGATCTTGATGTGGCTATTTATAACCTTGCACCTCCTAATAAGTTATGTAACTTTTATGCCCATGATCTTCTCAACTTCCTATGTCAACCCGTAGGCTTAGACTAATTTTGTCAGGTCTACGATCCGCCATCACCATCTTTTTTGTTCATTGATTTTCTTTCTCTATTTCGTGCTGCTTCTTTTTTCCAATAATGATGCATCTTTTATCTTTCTTTATCTTTTATTTTTTCCTAGATTCAAATTAGATATTACTGATTAAAGTTCATAGCTGTGAACGTTTGGATCTACAGCTTGCCACCAAGCGTTCACTACAAAAAAAAAAAAAGAGAGGTTATTATCACCCCTAATTATGCTAATTATGACACAATTCGGTGAACCGTAACAATAAAGTACTCAAACGTATCAGTTTTTAGAACCATGGCGAATAAGTTTATTAATACCTTTATCCCAAGAAATGTTTCATCTCGTTTTTGAAAGTGTGTTAAAACAACTCTTTAAATAGTATGAAACAAAACTGTAATAATTCCGTCAGAGTTTCCAAATTCCACCAGCTCCGTTTGGACTTGTATTCTCTTGGAATAAGAGAAAATGGTGGACACATTTAAACTTTACGTATAATAAATGAGTAAATAAAATATTAGTATATTGTTAAATCATAACAAAAATATAATGATATTATTAGTATAATAATGGTTCGATTATAGCTAAATCCATCCATTATGACTATTAGTATAATATTCTCGGTCCATCCATTATATTGTTATATTTTTGTCATATTATTAGTATATATTAATTTGAGTTTTATTGTTTTATACGTTAGTAGAGTTCTGCACATGCATTATTATTGTTTTTATGTTATTGGTGGATGTTAAATATTATTTTAGTTAAGAAGTTTAAAAATATTGGAGACTATAAGAGTGTTTTATTTTGTGAAAATATGAATATTGATTGGTGGATTGATATTGATATGTTGTAATTTGTTAGTATATTGTTTAATTTTAATTTTTTTAAAAAATAAAAGAGATTTAGCTTGAGAAGAAGTTAAAAAAAAACATATATTTCTTAGATTAACTTTTTATTGGTAAAATATGGATATTGATTAGTGGTTTGATATTGATGTTGTAATTTGTTAGTATATTGTTTAATTTTAATTAGAAAAAGAGATTTAGTTTGAGAAGAAGTTTAAAAAAGGAACATATATTTATTAGATTAACTTTTTATTAGTAGGATAAGTTTTAAAAAATTAGAGACTATGAGAGTGTTTTATTTTGTGAGGAGAGGCTATGAGAGATTTTAGTTTGTGAGGAGAATTCTCTTAGTTACTGTCTTTATATATTATATAGATAAAGATATATAGATTATATCAATCAACACACACACACACACATATATATATATATATATATATATATATATATATGAAATTGATATTTGCGCAAGTTCCTCCTCACATACATATGGGTCATATTAGTTATTCACGTAAGAAGAGGCTTGCAGAAATATTAACTTCTTTTGTGAAAATATCAATTTCATATATATATATATATATATATATATATATATATATATATATATATAGGGAAGCTTTTAAAGCGACCCTTACCAACCGACCCACAGACGAACCGTCGTCTTTGGTGTCTATGGCGACGATTCGCCCCGTCGCCGTAGCTATGCAATCTTTGGCGACGGGACGAATCGTCGCCATATACACCAAAGACGACAGTTCGTCTTTAGTTCGCTTTTTAAAAGTTCGCTTTTGAAAATTTTCCTATATATATATATATATATATATATATATATATATATATATATATATATATATATATATATATAAGACGATTCTACAATTAAATTAATTTGTTTGACCATAAAATTAATAGATAACTACAAAAACAATGAATCTAATTGAAATGAATCTCAATCGTCAAGACACAAAAATAAGGGAAAAACATCTCACACAACGTAAAAGAAACATATAAGAAAGTTAACCCGTGCTCAAGATGAAAAAAAAAGAAGTTTATTATATTTAGGTATGCTTTATTATTATAATTATTTTATATTAGTAGAAGTAGTTTAAAAGTATTGGAGTTTATGAAAATATTTTATTTTGTGAGAAAAATTTCTCTCTTACGAACATTATATATTATATTGATAAGTGTTTTATTTAAGTAATGAATATGGAGTAAAATATATTCTTAATATCTACAAAATTTTACAAATAAGATATATTTCCTCCGTTTCAAAATATAAGATCTAATTTTAAACTAAAATTTTACATAAATTCTTTTAATTTTAATTAGTACAATAATAACTATTATAAACTATCTAAAAAATTTTACTCACTTGTAAGATTTATTGTTTCATAATTTTTAATGAATCAACTCAATTTTGAGTTTAAAAATTTAACAAATTGACTTTCAAATGCCAATAATGATTTTATAATTTGAAACAAAAAAAAGTAATTTTTTTTGTTATTGGTAAAATGGATAGAGCATCTTATTACTTTCCTTTGAGGAGCAATTTTAGCTAAAATTTTGAAGTATGAAAGGTATATTCCTAGGAACGGTAAATCAATTTTCTAGTCCTTGTAAATTGTAATGATATGAGGAGGAATAAAATTCGAGTGGCAAGAATATGTATTAGCTTAGACCAAAGGGTGCCTTTCCATTATCCTTATTCATTCCCATCCCGTTTCTTTTTATTTTTGCATTAAATAATTCCTTTTTTAGTTACACTTTTTTCCTCCTATAATGATACTCCCTCTGTTCAAGGGCGGACACACAATTTTCGATAAGGGTGGACACTTTAATAATTAAATAAAATAATAATAATAAATTACTAAAATTTACCAAATATAAATTTTAATTATAAATACATAAAAGTCTCTACAAAATCATTTTTCAAGATTTTATTTCTTAAATTGAGGCATAACTAATTGACTCTTAAGTAGGTTCATAAGAACAAAACTTGGATCGATGACGTTTAGTAGCGCTAGATCTTGAAAAATATTTATCCATATATCTAGTCATCCTATTTCAAAATATCACATACAAATTTACAACATAATAGAAAAGTAAATAATAAATTTAATAATATGAGCAAATCAAACACTCACTAGTATGGTCCTAAAACAAAATTATATTTACGTCTTTATTGATTTAAATATGACATCAAATAACACACATGCCGAAAACTTCAATATATACTATAAAATTAACGAGCATGTATGAATATACTAATTAGCATGAATGAGTAAAATTTAACAAGAATCAAAGCTAAATAATTAACTACTCATAGATAATTAATAAAAAAAAGTAGAGAATTTTTATGATATTTAATCTTAACATCGAAAATTGGGAAAAATTAAATAAACTCAGAAAAATAATAATTGAAATTTAAATTTGAAAGAGAATATTAAAAATATTTAATTGTTGATAAGTGATCTAATATTTTTTCAGAGAGGAGCATCACTTTCCAAAAATCAAGGGTGGACACTTGCCGAAAACTTCAATATATACTGTAAAATTAACGAGCATGTATGAATATATTAATTAGCATGAATGAGTAAAATTTTACAAGAATCAAAGCTAAATAATTAACTACTCATAGATAATTAATAAAAAAGGTAGAAAATTTTTATGATATTTAATCTTAACCTCGAAAATTGAGAAAAATTAAATAAACTCAGAAAAATAATAATTTAAATTTAAATTTAAAAGAGAATATTAAAAATATTTAATTGTTGATAAGTAGTCTAATGTTTTTTTTTCGGAAGGATCGTCACTTTCCAAAAATCAAGGGTGGACACTTGCCCCTCCCCCCCCGTCCCCCCTCTGACTACATGTGCCTCCACCTTTGTCTCTATTCCTTTTTATTTGTCGTCAATAATATTCATATTAATTCATGAAATGCAATATTCTCTTGAAGCTGGTTTTTTAAAGTTGCTGACAGGAGCTTTTTGAAAATTGTGGTACTTTTATTCCTCTCTCGTATTTTATTAGTTATCATTTTAGCAATATTTCTATCACTTGTTTTAATAATATTTTAATTTTTTTTAAATAATTATTTGTCTGATATTATCGATATTAAAAAAAAATCTCCGAGTATAACGCTAGATATTAAGGAGAAGATGAAGTAGTTCTTTATTTTCACAATTGATTAGTCATTACTAGTCATTTGTTTTGGTGGACTAGTACTACGCGCACATATTAATTGCGGTACACAAATTTAGACTATGGAAAGCAACCTTGATAGAATTGGAGTGACTGGACCACAAAGTCTTCTCTATACCCTAATCACTTGTATTAATGGACCATATTTTGCTAAACAAGTATCTTTTACATAAATAACAACTCAGAGTCAAGTTAATATGTACTTAATTTCATATATATAAATATAAATGATACTCTAACCTTTCTAAGCTAACATGAAGTATTAACATGAATTATTGACGACAGATAAATATAAATATAAATGATACTCTAACCTTTCATTCTCTCATATGGTAGAAGAAGAAAAATAACCCATTTGGGAAGACAAAGCTAGTGCCAAGTCATATATTGAAAATTAGTACCAAAGGTTGACGGTAGCTGGTGAATGTGTGTAGATAGCAAGGCGATCAACAAAATTACAGTGGGAGTACAAGTTTCCAATTCTGAGGTTGGATTACATGCTCGATCAGTTGCATGGCTCAATGGTCTTCTCCAAAATTAACTTTCACAGTGGCTACCATCAAATCCATGTACAACCAAGAGATGAGTGAAAAATAGCTTTCAAAACTAGAGATGGGTTGTTTGAATTGCTGGTTATGCCGTTCGGATTGAGTACTGCACCTAACACCTTCATGCGTGTTATGAATTAAGTATTGAGACTGTTTATTGGACAATTTGTTGTTATTTACATTGATGATATCCTTAAGAAGTGCAACTTCATAACAGATAAGTTGTTCTTTTTGGGTTTCATAGTTAGCTCCAAGGGGATACAGGTGGATGAAGAGAAAGTAAGGGTCATTCGAGATTGGCCTGCCCCAAGAACAGTTAGTGAAGTCTATAGTTTCTACGGGTTAGCAACATTCTATAGGCGATTCATCAAAAATTGATAGATGCAAAATGTTTTATATTTTTAGTTCCTTTATGCTTAGTTTAATTGCATGTTATTTGTCATATGAGCTCAATTAAAGTGTTTATAGATCTTTGGAAGAATTTGATGTGATTTTGCAAAAATGTGTTTTAATGTTGAATTTTATGTTGTTTTGTAGAATACTCTACGATCGCTGAGTGAGGGCTCTACGTTCGTAGTGTTACAGTGGAAGCCTGGCAGCTCGACGATTGCAGGAAGGTCACGGCAGAGTCATGCGATGATTTGATGTAGTACTCTACGATCGTTGAGTGGAGTTGTTCGACGATTCCTAGTTGTACTCTACGTTTGACGAGAGAACTCTACGATTGGCAAGTTTACTCGGCAGTTAGTTACTCTACGATTCCGAGGTTACTCTACGATCGCGATAAGTGTTGGTGCGGAGTCTACTCTACGTTGTGCTGAGGGAGTGTTACTCTATGATTTTGGTCGGCATACAGATTTCCAATTCTGAATAGGATTTGATACATTGAAGCTTAAAGATATGATTCCTAACAGGATTTGGAGATGAAGTTACAATCTTACATGGAAAGTAGAATCTGATATGGAAAATCTAAGTCTAAGCGGATATGGGAACTGGTGTTGGACTAGAAAAGGAAACGGAAGAAGACTTGAATTTGGAAACTAAATCTAATTTGATAAGGAAGCTGTTTAAAGCTGGATTTCAGAGATCAAGGAGGATTTAGAATCCTACCATACTGGCAAACTGAAGACTTCTGAAGCAGAATTGAATTAGAATTCTTCTAGGATTTAGATATTTATCTATAAATACTTGTAATTGTTAGAATTCAATCATCAGATCATAGAGAGAGTTCATAGAAACATGTCAGGCTAGTTTTTCTTTATTCAGTTTGAAGGGGACGTGGATCCTTAGTAACAGTTTATGGTTTGATTAAATATACAGTATTTATTCCTTCTTATATGAGATTTATTCTGATAATCTGTTTTAACTGTTTATATGTTATTTATCTGATTGATTTGATGTGGCCAGTTAAATTAATCTGATTAATATCATCTGCTAGATTCAGGAATAGTATTACGTAATTGATATTGTTTCTAATCATAAGTAGCAGTTAGCGATATTGATTGTGGTCAAGATTTTCGTTTATTGTTATGGTTATCAGGAGACAGGTTAAATAAATCGAGCTTATGTGTTTGTTGCTTGGAATAGTCTAATTCCTTAGTTCTTAATGTTGCTGTCATATTAAATCTAAAGAGCTTGTTTTAGGTTATATGATAGTTAGAATCTTGTGAAGAGCTTATTTCATTAAGTGACAATCTAAGAGGAATTTCGGATAACAGAGCTTGTTGTTATCTAGGACTATTAGTTTCATTGAAGGATGAATATTGTTATGCTTAATTGATCTATTGCTGAGAAAAGGTGAAACTGAACTAGAAAACTGAAGTTTTAATTCACTGGTTAAATTCATTATTTTTAAATCTATTTTTTTGTTAATTAGTTAAACAAATTCAAAACCTCCAATCTTTTATTTACTGTTAAATCTGTTAGAAACATTAGGATAGATTAAAAATCAACATTGTTCTCTGTGGGATCGACCCTTGCTTATTGTTATGTTGTGCTTAGTTTTGAGTTCGTAGAGTTAAGTAAAGTTTTTATTTTTGGTTTGCTTGACGACAGCTTCCCAAAAATCTCAATAGCATTATAGCGCCTATTACGAAATGTTTGAAGAAGGAAAATTTTAATTGGGATGAAACAGTAAATAACAGTTTTACAGTGATAAATTAAAGGAGAAATTAAGTACTACCCTGTGTTTGCATTACCGAACTTTGATAAGCTATTTAAAGTAAATTGTGATGCTAGTGGTGTGGGCATTTGTGTTGTTTTATCCCAAGAGAAGAGACCTGTAGCGTTTTTCAGTGAGAAGTTATATGAGGCTCGACAAAAATGGTCGACTTATGACAAGAAATTCTTTGCAGTTGTCTGAACTTTGAAGCATTAGGAACACTACCTAATTGGCAAAGAATTTGTGTTCTATTCAGATCATGAAGCTTTGAAATTTTTAGGAAGTCAAAAACGAATTACTTCAGATATGCATGCTTGGCAGTGTGCCTTTCTTCAGAAGTTTCCTTTCCATTTGGCACATAAATCTGGAATATGAAATAAGGTGGCAAATGCTTTGAGTCACCGTGTATAATTACTTGTTACTCTTAGTCATGAAATAATTGGCTTTTAGTACTTGAAGGAGTTATATGAGCATGAACCTGATTTTTCTAAAATTTGGCGACAATGTATTTTGGGAGTGCATGTGTTGGGGTTCTACTTGAAGGATGGATTTTTGATGCGTTAGAATCAGTTGTGTGTTCCATTTTCATCCTTATGGGAGAAGGTAATTCATGACTTGCATGGCGATGGACTTGTTGGACATTTGGGACGAGTTAGAACTTTATCTGTTGTACATAAACGGTATTATTGGTCCAAATTGCGACGCGATATGGAGAAAATCATGGGGTAGTGTTATGTGTGCCAAACAGGTAAAGGGAAGTCCTCCAATGCTGGCCTTTACACACCTTTATCGGTTCTTAAAAATATTTGGGAATATTTATCGATGTATTTTGTTATTGGAGTATCGAGAATTCAAAGGGGTGTTGATTCTATGTTTGTGGTGGTTGACCGATTTTTCAAGATGGCGCATTTTATACCAACAAGAAGACTTCTGATACTCTTGGGGTGACAAAATTATTCTTTAGGAAGATTGTTAGGTTGCATGGTGTGCCCAAAACCATCACTTCTGATCGGGACACTAAATTTTTGAGTTACTTTGGAAGACCTTACAGAAGTGGTTCGATTCTTCTTTGAACTTTAGTAGTATAGTCTATTCTCAATGTAACGCCCTCGAAATCCAGGTCTTACCTTTAAACCCGATCTCGACACGTCACGGTACTACCCATACAACATACTCTTACTACATAAATGTAATTACAATATTATTACAACATGTCCTCATCTAATCCAGGTACGAAGACATTTACTAATACATCATCTACTATTCAATACAACATCATTAAAATCATATAATACATCATAAGCTTTAGTCCTTCAACTTTAACAATTACTAACTATTATCTTCTTCTTGCACTCCTGGTCCTTCGCCTCTAGCTGCAAAAGTTAGAATTTTTGCAAGAGTGAGCATTTAATTGCTCAGCAAGTATAAACAGTTGAATAAACAACATCATAAGAATGGAATAACATTTGACTGAAATCTTCAACAATTGAACAATAATTGTGAAGTCATGCGAATAAACAGGAATAACTTAGATTCCTTATCATCTAACATTGCTAACATCATCCAAACCATCACCATATTTAAAAACAATTAACATCAACCTGTTTTTCATCATAGTTCTTGATTTTCAGGACTTAACATATTAACCGGTTCAGTTAAAGAACATGTAATGCCCGTGAATTTTGAACGTCATTATTAATTAAATATAATTTTAATTTTAATGAGTTAACTTTGTGTTCTTACTTAAACCTTTGGGTGTATTGGTGGATTATGTGACTGTGATTTGCTGATATAAATTTGTGTTAAGGGAATCACTAGTAGTATATTTAAACTAGTGAGTAAACCCTAAGGCTTTATATCCATAAAGTTGACAAGGTATTTACTAAATTAAGTATTCAAGTAAATTGAATATAATTAGTAAATAAAGTGTGTGGGTTAATTAATGAAAGTAGTTGTTAATGAGATATGGTCCAAATTGGATAATAATAATTAATAGTTAAGTTAGTAATTTATTTACTAATTGACTAAGTTACTTAATTAATGAACCTAGTCCAATCATTTATATTAATCATGGATTTAGGTATTAATTGTGTGGCTTATTAAATGAGCTATCATGGGGTTAAATTAAATGACCCAATATTGCATTAAATAGATTTGAATTTTTATTAGCCTAATCATTTAAATTGGAAGCCCAATGGTATTTAATGTGTGGTCCAAAACCTAGCCATTTGATAAATTAAATGTGTAGGATTTGTTTATTAATTAAAGCTATTTGGGACAACATTTTTGGGATAACTTCCTTCTTAGTCGTGCACTAGGGGAGAGCAAGTTGATTTCAAATTTTACTTTAATTAAGTAACTAGCTTGTCTTGGAAGTTGAAGTTGTAGACTTGATATCATAGCTTCCTATCATGTCAAGTAGCTTCCTATTATGTCATAGCTTCCTAAGATGTTAACTAGTCACCCTAGTGACACAAGGCTACTCACTAGCTCCATGATGACAAAAGGTAGAGGTTTCTTACTATTATCCAATTAGTAAGCCTTTTATCCAAGGGACAACAAAGATATGGGGGATATTAGTAACTCTTACACAAAGGACAAGGTTGTCAAGCTCCCATTGGTGGAAAATCTAATTAGCACACTTAAAGATAAGATTAAGACTAAATAGAAGGGATAAGGTGAACTCTTATATCCAAGGGGCAAGAAAGATGTGAGGGATAATAGCATGAATTCTAATTTAGCATTATACTTGCAAGTATTCTATCCTTTCATTTCATTTCAAGTTCATTTCTTCTTTTCATCTCCTTCTTTCATTTCTCTCAAGCAAGAACATAGAGTAAGAGCTTAGAGAAGAAAAGAGAGTGAGATTAGCATAGTTCATGCATCCCAAGTTCATCACATACTTTGGTAGATCAAGGAGAGTAGCTACAAGATCAAGGTGAAACCCTAAACCATTTCCTTCTTTCTTACCTTATTTTATTTTCATAGTTTTTGAGAGATTTTATTCTAAGACTCAAGAATCATTAGATCTCCATGCTTCATGTATAGATCTAATCCTCTTGAGTGTTAGAATGGAGATTCAAAAGAAGAAAAGGAACTTATGTTCTTAAAGGGTAAAAACCCTAGCTTTTCTTCACTTGGATCACCCATAACTTGAGATCTACAACTTGGATTTGTGATCCGTCGAAAGGAGGTGCTAGGTACATGATTAGCTAGTAAACCCAAGTGGTAGAACACAAATCCATCAAGTTTTGTAGCCATGAGGGCTGTCCATTTAAGGTCTTAAAACCAAGAAGCTTGTTGTCCTTGTTTTTCTAAAGGTTGTTTCGGCCAGTCATGTATCTTTTAAAAATCTGGAACAAATCACAGAGGTACCTTAAGAAGTTATCTACAAGTAGGAAAAAGAACGAACATGTTTTGATGTGTAGTTTTTGTGTAATGGCTTTTACCGTGAAGGACTCCTAAATATTCATACTCGGATTTCTCACTGTGTGTACCTTGAAACAATATGAAATTTTTACAGTATGTTTATATACATTATGAGAGTGTACCTTGAAACTTTCAAAATTTTCTGATCGAAACTCGATTTATGAAAAATATAACAAGATTCGGAGGTTTTGAGTACTTTAAAAATAGTAAATCATTTTCTAAAATTCCAAGAAAATTTGTAAATTATTGTTGGGTCATATATTGTCCAGATCCAGAAGATAATAATTTTTTAAACTTATTTTCTATTTTTCATAATAATATTATAGTTATGCTTAAAAGAAATGAATGGTTAAATAATGTCATAAATGAGAAAAATAAGATATTAAAGCTTAGGTACTCCTATTATGGTGTAATCTAACCTATGTGAGGTATTTTGGCAATCTATTGTGATAAATAATATTTATGACCTTTTATAGGTAGTAAATGAGTTGTTTAATAAAGGGTAAAACAATTAGAATAAATTGTTTATTCGCCTAATAACTTATTAAAATATTACTATGATAATTGTAATATAAGAATTCGATATTTTTAAGTAAACAAAGAAGTATTAATATTAAAACTTCATGGAAATATTATTGAATGGGTAATAATATTTGTTTTAAGCATTAATAAATGATTAAGATATTATTAAAATGGCTAATAATATTAGATTAAAATATTATTAATGATATGGGAATTAAAATATTATTAAGAGATTAATAATATTAGATCAAAGTATTATTGGATGATTAAAATATTATTAAGATGTTAATAACATTAGTAAACGAATAAAAGTGTTATTAGTGGACTAATAATACCAAGAAGTGAATTAAATATTATCAGGATTGATAATATTAAGTGTCTTATAGGATTTACGATAGTTTATTAACTTATGTATGCTATGTGATTTGCTTAATTGTTAAATAAATAGCATAAGTAAGCGTATCGATATACAACTACGCAGTACTAATTGGTAGATCGACGTTATCAATGTTAGGTTCTTCAAGGCCAATTAGTTAAAGCTAGAATTACTTGTAGCTGAGCAGACAGGCAAGTTCCCTAACTCAAACTCGAGTTATTATTTTCGAAGCATGTTAGTGAATAATTATTGTTGATTATTCACATTTATACTGATTATTGAGATTCGCACATTGTGCAATTAAATTCCTATTCTATTATTATCGAACTGTGAATTAGATTAAAGTTCTTTCAAGCATGAACTATTTATGAGATAGATCTATGCTATTTGTATCAGCTAGATCAATCATGTCTAAATTTGTTGAATCAAAGGTATTTTAAAAGCTGTTCTTATTAAATTGTTATGGTAAGAACTCTTGGCTGAGAAAAGGATAAATTTGATTAAGGCATGATATCAATGCTGGTTTATTAAGTGTTTATGCATAAATCACGGGGTATGAAAGGCTGATCCCCTTGATTACCAAAACTTTTTAAGAGGTCCAGTTTAAATGCTGAGAACCTTGGCAAATGTCTATGGTTATTTCCAACCACTCAGTAATTGAAATTCAATTATTCGAATATTCAACTGTTGACTATTAATTCATGTTTCTTCACAATTCTATACTGTTGTTCAACATTGAAAGTGAAACTTCTTTCTATTCATGATATATCTCCGTTGTGTATAAACTTGCTAAGCAAACTAGTTGCTTACCCTTGCTATATTATGATCTTTATTTCAGCTAAGGCAGAAACGTCTAAAGGGGACAAAGAAAAAAGGAAGGTGCAAGAGTAGTTTCCTGATAAGGCTTATGTACTAGTTTATCTTGAATTGTTATTTGGTTATGTGAACTCCTTAATGGATTAAGTGTACGTTTTAAGTTAAGGTTAAAGAACATTGGGACCATGATTGTAAGACTTTATTACTATTTCGATAAACAATTTATGTTTATTATTCCGCATTAGTTAGAAAGTATGTTGTTGTTGTTGGATATCGTGAGCACCGAATTCGAGGTTAGGAAAACCCGGATTTGGGGGTGTCACAGAACATTTCTTTGAATTGCACCTAAGTGCGATTATTGGTCTAGCACGTTAATATTTATAATCACCATCACATCATTGCACGGGGTGCAAATCATGACCACATTTACTTACTACAACACATTCTTGCACAGGGTGCATTTTATTCCATCAATGGCCCAATTTATTTGATAAGGCGTCATTACTCTATCACAATTCAAGAATTATTAAAATTCACATCTTCATTAATAATATTTCCAAATGGAAAAGCTCATCTCATTTCATCTTAGGAATTTCACGTAACTGATGAAATTCAAACATCAAAATATACATACCTTTGCAATTTAGCAAAACTTGAATATTTAGTATAATTATTAAAGAAATTGTGCACGTTTAGCATCCACACAATATATATAGACATTTCGTAACTTGAAATGTACATCACATAGCCTTCATAAGAAAATTATCATATGAAGTTATAAAACTTGCTCAAATGTAAATATTGAGTAAGTTAGGAAACTTGCCTTATGCGCTGCTTACAACTTACACTATAATGTTCTTCAAATAGCCTATACAATATCATTTATAAAAATATATCAATTAGTCAAATATAGACTTCATATTGGTTTACATACTAAAATAATAACTTTCATTTCATGTTGTTCACGTTTTATAAATTAATAAACACGATAAGTCCAACATCTCTTAGCGTCGCGTCGTTCGAAAACGTTACGACCCTCATCATCATACATACTTATTGATTTATATTAACCTCATTATATATCTTATAATGTTCGTTTCATTTGAATCAAACCACTTTTTAAGTGCATTAACACTTTACGCGGCGTTTCGACATTTATATGTCGCACGCCTAGCTAATTCGCCTCATTCGCACATGTTTAGCATGCTCATACACTTATCCAATTCATCAATGATTAAAGTTAATCATCATTAGAATATATAATATTCATGTATTAAAACTTAGAACATCATTTTACATTGTCAGAAGCATTACACGTGCATACGCGCATGCCCGACACCCTCCGATTGTCTCCAATTACACATCAGTCCTACAAATGGCCAATTTAGGCCTTTCTACAGACCTCAAATCCAAACACTTAAAGAACGAAAGTTGTAGGTCTACTCTTTCTCTTTCCGAAACATCTTGAATCATCAAATTTCGAGTTCGTATGAGAATGTTATGCCCATTTTACTACAAGAGGTCAAAATAGTCCACTCGGGCACGTCTACGCCTGACACGTGTCTGGCGCAGCTGCGCCCAATTTGGCCTTATGAACGGCGCAGCGGCGCCATTCATGCAGCCCAGAATTTGCAAAAATTTGCCAGTCGAAAAAATCTTACCTCTTCTCACTCCGATCTTCATAACTCCTTCTATACACGTTCAAATTGGTCCATTTCGGATTCTATGGACTCCTAAGACATGGGACTACAACATATTAAAAATGCAAAGCTACCCATTGATATTAACATGGCAAAATCTTAGGCCAAATTATCAACTCGCACTCTATTTTTGTGTTCTTCACTAAAATCATCATCAAATCTTCATTTTAACACCTTTTTAATCCATTCCAACTGGGTTAACTTCGTAACCCATGAAACTACAACATCATTACATCAAAAACATTATACCAACATGAAATCTAAGTTCCAAATCCTCTAAAATTCGTCTGAAGGTCCAAAGTCCAAAAATGTTCATTTTCTTCATTCATTAAGCAAAGGTAAGGATTTTCTTGCTTATTTTGTTCCATTTTAGTATTATTAGGAAGGTATTTAAGGTATTAACAACTTCCATAACATCTTAGATTCAACCAACAACAATAAAATATACAAAAATCGAACCCACCATAAAAACTTGAAAAACTAAGAAAACTTGAAAATGGAAGATAAAGGGTTTGAGGTTGGGATTTACCTTTTCATTATAGTTCCTTGGATGATTTGGAGCTTTGCTAGAGCTCCCCTTCTTTTTTTCTCCCGTACTCTTTTTTTCTTCTTTTTTCTTATTTTCTTCTCTTTCTCTCGCTACATCATTCTCTCTCTATATATATCTCTCTCTATTATGCAGCTACAAGGAAAGGCTGAGCAATGGAATGGGAGCGTAAGAGGAGATGATGGCTTCGGGAGGAGGAGGGAGTTCATCACCCGAGCTCTTAATTTTTGGTTTGAGAAAAATGTTTCTCAAATGAGAAACTCAATACATTGAGTTTAGAATTTGGCCAACATAATGTCGGCTCCAACTCATCTCCTCTCATCTGATTGGTTGCTTGTAAAACTTGGCCAATTTTTATTGGTCCAGCTTTAAATGGGTTCCCAAATTGCACTACATACCCGAAAATATACCTGAATACTTTCACTTTTGTACCAAATTTTACTTAATAACTCTACCCAGAATTAAAATGGGTACTCCCCTATATTATTGGGATACGTAAAAATAATAAATACAAGGTTTGTCTATTTATTCGGATAACCCATATTAAACATTTCGGATAAAATTAAATCCCGAATAATGCTCAAATAAAATTTTTGACGCTTCGAAAAAAATTTCTTTCGACACGCATCTTAACGAAATTAATAGAAATCGAAAAAGACGTAAAAATATTCGGGCGTGAATAGTGTCTCAGGAAACGTCCCCCGTAAATAGTGATTTTGCAATTTTTCGCGAAATCAATTATTCATTCCTACGGTTCAACAACGCATAAAAATTCATACATTCACATCTTTCAGGTTATAAAATAACCTTAATACACCTCACATAAAAATAATATTTTAATATATTCCATAATATTAATAAACCCAAATTACAAAGGTGCTCTCGATTCCCGATCGTTACATCTTCATCTTTTTCCTTCTATACCATTATACGCTTCGTCAGTTAGTTCATACTAATTAAATTAATTAGCTTTGGCTAACTATTAGACCTCATCTCATCACTTAATCTATAATAAATATATAATACACATATATTTATTCACTTATCACATAACTCACGTAAATATATACGTAACACACACACACACACACACACATATATATATATATATATATATATTACATTCAACCCTCTACACCTCATAATAAGAATTTTATTTATTAAATTCTTATTATAATTATCCTTCTTGAAAAATTTGGGTTGTTACATTCTTCCCCTCTTATAAGGATTTCGTCCTCGGAATCACCGAAATATCCTTACCCGGTCCGCGTAAACCTTCTTTGGAAATTTTATCGTTGAATTATTTCAACGTATTCCTATAATATAGGTGTTACATTACCTATTTATCTCATCTTCCTCTCAATTCTTGTAGGTTCTATTCCATAACCTTTACTAAACTCAATTGTATTCTTAGTATTATCCTCTCCTTAACCCATCAATTTTCTTTATGGAATTCATCCCTTCTACTTATCTCATTTCCAGAATTATGGAACATCTTGGAGGAATCTTCACAATTGCTCAATAATTGCAAAATAGTTTCATATTTTTGAAACGACATACTGAGGGGTCATCAAGACCTTGAACAATGCTTAAAAACCATCTGAATATTTGTCAATCGCAAGGACGGAAAATACTCTACAATAGGTGATCAGTCTATCGTACATCATTCTACTGAAACGTCTATATGCGTTTCTTTATCACCCGACAGGGTCAATCGGTATTACCGACCAAAAAATTTCCCAATATTAAGATTGTTCACCTCAGTTCTACCATACGAGTCCGCACCAAAATAATTTGGTTTGGAAAAAGCATTCTCAAAGGATTCTTGCATTTCATAACATTTTTAACATTCGTCTAGCCGAATCAAATAGCTTAGACTTACATCAACAGTTCGGACATCAATCAAAATATTTTAGCCAGTTCAACTGGCATACTTTTTCATACTTTAAAGAAAACAAAGATCATTTTATGACTTTTTCATACTACATCATACCATAGTGGGCTGACTATCCTATGATCACATCCAACACTAGGTTAATCTGCATTGATGACTCCATCGCTTATCATTTCTACACCATGATCCATGATGCATATGTTCACATAAAATACATTTTGATATTTTCAAATTATCTTTGTCTAGACGGAACTATTAGCATAGACATATGAATAATAGCACTTTTAAAAATTATTGGTCCAATAATCTGGCCCCATACATTTTTTGAAGACACAAAGGCGCAATCATCAACACGAAGTCAATAAACTTCGAAGTTTAGCATAGCTAGAAGATTTGGAATATACATGTCTCCTCATCAACTTCAATTTCTTCCATTGCTCCACTATTTAATAATCATATCTATTTCTAACATCATCAATGCTCATCATATTGAGAATCCGCAATTGTCACTCTACAACCTTCCTATACCCCAATATAGTTCATCAAACTTACCACACCTTATGAGTTCAAGAACTTGCCACAATAATATGAGTTTAGGAACTTGTCCTAGCAATACGTAGTCCAAGAACAAATCAAAGATTGTCCATACGCTTAGGGGCTCAAAACATACCATACGATTATGAGTCATAAACTTACCATAAGCATGAGCTTCAAGAACTCGCACCTAATCTTATTATTCTCTAACTATCAAATATAGATATGAGAAAAGAATCACCTTCTCATCATACATATACTAATAAAGCAATACCAACATTTTAACAATTATCAATGTGATAAACTAGGTAGTCATTAAACCAAGCACAAAACCCCTGTTCATACAAAGGCTTGTACAACTCAACCATCACACGAGTCCTCAATTGAAATTCCACAAAATTCTAGTCTTCTCATTGCTCAACGAATTTTCTTTAATCTGTATTTATCATCTCTAACTCTTCTTGAGTTTTCATCGTACTAGTTCATCGTGCCTTCTCTTTATAGCGTCAGCTATAACTTTCTAATCATTCAACAGACTATCTGTCATTTCATAACTGAATCCGATCACGTCGTGATCTTATTCTACAATCGTTTTACATTACGATCTTCCTTACCCTATGATCGTTTTATCCTACGATCTTCCTTACCCTATGATCGTTTCATCCTACGATTTTCTTTACTCTTCTATCTAATCATGTTATATGATTTTTATATCTCTACATCTTATAGACCTCGTCTATTCATCAATACTTGTCATCTTTATTATTGGAGTCGGGTAACTCCTGATTCTCATCTTTTCTAACTCTTAAAGACACTTCTTTGAATCTTCTCATATATATCTTAATTCCTTTCTTTAGGAATCTTCTAAATTTATTCCTTATTGCTCAAACTCTATATGAGTTTATCTTTTTACCATCTTCATTATCCTCTCTACGGTTATAGCCTAAGGTGCTCTTCCCTAAGGTTTACAACCTATCAACTCTGATACCAACTATAACGCCCCCGAAATTCGAGTCTTGCCTTTAAACCTGATCCCGGCGCGTCATGGTACTACCCATACAACATACTCTTACTACATAAATGTAATTATAATATTATTACAACATGTCCTCATCTAATCCCAGGTACGAAGACATTTACTAATACATCATCTACTATTCAATACAATATCAGTAAAATCATATAATACATCATAAGTTTTAGTCCTTCAACTTTAACAATTACTAACTATTATCTTCTTCTTACACTCCTGGTCCTTCAGCTCTAGCTGCAAAAGTTAGAATTTTTGCAAGAGTGAGCATTTAATTGCTCAGCAAGTATAAGCAGTTGAATAAACAACATCATACACTACTAGAAATTTGACCTATATCGATGAGATATAGCGACGGTCGGGACAGAATCGTCGCTATAGGGGTTTATAGCAACGGTCAAGGGATGGCCGTCGGTATATTCTTTTGAAGATGGTCTATACCGAGGATCCTACTATGGTCATCGGTATAGAGCTTTTTTGGGGCTGGCGCGCAAAATTCCCTCCCCAGTTTCCCCCAAATCAGTACTAACATTATTTCCCCCAAAATTATTTTCTCTCAATTCCCTCCCCGGTTTCCCCCAAATCAATTCCTTCTCTCAGTCGCTCTTTCTCTCAATTCCCTTCGAATCACCCCTTCTCACCCATTCTCAGTCACTCTCTCTCCTCTCCTCCTCACACATTCTCAGTTAAATCAGCCTTTTCAGGATCGTTCCTCACCCTTTCTCTCTCATTTCTCACCCGTTCTCAGTCGAACATTCCCTTCCGGTCGAATTGGCCCTCCGGTCATTCTTTCTCATTTGGTCGTGTTTGCGTCGCCGACAAGAGTCCATCCGGTAGTGAATCGTACGGCTGGAGGTCATTCCCTATTTCCCTCTATTTTTCTCGCTCATTAGGCGACTGTATTGATTGTACATGAATGCTAAAGATATGGATTTATTGTTTGGGTTAATTGCTAATGTTCAATGATACTTGCATATCATCTAATCCCAAATCCCTAGTTTGTGGATGGGGGAGGGGCTTACTGAAGTTTTAAAATGCATGGTTTGATTTTATGTTGGTTTGGAAAAGGAAAAAAATCAGTTTTGCATATGGATTTGTTTTAGAAAATACTTCAAATCAACAATTGATTTCTGATGTTGGGTTCAAATTGAGTAATTGTTTTAGTTTGTCTGTCAGTCTGTATTTTGAAAATGATTTGTTTGGTAGATTAGATATAATAGATGATCATTTGGGTGGTTCACAGTGTTTATGTGGTGATAATGGTCTTATCCTTGCTGATGTATGTTTGTTTAATACTTTGATTCTACTTGATATCATGTTTAATGTACTGTTTAAGTGCATGAAGAAGAAGTTTGATGAATATCCCAATCTTCGCGGCTAAACGTGAGATATGTATCCGGTAACAGATGTTGTTATGATCATCATAATACTTAAGTTTGCTCTGTTTATTAGCTGCTTTAAAAATCAAATTTATCAGTTTGTTTGTGCACATTAGAGAGCTAAGGAGAGAGAGCTTAATTGCCCATTCTCTTTCTGGATACTTTGTAGTAACAACTACCTATTGGGTTGTAGTTTCCGTAGAAATTGCTTGTGTGATTGATTAATCTCACATCTTAAAACCACTGATTTTGGCTTCTCTGTCTTCTACAAGCCAAGTTGCTAATCTTGCACTGAATCTTCAAATTAATTGTTTCTTGATTATGGATTTGGGTATTTATGACTAGTTTTCTATATCATTTGGTACTCATTTTTCTCCCTATAATACCATGATGAATCTAATTCATTTTCTTTTTTGGGTTTAGTCTCATTTTTCTTTGTATGATTCTTCATTACTTTCTTCTCAGTTGATGATCCTAG
Organism: Aralia elata; assembly: GCA_034770075.1. Lineage (NCBI taxonomy): Eukaryota > Viridiplantae > Streptophyta > Magnoliopsida > Apiales > Araliaceae > Aralia > Aralia elata. The sequence goes on along the minus strand of CM068386.1, from coordinate 16,840,049 downwards.
TATTTTGTTTTTCTTATAAGTTGTTGTATCTTATTTGTGAGTTGGATGATCCCAATTTTGTTTTGCTTCATTTGGGAGATAAGATTTGGAATTGGATTTTCTGTCATCTAGAGCATGATTCCTTCTTGGTCACTTTAGTTTAGTAGTTTTGATAAATTTAATCAAATTGTATTGATTTGTGTGACTTATTTGTGATACGGGTTTTTCCTGAGAGTTTATATTTCAATTGGAAATGAAGCCTTTGCCTTACTGATTGACTAATGCTTGGAATTGTGGATGTGGTACTAGGAGGCTCTATTATATGGACATTAATCCCACGTTTTATGTGCTACATATGGTAAGGGATACATGCTACTTTTAGGATGTAGAGCTACAAGTGTATGGAAGAGAGAAACCTTTTTGCAAACACTTCAGTTTTGGTGCTTTTGGAGTTACTCCGGCGAAGTCCTTCATAAAATTTTTGGGAGATATATTTCTTCTGGGGTTTAGCGTTTATGGCCCTTTATACTCTTGTAATAAAGTAGTGGCGGTGCACCCCCTTTTTCTGTAATTGCGAATGAACACTGTTTCATATGGCTGTTAATTCAATTTTCTGCCAGTTGAGATTCTGGGCTTCTTTTCTTCCTGCTAAATATGTTTCCCTTTTTGTTTTCCTTTTCAGTTTTCTGTCCTTTTTTTTTTCTTTCTCGTTTTCTTGAAGTGAAGTTGTTGTTGTTTGTGTGAAAATTGTGAGCTCTGTGATACTTCTCAGCAATGAACATACTTTGTAATTTATTATACATTTGTTTACTGCATGATTTTCCATTTGTTCTTTTATTTTTTATTTTGTTTCAATCTCTATTCGTTACTCACATCATATCTTAATAGGAGCCTTGTCTTTCCTTTGTAGTTATTATCTCTGTTAATATCTGATGCTTCAAATACTTGTCAATAAAATTAAAATAAGCTTATGTTTCATATGCAAAAATTTATAAAAGAGAATGTATTTTTTTCCAGGCTTTTAAATTGTATGATGGTATAGATGTTGCAGTTGCATGTCTATTGCCTTTTAACTCTTCAAACCATAAGAGGTTTATCTTATAGATAGTCAATCTATTGACTTTGGTACACAAAAACCCCAGTTACTTCATCTTTTTCATAATCATCGTGGTATACTACTGTTATCTTTGTCATCTTGTTATATATAAGCTTGTAAACTTGAAATCATTTTTGAAAATGTACTGGAATTCATCAAATCTAACTAGAAAAAAAAACCTTTTTCTAACGTTTGAATTGTGCTGATGAAAGGAGACTTTGGTTAATATTTTTTACTCAAACTTAAGCACCTTGGGTTGTCTTTGCATATCTTATGCTTTTTTAAGGAATGTCTACTTCAATTGGTTCCTGTCAGACTCAGAGTATCAGGAGGAAGCCTAGTTACTGTACTTGAATCTGTCTCTCTCTCTTTCTCCCCTCCTTTTGGGTTCACATCCGGTAACGTTCTAGTACGAATATCTTATCTTTATATTAAAAGAAATATATCTAGAGGTGGCTATGCATACTATAAATTGCATGTTATTCATGCTTCAATAAACTCGCAAACCTTACTGAAATTTCTGTGGAATTAAAGTTTTTGCTGGTGCAATTTCTATATATGTTTGTCTTGTTGCCAAACATTTTTGGTTAGTGATATAAAATTGTTGGTTGTCATTTCCTTATGATGAATTTTTCTCTTCCATTTTACGTAGGTGAAACATTTTGCGATGTAGTTGGGAGTCCTTATTATGTTGCCCCAAAAGTTTTACAAAAGCATTATGGACCAGAATCAGATGTATGGAGTGCAGGAGTTATTTTGTATATCTTATAAGTGGCGTTCCCCCTTTTTGGGCAGGTAACTCTGTAGTTGGTTTTTGTATCTAATATATTAAGGATGGAGTTTTATTGGTTACTCTACAATGACTGCTAACTTTTTTGTACCCCTTGGTTACTTCAGAAACTGAGATGGGGATCTTTAGACAGATATTACAAGCGAAAATAATTAATGTTTAAAGAATTATGTATGTTGCAGTCAGTTATTCATTAGACATTTTGTTGTGCAATGCATTTTTTAGGTTGCTTTAATGGCTTCTAATAGAGCGTCCAGATCTCGTGCTAGCTGTTCCAATGACCCAAAAATTAATGAACATGATGATAATGAGATCCATGCCGATGAACCTCATGCAGAGGAGGAAACTATTCATGAGAATGCTGAAGGTATCATTTCATCTTCCATAGATGCCCTTTGTTCCAGTACCTTCAGTTGCTAATTTGTGAATATTGTTCAAAGGAAGCATTTCTTTGTTTTCATTCCTATATATCTTACACAACACTATATATCTTTGGGTCACACTGCTCATGGAGGTACAATAATTCCCTAGCTGCGTGCTTGCTTGCTAACTTTCCCCATGTTTGCATTTAGCAATAAGACTCTGTCTCACTTTTTTATATATAGAAGAAGGTGATGATGATACTGCAATTATATCTAGTAGTACAGATAAGTTTGCAATCCAAAATCAACTTTTTTATATATACAGCTGCTGGTCACTATCATGCATATAGTCCATGAGATACTCAAGGAATGGGAAAAATCTACATAGGTATAAGAGAGAAGACTGTTATATAGATCATCTTCTAATGCTACAAATAATTCATCTACTCGGAGTACTTTGTAACTTTCAAATTAATAATTTGAATCAACTTAAAATATGCATGTCCCATATCAGCAAGTTTATCAGTTCCTCTCCCAATGGATATAATTAAATAGGATCTTGATTAAAAGTTCACTTCTATAATTCTGTAAATAGAATGGGAAAGGGAGAGAGTACAAACATGTGTATGCATGTTTAAGTACTTGACTGGATGTATTCCACTTGAACCACAAATGCAATTTCTACTTGATTTATGAATTTTATTTTTACTATTCAGTTTATGATGGCCAAGTTCCAATGAGGCAATGAAGGCTCACTGATACACAATTCTATTTCCGGACAATTGTTTATGCAATGAACTGACACTACAATTTAGAACTTTCTATCCTTTAAATATTGAATGCTGCCATTCTGTATGATTTTTGCATTTTCAGTGTTGTTTAGTTCATATATCTTGATTCTCTCTATTCTTAGGTTCTCGACCTAAGAGGAAGCGTGGACCAACGATGGGAGCAAACTTATGGTCATATACCAATGCACCCAAGAAAGTAATTTACAATATAAATAGTCAACCTGATGGTGGAGACGCCAATAAGTTGACAACCTTTCTAGGGTGTCTTGCTCGGAATGGAGAATTTTTTCCAATAAGTTGTGATGACCCGAATTTTCAGAAAAATATTAAAATTCTTATTTGGTGATATGATAAGTGATATGTGATGCATAAGTGAATATATGCTATGCAATATGTGATTTTTTGTGAATAATAAAGATATTATCATTATATATTTATTATTTCATGAAAATAATTTGTAGAATCAATTTATTAAGAAGAAATGAGATGGGTAAAATTTATGATGAAGGAAATTATTAAAATAATTTATAATATTAAATTGTTTTAATATAGTAAACTGGTGGTGTTAGATAGATTTAATAACCTCCATTTAATTGGGTGAAATGTATGCATTTTTTTAATATAGTGAGTATATTATTATATTTGCTATAGTTAAATAAATTGTAAGTAAGCAATTTATAAAAGAAAAGAAAATAGTTGGATTATTATATATTTGTTTTTAAAAAAAAATAATAAGTTAATATTAAAATAATTTATATAATTATTTTAATATGGTGAGATTAGTCATTGAATTTATGTATACTAAATTAATGTATACATTGGTGGTTTAAAATAATTTACGATATTAAATTATTTTAATTATCTCATTAAATAAATTATTTTTATTTAATGCATAACTTCCATTTTTATAGAAAATATTTTTGGTGTAATATTGAATTTATTACGCGATAAGTACGGAGGGGTATGTAATATATATTATATATAATATATTTATGTGATGGCCTAATATATTATATTATGCCAAACGAATATAAATTAAATATGAAATGATGTAATTAGTTCATTATTTAGAAATTGGTAGATTAAAATATTAGTTTTGATTATTTAATAAAGAAAGATATTTATTGATAATGAGAATTATGTTACTATAATGTAGCATATAATAGTATAATATTTATTATTATACTAAAGTGATGTGAATAAAAATATGAAATTAGTAACCAATATGTTCGAATATTGGTGTTAAAATTAGTAAAGTTAACTAATATTTAATTTATGATTAAATATATATGAGTTAAACAAATTGTTTTAAAAACAATTTATAGAAAGGAAAAAGAAATGATTGTATATATTATTATATATAAATATATTCAGTGTATTAAATAACTTGTTTAAAAACAATTTATGGAAAGAAGCAGAAAAATTTAAATATAAAATTTAATGAGCCATTTAAATAAGTAAAGGAGTAAATATTAATTGATTCATTCCATTATAAGAGTTTATTTTAATTATGAAATTTAATTTCATAATTAGTGAAGAAATTTTTATACATATTATAAATGTATAATTATCCAATTTTGATTAATAATTGGATTACATGTAATTAATGTGATGAAGTTATAATGGATGTAATGTAATACAAGCATTACGTACATATGTAATAGAAATGTTAAATGAATAAGGTAAGGTATTATATGTATAAAACATATATATGTATGATATATGTGTTGGAACTTAAAGTTAAGACTTAAAGAAACCAAATGAGTGTTGAGTCATTTAGTCAAGTAGGAGGTGTCAAGCTAACAAATTATCAGTAGGACACTACGCTATTCAAGCAAGCATGAGCTGTGATCCCTTTTGCTCATTATTCATTCTTTGGCCCTTCTATTCCGTCCAAGAGTAAGAAAGAAAATAGACCAGCCTGACCATTCCATTTCCATCCGTTCCAAACGAAGGAAAGAAGAAGGAAAATTTTGTTAACTCTCAAACTTTTGTCAAAAAAAAAATTCTGGGTTTCGGCAAATGCTATTAAATTCATTAAGAAGATAAAGTTATAATCCGAATTGGGAAAGATTAAGAGCAGAAAGAAGATGAATGTATCCATTATCAAGCTAGGATTCAAGGAATTTATTACATAAAAGGTAAACTATATATTCATGTTATGTTTATAAAAAAAAAAAGTAAATAGAATATGAATGAACATTGATGTAATTGAACTATTTGGCTGTGAATTAGTATAAGGAAGATGTTATTCAGGTTATATGGAGTGATAAGGGTGGAATGTTTAGGCTAGACTCACATGTAAACACTTGTAAAATTTGCTTTTAAAAACTGTGCATATAGTATGCTCGAGAGAATGCCTCTAAGAGGCTGTCAAACTTAGAATGGAGAATTACTCCATGTTGTAAGCAAGATGACATACATATATATTATATGATGTAAATCAAGTGGCTTAGATGAATCAAGTTGAGTTGGAAAGAAAATTTATGTGAAATGAAGTAAATTGGTTCGGTTGAAAATCTGATGCACCAGGGCAGTTTCGAGCCCTTGAAAATATAACTTAAACTGTTCTTTTGGGCAGGGTTATATTTTTATAAAATAGTCTGTAGTACCAAGTATAACATATTTGAATTTGGTACCAATCGAATGTGTAGATGTCGAGATATAAAATTGAGAAATAGGCTGCCTGACTAGTCAAATTGCAGCAGCTGGGCGAGCGCGCGTGCTGGCTGCCAGCTGCGCTGCGACGTGCCTTGGCGTTTCAATTTCGTTTTCATTTGATTTGAGACGCGATGAAGATAAATTATTAAAAACTTATAAAAATTAAAATATTATGTATAACTAATATATAATATTTTAATAAATCTAATAAATTTAATAAAGTTTGTTTAAGTTAAATATCATAAATATGACGAAATTGAGCTATGTAATGATTCTAATTACATTACATAAGCATACGCGAGATATTATCAACGTAAACAACCTTTGAATTGAATTAATTAACCTATATAATGGTTGGTTAATAATTTGGGGATTTTATTGATATGTTCAAGTTTTGGTTAAACTAAAGAATGCATTGTGTATAAGCTATGTAATAAGCTTACATAAGCAATACAAGGGATATTTACGAACAAATGAGTTGTATTGGATATAATTGTTACTAGTTTAAGTTAAATTCATGAGATATGAATATGTTGAACTATGTTGAACTATATATTAATCATATGTACATTACATAGGTGCTATACAAGGTATTATTGCTTCAAGTGCGCGATCACAAGTAAAGTCGGTAACGTTTCGCAGTAAAGGCAAGTCTTTCAGTTCTTTTGTGTTATATGAATTTGATATTGAGTATATGTAATCTTTATCGTGTTGTGAATGAAATCTTCAGAAGCATGTTAAATTCCATACTATGTTCTCTGAATTATGAAAGTCAAATTATGACTAAGTTGATTGAGTTATGGAACTCAATTTATATGTGATATGTGATATATTAAGCATATGAAATCGCATTGTTTGAAGTTATAATGCATGTATGATATGCATAATAGAATGATTATGATGTATGAACTGAGCGTGAAATTCTATGCTACGTGAAGCATGAAAACTATTGGATTTGCTGAGCTGTCGAGCTCAATCTTGCAAAAATAAACTTTTTGCAGGTTAATGATATGATGGCATATTTCTGATTATCTGGACGATAAAGATTAGAAGACGTGCAAAGGATAAAATTTTCTGGAAATAGAAGTTGTATAGAACTATATTCATAGTTTTGATATATGTAATTGATAGATGTGTAAATTTATGTGATATTCTTATATGTAATTGATAGATGTGTAAATTTATGTGATATTCAATAAATAAAGAATATATGTTGTGATGATTGCTTTGTAATATAAAGTTTTATGGTGATAATACAATATAAGAAAGATTCGTATTGAGGATTGAGTTAAATATACTCATGACTACTCTGATGAGATGAATCATAACAAAGTAAATATGATTCTAAAATATAGATAATCGTAAAGGTTGCGATTCAGAGAACGAAAGAAAGAAATAAAGAAAGAAAGATATAAAAGTTTTGAATTATCCGTATTTTCAGCTATTATTTCATCTTAGTATGATGTAAAGTGGAATTAAGATAGTATTAAAACGCACAAGGTCGGGAATAGAGTTAGTCCCGATTTTGGGGTCGTTACATAAGTACTCCAACATGGTCCAATACGACAGAGGCTAACATGAAAAGGGCTTGGGATAAAATCCAGGTTATTAATCATTGAATTTTATAAAATTTGACGTTAAGCACTTTGAAGGTAAATTAATATATGCGTAAATTTGTTTGTTGTAGAAACGGTTTACCACAGATCACCCCAATGCTAAAAGAAAATTGATGGCTATCATGAACAATAGGTGGAGAGATTGAAAGTCTAACTTAAAGACTAATAATTTTGTGCTTGGTGACCGTGCCACATCTATAGCGAATACTATCAACAATGATCGAGTAAATCCTAATCAATAGGCTGCGTTGGTTGATTATTGGCTAACTGATAACGCAGAGGTTGTGTTTATTCTTATTTTATGTATTATCACTTCTTAGTTATTGTTATATATTATTCTTAATTTATAAATTTATGCAATACAGAAAATAGCAACAAAAATAGTGAGAATCGAAAAAAATTATTGGTAGGTCATACTTTGGGCACTAAATCAACTCCGAAAAGAAGCATGAATTGGTAATATTTGATGTTATTTCAATATTTTTTGTCTTTAATCATGTTTCAGACTTCTATGAATAGAGTATTTCCTGAATTATGTATTATTGTGTGTTTTATTTATAGTACCAAATAAATAATAAAGAGATGGATCGAGTCAATATGTATATAGCGTCCCACACTCGAAGTGAAAAGTCAATTCTACTGGGAGCATCCTCGAATGTGGTATGTATTTATCAATCCTCGAATGTGTTTTGATATATTTGAAACATATATGATAGTACTTTCATAGTAAACTGGTATATGGTCGATTATGTTTAAAGTCATTGCCTATACACAATATACTACCTTAATGTAAACTAGTATATGGTCTTTTTCGTAGCTAGAAAGATTGTGGTTTCTGTTGTGGTTGAAAATGTTGGATTTTTCATCTGTACTCCTATTTTTTTATGGAATTTATCTTTTTCTCTATTGGTTGTTCCATATCAATCAGCATCACAGATGAAATTGCTTCAATTGTATAAGTTCTCTACGGTTTGTTCACATGGAAAAAAGTTAGTTCAATAATTTTTCCCATTTCATGTCTCAAACGTTGCAACTTGACCATGATAGTATTGTCACTGCCATTCTCTAAGTTCTCTAAGTTCGTTGTTGTGTGTTCATCTTGTAGTTTCCATATATCAAATATTTGTGAGATGTTCTTTTTACAAGGGCAGATGCAGAAGAGAAGACTATAATGTTATATATGTATATATGGATTCTCTTTTGTTTTTTTAAAAAAAAACTTAAAATATCAGCACCAATGGGATTTGAGGTGTTGTACTCTTCTAGATGCTCAGTGCTCCTCAAATTCCTTAAAATATCTGTGTGTATATGTGTATGTATGTATTGGTCTGTGTGTGTGAGAGAGAGATAGCTTTGTGGCTTTTTTTCCCGAGAAAACTTATTAGACTTCTATCTCGTGGGACATAGATATTATCAACTAAACTTATAGCTCAATTTATTTAATTGAATATCTCATCTAAAACCTCTGCAAAGTTGAATGTTAAAAAATCCATCAATTATGTCCACCTTTTTACATGTCGTGCAGTAACTTAGATCCAAATAATAGAGTTTATTTCATTATATGTGCAGTAACCTTTTTACGGTTTGTTCACATGGAAAAAAGTTAGTTCAATACAATACGAAACTTATATTGGCTGTATTGAAAATTGTATTATAGACCCTTTCTGAAGCTAACAAAGCTATAATTTCATTTATATGTATATTTTGTCTTGTATTTTTTTCACAGGAAAAAATTATTGAGTTAAAGGAGACTCAGGAGGCGGCTGGCGGAAGCAGTTCTGCACAATCTACTGGACGAAATGATATCCTTCCACAGGTGCTTGGGCCGGAGCGACATAGTAGACTTCGACAAGGTGGAGTTGGTGCTACAGCTACAAACACTTGGGGGCCTTGTGACACAAATAATGATGCACATCGTGAGAATCAAGAATTGAAAGTTGAGTTGAAAGTGGTGCGGGACAAAGGAGATGACACTGCAAGGAAAGTAGATGAATTGCAATCGATCATTGTAGACTTGCTCAAGAAATCGTCAGTTCCGAATGCTCATTCCAACAATCAGGTGTTGCTTTTTCACTCTCACTTATAGTTAAAATTGTTGCTCTCTCACTCACTTTGTATGGATTAACAAGTTCATTTGGTAATTAATTTGTAGGATCGATCGACAGAAGGAGATAATGATGATATTACTGGATCGAATAATCCTATAGAGGACCTTTGACATGTGTCTTGTGTTGCTGGAAATATGTTATTTATGCTACTGGCTATGTACTGTTTTGATGGTATAATAACGCTGTTTTGGATAATTATGTATATGTAGGTGACGTTATACTTTAATTCGTAATTTTTAATGATAAGCTTTTTTTGTTTTGTTCTTTTAGTTGTAAATGTTGTATTCAGATTGTATGGTATGGTTTGACTGTAACTATGCTTCTTGATGGGTAAAAGAAATAAAGAAATATTGCAGAATAGTGACAGCTGATATTTAAAAAAAAATCTGGAAATGATATAGCGACAGTCGGGGCCGTCGCTATAACACGAAAACATGTGCGCCAAAAATTCATATTGCGACGGTCGGAACCGTCGCTATAGAATCCAGCTATTCGTGCCATTAATTCCATATAGTGACGGTCCAAACCGTTGCTATAGCACCCACACATTCGCGCCAAAAACTCTATAGCGACGGTCGTGACCGTCGCTAATTATATATGCTGATCGTCGGTAAAAATCTACAAGCGCGTTTTTGTGTGTTTTTTAGCGACAGTCGGACCGTTGCTATAGATATGTCTGACCGTCGCTATAGGTTTTAGCGACGGTCGCTGACCGTCGCAATAGCCTATAACGACGGTCTTTTGGCCTATAGCAACGGCCGTCGATCGTCACTATAGGGCGATTTTCTAGTAGTGATAAGAATGGAATAACATTTGACTGAAATCATCAACAATTGAACAATAATTGTGAAGTCATGCGAATAAACAGGAATAACTTAGATTCCTTATCATCTAACATTGGTAACATCATCCAAACCATCACCATATGTAAAAACAATTAACATCAACCTGTTTCTCATCATAGTTCTTGATTTTTAGGACTTAACATATTAAACGGTTCAATTAAAGAACATTTCTTTGAATTGCACCTAAGTGCGATTATTGGTCTAGCACGTTAATATTTATAATCACCATCACATCATTACACGGAGTGCAAATCATGACCACATTTACTTACTATAACACATTCTTGTACGGGGTGCATTTTATACCATCAATTGCCCAATTTATTTGATAAGGCGTCATTACTCTATCACAATTCAAGAATTATTACAATTCACATCTTCATTAATAATATTTCCGAATGGAAAAGCTCATCTCATCTCATCTTAGGAATTTCACGTAACTGATGAAATTTAAACATCAAAATATACATACCTTTGCAATTTAGCAAAACTTGAACATCTAGTACACTTATTAAAGAAATTGTGCACGTTTAGCATCCACACAATATATATAGACATTTCGTAACTTGAACTTTACATCACATAGCCTTCATAAGAAAATTATCATATGAAGTTAGAAAACTTGCTCAAATGTAAATATTGAGTAAGTTAGGAAACTTGCCTTATGCGCTGCTTACAACTTACGCTATAATGTTCTTCAAATAGCCTACACAATATCATTTATAAAAACATACCAATTAGCCAAATATAGACTTCATATTGGTTTACATACTAAAATAATAACTTTCATTTCATGTTATTCGCGTTTTATAAATTAATAAACGCGATAAGTCCAACATCTCTTAGCGTCGCGTTGTTCGGAAATGTGACGACCCTCATCATCATACATACTTATTGGTTTATATTAATCTCATTACATATCTTATAATGTTCGTTTCATTTGAATCAAAATACTTTTTAAGTGCATTAACACTTTACGTGGCGTTTCGACGTTTCTATGTCACGCGCCTAGCTAATTCACCTTCTGCGCTGTGCTTAACATGCTCATACACTTATCCAATTCATCAATGATTAAAGTTAATCATCATTAGAATATATAATATTCAAGTTTTAAAACTTAGAACATCATTTTACATTGTCGAAAGCATTACACGTGCATACGCGCATGCCCGACACCCTCTGATTGCCTCCAATTACATATCAGTCCTACAAATAGCCAATATAGGCCTTTCTACAGACCTCAAATTCAAAAACTTAAATAACGAAAGTTGTAGGTCTACTCTTCCTCTTTTCGGAACATCTTGAATCATCAGATTTCGAGTTCGTATGAGCAAGTTATGCCCATTTTACAACAAGAGGTCAAAATAGTCCACTCGGGCACGTTTGTGCCTGACACGTGTCCGGCGCAGCTGCGCCCAATTTGGCCTTATGAACGGCGTAGCTGCGCCATTCATGCAGCCCAGAATTTGCAGAAATTCGCCAGTCGCAAAAATCTGACCTCTTCTCACTCGTATTCTATGGACTCCTAAGACATGGAGCTACAACATATTAAAAATGCAGAGCTACCCATTAACAATAACATGACCAAGTCTTAGGCCAAAATATCAACTCACACTCTATTTTTGTGTTCTTGGTATTCTTCACTAAAATCATCATCAAATCTTCGTTTGAACACCTTTTTAATCCATTCCAACTGGGTTAACTTTGTAACCCATCGAACTACAACATCATTACATCAAAAATATTATACCAACACGGAATCTAAGTTCCAAATCCTCTAAAATTCGTTCGAAGGTCCAAAGTCTAAAAATGTTCATGTTCTTCATCCATTAAGCAAAGGTAAGGATTTTCTTGCTTATTTTGTTCCATTTTAGTGTTATTAGGAAGGTATTTAAGGTATTAACAACGTCTATAACATCTTAGATTCAACCAACAACAACACAATATACAGAAATTGAACCCACCATAAAAACTTGAAAAACTAAGAAAACTTGAAAATGGAAGAGAAATGGTTTGAGGTTAGGATTTACCTCTCCATTCTAGTTCCTTGGATGATCTGGGGCTTTGCTAGAGCTCCCCTTCTTTTTTCTTGCTTTCCTTTCTCTTCTCTTCTCTTCTCCTTCTTCATTTTCTCCAGTACTCTTTTTCTTCTTCTTTTTTCTTATTTTCTTCTCTTTCTCTCTCTACATCATTCTCTCTCTATATATCTCTCTCTATTCTGCAGCTACACGGAAAGGCTGAGTAATAGAACGGGAGAGTAAGTGGAGATGATGGCTTCGGGAGGAGGAGGGAGTTCATCACCCGAGCTCTTGATTTTTGGTTTGAGAAAAATGTTTCTCAAATGAGAAACTCAATGCATTGAGTTTAGAATTTGGCCAACATAATGTCGGCGCCAACTCATCTCCTCTCATCCGATTGGTTGCTTGTAAAACTTGGCCAATTTTTATTGGTCCAGGTTTTAAATGGGTTCCTAAATTGCACTACATACCCAAAAATATACCCGAATACTCTCACTTTTGTACCAAATTTTGCTTAATAACTCTACCCAGAATTAAAATGGGTACTCCCATAAATTATTGGGATACATAAAAATAATAAATACAGGGTTTGTCCATTTATTCGGATAACCCATATTAAACATTTTGGATATAATTAAATCACGAATAATGCTCAAATAAAATTTTTGACGCATGGAAAAAATTTTCTTTCGACACGCGTATTGACGAAATTAATAGAAATCGAAAAAGACGTAAAAATATTCGGGCATGAATAGTGTCTCAGGAAACGTGCCCCGTAAATAGTGATTTTGCGATTTTTTCGCGAAATCAATTATTCACTCATACGGTTCAACAACGCATAAAAATTCATACATTCACATCTTCCAGGTTATAAAATAACCTTAAAACACCTCACATAAAAATAATATTTTAATATATTCCATAATATTAATAAACTCAAATTACAAGGGTGCTCTCGATTCGCGATCGTTACATCTTCATCCTTTTCCTTCTATACCATTATACGCTTCGTAAGTTAGTCCATACTAATTAAATTAATTAGCTTTGGCTAACTATTAGATCTCATCTCATCACTTAATCTATAATAAATATATAATACACATATATTTATTCACTTATCACATAACTCACGTAAATATATACATGACACACATATATATATTACATTCAACCCTCTACACCTCATAATAAGAATTTTATTTATTAAATTCTTATTATAATTATCCTTCTTGGAAAATTCGGGTTGTTATACTCAAACTGATGGGCAAACTAAGTCGCAAAATCGAACTTTGAGGAACCTAATTTGATGTATATGTGGAGAGAAGCCACGACAATGGGATTTCACTTTAGCACAGGCAGAGTTTGCTTATAGCAGTGTCGAACATAGCGCTACAAGGAAGTCTCCATTTTCTATTGTTTATACTAAATATCCTTACCATACTCTTGATTTGGTTAGTTTACCTAAGGGACCTGGCGTGAGCGACGCAACTACCAACATGGCGAATGAAGTCCGAGCTATATATGCATGCAGAGGTGAAGCAAAAGATTGAACAAGCTAATGCGCGTTACAAAAAGCTTGCTGACAAACATCGCTGGAATATAACCTTTGAGAAAGGGGATTAAGTAATGGTGTACTTTGCTCAAGGAAAGGTTTCCTGTTACTACTTATAGAAAGTTACAATAGAAGAAATATGGTCCTTATACCATTCTGCTAAAAATCAATGACAATGCTTATGTTGTGGACCTGCCTACAAGTATGGGGATCTCGAAGACTTTTAATGTGGCTGATTTTTATTCATACCATGTTGCTGATGGTCCGATGTATGCAGACACGATTGTGGAACAGACGGCTGAGAGTGCTATGGCACCGGGTGACAACTCAGATGTGAGTTTTCCTCAAGTGGAGGGCAATGACACGGTCCGCAGGGGAAGGAAAGGAAGAAAACTCAAGCCCAAGAGGGGTTGATACTATTTTTATCATAATTTTGATCCGTTTAGAGTTACGAGACCCATAATATATTAAATTGAACCTTACGATGAGCCCTACAAGACTTATGCCTTTAGCCATGACGAACACCTTTTTAAGCCCAAGAAAGGTTATGTCATGTTTAAGCTATGAAGTTGTGGAGAATAATATGGGGTTTAAGTTGTATAAATTGACGGTCAAAGTAATGCCAATGGACAACCCTAATGAAGGAGGATGTCAGATCGTGTGGTGGTTTGTGGCTGATCCTGTTGAAAGGTGGAAGTTTGAAGATTTGTTGGGGTACATTGAATCATCCCTCTAAGGGATAACAGAGAAAATGGAGAAAGCACTACAGTCGTCTAATTGATGGTGCATTAGTGATTCATTATGTAATTTATTTGCTTAAGAAATTGCACTATTTTCTACATACAATTGAGTAGTTTGTCTTAGATGAATAACAAGTAACAAAGAAACATGAGATTAGATTTCTAATTTTCTTTTCGAGTCTTTTCTTCCTGAATAGTAACATTTGTATTCAATGCACTTTTATGGGTATTTTAATGCTCCCTCTATCCCACATTTAAGTACCTGAGAAATAATAATCACATTAAAGATGATTAAGTACGCAATTCAAATGCAAAATGTGATATAAAAGACTAATTTATCCATATTAGTGTACTTAATTGAGATACAGTAGTTTTAAGAAGCAGAAAGAATCGTAGTCTATTATGTGTATACTTATGTGGAGTCTGTATACAGTGGAGTCTACTATTCGTTTACTGGCCTTTAGAGCACTTGGTGTGCTTGTAAGTTCCAAACAAACTAAATGCACTTGATAATTTTTTTGTTTTACAACAACTTATTACGAAGACAATTTATTCAACTCATAAATACAGTATTTGAAGTTCAAAAGCAACCCACCAAAAATCATATAGTGTTTTTAAAATTCTAAACACACCAAACTCAACAAACATTACCACTTCAAATACACCAAACTCTAGTAACCAAACAAACTTATATAAACTAGAACTTGTTTTTACATTAATTTTGTTGAAAAGTGGACCTGGTCAAGATCGGAACAAGAAAGAGCTCTCAACTTAAGACATTTAGGGAAGGAGAATAAGAATGATATAATCCTCGAGTTTGGAGAGCTTCAAAAATGCATATGCAAACAGAGCAGAGGATTAGGCAGAATCCTCAAACTTGTTATGTGGTCTTCTAGTTTTTGGCTCATGAAGAGAGAAGGGAAAATGATAAACAAGCGAGAAGATTATGACATCCTTACCCAGGGATGCTTATTCCTTGGCTAGTTAAAGAACACAAAATTACTCCGTGCAAGTTTAATCCACTCAATGATATTCCAACTGAGAATTTCAATTTGGTCCATTTCAAGCATCAATTTGGTCCATATCTTGATGGAGATGGCTAGAAGAATATAGCATCATTTCCATATTCTATGAAATAGAAAAAAATGTGCCATTCTTTGAACATAATAATGTTCATATAAAAACAAGCTCCAAATTAAAGGTCTTTTTTTCAAGATATACAAGCATGCCATTCATACCCATAAACCATTAGATAAGCTTCCGTAATCCGTAGATACATGTAATTCATTTCAACGAAAGAGATGAATAAAATCAAATTTCTTAAAATAAATCTAATTCTTGAGAAAGCCTATTCTCACAAATCCTATACTGTATTTTGAATTTAATTTCATCAAAAACTATTGATATTTTTCAGGTTGGTTGCACTCAATCTCTTCTCCATCCAATCAATGATGTCCTAAGCAATTCATTCACGCTAGGGCTCGAAAAGAAGGTCATGCAAGAATCCACCGTAAAGCTTTATGGCGGGGTTTGGTTCGCCGAATAGAAATTTGATGTAATGCAATATTCTAAGTAATACATTAGAGTTATAATGTAATGGTACCTAATAGATTATTACGACATATTTGTTTGTTTAGTTCTTAGTACTTGTGTAGTAATTGTAACGTTATTACATTATGTTCAAAATTGTGTTTGATTCACTAAATTATATGATTATATGTAATGAATAAAGTAAATTGTAAGTCAAAATGTCAAATCAGATGTAATCATTACTGTATTGCATAAGGTAGAACAGGGGGCGAGCGCAGGATTTTCACTAGAGGGCACTTTTATAATTAAATAAAAAATATTAATAAAATTCATATAAATTTCAACGAAAAATTTACTACAAAATTATTTTTTGAGACTTTATTTTTTGGATTAAGACATGATTAATTGACTCTTAAGCAGGTTCAACAAAAGAAAATTTCGATCAAGGATGTTTAGTAGCGTTAGATCTTGAAAAATATTCATCCATATAGCTATTCATCCTAAAATCCAAAATATCAAATACAAAATCACAACATAATAAAACAAACTAAAAATAAATTTAATAATATGAATAAAATAAAAACTCACCAGAGGTCACTTTTATAATTAAATAAAAAAATATTAATAAAATTCATATAAATTTTAACTAAAAATTTAGTACAAAATTATTTGTTGAGACTTTCACTACAACAAAAGGCTTATTTCCGACGGAATATTTCGTCGGTAATAAGGATATTCCGTCGAGGTTAACCTCATTTTCGACGAAATATTCGGTCAGAAATTCGATCGTATATAAGCAGATCAAAATTAAGTCCGTCGGTCTTTCGGTCGGGGATACTTACTGTCGACGGACTTATCATCGACCGAATATTCAGTCGATCTTAATATATTTCCAACTGAAAATAGTATGTCGAGGATATTCGGTCGATGATAAGCATGCCACGTGGCAACGCCAGAAAAATGGAAAACAACTTAAACTCGACGAAAATCCGTCGATAGTACCACTATTCCGTCGAGAATATATGTGACACGTGGCACATGACCAAAATGTTAAGGACTTATTGCCGACGGAAATCCGTCGATAATATTACTATTCCGTCGAGAATAGTGTTTTTTTTAAAATGTTTTATTTGTTTTTGCAATATCCAGAGATTTAACCCACATCTTGTACCTTACCTGTACCTGTTTTTCCAACAACACATACACAAGCTAACAATATGGCCAATAACATGAATTACAATTACCAAGGCCAACAATATGTCAAAAACCAACTAAATGAGAAGTAAAAAGGTCAAAAACATCTCATTAATCTAAACTAAACTATATCAAACATCCCATTAAGCTAAATTAAACTAAATGTCAAACCGCAACAAAACCAAAGTAATGACAAGGTTTAAATTAACTACAATACGTCAAAAATAATGTAAACTACAAAATAATGTAACTTAGAAGAATGTAAACTAAGTCAAAAATAATGTAAACTACAAAAGAATGTAAACTAAGTCAAGCTAGTAGAGCCCCCGGTGTGAGGATGATCATCGGGCAGGCGTCGACGCTACTCTGGAGTCTGAAAATCGCCATCATCGTCATCCCGCTCGTAAGTCCGCTCGTCACCCTATTGTAACTCATTAGTTCATATATATGATTCAGTTAAAGATATCTAAATAAAAATTAAATAACATGAAGAATATATATTTGTATTTAAAACGAATAGTATACCTAAGCAGTCGAGCGCTGACTCAACATCGGCCCAAACGCGTCCTCGACTAAGGTAACCACCATCCGAACAATCTCGTCGCGTATCGCGGGCCACTGCTCTGGAGGGATACCCGTACTCTCGGCAGTGGCACCAGCTGCAACGTCCTACGCAAGCTGATGGAGGCGAGAACGGTTGGGCGGGTCCTGACGATGGAATAGCGGATCGGTCTCAAACCTCTCTGACACCACAGTCATAACACACTGGAACAAAGCATCGTCTAAGCTAGCGCCCGTATGTGATGGTCCCACAGGGGCTCTCGAACGTAGACGCTGGCTAAAGCCTACAAAAATAAATATAACATGAATAATATTATAAGTTTACTTTATTCATAAACAAGAAATAAACTAAAATATTATACCTCCTGGCAGTGTATAGGCTGGTATCCTCGGTAATCCCAGCACTTGATACCGGCCGATAGTACTAGTGGAAGTATCCTGAGACGCGACCCAAAGAGCCGTCTCCTCGTCCTGAGATAAACTAATCTCGGGCGGAGGGACGGTGGAATCTAACGTCTCAGCATCGCCCCTAGCAGCCTGCAACTCTGCTATACGCTGGTTGCGGAGCTTCTCAAACCGCTCCTGTAATTTGATATACAAGTGAGTTATCTTGGTATCATCATATAAATTACGTAATATTATCCTAAATAATATTTATTATAGTAAATGCATTACCCATATAGCTAGTGCTGCTGGAGATATCGTCGACCCCGAAGTAGAGCCCTTCGGCGTATGGACTCTATCCCAGAACTCGATCATAGTAGGAGGTCGGCCTAAGATACTCCACATGGCCTAAATCATATACATTAAATAATATCACCGTAATTTACTATAGTTGTAGTTTAATATTAAACTAAACTAAAGGGGAATACATACCGACTTAACCTCTTAAAACGACTGCGAGCCAGAAGTATGTATAACTCGTAGCTTGCCACGATTCTTCTTCATCTGATCCGACTTGGTCTTGAACGCAGCATCATCTCAGTACGCACACATCGCAACCCATGCTGCATCTGATACTATCGGCGGCTGATGCTCTCGCAAAGTATTAAATTAAATAATAAAGTAAATTTATTTTATTATATTAAATTTATTTTATTTTATTTTAATTATTGTATATTAAATAATAAAGTATACTTATTTTATTTTATTAAATTTATTTTATGTTATTAAACTTATTTGATTTTAAAGTTTATTATATTATATTATATAATTTATTAAAGTTATTTAAATCTCCTAGTATTTTATTTTGTATTAATTTATTTAATTTTTCTAGTATTACTAGTTAGTTTTAGTGGCAAACTAAGTCCTAATTGTCTTTTATATAGTTAATTAAATCATTATTTATTACCATCCATAACTTCCACAGAAATTCTGTCGGAAATAATATTCAACACCCAAAAAAAAGAGGACTTCAATTGATTCACAAATTAAAATTCACAATGCTGGAAAAGGCAGAAATCACAACACTGCAAATTATAAGTCTTAAATTGATGACAATAACACTGCATTTCACTTCATATGGCAGCAAAAGGCATAAAACAATCAGCAGCATATATATTAACCCTATAACCAATTCCAGATTTCCATATATATTAACCAATTCCATATTCTATATATATTAACCATATATATTAACCAATTCCAGATTGAAAATTAACTCAAGCTGCCATAATAATAAATTAACCCTATAACTCAAACTAAATTTCAGTCAAAATCAACATATATATATATATATATATATATTAACCCTAGCTAAAAAATTAGGAATTTCAGTATGTACCTTGAATTACAAGAGGAGAAATGAGGAGGGAAAGAGAGAATCGGAGGGGGAGCTAGCTGCCGACGCCGGTATGCCAAGCTTGTCGCCGGCAGTGTGGTGGTGGTAGGGTAGGGGATGAGAACGGAGGTGGCGGCCGAGAACGGAGGTGTGGTAGTGGCAGGGCAAGAGGGTTCGGCTGAGAGGGAGGGCGAGAGGAGTTAATCGCGGCTGAGAGAAAGAGAGATAGATAGAGAGAGAGAGAGAACAGTGTGAGATAAAGAAAGGGACAGAGAGCAGCGTCTGAAATGAATCGACAGGTCTGTTTTTATTTAATTATTTCCGACGGAATTCCGTCAGAATTATATCCGTCGAGGATACTATAACTTCGACGAACATTCCCGCCAAAACGGCTCCGAAACAAACAAAAAGGTGCGTGGTGTTGAACATATTAGTATTCCGTCGAGAAAATAATTTGCGCTGGCGGGCTATTTTGGCGCCTTTACTAGCACTTATTTTCGACCGAATTCGGTCGTATTTACGTTATTTCTAAGGGAATTAATTCCGACAGAATATGTCGTCGGTAATATTCTAAGACCGACTAAATTACTTCCGTCGATAATATATCTGTCGAAAATAAGCCTTTTTGTTGTAGTGTTTATTTTTTGGACTAAAACATGATTAATTGACTCTTAAGTAGGTTCAACAAAAGAAAATTTCGATCAATGATGTTTAATAGCGTTAGATCTTGAAAAATATTCATCCATATATCTATTCATCCTAAAATCCAAAATATCAAATACAAAATTGCAACATAATAAAACAAACTAAAAATAAATTTAATAATATGAATAAAATAAAAACTCACTAGTGTAGTCCTAAATCAAAATTATATATTCATAATTCATGCCTTCACTGATTTAAATATAATATCAAATGATGCACATATTGAAAACTTTAATATATATATATATATATATATATATATATATATATATATATATATATACCGTAAAATTAAAGAGTATATGCATATGTACTAATTAGTATGAACGAATAAAAATAAATAAGAATTAAAACTAAGTAATTAACTGGACAATTAATATTAGAGAAAAAAAATTAAGGGGGGCACCACTTTACCATTTTTAGCCTATATATACTTACAAAAAAATTCAAAAAACAAGGGTGGGCACTCCCCCCCCTCCCCCGCGCGTGTGCTATGCATAAGGTGCATCCATCCCTGGGGTAGGAGTTTTTATTAGAAGGTCCAGGTCTTCCAACTAGGAAAAGGACCTTCCATTACATGTTCGACACGTGTACAATAATTACTTTTTTAACCAATATCTCATAACATGTGGGGGCCAATTTATATTAATTATGTATGACCATTACACGTGTCGAAAATGTAATGGAAGATCCTAGAAAGACCTGGACCTCCTAATAAAAATTCCTGGGGTAGAGCATGGTGTCGTTGGAAGTCCAAACCGCACATAAAATCGCTTGTGTGCGATTTGGCAATTCTAAAACCGCGCATGACATCGCTTATGATTGGTGTGTGGTGCGATTTTAAAACTTGTGGTGCATTTTCATTTGATTTAGTTTCAGTTCCAATATCAATTGTCATAGTCAACAATAATATTCAATACATCAAATTCATCTTTATGTAGAAGAAACCATACATGACATTAATATAAAAGAATGAAATTTAAATATGTGTATTTATGCACAAACAGAAGAACAATATTATTAGCTGTCATTATAAATACATAAAAGAATGAAAAATGTGCATGTTGAATAAAAAAATCTAGATATTACTATGTAATTCCATGGGGAATGAGATAGCAAAAACAAGTCAAATACTAGACCATTTTACAAATAATAGGAAAAATCGAATGAGAGAAGAAATCTTATGAATAATAAATTCAGATACAAAATTAAGAGATCATACTGAAATAGTGAAATAATAAACAATACCAAATGAAACATATATCATTGACAAGAGCACATCACACTCATGACCACGCCATCAAAAAGATGAGAAATTATGATCCAGACAAATCCTAAATTGAATTCAATAAATTGTCATGACGTTTGTTGGCACCTTTGAACTAGTACTTTGCAGCTACCAGTGAAAATAATGAAGCCACAGCCTGCATAGAAGACATTCCAAAGGTTCAACAATCATATCCCATAAGAAAGAGGACTGTTATTTTCAATTTTTAAATCATTTAAAATTCACCAAAATGACGAGCATTGGAAACATCTTTCCTCAGAATGTCAATCCCTATTTTCCAAGTTCTGACTAATCCATTTCTATTGAAGATTTAAATAACGGATACTACTTGGCTCCAAACAAGGTAGGAGGAACCCCCTGCAACCAAGTACGTGCCGAGATGAGATGTACCACAGGTTAAAATTGATGTATGCATGTAGAACAACTATAGCTGATTAGATCACAACTCTATCAATTTTCAATGTATCTAAACTGGAAATTCATTGTAAAACTGTGATCAGATTTTATTAGTGAGAAGCATAAGCAGCGGCAGCTAGTTTAAACAAACTATTGTTTATGTCAATGGCCACCTTCGTTGGCAACTTTTCAACTGTATCAACCAAAAACAGCAACCACATTAATGAACAATTTGTACATTCAGTTTCACAACCATTGAACGACAACTGTGATAAGTCGAATCAAAGGAAAAAGGCAAAATCAAAAAATTTTGGCGCATTTTTAACATCTTTCTATACTAGTGATCATCTTCAACATCTATTATGGCATATTGCGCCATAATCCACCACTGCATTACTAATTTATTGTAATTTTCATTTCTCATATTTCTACAAGTATATATATACCTAAGCAAACCATCTCATATCAATAAGGTTCTCACCTCTCACGCATATAACCATGTATTTCCTCTCACGTGATCATATCCAAGTATCGTTATTTCTTCCCGGCTTAGCAAGCATATTCTCTTTTCGATCCATATGGTGGTCTAGGTGGAGATATTCAGGGTTTCTGGTGATAAATATATATATATATATATATATATATATATATATATATATATATATATGTGGGCATATATTTTGGGCAAATATATCTGTTAGAAAACTAAACCAAATTGATTCTAGAATGTTCATGAATTAATTTAAGTACATGAATAGGTAATGTCTAAATACATGATACATGTATGTATATACATGAATGTATTTGAAATGTCTTGGAACAAGTAATAGTTAGGTTCATGTACATGAATTTGGTCGTGTAGTAATTATTATGGTAGCTCTAGAAGTATCCTATGAGTCCTATAAATTGTCATGTACTTGGATTATTTGAAGCAAGTGAAATCAAAGTGTTCTTGTGTTCTCCAAAGTTACATTTCACTTCCTCCCTAAAATATATTCTCCTCCTAATTATCCATCAAATTGGTATCTGAGCTTGAAAGGAAAGCGGGGCCATCACAACAAGCAAGCATATTTGCAGAAGTGGGAGTAAGTCAAGAAGCAAACAAATAGGAGCCTGTCAACAAGCATATCAATATCAAGTTGCTCATCTAAAGTAATTGATTTGTCTGGACGGGTCCACCACGAAGACAAAGCACCAAGTGAATTTTGAATGTTGTAATCAGTAAGGGTCCACCACGAAGAGGAAGCAGACTTGTTCCTAAGTAAAGAGCAGACCAGTTTTATCTTTGTTAATTTTTCAAAGCAACGTGGTAATGGAAAATTCCAACAACATGACTTCACTTATTCCTCGATTTGGTGGAGAAAATTATGATTATTGGAGAGACAATATGATGTTATTGCTCAAGTCAATGGATTTATGGAATATTGTGGAAGAAGGATATGAGGATTCAGAAAACGAAGATGCTTTGACACAGGCGCAGAAAAATAATTTGAAGGAAAATTGAAAGAAGGACAACAAGGCGCGTCTCCAAATTTATCAAACAATTGAGATGTCGGTGCATGAAAGAGTTGCCAAAGCTAAAAGTTCAAAGCAAGTATGGGAGATTATTCAGGTTACATACAAAGGTGAGGAAAAGGTAAAAAAGATACGCCTCCAAACCTTAAGAATAGAATTTAAAAAATTAGAAATGAAGGAGAATGAAAGTATTTCAGATTATTTTAATTCAGTTGTAAATCAAATGGCATCCAATGGTGAAGTTTTAGATGGTGAGAAAGTTGTTGCAAAAGTTCTTCATAGTTTACCACCAAAATTTGATTATGTTGTGGTAGCTATTGAAGAATAAAATTATCTTTCATCTCTTACTATACAAGATTTTCAAGGGACCCTGAAGGCTCATAAAGTTAGGATAAATCAAAGAAATCCTTCTTCTCCTCTTCTTGATCAAGCTCTTAAATCTCATGTTTCATTTACAGGAGGCCGTGGTTTTTACTATGGTCGTGGTCGTGGTGGTAATGGCAACTTTAGAGGTAAATACTTTCATTTTCAAGGCAGAGGAAGAGGCTATGTAAACAAAAATGATTCAAATGAAGGTGGGGGAAAATCTGATCAAAAACTTCCAAAGAGAAAAAGGTTGTGGTTACCAAAGAGGTCGTGGTTATCAAAGAGGTAATGGCTATTAAAGAGGAAGAGGTCGTAGCTATTTTAAATGTTATTATTGTCATAGACTCGGTCATACATATAAAGAATGTCATTTTAGAACGTAGGGAACACAAAATGAGACCGGATTGATGCATGAAAACAAAAATGATGAAAAATATGTGCATGATACTTTGTTGTTGGCATTTCAAGGTGATAATATGGATGATATTTGGTATTTAGACAGTGGTGCAAGTAAATATATGACCGGAAACAAGAACTTATTTTCAGACTTGGTTGAATCTAACCATGGACAGGTAAAAATTGGAGATAATAGAGCCTACAAAATTCAAGGTGTTGGTGAAGTTATTTTTCAAACAAAATCTGGTAAAGTGGAGAAGATGTCTAAAGTTTATTATGTTCTTGGTTTAAAAAATAATTTGCTTAGCACCGATCATCTTTTGAAGAAGGGGTTTGATATTCATTTTCATGATAATGCTTGTTTTTTGTCAAAGAAAAATCAGCTGATAGCAACAATTGGAGTAACTTCAAATAATCATTTTCCTATAAAACTTCAAGTTGCTAACATTTCTTGTTTCTCTACTATTGATAAAGGAATTTCCAAGTTATGACATGACAGGTATGATCATTTAAATTATGACAGCCTAAAATTGCTAGCATCAAAGAATATGGTTGATGGACTACCTCAAATTAATCAAACAAATCAGATTTGTGAAGAATGTCTACTTGAAAAATAACATAGAGAACCGTTTCCTCAAAAATCTTCATGGAGATGAAAAAGGTTGTTGGAATTAGTTCATTCAGATTTATGTGGACCAATGTCGGTTACTTCTCATGGAGGTAACAAATATTTTATTACTTTTGTTGATGATTTCTCAAGGAAAGTTTGGGTTTATTTTCTCAAAGAAAAATCTGAATTGTTTCAAGCCTTTAAGGAATTCAAAGCTGAAACTGAAAAATTTTCTGGTTGTCAAATTAAAACAATAAGAACCGACAGAGGTCGTGAATATCTTCCATTTGAAAAAGATTGTAAAAATGATGGAATTAGGCGTGAATTGACAGTAAGGCATACACCACAACAAAACGGTGTAAGTGAAAGAAAAAATCGAACCATCATGGAAATAGCAAGATGCATGCTGAAAATGAAAATGCTAGAGAAGGAGTTTTAGGCAGAAGTTGTATCCTATGCTGTTTACTTGATTAACAGGTCTCCTACAAAAAGTCTGAACAATTGCACACCTCATGAAGCATGGTTCGGGTTGAAGCCAAAAGTTAGTCACCTGAGGACTTTTGGATGTGTTGCTTATGTACACATTCCGGATGCATTGAGGAAGGATGATAAAGCGGAAAAATGTATTTTTATCGGCTACAGTGAAAGGAGTAAAGCTTATAAGTTGTACAATCCAGTGACACGAAAGATTGTGATTAGTCGAGATGTCCGATTTGATGAAAATTCTTCATTTAATTCAGGAGTTGATTTTCCTGAAAATTGGCCAAGTTTTTGTAATACTAATGATGATTCTCAAGATGAAAGCAAGCCTATTTCTCTAAGATACTCTTCTCGTGGAAACTCCCCTCAAAAGCACTCCTCAAAGAAGAACAAAAAGCTTAAGAGAAATTTATGAGTCAACTGAGCAAATTGATCCAGATGATACTGTATTTTTAGCTTTCTTTGCAGGAGAAGATCCAATTTCTTATAATGAAGCATCAAATGAAGAAAAGTGGAAACAAGCCATGAGAGAAGAAATGAAAGCCATAGAAAAGAATGAAACGTGGGAGCTTACAAATTTGCCTCTGAACAAGATTTCTATTAGTGTAAAGTAGGTGTATAAAACAAAAATGAATTCAGATGGCTCTATCAACAAAATAAAGCGAGGCTAGTTGCAAAGGGATATAAGCAAAAGGAAGGAGAAGACTTCACTGAGGTATTTGCTTCAGTTTCTAGACTTGACACTGTTCGTTTGCTTATCTCAGTTGCAGCTCAAAATAAATGGAGTATATTTCAAATGGATGTGAAATTTGCGTTTTTGAATGAGTTTTTGGAAGAGGAAGTTTATGTTGAGCAGCCACCTGGATTTGTGAAGAAGGGAGAAGAAAACAAAGTTTACAAATTGAAGAAGGCACTTTATGGACTGAAACAGTCACCAAAGGCTTGGTATAGCCGAATCAATTCATACTTTGAACAAAATGGTTTCTGGAAATGCCCGTACGAGTCCACTCTCTACATCAAAGGCACATCACAAGAAAGCTTCATGATTGTAAGTCTTTATGTTGATGATCTCATTTTTACAGGAAATAATTTGAAAGTGTTAAAAGATTTTAAAGCCTCCATGATGAAAGAATTTGAAATGACAGATTTAGGTAAGTTACATCACTTTCTTGGCATTGAAGTTCATCAAACCAAGAAAGGGATTTTCATTTCACAAGAAAGTTATGCAAAAGAAATTTTAAAAAAAATTCAAAATGGAGAATACAAATCCTGTATCAACTCCATGCATCACATGGTTAAAATTAAGTAAAGAAGGTGAAGGCAAACTTGTGAATTCCACTGTGTTTCGAAGTTTGGTGGGAAATTTGATGTATTTGACTGCAACAAGACCAGATATCATGGAGAAACCATACTCTAATCATTGGGAGGCTGCAAAAAGAATTTTGTGATATGTCAAAGGAACCATTGATTATGGTATTTTTTATCAAGCTTGTATTCCGATAAATCTTGTTGGATATACAGACAGTGACTTAGCAGGAAGCGTTGAAGATAGTAAAAGCACTTCAGGCTATATTTTTAGTCTTCGAAGTGGGCCAATTTCATGGTGTTCGAAGAAACAATCTGTTGTTGCTCTTTCTACAACAGAATCTGAATATATCGCTGCATCTTTAGCAGGATGTCAAATTGTTTGGCTCCAAGGAATTTTGGAATGTCTGAAGCATAAACAGATCAGTTCAACAACACTATTTTGTGACAATAGTTCAACCATTTCAGTAATAAAGGATCCAATACTTCATGGAAGAACGAAACATATTCGTATTCGATTTTATTTCTTAAGAGAGTTGGTAAAAGAAGGCATTATTCAAGTGAAGTATTGCAGGACGGAAGATCAATTAGCAGATATTTTCACAAAGCCTCTAAGCAGAGAAGTCTTCAAAAGAAATGTTGCAAGATTGGGAATAAAAAGCAAATTTGGTTTACGGGAGGCATTGTTAGAAAACTAAACTAAATTGATTCTAGAATGTTCATGAATTAATTAAGTACATGAATAGGTAATGTCTAAATACATGATACATGTATGTACACGAATGTATTTGAAATGTCTTGGAACAAGTAATAGTTAGGTTCATGTACATGAATTTGGTCATGTAGTAATTAGTATGGTAGCTCTAGAAGTATCATATGAGTCCTATAAATTGTCATGTACTTAGATCATTTGAAGCAAGTAAAATCAAAGTGTTCTTGTGTTCTCCAAAGTTACATTTCACTTCCTCCCTAAAATATATTCTCCTCCTAATTATCCATCAATATCCTATACCGTTCATTCTAATTTAGAATGGCCCAGATTTAAAAGAGTTAACCGCATATCTAATCCCGAAATATACACTCTTTTACAATTGATACTTCGAGATTTAAAAGCTTACATCCCGCTACCTAAAGTAATGTTAAATAAGTACGATGGGCCCTTTTTATAATTCTAGCCAACTTTTTTGCCGAAAAATTAACACGTTGATTATGTATAAATAATCTTTAGACTTTATAATGACCGTAATTGACTTATTTAATTAATTAGTACAACTACGTAGTAAATGCAAAAAGAAGAATTATCAAACTAAATAAACTAGTCAACTCAATTAACTAACAAAAATGACAATATATTATATTAAGGGTGTATAAATACATACATAATTCAATAATTAACTCAACTAAGTAACACACAAAAAATTTTAAAAAAAAATCAACCTACTTACTAATCCAAATTAAATTATTAGCTCAAATAAAAGAATTAACTAAACTAAAATCAAATAAAATTAAAATAAAAAATACAAACATAATTTAAAGAAAGGATGAATCTATAAAACTGAGTACCACAAATCTTCTTCTTCACCTACAATGTTGTCATGGAGATAGACTTGGGGGATCTAAGATTTCACCTATAACTTTCTTATTAGAGTTCAATATAAGGTTTCGGTTTGAGAAAAACGACGGCTGGCAACCTAGAAGCAAGAATGGCGAACCTCGTTTCCCTCCTCCTCTTGGAACTTTCTTTCTCTAATCCAGTCAGGGCTTCTAAGATTATCACCGATGTATAAAATTTTCAGAAAATTAAAAGCAAAATCAGATTACATGGTATCTCTTTTTTCTCTTTTCATTTTTTCAATTTGATTATGAGAGATTCTAATTTGAATTAATTCAGATATGGGTGTTCTTACAAATATCTTCAATTTTGAGTTTGAGGAATTTAAATTTGTGACGTACATGCGTTTTGATTGCGGTGCCAAGAATCCATCTTGCGCATTGGTTACTTATGGGAACTTTTTGTGTATTAATTCTTGGGTCGCTCATCGCAGTCTCGATGTCTACATCAGTTTTGTTACTCTCGTAGTCTCATTTTTAGCAGTTGTTCTACTTTTTAAATTTTTGGGATTTAAAAATGTATTTTTATATTGTGAATTTTTGGGATTTGAAGAAATATTTTTGTTCTCAAGATGAGTTTGATTCAAGTAATATTATTTTATGAAAATGGGTATTGAGCTGATTTTGAGGAGGACGTGGTTGATTTGGGGGATTTAGTTAAGTCTTCTTTGTCACTTTTTCTTTTGGGCATGGAGTTCTAGAGAGAGAAACAATGCTAGTTAATCTAATTAACCTGGTTTTAAATAGTTTTTATACGGTCAAATATATAAATGTATGGATAAACCGTACTTATACTCTCTCTATCGGAACACATGGCAATTCCAGTCATTTTTCATGCCGAAAAGGACACGAGGGTCAGTTTTAGGAGGATCGAGTTACTTTGGATAGCGGGATAAAAGTTTTTAAATCTCGGGGTACCAAATTTAAAAGGTTACATACTTTGAGGTCAGATATGCAATTAATCATTTATATTATCTCAATTGAGTGTCATTGATGATTCATGTTTGTGGTCTAAAATATGACCAGAGAAGTTGATAGAATCATGTCACAAATAAACCAAAGGTGAAAGTAAAAAATTAGTCAATGGAAATTAGTACTACAAGTTAAGTTGATCCAAAATATATAATCAAAAGTACAAAACTAACCTAAAATGTAAATTGTGCACGATTAATTGTACTATAAAGTAGCAATTTGCTATTATTGTAAAATTTGGTACTATATCTTGATACAAACATTAGCCTCTTTTACCCACCTTAAAAAGCTAACTACCCAATAAGAGAGGTTAAGGCCTATATCAACTCACACCAAGTTGCATTTGCAACCGATGTATGACTATTTCTTAAAATCTAGTAAGGAGTTCACATCAATACACAAATCTTGCCTATCTACCCAGCTATGGTAGTTTCATCCTTTGCACCTATCAATACAAGTCGCCCCGTTTACGAATACCGACTTGCAAATATGGGCTCTCAATGATACAAATTAACCTTAGCCTTTTTGAGATACCTTGAAAAGTTAGCTATCCAAGGGGAGAGGTTAATGCATATATCAACCCATACCAAGTTGCATTTGCAACCAATGTGAAACTATTTCTTACGGTCTAGTATGGAGTTCGCATCATATATCCACTAAATGATAAATTTAATATGAAATTTTGTATTTTAGTCGTTTATTAGGTTATGTTTAGTTCATAATTAAGTATGAGCTTGAGCTTGCAAAACGTTCTGCCTTTCTGATCAATTGCTTAATGTGGAATTTATAGGGCAATTTTCTTACTGATTAATTAGTAGTTTTGTTTATTCCAATCAACAAACTGTATGTATCTCAAATGATGCACGCGAATCATATAGAGTTGCCTCATATTACATTTACAAATTTATAATATGATTAAATAGGTGTGATGCATGTCTTATAATCTTTCAAAGATATTCCTTTTAGTTATTTTAGTTTCAAAATAACCAAGGATAGCTATAGTGTCACCAAGTTTTCTTCCCACGTAGACGTAGTAGTACTTAATTTCTTTAGATATAAAGAATTATACTCCCTTAGTGCTCAAAAAGATGTCCTTAACACTATGTTTTTGAGTCTGGGACCAGAAAACTAATGGAAAAATGAATTTATAATAGAAAAGAAAAGAATAGAAAACTTGTATATTTCTTTCATGTTATTATTGAGTTTATAAAGAAAAAGAAATTAAAGTTACTAAGTTATCCTTATATTAGTTTTATTATGTTTATAATCTAACGAGTACAATGGGGATTATAAAAGATGATTTTATGTTACTTGGTTTTCTATCCAAATTCATCCATTTTTGGATTGAAAAGTTTGACAAAAAAATAGCTAAGTTTTTCAGACATTTCTTTTCTTTTCCGTTCATTATAAAATTCAATAACAAAGGAATTTGACAGAATGTATGGTTTTCGACACATAAAGCAGCGGAATTTAAAATTTTAAAAACAATTTTCGAAACCCTAAAACAGGATCCATGCAAAAGCATATTAATTCAGAGGTTTAGATTTGTGTTACCGATTATCCGAGCTTGAATGAAGATGATGGAAAACTCTGGAATAGCTTCAAATCTCCAATGCAATCCAACGGAACTGCAACTCTACGGTATCCAAACGAACGTCCCACAAATCGTCACACGATCTGCAACAAAGAGAACTGCAGTACTAGCCGCCAAGATCTGGATTTTCTGAAGTTTTTCTCTCAACTCTCTTTTCTAAAACGGCTAGGGTTTTTTTTTCTTCTCTCCCCTAAAACAGCTGATATATCATAACCTACAGCTCTGATACCAACCTGTGACACCCCCAAATCCGAGTACTACGTTTCCTCAGGATTTGGTGTTCACTATCCATATACATCACATCACATCTAACTACCCATTCATTCATAATGGAAATACTATTAATGGAAATAGAAATCCCCCATTAAGGGTTACAACATCATTCATAAATAAATCCCAGGTCATCTAACCTTAACATAACATCAGTGCGGAAACATAAATTAAGTCTATTACATAACATCATTAAAATAAGTACAACAAGTCTTCATCACTTGTTTGTTTTTCCTTTACTCTTACTAGTAGATGGCTCGTCAGTTCTTTCAACCTTAGCTGCAATGTTATTATGCAAGGGTGAGCAATGATTTCCCAGCAAGTATAACAACAACAGTAATAATAACATGCGAAATAATTAATGGATATTGAATAATCGAAGATTTAGCTTTTGAGTCAAGAATGTAAGACAAGATTCAAAGAACGTCTGAGGGTCTTAAGGCCACGAACTATGTCCCAGGTTATCAAGTATTTATACTTTAAACCTTTAACAGTCGTAAGACTATATGGACCTTACTTCTCGTACTCAGGGGGATCAGCCCTTTGTACCATGTATGTGCACAACATCTTAACGCTAACGCGTAAATAAAATTCCCTGTTTAATGGTTGTTCATCTCAGTTTGACATCGGAGTCCGCACCAAAGGAAGTTTGGTTTGGATTTACTTCAATAACGTTTCTAGAATTTAGAACGCTCATCAACTATGGACTAGTCGAATCAATAAGGGTTCGCTAGTCAATCAAGGTTCAAAAGGTATAATTCGAGAATCAAAACTAAATCTCACAAAAGGAACGATTGAATACGTTCTATATAACTGAAGCATTACAAAGAGGAAATTAAAAACGTCTCATTGAATCCATGAAATTGAATGTAATAGAAACAATAACTTGCTCGAGAAGTAATAGCATTATGAAGCTTATATTCTATGATAATGAAATTTAGAAACTTGCGTAAACGTAAAAGTAAGGATAAGATACTTGCCTCGTGCGTAGACTAAAAATTTAAGACTCACGTTTCTCTAATCAACCTATACATTCCGTTTATAAAACAGTAATAATAATTAGTTACAGTATTATAAACACTTCAGAACTCATTCTCATCCAAAATTTCTATTTTAATAGCTCAGTTGACATCGAACAATCCATGGGTTTATGCTACCACCTTTCACAGTAATTTAACATTCATTTTATACATTAGCCTAAGCTTTAAGTATATCTACGATATCATAACATGATCTCAAAGAAAGAAGAAAAATTTTTACTCTCGTCTTTTTACTATTTTTTTTATTTTTTTTAAAATTCCCACCGGGGTGGGAAAACTCTTCACAAAATTCTCGCCGGGGCGAGAAAACGTAGTTCAAAATTCTCGCCGGGGTGAGCAATCACAGTTCAAAATTCTCGCCAGGGCGAAAAACACGAAATTCAATTCCTGCAGTTCGCGAAGAACTCAGAAAAATGCCAAATTTGGCCAAAGTTTTTCATCGAATTGATAATTTAAGTATACCCATTCGTCATATGTGTTGTAAAATCAAAACCCAACACATACAGAGTGATTTTAACATCACAGACAATCTAAACAACCAATTAAAACTAAAATTTTCACTGTTCATGCCTTATTAACAAGTTTTGATACAGTTAATCGTAATTAATCACTGTGAATTCGTTTCTTAACTAATTCAATCCGTTTAACTTTCATTCTTTTCGTTTTTACATGCATAAACATAAACAACTATCAATTTAACGATTAACATGTAATTCAAGCATAATTTTTCATACATATAAGTCTTATTTAAACTTTGTTTCTCTGTAAATTTCAGAACTTCTAATTCAAGGCATAATCTCATGAATTAATTATTCTAAATCACATATACATCATATAAAAGACGCTTATACATGCTTTCTAACATCCAATCATCATTCTATAAAAATTTAACCATATAACTTAATTTACAGAAAACTCAAACATGCATTCATGGAGAAAATTAAGAAAACATAAATTAAAGGTTAAAATTAAGAATTACCTTTGGTTTGATGCTAGATTATGCAACTAGATGACAAGATTTCTTTCTTCACTTCTTTAATTCCTCTCAATTCTCTCTCTTTTTCTCTCAAGTTTTCTCTCTGTTTAGGAATTAGAACTGAGGCAATATTCACGTATCAAAGAACTGATATAATAATGGGCGTTAGTTAATCCATAATGGTTAACTGACCCCAACTTCCTTTAGGGCCTCGTTTGGCTTGCTTAATAACTCTTCCTTGGTTTATTTTAATAACTTACTTATAATATAGTTCATGTCACACATTTAATCAATTAAATAATCTTATCAAAATCAATTAATTAAAATAGAATAATTCTACATTAAATCACATAGTCACATAAATAAAAATTCTCCTTTATTAGTAATGATAAATTATTAAATCTCTAATTAATAATTAAATTAATTAAAAATAACATTATACTCATTTAAATAATGTATTTAATCAAATAAATTTAATTAAACGCATACTTTAAACATAAAAATTCTCCACATTAATTTAACTAGTGCAACACATGTAATTAAATTAATCTACCACAAATTTATCAATTAATCAATTAATTCAAAAATTAAATCATCGAAAAAATATTTATTTAATTCAATAAATATTTTAAATTAAAATACAAAATTCTTGTTCGTCACAAAAGGTTTACAATGAGAACTTAATTTCTAAATTAAGAATTGAATAGAGAACAAAATGAAGGATTATGAAATGTAAAGTAGTGTTAGTACTAAGTGTTGCTATGTGATAAATAAATATTGTGCATGATTATATATCGTGTAGGATACGTGAAGTGCAGATAAGTATAGGTTAATTGTGGTAAATGGTAATCTACGAACCATGCAAGTATTTCAGTTCCTATTTGTTATGTGAACTAAATGATTAACTGTTTTAAACCTATGATGTAAAATCATGATGCATTTTATATATGTTACAAGTATGAGACGACAAAGTCAAATTATGACTACGTTCGTTGAATAAAGAATGTTGATTGAGTTATGGAACTCAATCTTTACTTGATATGTGATAATCATTATGAATGATATGCTTAGCCAAAGGCTTATGATTTAGATGATGAGCATGTTATCTGTGTGCTATGTGACGCATGCAAACTGTTAGATTTTGCTGAGCTGTCGCGCTCATTCTTGCAAATAACCACTCTTGCAGGTTAAGGATACAAGGTAACGTCTTGTGTTGTTTGAATGGCATGAATCAAATGTAATGCATGAAAATCAAATATTTAGTTTAAATTTATATTTTTGAACCATGATTAAGGTTTTGGATGATGTATTTAATGATGTATTAAATGTATCATATGTTGAGTTGTAAAATTTGTATTGACTTGTAATTTAATTTTATTTGAGGTATAAAAGATTATTGAATCTAGAAGTAGCTTTATTTTATTATAACTCTGATGAAGTGAATTATAAAGTAAATATGATTCTAGGATATGTAAATGATTAAAGGTTATGATTCAGGGAAAAGCAAAGAAAGAAAACTGAAAAGTTTAAATTATTCCGCATTTCATTAAGTTTAACACTGAATGTTGTTGTAAAGTCAGAATGAAGATGTATTGATAACGACCGATGTTGTGAGTTGGATTGTATGAATTTTGGGGTCGTTACAATATCAAAACCTTTCTTGTCCAACAACGGAATAGAAATAATATTTTTAATGAGAACTGGAACATAATAACCATTTATTAACTTAATAAACTTGCCCATAGGCAACGTTAAACTATAAGGTCCTGCGGCTAATGTAGCAACCTTTGTTTCATTCCCCACACGCAGGATTACTTCCCCTTTGTTTAGCTTTCTACTTCTGTTTAGGCCCTACATAGAATTGCATATGTAAGAACCATAGACAGTATCCAATACATAAGTAGAACTTTGACTTACAAAAAGATTTATTTCAATCATGAACAAACTTGTATATGTAACCGAAGCTTCACCAAGCTTCTTCTGGTTAGTCTCTGCAAGATACTCCTTGTAATTTCTTTTCTAGTGTCCAGGCTTATTACAGTGGAAGCAAAATACTTTGTTATCCGCATCAGTTTTCATCTTATTGTCCTTAGTTTGTACCTTTCCGTTTGCCTTCTTAGCTTTCTTCTTTTTAGAATAACCTTTAGTCCTCTTCCTTTTCTTGGAAGAATCATCTACAAATAACACTTGGTCTTTTTTGGTTGGAAAGCAACTCTCCGCAGTTTTCAACATGTTAAGCAATTCAGGTAGACTGACATCTAGCTTATTCATGTGAAAATTCACAACAAATTATGAGGAGTCCAGGAGTGACTGCAAGTTCAAATATTGGCTCAACTCTCCATCCATAACAAAATTCAGTTGTCCCAATTGTTCAATCAAATTGATCATTTTGATGACATGTGTCTATATTGTAATGTCATCGATCATTTTAGATCGGAAGAGCTTCTTAGATGTCTCATATTTGGCAGACCTACTCTGCTCACTATACAAATCTTGAAGGTGAACCAACATGGTAGGTGTATCCATTTTCTCGTATTGACGTTGTAACTCATTACGCATGGAAGCCAACATGATGCAATGAGCCACAATCGCATCATCTTCTCACTTTCTAAAAGTAGCAATCTCTTCCCCAGAGGCATTATCTGCAACCGTTGCAAGAACTGACGAATTAAGGATATAAGATAGTTTTTCAGCCGTGAGAACTATTCTCAAATTTCTTAACAAATCCGTATAATTCAGTGCGGTTAACTTATTAGCATTCAATATGCTCCGTAGTGATAGTGAATTAGATTAGATATTGTAAAATTCTACAAATAAAATTTTAATAACAACATTAGCATGCATTCATTTTATTAATCATCAAATTAAGTAGGTCTTTATTAAAATGATGTCTCCCACTATTTTCTTCAAACTATATAACCATTTATATATAGTTCGGCAGATCTTAATTAAAAGTTTGTGTAAAATCCGCTTGGTGAGATAAGGATCATATTGCCATAAATATATAGCCTTATGTGTGCACAATAAACTATATCTTTATTCAATAGGTAGGAAACTTTTGTCCATTACATCTCTATGTATATAACTCTTTTTCTTTTGCCTCTTAGATTATGATGGTCAAATGTGTGCACATCCGAACCAAAATTATATAAGTTAAGTTAGACCTAGCATTTTCATACAAGTGAAAAGAAAAATACAGCCCTTGTATATGCATAACAAAACATGTATTGTTCAATTCCTTATAAACATCCAATGTAATAAAACCAACATCTCAAATACTTAATATAAGCCTTGTGTGTGCACAACAAACTCATATTAAATACTTGATACTCTATTTGTTTTATCATGCTAGAAAGATACATCCGACATTCTTAATGTGAATAAATGTTACAATTTAATATTTTTTAACTTGAGGGTTTTGTTATTAATTGTCTCATCTTATTTAGTGCGCATGCAAATATATATATAAATACGCGTCATATTAAACATCCATCCCGTGTATAATAATATATTAATATATTATCAGCATGCACATATAAAAAAACTATATTCTACTTAGGATAATTATGGACTTAATTCTAATTTGGTTCGCTCAAGCCATCGAGTGAACCAAAAGGTCGAGTGAACCAAAAGGTCAAACCTAGGGTACAAGAATAAAACTTTGAATATAACTATTACATTCAATTCGGGCTCCATTACAAATGGGTTTTCAATATTCTTGCTCTTCAACTCTAATTTCCTAAGTAATTCTATTAAATCTTATTACAGTCTGTTTTTCATTAACACGGAAACCTTGATCAGCGGTCAAGGAAAAGTACATAGGAGGGAGATAGAATTTACATCAGAAAATTAGATAGGCGAGGTACGCAGACCCTATGTATAAAACCTTATTCATTCAAGCATCCATCAAAAAATTAAATTCAATCTCATTGGTCAATAATCTATAATCATCCCATTTATTATCATTCATGTCATCACATGTATCATCAAACATTCATCTCATGAAATAAACACTTCATATATATATATATATATATATATATATATATATATATATATATATATTGATATCATTTAATTATGGGCAATAAACCATTTATTTTAACTTACAATTTTCAAAAAACTGGACATTCTGACTCCCGAGCGTTTGCGGGGCTATGCGCTGCAGCGCTTGAGGGCTATGCGCCTCAGCGCTTGAGACAGGCGCTGTGGCGCTTGGCATACAGAAGCCAAGCCCTGCGGCGCTGCCTTTGTGCACTGCGGCGCTGCCTTTATGCGCTGCGGCGATATCTTAATCCGATTTTGGCTTTTTCAGATCACGATTTTTGTTGTTTTTCTCCAAAAATATAATTTATACCAACAATTATGTCCAATTAAATTGTTCTAAGCACATATCAATGTATATATCGAATCAAAATAATTAATAATTCGCATAAGGATTGCTCTGATGCTACTGTAAGTTTGCAGATTTAAGAACAAACATACAATCACATGTATATAAGGTGGAAGTATGGCATAAATCGAATTTAAAATTTTCTTCAATACCAAGAATCACCTTATGTGATATTATTAATTGAAGAATGATAAAAGATATACCTTATGAAGATGATTCAACTCCTTGATTGATCTTCAAGTTCTAATCCTTTAATCCTCTGCAGGTCTTTGAATCTACAGAACAACGTTAGCTACTCAATGTGTGCAGCGCTCTAAAAGTGATTCACCAAGAGATTATTATTGAAGATGTAAATTTAGATTTCTCCAAAACTTGGGTGGCTAGTCCTAATTCTCTCCCTCTCTTAACTCCTTAGGTTGTACTATAATCCCAATGACAATTAGAATTGTCTCTCACCTTAATTTATCATAAGGTCTCTCTTTATATAGACTAATCCTCATCCTAAACTCTTTAGGACTTGGGGTTTTAATTTAATCCCTAAACTATTTAGGAACTAAATTATTTATAATAATAATAAGACTCCTCTTATTAATTTATAATTAGTATTTCTCTAAATACTTAATTATAAATATTAGTATTTCTCCAAATACTAAATTATTATTATTAAGCCAATTATTTATAATAATAATAAGACTCATTAATTTATAATTAATATTTCTCCAAATACTAAATTATTATTATTATTAAGTCAATTACTTTTAAAGTAATATTTATCTTTTACGGTGTGATCATTTAGGTTCAATATTATATCGGTAGTAGAATAAATAAATTAGAACCATTCTGATATTATTTATAATGAATTAAACTCCATTAATTCAAATATAAATAAATAATATTTATTCTACATCATGAGGGACACCTCTCAGCATATCATGACTATCCGAATAATATGAAATCAACATTTAATCACAAAGAACCTATTCTGTAAATAGTTACCTAACAATTCAATCTTTCTACCACACAATGTCTCAATCAAATATAAAACATGAAATTTTTGACAAGTTTTATTTATTTAATCATATGCATTTCAATTCTAAAATGCACAACTCTGATTAATGTAAATTAGAAATTCCTTTCTAATTTTCATTCACTTAATTTGGCCAAAGATTTCTGAGTTGTCACTTATCAAATCGCATAGGACCTTCTCTTCCTTTATTGGAAGTGGTAGATCCTTTGTTGATCATTCACCTACATCCAAGTACACTTTATTATACCCGAACATACCCTATTATACTTCATGAGAGTTTTAAGGAATATGACAAAATATAACTCAGAATACACAAGGTATTATGATGATCTCAAGTCCAAGAATTACTTGTACTACTATCACTATAGGAACTCCTACTGTCAGGCAAGTAAAACTCCATTAGGTGTTTCTTAAGCAAGTCACGTTTAGTAAACTTATTCTCCAATAAGCACCTACATACTTGCTTTAGTGTCTCCACACAAATGATTATGAGATCAATCATCCTCTTCAACACAGCAAGTATAATATATATTAATCTATCCAGAATCAGTAACCCCACATTAGTGATCCAACGATTAGGAACGTTTTAGTTTTGAGCAATCTAGAATTTAGATCTCATTAGCATGAACCCTTCATGATTCTAAAAGTATTGCTCCAAAACTACGAGTTTATCCCAATTAATTCTACTAATTAAACATGGATAAGGAAATGTCTTTAAATGAATAAATTCTTTTATTAATAAATAAACAAGATTACAAAGTAAATGTTTATCACATCCTATGCGATTGGCTTGAGGGCATACTACGTTCATAATATAGCTTACTTATGTTTCAATATTTTAATTTGTGGATAATTATGATATAATAGTAGAATAATTTATTACTATATGATATACAATTGTTAAATATATTAACAATGATCCGTAGGTGTTTTAATTTAGGCTCATGAGAATTAATATTAGTAAAGGACTTCTATAAGGAATAAAATTGTTATAAAATAATATATTACTCTAAAAAATTTCAGAATCATAAATAGTGTTTTGGTTCTAGTTAAATTCTAAGTTTAAAAAGTATTTTAATTGTAGTTAATAAGATAAAATCATAAAAATTTAAAAAAATATTTTATTAACAGTTAAATTCTAGTCTCATACCAAAGATCGAAAATTTTAGTTTTTCTTTATTATATATGTATAGATAGATATAGATATAGATTAAAAGCTCAATAACTCTTAACATCTCCCAAGCATTACTGTATTAGTATGTTAGCAAAAATTCTGACATCAAAGCCCAATTTGCAACGGAACTTTTTAGTACCCAAAAAAAACAACAAAATAAAAAAGGCCTTCGAACATATTATTCCCTCAATTCCTTTTTATCAGTCCTTTAGAGAGTGATTTTTTTTCTATCGTTTGTAGATTTTAAAAAAATATTAATGATTTATTTTCTCATATTATTCTTATATTAAATATTACTTTCCGTCTCAAAATAAACGTTCTAATTAATTTCGACACGTTAATTAATAAATTTTTCTTTTACCTGAATTACCCTTTTTGATTACTTATTTCTTCACTTTTCTATGACCTCAATAATTGCTCTTTCATACGTTATTTAATTCTTTAGATATTTTTTTTTGTAACTCTCACATTCTCAATAATTACATTAAATAGATTATGAGGGTATTAGAGGAAGAATAGGATAAATATAGTTACTAATATAGAAATTGGACATATATTTTACAACATCCAAAAAAAGAAATTAGGGCATTTAATATAGAATGGAGGGAGATATATATATATACAGGGCCGCCCATACATTAAGCGAATTAAACAATGGCTTAAGGCCCCCAAATTAAAAAGGCCCCCAAAATTTTAATAACTCATATGTAGATCTACTAAGTAGTCATTTTATAAGAAAAACTTTCTTGAATTTTTTTATCAACTAACCAATGTGGGACTTAAAGACTTTTTATAAAGAAAACTTATTTCAACTATTATCATCTAACCAATGTGGGATTTAGAGACAATAACAATAACAAAGGCATTTTACACATATATTTTTTGGTTCAAATGTCCCACATCGACACCACAAGAAACTTAAGTTTAACAATAAGCTATAAGAATGAGAAGCCTTTTGGCTATAAGAATGAGAGGCTTTTTGGTTCAAATGTAATTTTGTTTCAAAGTTCCATAAGAAACTTAAATTTAACAATAAGTTATAAGAATAGGAGACCTTTTGGCCATAAGAATGAGAGGCTTTTTGGTTCAAATGTATTAATAACTATAAGAATGAGAGGCATTTTGGCTATAAGAATGAGAGGCTTTTTGGTTCAAATGTATTTTTGTTTCAAAGTCTCATATCGTCTAATATACATCTATTGTCTTACCTTGATTTTATAAGTAGAAGAGAATATAACCAATGTGGGAATTAGAAACAACTAAACCTTCACTTGATATTCCTTTTATAAAAAAAATTTATTTAACTTTTATCATCTAACCAATGTGGGACTTAAAACAATAACAAAGACATTTTACACATGTATTTTTTGGTTCAAATGTCCCACATAGACACCACAAGAAACATAAGTTTAACAATAAGCTATAAGAATGAGAGGCCTTTTGGTTCAAATGTATTTTTGTTTCAAAGTCCCACATCGTCTAATATATATCTCTTGTTTTACCTTTGTTTTATAAGTAGAAGAGAGTTCAAGATTAATTTTTGTAAGTAAGTATATTGGCTTGGGTCTAGTCTTTGTTGGCTTTGGTCTAAGGTTGGCCTACCAATTGAATGGTTAAAAAAAGGCCCCAATTTGAAATTTGGCTTGAGGCCTCCAAAAAGTTTGGACCGGCCCTATATATATATATATATATATATATATATATATATATATATATATATATATATATATATATATATAAGAGAGTATCTCATTCTCATAATCCCACTGCACTAAAAGAAGATCTAATCTAGCATAAAGTTGGAAGTCACATTTAAGTTCTCCAAACAAAATAACAAGATAATAAGTAGTAAAAAAAAAAAGTTGCCACAAATTAAAGAGCATTCATTATTATGGCATCCTCCATTTTCTTAGATATCAACTGCA
The DNA here is from genome assembly GCA_034770075.1 of Aralia elata. Lineage (NCBI taxonomy): Eukaryota > Viridiplantae > Streptophyta > Magnoliopsida > Apiales > Araliaceae > Aralia > Aralia elata. Next base: position 16,798,383 of record CM068386.1, on the reverse strand, counting down.
GCCCAACTTCATACTTCCTCACCAAATCCTCCAATCTCCACCCTTCCACCGGATCAACAACAAACGACCAGTCGATCACACACCCATCTTCACCTGCACCTCCCGGAGAAATCCTGACCGTCGAAACGTAGGACTTAAACCCAATATTGCAGTCCACAATCTCATAGGTTAAACTTTGGTTCGTACAATCAATGGCTACAAGTTTCTCCTTTGACCAACTAACTGAAGCATCTGTGTTGGTGGTGCTGCTGCCGTCGGAAGGGAGAGAGAAACCCGCGCAGTATCGGATACAACCCGGTTCACCATTGGCTCCATGGATGCCATAGCAAGTTGAGAGACTTGGGAACCATTTGTGTAGGTTAAAGAAGTCTTGGAAAAGAGGCCATATTTGGTTTGGTTTTGCTTTCTGTAGTGTTGTTGAGACCTTGGCTTCCCATTTGGGTTGTGAATGTTTTTGTTCCATCAGGGAGAGGGAGAGAAAAAGAGAGACTTTTGTTTACTTGATCTATTATCATACACATTTATTGGGCAATAATTTAGGTGGTTGATATTCTTAGAGTGAAAAAGATATTATCCGAATAAATCTATAGTAAAGCGACATCTTTTAAGAGTGTTCTAGCAACACTCACTTAAAGTAATACTATTTTTGTTTTAAAATTAAAGATAAATTTTGATTTTTTTAAATTAATTCGTGAAATTCTAAAATTTAAATTAATGTAAAACTATTTAATTTTAATACAACAAATATAACAATCGTAAACTAATTATAAAACACTATTAATTATAATATTTGTTGTTTTCAAAACTTAAACGAAATTATATCAATTTTGAATTTTAGGATTTTGCGAATTGACTCTAAAAACTCAAAATGTATCTCTAATTTTGTAACGGTGGGAGTATTTATTATCTAAGATTTGAGAATAATATTTTTACTTTGACAATATTAATTGTCATAAGGATGACTAAGTAGATAAAAGATTTTCACCTTAAAAAATGAGCAAAGTCAACAAATTAACTACATAAATTCTTGTATAAATTTATTTTTAACTATACATCACTCAAATCACAATATAGTGGTTCATATTAATGCACGCTCTCTCTCTCTCTCCAAACTCAAAATCCAAGAATACTTTAAGAAGAAAATTTATACTCTTTCTTTCTTTTTTTTATTATCTTAATTTATATAAAAATTTACTTTTATCATCTTTTAGGAACGGAGATATTCCCTCCGTCCCAAATTAATTGCTCAGTTTTGACTTTTTTAAGTCAAATTGACTATTTTTAGAATTAATAATTAAGCATATATAAATATATTTCTAAAATTATAAAAATTAGGGTTAGTAATAAATTGTATATACTTTCTTTTGGTTATAATCTTTTCACCTATATTTTAGCAGAAATAAAAAAAGATTAGTTTTAAAAATAATTAATTTGACTTTAAAAAATTAAAATTGAACAATTAATTTGAAGCAGAGGGGGGAGTAATTCAACCGGTTAAATGACATCCCACGTGCATCAAATAGTTTGGTGGACCGTGAATGTCCATCAAGTTTGACTACACATATATTTGCTATATAAATATATAAAACTTGAAGGTAAAAATTCATCAAAACCCAAAAAGGAGATGATAAATGCAATCGTATTTCTCACGTGAATGCTATTCCTTTCATTATTCTTTATCTGTCCTTGTAAAGAAGTAAAATTTATTTATTTTTATATGTCGGTTTATAAATTTTAAAAATACAGTACTGGCTTGATTTTTCATATTATCTTTGTATTAAATGTTAATTTATTCTTTTTTTTGTTTTATTCAATAAACGTAGTATTAATGTTTTATATCCAATTTGATAAGTTAGATAAAATATTAATTATATTTTTTAAATTTTTGTATTTTTTAAAACATCCATTAAAAGAAAAAGAAAAAGAAAATCTAGTTGTTAATTTTTTTTATTTTTTTATTTTTTGCAAAAGAAATCCTCTATTTATTATTGATAAGAATATAGAATAACACAATACTCTTAAATTTGTTATCATAAATTTAATATCATCACTACTAAACTAATAACTTATCAAATTTTACAAATAAGACAGTTTTTGTAGCGCAAAGAGAATACAAAACACGGTTTATAATCCGAATGTTAATCATCACCCATAAAAGATGAAACACTAATCCTACGTTTAGATTGGAGGAATAGAATTGATGAAGAAATGAAATAAAAAAGTGAATAGAATGGTGAGTGAAATAATTCATTCTATTCCTGGCTAAAATGAATCATTATATACCCTCACCTAAGGAATAAAATTCATAAATTTAGTAAAAATAAGAATGATTCATTATATTCTAATGGAACAATCAAATATAATTTTTTCATTTCATAAGAATGAATCGTTGGATTCCCAACTTATCCAAACATAGCACAACTGTTGGATTACAGAATACAACTGGTCCCAAATCACATGTATTGTTTAAGATGGGCCAGGTGGTGTATAAATATTGTGTAGAGAAAATTCAACATTCTAAAAGGATAAATATTATATATGCAGCATCACCTAATAATATCTATGCTGCATCACCTGATTAATACTCACCCCAAAAAAAAGGTCCCATTGGACAACTTTCTTTATTCCGCAAAATGAGTTCACGCTGAGATCTCAAATTTGACCTCATTTATCATCGTGTCATCACCATTAAACTAACAACTTAATTAGATATTACCGACTGCTCTACAACAATTTGGGCAATCAACAATAATAAAAAGAAATCGAGTGAAGATATTAAAAAATCTTTATTGGTAGTAAAACAATGAGACCAAACAGCTAGCACATAATTTTCCTGGGTAATTTATAAATTTGGCAGAACAGTCTCTCTTAGAGTTAGCTAGTAAAATGGAAGAATTCCTCATTGACTAGTCAATTGTTTTTATATAACAATAATTTGATGAAGTATTCTCATGGGCTCCCTTGAGCTAGATCTGCAGGTGTATTAGTTGCTAACATCTGCAGTTGGTAAACCAAAAGGCAAAATAGCAACAAGAACTTTGAAGGACAAAAATAACAAACCATATATCCATTTCAACACATAATGATCATAGAATCAACATGTTTAGCCATAGCTTACTCTTCTTTATTCAGCCAAATTCACAAAATTACAAACAAATCCACATATTGATTTCATGATTTGATATCGTAAAACTAAATGAAACCCGCAGAGGCAAAATTCAGGAGAAAAAAAATCCAAAAAAGAAGCAAAATTTATCATACCAAATAAAGAAATAAAAATACTGAACTTTTATATATGAACATTTTTTTGATGAAGCTTATAGTAAATTCACACATAACCCCACATGCACAAAGGTTAGACACAAATGGAGAAGAAAGAGAGAATTCTGAGCTGATCATCAATTGATAGATAGGACTTAAGAGATTACATGCCACTACAAGAAAACCAAACACTTAGTTTGTACTGTGTTAATTGGCAACTGCAATGGAAATGCTAAAGAACTCTAATTCAGATTAACACTAAAATTTAAGAAACATGCCCAAAAGTTGTGAAATATAGCTTAATTCAAACTAGATTTTTGTCATGCAGGCAGTCAAGACTCAAGAGGGTGCAGTATCTCCAGCCTATATGCGTGAGCTTCGGCAAACTTCATGCAAACAAACTTATGAGAAGTCAAGGTCATGTGCATTGACAAATGACAATAAAAACTATTCAAGGTTGCTTACATGAAGAAAAGAAAGATTTCATTGAAATTCATTTAGCTTAATACATTTGGGTCATATGGGTTTACTGATGGGGTTTTCGGATCCAAGATTGTTCACATTCATGTCACTGGTTCCTACAACGACGTGGTTTAACATTCCTGCAAACTAATGAATATAAAAGCTGAACAAGTCAGTAAAATTCCAACTACCAATACCAAAATAACCTGCAATAAACAAGGGGAGAACAAGTATACCTGTGGCTGCCCTTTCATTCCCAATTTGCTCAGATCACGCAACAATGTTGCCTCCATCTTGAGGAGCAGCTGCCTTAACAAAAGGCTCAATATCACAATTTCAACTGTGGTTCCATGATAATCATCATTGAGATATAAAAATAAAAAATAAAAAATCATCGAAAAGGCAATAGATTTCAAATTTATGCGCACTTATATACATTTTTGCCCAGCCTTCAGTTAATAAAGCATCAGATTGATAATTATTCAACAAAATTATTTGTAGCACCCCAATGAAGTGTTCTTTCCTTCTGGGTTTCCTGCTATGTTTATAGTGGAATAATTATTTGCACAACATCTTAGTATGTAGGTCTTTAGGAGTTGGGTTTAACTCTGAGCTCTTCATTGCATGGTCATGTTTTACCATCAAATGCCCCAAGGCTAGCTGTTAACAATCTAAAATACAAAGATTTAAGATTGAGCCACCACCTTCAAACACTTGCTGATCAGAAATCAATAACCAGCAAACATCACAACTAAAATCAGGATACATAAAACATAGGATATGAACAGTCCAAAAAGCGGTACAAGACCAAGGGAAGAAATTTAAACATCAAAAGGTGCATATAAAGTAAAGACTAACTCAGACTTACACTCTTATCATAGGATTACGATCCTGAACAATCACAAAAATTGGCATTAGGTTACACTTGTTACAATTCAAATGTTATTGATTCCATGCCATAAGACACAACATAATTGCCCATAATGGAGAAAATGGCTTCCTTGCAAACAATCCAAATATTCATCACAAACGCCACAAACAAAAAATAAATATAAAAACAAACATAAATTGAATTGCAGATATTAATATTTCATTAGAATAAACTTGAGACAAAGAGAGAAACCAAATAATATTACCATAACATATAATTGTACCAATAACAACTATAATGGCCAGACTCAAGGGCCAATAATATAACCAGAATATGACAATAATTCATCAAACAAAAAACAATGACCCTTCCAATAAACCTGTTTTTACTTGAAATATATCATCAAAAACTGTAAAATCATCAAGCACTACGTACTTCATCCAAGATTAAGACTGTTAAAAAAAACACAAACCAACATTAAGACTAAGAAGACTTGATTCCATCCAACACCAAATTAATTTGCTCATTCATCAACTGTACCTTCTTAGCATATAGGTCAAACTCTTCTAAGTGAAGATCATTCCACTTCCCCTCCAATTCATTTGCCTTTTCTCTCCCCATCAAGCTAATTCTTTCCTTGACATAATTCTTCACATCATTGGGCAAAGACAAATGAAATGACATCTCTAATTCCAAAGACTGACTCAACTGTGGATACATAGAGCAAAAATCTTTAATTTCATTCCAAGATGCCTCTTGCACCAAATCTTCCTCTTTCACATCTTCCTTTTTCACATTTTCAATCAATTTAGGCACATGATTATTAACTACTACTTTTCCCCTCTTCTTATCTTTCCTTTCCCTACTCTCAACATTGCTATTATCACTCACTGCATTACTAAAACTCATACCACCTCCCCAAGCCTTGATCTTTTTGGAAATCTCAAACAACTTGCTCTCATGTGGCTTAGAAAGAACAAACTCATTGTGCAAATACTTATTCTTGAACCTCCAGAGCTTATCAGTCACTTGTCTCCTCTTAATATCAAAGTGAATCAAATCCTTAACAAATCCAAAAAACCCAGCCATATCCGAATACGGGTCAACCCCTTTTTCCAACTGGTAATCAACCATCCCTTTCAAAAGAGCAATTTCATCATCCTCACTCCATACTGTGGCAGCCCTTTTCTTTTCTTCACCCCCATTTGAAACCACCTTACTCTTCTTCCTCCTTGAATTTTCCTCACCGGGGCGCTTACGCTTAGAGGAGGGTCTCAAATTGGACATGGGTTTACTGGGTTTGACTATGAAATCAACTGGGATTTCATCAGAATCTGAAAATGACCCATCATTTGATTCAGATTCTGGGGTTGATTTGGGTTTTTTCTGATGAACAACTTCTTCTAATCCATCATCTTCAAACTCTTCCTCTTTCACAGCGTCTGAACTTTGTTGCTTTGCCTCTTCATCAGATTCTTCTTGTTCAGATTCCTGTTGGATTTCTTCATGTTCTTGTACTTCATCAAAAGAAGAGGAAGAAGAAGAATCATGCTTTAAAGTCATTGTCCTGTCCCTAGGGTTTTAGAGGAGGTTGGATAATATATGGGTTTAAACAAATATAAAGATCTGGTGAATAGGCATATATTGTGAGAGCATGAAAGGATTCCGATCCATGGCCTTCCCAAGCTGAAATTTTTGGGCGTTTGCTTTTTCCAGAAAATTACTACTACTAATTTTCTTTTTGTGTGTTTGAGATTTTAAATAATTAAGAAAAAATAAAATACAATAACAATAAATAAAATAGAGTCGCAACCACTTATTTGTAGACTCTTTTAAATGTAAGAGTTAAAAATGGTAAAATAAATTATATATTCTTCTAAGAATTTCCAACTCCAAATTAAATTGATTTGGGTTGAAATTAAACTCGACTTAATGATATTTTCCTTAATTTCAATATTACCCTCTTAAAAATGCACAATCTTTGTTAGAAATAGGTTATAATATTATGTAATGGCTTACTCTTTCCTTTCTTTATTTCATACAACAAAACAAAGAAGTAGAGAAAATAAATTATTGTGTCTCCTAAATTTAGCAAAAATAAAATAAAATTATTGTGTCTCCTAAATTCACAAACAAAAAATAATAATAATTTGTTTATATTTACTGAATAACCCGCTCATCGTAAAGAATTCATGAACTTCGCTCTCGACCTTCAAATTTGTGTGCTAAAGAAAAAGAATGCTCAACATAGAATCAAATCAATATCTCTTATTATAAAGCGTGAATTTGACTCGCATCTTATCTTAAAAATAGTATATTATGCCTATAAAATAATTAATACAATTAAAAAAATTGAATACGACCTCCTATAAATAGACTCCTCTCAATTGTTTATCCTATATAGACGAGGAGAAGTGCCTTAGCGGTAACTTCCAACACTTAAAATTTACCTCCTCGTGCACGTTTAGTGAACCAATTATAACTTTCTATAAATATAGGAAACTACCTTAACAGTAACTTTCAACACTTGAGATTTACCTCCTCACGTTTTGTAAACCAATTATAACTTCCTACGTATTCATTTGTTACCCATGCCTGCGTTTGCAGTTTCAAATTCATCTATTTCTTTTTACTATGCCTTTCCCCACTTTGTTGCCTTGCGAAAAAATCCAAAACAGTCAGTGTATATCTTTTCTTTTCTTTTTTTTTCTTTTCTATCGTTTTGATATGAATCTCCTGAATTGATTTTTTCTGTGTATTATGCAGGCCATCATGGTACTAACTGATATACTTCCTCCGTTCCAAATTAATTACTTTTCTAAGACTTTTTTAAGTTAAATTGACTATTTTTAAAATTAATAATTAAGCATATATACATATATTTCTAAAATTATAAAAATTGAAATTAGTAATAAATTGTATATACTTTCTTTTGGTTATAATATCTTCACCTATATGTTAGCAAAAAATAGTAAAAAGATTAGTTTTAAAAATAGTCAATTTGACTTTAAAAAGTCCTAGAAATATAATTAATTTGGGACGGAGAGAATATTTTCGTAGGAGAGATTTCTAATTTTCTATGGATGGTATTTGTCATTTCAACTCTTTCTCTTCTATCTCTATGTATTATTTTGTCGTTTTAAAAAAAACATAAATCATTTCTTTATAACACGAGTATTTATTGCACAAGTATTGCATGTGCCACGGTATTTAGTACATGATAATATGCAATTAGGAACATTTGAATCCAAAATTATGCTGAAACTCTAGCTTGCAAAAACTTTAAAATTATATTTGGGGAGAGTTTCTTTTCTATTTAGAGAGATCCTTTTTTTAATTTTTTGGTTATCATTAGCCACTTATTTGGTTCATATTTTTTCCTTTCTTGGAGTTTATTTTTTATTTTTTGTGAAATTTTATTTTCTCTTAATTTAGGATTAGATCTCTTATTCTCTCCACTTTTGTGAGTCTTTTTTTCTCCTTTTGGGAGCTTGGATTCTCTCTACGTAGAGAGTTGATTTCGTCTATGGTGATAGATGAGTAATTACAAATATATTAATTGGATACACGACGCAGGAAGCTACATGTATACGGTGACTATTTTTTAAGTGTTATTATATTTCTACTTAGGTCATAAAAATTTATAATTCGGATTTTATTTTAGATAGAGTAGGTATCCTTCAATTTTATCATACATCTGATTTATATCTTTCGTTGAATGCATGAATTTTCTATGTATTGTTATCAAAGTTCGTAAAAAAAATAAAAAAAATTGCAATTGAATAAAGGACTCAATAATGTAAATAATGCCAAAACACAATTATTTCATTTACTCATAATAATTTTAACTGAAAAAATACATAATATCAGTCTAATTATTTTTTTCCACTCCTTCATCAATTGACGAATTATACTTTCCACCTTTGTTCTATAAGATTCTTTCACAAAAACTACCATATGCATAAATTTGATAAAAAAAACAGAGAGATCATGTTAAAACAAATAAGTCATTCGTGTCAAATTATAAAATCATTATTAATTTTAGAATGAAGGAAATACTATAAGTTAGCAAAAGTGCACACATATATATTTGAAAAATATTATATATTTGTGAATGTTTAGATTAATTTTTTAATTGTCAGGTAGATAAGTATTAGTGATAACACTTTTAAAAAGATGTATAATAAGTGAAGTCCTTCTTATAATTTTATTCAAACTCTTTTTAGAGAGATATGTAATAAGTGAAATATTTTCATAATTCTATTCATCTCATATAGGATTTGCAATTATAAATAAACATAAATTTATCGTAATACAGAGCAAAACTATATATTTTATTCAAATCTAAAATATTCAAAAATAAAAATAAAAAAAATAAAAGCAAGAAAAGAAAAAGAAAAGTTCTACTTTTATAATTTTAATCACTTTAATTAAATTTAAAAATTACAATGCGATATATAAAATAAAATAAAATAAAAATCTAAACCAATGTGTAGACTGTAGAGCATGATTTCTTCTTCCATTCTCTCTCATAGGAATTGGGAGTCTAAAATCTAGATACTTTTGAAGCCATACTTTTCTCTTCCCTCCACAGATCCCTGAAATCCCCCAAATCAAACCCTAATTTTCTCTCTCTAAATTTACATATAATCCAACTCCGATCATCTATCTACAGCTTTCTCTCTCTAACTCTTTTTTTCCCAGTTTTACCCTTCTGAACACTTTATCTGCTGATCGCCGTCGGTATCTATAAGTAAATCCAGAACCTTCATGAAGGTCGTTTTAGGGCTTTCACAGTTTGGTCGGTGATATGCCTCAGCTGCGTAGCGGAGTGCGCAGAGGCCGAGCATCGAAGAAACCGATCACTGAAATCGTACCGGAGACTGCCGGAGCCGGACCAGTGGGGACGAACAAGAAGAAGGCGGCTGGAGCTGTGCGAGGTCGTCGGAGGGTAAACGGAGCCGGACAGAACAGGAGGAAGAAGGCCGATGAGAATGTGCTGAATACGACGCCGTTGAGGAGTGAGGAAGAGAAAGAGAAAGAGAAAGTAGAGGAAGTTGTTAGGGTTTTGGAAGAGAAAGAAGCGATGAATGAAAGTGGCGGTGATAAGGCTCTGTGTGCTGAAGATGAAGGAACCGCTCCAATTCCTGAGAGGGTTAATTTTCTATATTTTTCTCTCCTTATAATCTATGTATATTTTTTTATTGTTTCAGATTGTTTATTGTTTTCCTACTAGGTGTTTAATTGAATTATGCTTGCGTGTTAGAAAGATGAAAACTTTATGGGATTTTGATAATGTTAATTGTGTCTTCTTGTTTTGGATTTCAAAAAACTTGATCGAAATCAATTTGATTGACTGATTGGTGACTTCCAGCAGTGGATAGTACTGACAAGCCGAGTAGAGCTTTTGTATAAGGGCTGTCTCATTAGAAAACTCGAGAGTTGAAATTATATGCATCTAGGCAGGGAGAGCTGTTTATTTTTTTTAATTATTATTAGAAAAAATTAATTATTATGTTTTTTATATGTTGAATGTGATATTTCTCGTTGTAGTGTGCATATAGTTCTATAGTTCCTTAAGTATGATGGCTATCAAAACTATAAATATAACTTAAATTCTCATGGAAGTTCTATAGCTCTATTGTACTAATTCTGTATTTTGTTTTACCTGTAAACGACGGGATTTCTGCTGGGCATTGTTTAGCTAAATAATATTTTCTCTAAGATCTCTACTGGATACCCTTAGGGAGGTATTTTGCTTGGACATTAATGGTTTCATTTATTTATGTTTTGGTCAAAGTTTAAAAACAAGTTGGTTTTCAGTGAAAGAAAATGTGATTATGCTGTTGTGCAGTTTTTTATTGGTACTTGTTAACTAATTTGATGGGTCAGGGTGCTTGGGTAGTGCTTTTACATATCTTTGGTTTCTCTATAACAGGTCCAAGTTGGCGGTTCTCCGTTATATAGAGTTGAGAAAAAATTAGGCAAAGGAGGATTTGGACAAGTGTATGTAGGTCGTCGAGTTAATGCTCCATTTCCACTTGAAAGAATTGGCGCAGGAGCAGTAGAGGTACAGCATTTATGTGTTAATTGGTATTCTGACCTCTGCGTGGTCCTCAATTGTTGAATACATATTTCTAATGTATTGAATTATATTATGATATTTAGGTGGCTCTAAAATTTGAGCATAGAAGCAGCAAAGGATGTAATTATGGACCACCTTATGAATGGCAAGTCTACGGGTAAGTAGTTCTGTGTTATATGATCTGTGCTGTTGTATTGTGTTCTTAATGTTGTAAGTTATTGGATAAGTTTGGTTGTGTAATTTGATTACTTTGTGGTTTGTCCAGTGCACTTGGTGGTAGTCATGGTGTCCCACGTGTGCACTACAAGGGCCGACAAGGCGATTACTACATAATGGTAAATGTTGATTGTTATATAGTTTTTTCTGTCCTCACTGTTGATGTTCTTCTAGATTTTTCTGTATCTCTTATTGTCCTATGAATGTGTGACAGAAACATGATGACTTTTGCAGGTCATGGATATGCTTGGACCTAGTTTATGGGACGTCTGGAGTAACAATTCCCACACGTAACTTGCCTCTCAAGATTGAATTTTGATTTTTTCCCCCTACTTTTGGGTTTGGCCTAATGAACATTTAACTGATGCGGTATTTTATTGTTGTTTACTCTAGGATGTCCATTGAAATGGTTGCATGTATCGCTATTGAAGCAATCTCCATATTAGAGAAGGTGCACTCTAGAGGGTAATTGTCTCTATTTGCGAATACGTTTACTTTTTTATACTGTAAGGAAACATGTATATGCTTTTTAAGGGTGGGCTTGGGCATATAGCATATATAGCTTCAATTTTTTCGTGTCAGGTTCCCCCCCCCCCCCCAATGTTTGAGAGGTGTTATAAGAGAAGATTTTTCCCACTCTGCGTTTTATTGTCTTGCAAAAATAGTAAGATACTTAAGTTATAAGTTGGGATTATATGCTGATAAGTGCATACTTCTAAGTCCTTTATGTTTGGATAATATGATGGTCTGTTCCATGTTGCTTTGCCATTTTTTTATTAATTTTTTTTTTATGTTTAATAAGAAAATTCACTTCTCTCTTTTTTTCCCCACGATAAACCGTTGATACAATATTGATTTACCATGCATGTTGAAATGATATTTCTAACTGCAATTTTTGTAGATATGTGCATGGCGATGTAAAACCTGAGAACTTTTTGCTTGGTCCACCCGGAACACCCGAGGAGAAAAAACTCTTTCTTGTTGATCTCGGATTAGGTAAACTATAAATCGTAAATAATGATGTTTTGTAGTTCAGATACTCTAGAAACTGCTCAAATATACTGATTTCTTCTTATCTTCTTTGACATGCCAGCCACTAAATGGCAAGATACTTCAACTGGCTTACATGTTGATTATGATCAGCGCCCGGATGTTTTTAGGTAGGGTGATGATGTCATAAATCTATAATATGATCGTTGTTTCTTCCCTCTTATCTTTGATTTCATGTCAATATATTTGTGGATTCTTTCAATTGAGGCACAAGCATTATTGTATTTCAGGGGAACTGTGCGCTATGCTAGTGTGCATGCTCATCTAGGAAGAACTGGGAGCCGAAGAGATGATTTAGAATCTCTTGCTTACACACTCATTTTTCTTCTCCGAGGGCGGCTGCCTTGGCAGGGTTTCCAGGTTTGTATTTTCCAAACTTAATGGTGTTTTTTTCACATGTCATTACTCTGTTATTCCTTACATAGTGTGGTTTTAGGGCGAGAATAAAGGGTTCCTTGTCAGTAAGAAAAAGATGTCAACTCCTCCAGAAGCTCTTTGTTCCCTTTGTCCTGCTCCTTTTCGAGAATTCATTGAACTTGTAGTAAATTTGAAATTCGATGAAACACCCAACTATGCAAAATATGTTTCCCTCTTTGATGGAATTGTTGGTCCAAATCCGGATGTCAGGCCAATTAATACTGAAGGTGCTCAAAAGGTATGCTTTATGTTCTCATGCTCACCTTCATTCTCCTGCCTGAATTCTTGAGCATTTTACTAGAATGTTGATTTTTTGCATGGTATTTATTGTAATACATATATACGTAATGTGTAGCATGTATATAAAGTTGGACGTAACAGAGGGCTAGAATATTGATTTTTATTGTACGTTTCTTTCTAACACATATATCCATAATATATTATGTAGCTTATAATTCAAGTTGGACATAAGAGAGGGCGGTTGATGATGGATGAGGATGATGATGACCAACCAAAGAAGAAAATAAGGATGGGAATGCCTGCAACCCAATGGATTAGTATTTACAATGCTCGGCGCCCTATGAAGCAAAGGTATATACAACTTACACACCTAACCTTTTCAGGTTTATTCCAAATAGTTATAAAGGTAATCTTTTTTATTGTTGTTGTAGATATCATTACAATGTGGCAGAAGCAAGACTTGGTCAGCACATTGAGAAAGGAAATGAAGATGGGTTATTTATCAGCAGCGTGGCATCTTGCGCAAACCTATGGGCCCTAATCATGGATGCTGGAACAGGATTTTCTTCTCAAGTTTATGAACTCTCTCCTTTTTTTCTTCACAAGGTTGATTATGCTCTGTGATATTATTAGGGCATGCTTCTAAGTTCTAGTACACATGTTTATTTCGTGTAATTTTGATTCTCAATCAACTAGCTAACACTTCTATTTGTCTTGCTCAAGGAATGGATTATGGAACAGTGGGAGAAGAATTACTACATTAGTGCAATTGCAGGGGCTAACAATGGCAGCTCACTTGTAGTAATGTCGAAGGGTTAGTTAAATTGTTTGATAACTCGAAACATTTTAAATCTTTTATGAGAATTTTTTAAATTACTTTTTTACCTTTTTATCTAATTAGGATGTTCTTACCTAAAGGGTGGGTGAAATGGCAGAGGCCTTGATGAATAAACTCAAGGTCACTGGTTCCAATCCCCATACTTGGTGTAAAAATTACCTATATAAAAAAAGGGATTACCTAAACTAGAAAGAGAAGCAAAAAGGTAAAAATTTACTTGAAGAGCTTAGTCAAATGAATACCAAAATTATGATCTCACCTAGTTTCTTTCTATTTACAATCTAGGTACTCAATATGCGCAGCAGTCCTATAAAGTTAGTGAGTCATTTCCGTTTAAGTGGATTAATAAGAAGTGGAGAGAGGGATTCTATGTCACTGCTATGGCAACTGCTGGAAGTCGGTGGGGGATTGTTATGTCACGTTGTACTGGATTTTCTGATCAGGTTTTCTTGGTTTCAGAACTCCTTTCAATTGGTGTAATTCATGCTTGCAATCATTACATTCTTGACTTATGTTTCTTTCTTCGGGATTACAGGTTGTGGAGTTAGACTTTTTATATCCCAGCGAAGGTATTCATAGGAGATGGGATGCAGGTTATCGCATCACATCAACTGCTGCAACTTCAGACCAAACTGCTTTGGTTCTTAGTGTACCAAGAAGAAAACCAACTGATGAGACACAAGAAACGCTTCGGACTTCTGCTTTTCCTAGTACACATGTCAAGGTTGATAATTACGTACATCTTTTCATGTTATAGCTTTTATATCTACATACGTCTTATATATATATATATAGGTTTCAATCCATGGCAACCGGTTGTTAGGGGAACTATTCCCGCAACCATCATCTCCATCGTTGATCAATATAATTAATTGCTGAGATTTAAAAAAAAAAAAGATTTGCCGCTACAAGTTATAGCGGCATTAAAATCACTTGTCCCGGCAGCTTAATTTACTAAAGGGCCCCTCCTTATTTCTTGGTCAAATATGCCTACGCCGCTACAACATGTAGCGGCTGTCACATGAGTTATAATCTAATATTATATTAATATTATTATATTATATTAATAATATTATTATGGGAATACATGCCGCTACATAGTGTAGCGGCTGGCTCATATTCGTATTCAATGTCGCATGCATTTATTATTATTCATTGTATCACCTCGCCTTGGGAATGTAAAGTCATGAGAGAATGAAAAGTCATAATTATTTATTGCACCTCGGTAATGTAATGTGGCAGTGTACGTGCCGCTACATAGTGTAGCGGCTGTTCCCTATTTATTTTGTTCATCCCCTTGCCCATAAACATAGTTGCCCCTCCTTTTTGCCGCATCTTTGAGTTTCACAGCAACTAACATAAACATAAGAGAGAAAGAAGAGGAAATAAATATTAGGAACAATAAATATTATGAACAATAAATATTAGGATGAATAAATATTAGGAACAATAAATGATAATATTTATTAGGAACAATATTAGGAACAATAAGTGGATAATATTTATTGTTCCTAATATTTGTTTCCTCTTCTTTCTCTCTTCTTTTCCCTTCTTTCTCTCTTATGTTTATGTTTATGTTAGTTGCTGTGAAACTCAAAGATGCGGCAGGAAGGAGGGGCAACTATGTTTATGGGCAAGGGGATGAACAAAATAAATAGGGAACAACCACTACATAGCGGCATGTGCGCTGCCACATTACATTCCTGAGGTGCAATGAATAATTATGATTTTTCATTCCCTCATGACTTTACATTCCCGAGGCGAGGTGGTACAATGAATAATGAATGCATGCAACATTAAATACGAATATGAGCCAGCCGCCACACTATGTAGCAGCATGTATTCCCATAATAATATTACTAATATTATATTGAATAATAATATTACATGTAGCGGCATGCATGGAAAAATTACATGATTGAAATAATAATATAAGATTACATTTTTGAAATAATAATATAATATTAGATTATAACTCGTGACAGCCGCTTCATGTTGTAGCTGTGTGGGCATATTTGACCAAGAAATAAGGAGGGGCCCTTTAGTAAATTAAGCTGTCGGGACAAGTGATTTTAATGCCGCTACGACTTGTAGTGGCAGGTCTTTTTTTTTTTTTTTTTAATCTCAGCCATTAATTATATTGATCAACGATGGAAATGATGGTTGCTGGAATAGTTCTCTTAACAACCGGTTGCCATAGATTGAAACCCTATATATATATATATATATATATATATATTACATACGGCTTAACTTTATGTGGTTTGTTTTCTGCAGGAAAAGTGGGCGAAGAATCTTTATATTGCATCCATTTGTTATGGTCGAACGGTTTCATGAGCTGCCACATTTTTGTTAAGGATGTGCTTTTTGAAACTCACGTCTAATGGGGCATACACTAGTTCCTAACTTCATCTTTGTAAGAAAACGAAGCACTTCATCTCCTGCAGTCTAGCTAAATTGTGTCATTTGGGATGTGGACCATCTGGTTAATGTAAAATTCTACCTGAATTGCCATCAAGATGTAGAATATTTACCGACACCTGTTTTTCAACTGGGTTGAGATGCTTTCAAGCAGTTTTTGAACTCAGAGGGATACTTCTACTTATTGGAGAAATTTGTAGTCTTGAACAGGAATTACTTGGTTGAAGGCATGTGTCAAGGCTATGCTTTTTGTTAATGATGATGGTATTAAGGGAAATGTGCAAATGTTATATTTTTGCCATGGGCTCTGGACATCAAAAGTTGATCATGCTTCTCTTTTTTGTCTCCCTGTTTGCACTTTGTCATTTTATATTATATTTGCATCCATGCGACTCTTTAACCTCTTCTGATGTTGCAACTAAAGCAGAAATATTTGCGATATATATGCTCCCTCCATACCACACAAAAAAAATTAAATTCAATCTTTGATGTTGCAAGGACTTATTTCAAGTGAATCCAATAAAAAATAAAAGGAATAGTATTTCGAGTCAACAGCTAAAGATTGGATTTAGCTTATTTCATTCTTTTCTTTTAATTTAGTTTATGTAGATTGGATTTAGCTTTATTTCATTCTTTTCTCTTAATTTAGTTTTATGTAGAAATTAATTGTACAAATTTTTATTTATTTGAATTCTGGGTTTTGATATGTTAATCTGTTTTTATTTTTATTTTTACTTTGAAATTAATTACTCCCTCTTTTCTATTATATAAGTTGTTTAAGATATAATTACACATATTAAGAAATTTAATTAATTTTAATGTTAGTTAGTTAATGTTGTTTTGAAAATTTATTATTACTTATGCACTAATTAATTACTCTTTCTTCTCTCTCAATTATTCTACTTTTTTCAGGGCAAAGTAAGAAATGATGATTTTTTTCTCTTAGATATATGTAAAACGTTTTATATTATGGGAAAAAAAAATTCTTCTAAAACGATTTATATAATGAAAAGGAGGAGTATTAAATTTTCATACATAAATATTGGATTGGATGAGGGTGACAGTTTTATTTTGAATTATGCTATTAGAAAAATACTAAATAACCATTTATTGGCTATTATGAATTCCATGTGAATTTTCTTTTTAATGCCATGGTTTACCTATCACATCTACTAAGGACAACATTGTTCACACACAAAATTGTACAAGAACAATTTTGAAATAAAAATTATACAAAGACAAATAAAATTAAAGAAAAAGTACAAGGACTAAAATAGTAAAATGATTGTTTTATTGTAAGATAATTAATATTTTCAATACTAAAATATCAATTCAACGTAACTGTTATACATATTATGCTCATAGTTTAACTAAGCAATGCATGTATTGCGCTGGAGTGTTTTCAACGCTGAAAATATCATTTCTCTAAAATAAATGTAATAAGGGTACCAATACATTATCAAACTAATATATAATTAACATCTCAAAGATTTGGTCGACTTATATCATCTAGTATGCCCATAGATATTCACACCATTCAATCAACATATAATAAAAATGTGAACCTTTTTTTTAACCAAAAAACATATAATAAAAATGTGAACACATAACCACTAGGTCAACAAGTTGAATGAAATTATAACACTGCTTTCAGCTATTATAAAGAGGACTGCACTATATTCTAGTATTGTTGAAGGGTCAAGGAAAGCCAATGCAAGGGAAAAAGCCTTCCAAGTTTATCTGTAGTTCACTAAATTAAAGGAGATAGCTTTCCTTTTATATTTGTAATTCATTAAATTTTGAACTGTGAATTCAGCTATCTTACTTATATATACCTAACTAGCCCGGTACAAAAAGATGGCAATAAATAAAGAAATGAGAAAACATTTGTGCATCCTCTGGTAGTGCCTCTGTTATGGTCTGCGGCACAATCTGGACAACTCGACTCTTTCCTGAAGTAAGAAAAAGGAAGCAGCAGGTGTAAGAGTTGAAAATTTACACTTATAAATAGAGTAATAAACAATGAACTCAAAGGAAAGAGAGTGAGTCTGATTTTTGGGTGTTGTGGGCAGACTTATTGTTGTAACACTTGCCTCGACATTGTTATGGTTGTAACGAATCCAGAAAATACATCTGCAGCCCCTGATATCATGCATTCTCCTTCGGATGTCTATAACGTGAGCATCATAATACCTTGCTACATCTCTTCTCTCCTGATAATATACCCCCCACCCCAACAAAAAAAAAATAAAGGAGTCCAAATGTAAGCTGGTTACTATTGGACAAAAGATTATTTCTGGGATATTTCAAACTCCAAACTTATAAAAAACCAAGTTACCTGAAAGCACAATACAAGATGTCCAACCTTCAACAGATGGCATTCTGAATGCTCTAAACCAAGAGAGCGTTCACGAATGGATTCTTTTACACTAACCCATTCATCTTCGTCAGATCCAAACCCAACAAATCTTACCCGAGCTTCCTGCAATAAATGGCATGTTAAACTTACTTTTGGTCACAAAAGGGCAACCCAACAGAGTTCATAAGACATCTTATTAATTGTTCAAAATAGTAACATTATCCATCACAAAATTCCACACCAAACAGAGAAATTTATAAGTTGAGGTTTGATTTAAAAACAAAAATGGAAATAATATAAAGACAAAGTACATTGAATCTGAGATCCAAGTGCTGGCCGAGAATATTCAGTCTCAAAACATTATGCAGCCCCTTTTGGCAAATACAACTAATTCTTGAACACAACAAATGTAGATGGGGCAAGGAAGCACAGTTATTTTAAACAGCAAAACAATGCCAATCCATTATTCTTTTTACAGAACACACATGCAACCATTCAATAAAGTAAAAATAAGAAATAGATCAAGTTGTAACTCAAATACTTACGGTTTCTCCTGATCTAAGATCTCTGCAAGTAATAAATCTTTCCACATCATACCTGTTAAGCCAAAAAAACAACAAAGGTGACAAATTATGTACAAGCTAATTACTGTGACATCGTCAATTACAGGGCTTAAACAAACAAGTTCCAAGTACGTATGGCAGCGAGCAGCAAAGACAATGGACGGAAGAGCGTAAACAAACAAATCTGAAGCACGTAATGCAACAAGCAGCAAACGGGTCCTATACTCCTATATATGCCCTTGTATTGAAATGGGGAAAGGTGAAGGGGTCGGGCACACACTTATATTGTTACCAAAGAAGAGTGAAAATTATTAAGCTAATAAAAGGAAGTTCATGAAGATAGAGCTAAAAGTTACTGGCAGAAAGGTAACCATAGTCAATAAAGAGAGATACTGGGCGCTCTTAAATGATGATGCGTTGGCTAATAACCTTGAACCAATGCTCGTTAGAATAATGGGCTTCTAAAAGAATTAAGCATGTCACATTTAAAAGATAAAGTACATGATGCTTACTTTCGTAGAGATGTTTACGTGTACAGAGTGCTTGGGCGCATTTGGGTTTGGATGTGTCTCTCTCTGTGTGTGTGAGAGAGAAAGAGAAAGACCTACTGTTTAATAATTTGTTGCAGTATTAAAATCAGTGGCAATAATATTAACATATTTGAAGTGGTTGGAAGAGAAGGAAAGATTATGTTCTTATCAAAAAAGAAAAGAAACTATTAAACTTAGAATGGGTTAAATCCACTTTTTCCCACTGTGCTCAACCTCGATTTACAAATGCATCACTAGACTGAAATTTTTAACAATCAACTCATTGAACTGCTTATTTTTCACAAACCGTCACAAATTCCGTCTAAACAAGTTAACTTTTAACAGAAACATTAAAAAAATATTATTTTTATCCAATTATCCACGTGGACACACCAAATAATAGCCAAGTAACATCTGGGTCCCACAAATTTGTCCATGTGGCCATCAAAATAGAAAATTTATATGTTAAAATTAATTAAAAATTTGTAAAACGTTAAAAATCTATCCCAAAATATATAAATAAATGACAGAGTTAGAAAAATAAAAAATTTAAAACGTGGAGTATTAAATGAAATACAATAATAGAAGAAACTAACTTAATTAAACAAATTAAACAACTTAAACACTTTAAATTCAAACCCATCCAGTTTAATGGGTTATTAAATTGTTTAAGTTGTTTAAATAATTTGTTATATAATTACATATTGTTCTTTATTTTAATTGATTGAGATATATTTTATTTTGTAAATAAAATTTCTTCCATGTTTTTCTCAAGTTAATAGAATTATTAAGATATATGTTTTTCTTCCATGATTTCATTTATTTAATTATAATTGTTTAATTTGTTTTAACTTTCAAATTTACTTTTATTTTTCACAAATTTTTAATGTGTGGATATTATTTGACAAACCCACGTGGTTAACTAGCTTTAAAATATTATTTTTAAAATTTTCCGTTAAAAGTCAACTTGTTTGGACGGAATTTGTGACGGTTTGTAAAAAATAAGCAGTTCAATGAGTTGACCGTTAAAAATTTAAGTCAAATGATACATTTGTAAACCGGGGTCGAGTACAGTGGGAAAAAGTGAATTTAACCCAACTTAGAATGAGGTAAAACTTTTTCATTACCAATTAGTAAACATTCTATATGCTAGATGAACATTGGTAATAACTACAAGAGCTATGAGAAGTAGTTAAATAATTTCAACAACTACAACTACAACATGACCAAAACCTTGTTTGATTGCTATATGAAGGCTTACCATGCCCCATCTTTCGAAGACCTAGCTTCAAATTCTAACTTCGATATATCTCGTGCCTTTTCTCCTGCTTTAAAAACATGTTTTATCAAGAAAGGGACAATAAATTAATTATCCTGGATAATTAGAAATTTCATGGTCATTTTAAAATATATATATATATATATATATGCAGGCTATCAATGTGAAAAAATGATGCGTACTAAATGAGTAGTAAGGAAGAATTGAGTACCAAAAAACTCTGCAGAAAAAAGTTCTTCCAAATTCTAGCTGATAGATACAGAACTTAGAAAACAAAAATAAAAGGGAAATTCTTGAACAAATAATATGGTAAGTAAAAGGAAACCTAGAGATCAGTTGAATATCAGCAAAAACAAACTCATCAACAACTGGGCTGCACTAATGTTGTGGATATCGAAACTAACGACCTACCAAACTAGATGCCTTAGGATAATAATTATTAACCTATCTGATATTGGACTCATATCTGAAACCTCCACCACATAAAGCAACATGACTAAGAATTAACTGGAACATTTAGAGATGATGTTGAGAGCATTAGAGTACAACTTGTCTTTGATTTACTATATGCCGATAGAAGAGATGCATTATGAAGGTGCTAGCGTGTTGAATAACCTTTTTCAATGTAGAAAGCAACCAAGTTTTTTTATTTTTGTATCAGATGGGTGTTTTACATGAACAGCCATTTGCAACCATACTATCTACTACTTTGAACAAATAACGGCAATAACAATAGAAGTACCTTTTGAGGTTGGAGTATTTTCATTTGGAGTGCTTTCATTTGGAGTACTTTCATCTGGTTTGTCCAAGGGGCAAGCATCTGGATTCGAATTGTTGTATCCCTCAAGTGATTTGTCTTTGGCTGGGGAATCTAGATGATTCTGGTACCAATTTTGGACCTATAATATAACCACAAACATTGGAGTTTTATAAAGTGTCAAGTATAAATAATAGAATTGCATTCAAATAGTAGTAACCACGAGAAGAACAAGACAGTAGAGTAGGATGAAGTGAGTTAGAACCTCAGTCCACTTCAGAAATGGCTTTCCAGCACGGCCACTAGAAGAGCTGAAAAAGTATACATGCCAAAAAAGCAAAAACTTAAAGCTCACTCAAGAAATTTAAAACAAAGAATACAAACATCTTTAACGTCAAACAATTGATAAATGATGTAAGAAGATATGAACTGCATGAAACATTACTCACTTAAATTTGTGTGTTAATTTCTTATAAAAGGCTACGTCGATAGAGTTTTCTCCTGCTTCCTTTAGAAGTTTCTCCATTGTCTCAACCTGTTTCATTTGGGACAAACAGAAAATCTTTGATCATTTTTTAGACAAAATATTTTAAAGAAAGAAATAAACAATACAGATAGCTTCAAGAATCAATTAATTTCCATAACAAACTGAGACTAAGGACCATGCATTTACCTGATGATAGGACTAACAATTTAACATCATTCAACAACAAGAAACAAACTGAAAAAGGAATTGATTACTAATATCATTGAAAAATCCAACCAAAAAAATTAAGTTACTTTGGTATATATCAGCAAAGCCAAACGTTAGAGCAGATTGAGATGACAATAGGAACTCCATAATATATTTCTCAAACTGATTCCATTGAAACTGACTGGAAGAATGAATCAAACACCACAAACTCAAACAAACATTCTGAAAGTGCAAACTATTCATGAACTTAGTATACAAGAAAAGGACGATACTGTGAAACTGAAACAGGTAAATTGAACAGACACAAAAGATGTTATTCAGATATGGCATCACTGTTATGACTTGAATACAAAATACCCCAAATAAAGAAATCAAATTCATGTTTACCTTATAAAGAGATTACAAACACACAAAGAATAGTTTATAGGATTAAGTTTTCCAATTAATATCATAGTTCTGGCGTTGAGTATATATAAAGAACTATTAAAACCAAACGGGCACAAGTGTCAAATGTGAAAGCTACTTAATTTATAAAGCTCTATAACAATCAATCATTATGAAAAGAAAAATAAATGAAGCATTAAAACGAGATATTCCTCAAAGAAGAAACTTAAGGGTAGTGCAATGCAGTTACTGGGGGGGGGGGGGGAATCCATGTTGTAAGAAAACTACGTAATGTATTAGATACAAAAGATAAATCTGGCTGCCACAAAGTTACAGCCTTTTCAACAAATCTATAACAAATTGTTCCAGAGAAAACATTCAACCTCGTGCAAGATTTTGTTTGTTATTAAAGCCACATTTCTACGCCAATTGCTGGACGAAACTCATATTGTTAAAACATTATGCAGTAACCTTTTGCACATTACTACTTTTTACCTGGTCCAACGAGGACAAGGCTGAAATTGAAAGTTAAAATATCAAAGATAACTATCCTTACCCCAGTATTTAATTTAATTTTATTTTATTTTTGGACAGTACATATATTTATCGTCTATTTAAGTGTAATCACCATTGATAATCTTTTTACAGTTCAGAGCACATAAACCAAAAAATGCATCTCTGCAATCTTACATGTCCATACAACCAGTCTCAGTTTATGAACACTAAACTGAAACTGAAAGTCAACCGTCCATTTTATAGTAATAATAATTAATGTAAACCCACGTTTTTTCCCCTAGAAGAGGCCACTATTCTGGACCTAAAATACCAAATCCAATAAAAAGAAAAACTAAATAATGCACCCACCATTATTACACACATTAATCCAACAAAGCTGAAATCTTTCACATACTGAAAGCAGATAAGCTGCAAATTTAACATTAGATAATTCAATTTAATTGCCATAACTGCCACTAACAACAACTCATGCTACCAGCTAATCCTTTACTACATGGTACAGTTGAAGTAAAAGCAATCACAAAATGTCTGAAATGACTAATGAGGATCAAATTCTATTAGCTCTGAAAAATAAATAAACACATGCACATTTGAGTTCCATTCCAATTGAAGGCCGCAATTATTGGCATTGTCACCAAAATCCAACAACTTCCACCCAAAACATCACAAACCCCCAAAAAAATGCCAATTAACAATCAGCTTTTACCTTGACAGCTGATTTTTTAATTTTTCATTTTAAAATGATAAAATTTGTTTCTTGTGATACCCACATTCCCTGCTAATTAGAAGCAAGTTCTAGGGCTTACCCACCACAAAAAAATAAATAAATAAATTAAATGTAAAAAAAATTATTTCACATTTGCAAACTGGACCATGAATCACATCGAAAGATAGACATATAACATTTCCATGCAAGTTTTCGCATACCCAAGTAACCCAACACCATGTACAGCTGAAATTAACAATTCGTTTCTAAAAAAATTGAAAAAAAAAACAAAGAAAAAAGAAAAAAAAAACATGCATGATCAACACCCAGATGAAAAATAAACACTCTATAGAAGGGGTTTTAATGGAGATGATTAAAAATCATACCTCAGCTGTTGTGAAGCCAGTGAAAACCTTTCTCTCTCTAGGCCGAAGACGATCCATGGCACTCAAATCTGTAGCAAAACCCCTAAAAGTTTGCGAATTTATAGACCAAAAACCTAGCTGGTGGGTTTATGGAGAGAATCAGATAATCTCATAAAGACATTTTGGGAAATAAATTTGATTTGTGCTTAGGGCGCCTTTTTACATTTGTTGTTATTTTATACTATACAGGGGAATTCCACTTTTGCACCCACAAAACGTGACAATGCTTGCCCGTACAATTTTTGCCTTTTGCTTTATATATATATACTAGCGGTAACCCGTGTCTTCGACACTAAAAATTTTTTTGGAGAAGAAGAAGAAGATATTGGGGATAGAGTTTGAAGAGGAAGAAAAAGGTAGAAGAAGAGAAGGAGAAAAAATGAACGGTCAGATTTATGCCAAACTTTTAACGGCTCAGATGATTTATTAGATGAGCGGGAAATTCAAAATCATTTGTATTTTGTTATATAGATTTAAAAGTCTATGAATAGTAATTGAGTTTGATATTTTATATAAATAGTAATTTTTATTTATAAAATAATAATTTTTTAAATTAATATCGATATTAAATTTCAAAATATATAAAAATACAAGGGATATAAGGGTATAAATACAAA
Organism: Aralia elata; assembly: GCA_034770075.1. Lineage (NCBI taxonomy): Eukaryota > Viridiplantae > Streptophyta > Magnoliopsida > Apiales > Araliaceae > Aralia > Aralia elata. Next base: position 16,773,692 of record CM068386.1, on the reverse strand, counting down.
TTTATGTATTATTATTCTATTTTATTTTTTGTCGTTTCATGTGAATCGCAATTCATTTTTGATATTATTTTACTAAATATTTTATTATGTTGGATCAACTATATCATATTTAGGGTGTGTACCTAACTACTTGTAATGTGCAATTTCATCAATCATATGATCATCAGTATAATTAATATTATTTAAAGTATTGTGCAAGGTCACAAATTTGATCGAGTCTAGTGCTCAGTATAAATTAAAATTAACCAAAATACTGTACGAGAAATATAAATTTCTCTTATATTCGTATCTAGTTCTCATTTTGATCCTTTACTCAAATTCTCATGAAATGCCTAACAAGAAATATATTCCTATAATTAGATTATTTATCACTATGTTCACCATTGCTATACTCATTTATTAAGTGTTTTATTCCTTATGTTATGATTAAAACTTTTACTATGTTTTTAATATTAACTAACATAATATTTTTATTTAAAGTTTCAATTCTAATATAATTATAGATTGACTAAGTTTTCAATAAAGGTAAAATTTTACTAACATAAGAAATTTAATATAATCTATTTGTATTTGATAAGGACCGTAAAAAGATAGTTAATAAATTAAAAATCAATAAAGGCAAAATTATACTAATTTAAGAAAGTAAACGCATTATAATTTTATTTGGTAAGAAATTTTTATCTTTTTCTAGTTATAGGCGGATTAAGTTTGAACAATTCAATTAAGGTAAAATTCTATCACTCCGTCCCAAATTAATTGCATTTTTAGGACTTTTTAAAGTCAAATTGACTATTTTTAAAACTAATTTTTTTACTATTTTTGCTAACATATAGGTGAAGATATTATAACCAAAAGAAAGTATATACAATTTGTTACTAATTTCAATTTTTATAATTTTAGAAATATATTTATATATGTTTAATTATTAATTTTAAAAATAGTCAATTTGACTTAAAAAAGTCCTAGAAAAGCAATTAATTTGGGACGGAGGGAGTAATAACTTAAGAAATGCAATGTAATATAATTGTACTTGATTAGAATTTCATAAAGATGGTTACTTAACGAAAATTCAATAAAGGTTTAATTTGAATGTATTCTAATTATATTTGGAAAGAAATTATTTCTCTTTTGCTTATTATAGACAAATTAAGTTTGAAATCAACATTTGTCATTGAATTTATAATATTGAGTTGTATTATTTCTCTGAAAATGAAAATAATTCGACATTGTTTCAACATTTAATGAATATAAGCATTTTTTATTTTTATTATAATTTAATCGTTAAAATTTCTATTAAATTTAAATAGTAAAAATACATTCAGTTATTCAAATTTATTATTTTTTTATATAAATTTAATTTCATTACCACGAAATATTTATTGACATATTTAGATTATTACTAACAAAGATAATAATATAAAAAATTTAGTATATTAAATAAAATTAAAGGAGAAAAAAATATTATGATAAGGAGCTAAATCCAACATTTCCTCCCCTCTACAGTGGCTAACAACTAGATAGGCCCATTAGTAGGTGGGACTTATAAGGCCCATTTCTTTAGGTGATAGGTTATGGTCAGTTTGTTTAATTTATTATTTCATTAAAGATTAGAATTAGTTGGACTAATAAACAATCACAAGTGGACTATATATGCAATGACAAATGAAACTTCCTATTGGGAGGCCCGAACCCACAAAATCATCAAGCTCCCATAATGATCTAGTCCATGTATTTGGAAATGAGAGCCTTAATTTTTTAGCTAACTCATTTTTGTGATCTACTATTATACCATAGGCAATTAAAAATCTTATCCAAATAAATTCGATTGGTCATTTTAAAAGAAATTTGGTCATCAGTTTATAATTCTCAAATATAAATTATATAGTTATAATAATACATGTTCAAATTTAATAAATATAATTATAATTTAATATTTATATATACATGCATGCATGAATCTTACAATTCATACAAAGCATTAATCTCACAATTCATACAAAGCATTAATGACACACACACACACATATATCTATATCTAAAAGAGAAACTTACAATTGAATTAATTTGATAAATAAAAAATATAAAAAAAAATAGTCCGTACCTCGCACGGTTCCAAGTTTATGTGAAAAAATCCATATAGTTTCTAATATTTAATACTAGAAGGGGAAAACACTGTGAATAGTTTCTAGTACAAGTTTAACATTCTAAAAATAATAGAAAAAAGAAGAATTTTCTTTTTTTTTCAAGACGTGTGGAAGTATTCTATTTCAAATGTTAAGTCATGACCATCTGCTCAATTGATTATTCAAGGGACAAAAACATAATATGACATGCTATTTCCGCTAGTCAAATAAAATTTATCATTTTATTTTTCAAAGTGATGGTAATTAAATAAATTAGCCGTCAGCCTAATGTTGTCGCCAATTACAATAATATTCTTTAATTAATAATTATTCAATATTAAATTTAAGACATATTGAAAAATATTTTGCTTAAATGTGTCGTGTCGTGTTTTTTGTTCATTAGATTTAAATGTATCATTATAAACTAAGATATATATATATATATATAGTCCGGTTCTGAAACGGACCGGTCCGTTAACGGACCGACTATAGCGACGACACACATATATGGGTTGTCGTCATAAACCTATAGCGACGGAAAAAATCGTCGCTATAGCCCGTCCGTCGGAAAGCGTCGCTATATATATATATAATCCCAAAGTTGCTCCAATAACAAGTAACATCATGATATAAATACCCGAATAAAATAAAGGACTTGGGTTTAAATTACATAAAAATATTTCCAAGCTTCCATAGGCAAAACAAGGAAAAGATGGGCTGGCGGGAAAACACACCACTTTTCAAATATAAAATATAAATTTGTTCTTTACTTAGCCACCTTGTTTTCCTTCTTCATTTTCAATACTCTTTCCACATTCTTTGTTTTTGAATTTTTTTATGATAGTCCCTCTTTGTTTCTTCTGTAAATTTTGCTTTCATTAATTTCAGTTTATGTCAGTAATTGTCGTTAATTAACACCTTATAGTTGAGTTGCACGCTGATCAAATAAATTATGCAAGAAATGACAGAAAAATAATATTTTCAGCGATTATTAAAAAAATTATTCAAAAACAATTTAACTTGTAATTTCTTATTATGATCACTAGCTATTAAAATAATTTACTATTAAATGAATAAAATTTTTAAATACGTTTAATTTTTTAAACGTATCAAAACGCTGTTTCTAAATGAATAAAATTAAAAATTATATTTAAACTTTTAAATGTTCCTAGTACTCTAAATTTTGTGTACCAAACATGCACACAGCCACGAGGATTCTGTACAACAAAAGCCTAAGCATAGACAGAGGGTTCTAACTTTCTGACTCTCCAATGAAACCCACTACCAAACTGGTAGTAGGACGTGTTCAGTGTTGAAAGTAGTAGGACATGTTAAGTATTTGAAAGTAGCGGGACATGTTAAGTGTTTGAAAGTAGATAACCCTATACCAAACAATTTGGGTTTGATTTGTGTTCGTTCGATTAAAAATTTGATTCGAGCTTGACTCAAAATATAAATGATTCAAACAAATTTTAAAGCTCGATAAATTATTTGAACCTCTTCAAATTATAATTTTTTATTGATACTCAGATCATATTCGCTCGAAAAGTTCAAACTGTTCGGGCTCTATTTGAGATCATGCTCGACTTGATAGTTAAACGAGCTTCAATCAAATCTTATTTATACTCGATAAATTTTGTGAACCAAATCTGAACAACTCAATACTTGACTCGACTCGATTCATTTATACTATTATAAGACACATGTCTTCCACATTACTAACACGTGCTAATAATTACTATCTTGAGAGAATAATATAATATAATTAAAAAGTAAATAACCAGACAACTGAAAATGTGAAGAGTTAAGCTTACGTAAACATTATTATCTAATTGGTAGATGACATTTTTTTATTAAATTTTGTTTACTGCATTTTCATTGTTATACCAAACATAAAGAAATAAATAAATAAAACACGTTTCAAATAAGTGTAATATATAATTAATTACAAATTATTCATAGATATATAATCATATTACCTAATAAATTGTACATTTATTTATTACCTAATAAATTGTATAGTTATTTATTAGATTTCTTAATTTTTTTAGATATTTAACTAAATATAGTGTAATATATAATTAATTACAAATTATTCATAGATATATAATCCTATTAATTCATAAATTGTACAATACTCCCTCCGTCCTAAATTAATTGCTCAGTTTTGTCTTTTTAAAGTCAAATTGACTATTTTTAGAATTAATAATTAAGCATATATAAATATATTTCTAAAATTATAAAAATTGGGGTTAATAAATTGTATATACTTTCTTTTGGTTATAATCTCTTCACTTATATTTTAGCAAAAATAGTAAAATGATTTGTTTTAAAAATGGTCAATTTGACTTTAAAAAGTCAAAACTGAACAATTAATTTGGGACGGATGGAGTAATTTATTAAATTTGTTAAATTTTTTAAGATATTCTCAAATGAATTTAATAGTTGTAATCTAATTATAACAATCTTGGATTTCATTAAATGGTCTTACATGAGTCAAATAGTAATGAAATAAAAAATTGATGGCAAACATCATTCCTTACTCTACAAGAATAAAATTTAAAGCAAAGAGACAAAAATAAAAAGAAAATCATGTGAGAAGAAATGAATACATTTAAGACCGTAAAATGAACTAAATAATTCGAACTCAATTCGTACTCGTTCGACTAAAAGTTCGATTCGAGTTTGTCTCAAAATATAAATAATTCAAATATGAGTAAATTTTAAAGTTCGATAAATTACTCGAATCTCTTCAAATTATAATTTTATATTGATACTCAGATCATATTCGCTTGAAAAATTCAAACTGTTCGGACTCGATTTGAGATCAACCTCAACTCGATAGCTAAACGAGCCTCAATCATACCTTATTTCATACTCAATAAATTTTGTGAACCAAATCTGAGTAACTCAATATTTTGCTCGACTCGGTTCATTTACACTCCTTATAAAGTTATTTAATAAAATTCTTAAATTCAAGATATCCTCAAATAAATTTAATTGTCAAGATCTGATTATAAAACGGTTAGATTTTAATAAATGGGCCTACATGAATCCTGTAATATTATTAAAAATTATTCCCTACCCTACAAATAAAGGAAAATTATAATGCAAAGAAAAATAATTATAAAAAATGAGATAACAATAATAATAATAATAATAATACCAAAGGGCTTGGCTTGAGTGGTATTATTCAAACTCATGTTAACCATGAAGTGTATGAGTGTGTTTAAATTAGTAAAATAAAATAAAATAATAATAATAATAACAATAATAAAATTAGTGTGAAAAGAAATGAAAAGAAACTTTCCGGATCCTGATCAGTTAACTTTTCAACTACCATATGCTGCCCCTCTCTCTCTCTGTCTGACCAGAAAATTCCCTACTTTCTCTCTCTACATACGCGGAAAATAAAAAGTATATTAGTGGGTTCATTACACGTTCCTTTCCGCTATGATCCCGTTCAACAGGGGAAATATTTTGGTACTAATATTAAATTTTTTTCACACTATTTTTCAACCCCACATTCTAGCTCTTTCACTTCAGACACTCAAAATATTCATTATTTTAAGTGGGTCAAGGGAGAAAATCTTCTTTCTGACATTGAAAAGAGAGAAAATCTGTCAAACATTAACAATAAATAATTTATTTTTCTGGGTTATAAAAGGTGGGTGTTTGTGTTCTTGATTCCAAAAGCAAAAACATCAATTGTTTTGTTTTGGGTGTTTTTTATTTTTGTTTTCTGGGTTTTTTTTTGTTTTTTTTATTTTTATTTTTTATTTTAAAAATCTTGTTTCATTTGCAGAAACTTGGTTCTGGTTTTTTGGGGTCTAGAGGAGAGAGAAAAGTTAGGGCTGTGATGGATAGTACATTGAAAGATGTGACAAATGGTGATTCAGTTCTTGATTTGGAGGGTAAGTCTGGTGTTTGTGGTGGAGTTCAGGACATGTATGGTGAGGATAAAGCCACTGAAGATCAGCTTGTCACACCCTGGGCTGTATCTGTTGCTAGGTGATATAAATTATTCACTTTTTATAATTCTTTTATCTTGTTCTGTTTTGTCCTGTATTATTTCATTTGTGTAGCTTTGTGTTAGTTGTCCCCATTTTTTAAATTTTTTTTAACTTATGGGATAAATAATTGTGTAATATGTTTGGGATCACTAGATCTAAATTAATGTTTTTTATTTATTTATTTTTATTATTATACTGATGTGGTTTGTGTTGATTTTATCATAATTTTTATTCCATTGATAGGCCTACCAGTGATTAAATATTTGTGAGGAGCTTTGACATTCCTTCATTCTGATTATCATTTTGAAATTTGGCTTGAGATCTAAAATGTAGATAGTATAAGTAGGATTAATACACTTAATAACATGGTTGTTCTAAACATTTCCGAGTGATCATATGTTTTCTGAACATAGGAAGTATAATCTAATTCAAGTATTTTTCTTTTGATATGTCTAGATTGTCAGCAACTTGTGGAATGCTGTCAGTGATTACATTCCCGAATTTTAGTGTCACTCCTGGTCGTTTTCAGTTATGTCTTTTAAAAAACTTCCAGGATTGGAATTTTGTGTACAGATCTATCATATAGACCGTGACAAAGATTTTGATTTTCTTCAGGAAACATTTTAATTTGGGGTTGAATAGAAAGCAAGAGCAATACATTTTATTTGTAACTCTGCCTAATTTTCTTTTACTTATTTTATTATCTTTTTGTCAGGTGCGTATGCTTATTTTATGAAACTGACATAGAAATTGTGTTAGTACAAGATGAGATTAACTTGAAAATGCTCACGCTTCATCCGTTACTAGTGTGTATATTACTCTCGTAATATATAGAGAGATTGGTAGTATATGATACTCCCTCCGTCCCAAATTAATTGCTCAGTTTTGACTTTTTTTAAGTCAAATTGACTATTTTTAGAATTAATAATTAAGCATATATAAATATGTTTCTAAAATTATAAAAATTGGGGTTAGTAATAAATTGTATATACTCTCGTTTGGTTATAATCTCTTCACCTATATTTTAGCAGAAATAGTAAAACGATTAGTTTTAAAAATGGTCAATTTGACTTTAAAAAGTCAAAACTGGGCAATTAATTTGGGACGGAGGGAGTAATATTGTCTGTGTTAAACTAGTTTCTTGAAAATCGTTGATCTCCATTGCATAGTTATCTCTTGCTTATATAATTATTCGTAGTTTTACCATTTTTTATGGTATTATTTATCCTTTCTGAAATTTTAAAATATTATATATGTTGTAACAATACCTCATGATTTTTACCTTTTTCGTACAAACTTTAGAATATTTTTGGGGCAAAGAATGAAGAACTCAATTACTGTAGTATTAATATTGATCCTTTCAATTTCATTCTGTTTATTTATGGTGTCCAGTTGATCATATATTCATTCAACTCTCTGAAAATGTATTTGGTTAGTTTCTTATCGGAGTAATAAGTATTAAGTACCTTTTAAGAGTGACATGTTTATTTGGTTAGTTTCTTATCGGAATAATAAATATTGAGTACCTTTTAAGAGTGACATGTTAGCTATTCACATTACAAATTTAATGAATGAAATTTGTTCATCATGACACCTCTGATCAACTATCTTGTTTACTTCTGTTGCAGTGGCCAAACCTTGTTGCGTGACCCACGCCACAATAAAGGGACCAGCTTCACCGAGAAAGAGAGAGATACCTTCTTTTTGCGTGGCCTTCTACCCCCAGTGGTCATGTCCCAGGAACTTCAGGTTACCTCTACTTTTTGTATCACATCTTTCTTTTCCTGGTATTTTGTTTTCTATTTGTACCTATACCAATCGTCTTGATAGCTTTTCTTGATTTTGGTTAATAGGAGAAGAAATTAATGCACAATCTTCGGGACTATGAAGTTCCACTGCAAAGATACATGGCCATGATGGATCTTCAGGTATTCTGTCCACCTGGAACCAATCACATATTGATATGAGAGTTTTTTAATTTATTCGAAATTTGAAGAGCTCCTCTCTGATACATCTTCATCCACAAAATCATGTTGAAGCATTAGAAAGGATATTGTTATTGTTTAACTAAAACCAAGGTTCCTTAGGTGATTTGATAGTCTCACTATTTTTCGGAGTAAGGGAAATGCCTTTATGTACTGTGATATGTTAACTGTTACAAGATATCGGTGTTAGGTAGCCTGCCTGTAATGCCTGTTAAAATATTAAATTTAAATTTCCAACTTATTTAGGTGTATAAATATGAACCCATAGTACATTATCGAGCATGAGTATTAGCTTAATGCTCAATTTTATCTTTAATGCTTCAAAACACAACTTGGGCTCTAAAAGACTTGTATGGCTCAGTGTTACTCGGACTCTTCATTTTGCCCTAAAGTACTCGTGTCCGAAACCCGACACTTGAACAAGATACTTCACTTTAGTGTAAAAAATTGACAAAATTGAGAAGTACCCGTGTCAGAAACCATGTCCAACCAGACACTCCATCCGAGTCCGAGTAACATAGGTATGGCTTAGTTTATATCCTCAAACCATTTGGACATTTGGTAACTTGCTTATCACAATATGTGAAAAATCGTAAACTAATATTGTTTCGTCTACTAAATTTCCAATTAATTATGTATCAAATCCCAAGAAGTTGACATGCCTGGTTGCTGGTTTGGGATATTGAAAGGCAAGATGAGGTCTCATCATATGTTTTCTCATTTTCTTGTTTTTTACAGGAAAGAAATGAAAGGTTATTTTACAAACTTCTGATCGATAATGTTGAGGAACTGCTCCCAGTTGTGTACACTCCAGTAGTTGGTGAAGCTTGCCAGAAATACGGGAGTATTTTTAGGCGTCCCCAGGGTCTTTACATCAGCTTGAATGAGAAGTATGTTCATCTGCTTAACTTTTGTATTTCTCTCTTATAGTTTGTTCTCTCTCTCTCTCTCTATATATATATATATATATATATATGTATGTATGCATATATGGGGACTAGGGCTGGGTGGATTGGATCCAATAAGATGCACAAATTTTTAAGTCAAGCAATACTGACTACTGCAATTTTTAGAGGGAGGATTCTTGAAGTATTGAAAAATTGGCCTGAGAAGACTATTCAAGTTATTGTTGTTACTGATGGTGAGCGTATATTAGGACTTGGAGATCTTGGGTGTCAGGTAAATCTGTTTATTACTTGATCTGAATTCACCAATAAGAAACAATGTTGATTAATGAGTTTTGAGAAGAAGTTGCTATGCATATATGAGCATGTCCATATTTTGTCAAGTTACTAACATTATCTATTAAAATATGAAAAGCTTGGAATACCTCAGTGGGTATCAACCACATTGAGGGCTCAGGCAATGATATATTCTGTCTCATAAATTAACATCATCTACTAAAATAATCGAAATATTGCAGGGGATGGGAATTCCTGTTGGAAAACTTTCTTTATATACTGCACTTGGAGGAGTTCGCCCTTCAGTAGTAAGTATTAATATAATCAATTATCCTTTTGCGTGCTCTTCTAAGTTCTTGTTCTTGTTCTTTTTTTTTTCTTTTGTGTGCTTGTTCGTTATGAATTTTAAGTTTGGCGTTGCTATTTAGCAGATGGAGGAAAGTTTTAAATTAAAATCAATAATTCATTGTCTTCAGGAATTCTACTTTATATTTAACTGATGAGTAAGTTAAGCATATTTCACTCCAATGTTGTGAATGAGTCATGAATATGGTCAAAATTCCCTCTTCCACAGAATATTTTCAAATAATGGGAATAATAACATTTTAAATGCCTTTTGATATAGGTAAAATGCTTTAGTTTTTACCCACTAGAATATGTCTAGTTTATATTTCATGGTTCGTGCTTTATGGCATTTCCACTATAAGAAAGAAAAAAATTTGATACCGTAAATAATTATTCATGGAACTACTATCAAGATTCTAGACATTTTATAGTACGCCTCTCCAACCAGCTAATAGCAGTAGTACTCTAATATCAAGTTGGTTGTTTGTAATTGTGCCTTAATTTGGCTGCTTAATCTTCTGAAGTTAATTCTCGATACAGGACCCTTTGTGAACAACCTTTAAGGTTTAAAAAGCCACTTGGAGCTAGATATAGCTAGATCAACGATGGAACCTTTGCCCTATTGGTATTTAAAACTAACTACTTATGTTTATTACTTTGCAGTGCTTGCCCATAACCATTGATGTTGGCACAAATAATCAGAAGTTGCTGGATGATGAGTTCTATATTGGGCTCAGGCAAAAGCGGGCAACTGGGCAGGTCTAAAGAATTTCAATTTTTTTTTTTAATTAACTTCATATTCTGTTGCAAATCGATTCATATTCTGACAGTTTGAGTTACCTTTCATTTTTGCAATTTAGGAATATGCCGAGCTTCTGGAGGAATTCATGTCTGCAGTTAAGCAGAACTATGGGGAGAAAATCCTCATACAGGTCTGTGCCAAACATCCTGGAAGCAGATGGTTTCTTACTTTCTAAAATGTTTTTCCTTGCTCTTAATTATCTCTAATAATTTCACAATGCTCTATAGTTTGAAGATTTTGCAAACCACAATGCTTTTGAACTTCTGGCAAAGTATCGCACATCCCATCTGGTGTTTAATGACGATATTCAGGTAACATAGTAAGAAAAACTAATGCAGTTGCAATATCTCATTATTTTGTGAAAAGTTTTAAATTTGTAATTTTCCTTCGCAGGGTACAGCATCCGTGGTTCTAGCAGGGCTTATTGCATCTCTGAAATTAGTTGGTGGTACCTTGGCTGACCATACATTCTTATTTCTGGGTGCTGGGGAGGTGAGTCTCCACTAACCTTTACATCAAAACCTTTTTTTTGTACATAATTTACATCGATAAAAAGGTTTAAATTTTAAAAATAAGAGAATTAATAAAAATAGATTCATTAACTATAGCTTTTTTTAACACATAGTTGTGTCATAATATATATGTTTTTCTCGCAATATATTTATAGTATTTTTCTGCTATTTGTACCTCATTGTGTCTATTTTACCATTTGAAGGCTGGAACGGGTATAGCAGAACTCGTCAATAATTAATAAAAATAGATTCATTAACTATATCTTTTTTTTACACATAGTTTTGTCATAATTAACATATATGTTTTTCTCTCAATAATTTATAGTATTTTTCTGCTTAAATACCTCACTGTGTCTCCTTTTTACCATTTGAAGGCTGGCACGGGTATAGCAGAACTCATCGCACTTGAGATATCAAAAAAGGTATCAACTTAAATTCAGTATCTGCTATCTGTATTTTCTTCATCTAACATCTCCAAGCGCATACAAAAAATGCTTTCCAATAACTGTGACTTTCATTGCAGACGCAAACTCCAGTGGAAGAGAATCGCAAGAAAATTTGGCTCGTTGACTCTAAAGTAATAGGATGATGATCTGAACTCGTGCTTAGTAATTTTTGAAGAATATTTGCATCCTATTTGCATATGGTTAACAGGTATCTTAACCTTTTCTGCAGGGACTAATTGTCAGCTCCCGAAAAGAGTCTCTTCAACACTTCAAGCAACCTTGGGCTCATGAGCATGAACCTGTTAAGGAACTCGTAGATGCTGTCAAGGTTAATATCATTTCTTTGATTGAGCTTCTATGTTATTTACAAAATATTTGTGAAGTCATTTCCTGTTTAATGAAAGGGATGGCGTGACAGCATTGACAGTTCCAGATAAGATATTTTTCTTCTCTCCCTTTTTGAGTTTTTCCTCTTCCTTTCATCTTATTTTGTTTTCCAAATTTCTCAGGCAGTTAAGCCAACAGTATTGATAGGCACATCTGGTGTCGGAAAAACATTTACAAAGGAAGTTGTGGAGACCATGGCATCCTTGAATGAGGTTCTCTCTCTCTCTTTTATCTCATGCACACGGGCAAATAAATCTGCAATAACATGAAGATTTGACGTTTGCAAATGAATTGTATGCAGAAACCTCTCATTCTTGCTCTTTCCAACCCAACTTCACAAGCCGAGTGTACTGCTGAAGAAGCTTATACATGGACTGAGGTAAACCATTCACAGTTTCCTTTTTAAGTTTTTACCTCTAGATAGTTCACGTGATGCCAAGTAGTGAACTAAGTGTCGTTCTGCTCCTTGTTCCATGTTGCAATCTTCAGGGCCGTGCAATCTATGCTAGTGGAAGCCCTTTTGCCCCTGTCGAATATAATGGCAAAGTTTATGTTCCTGGCCAGGTCTACCCTATACCAGAGTCTTTTATTAGTACTTTCGCACTTGTAACTTTACTGGAAACTAAATTGCATAATATCCACATATCTTGCAGGCAAACAATGCTTACATATTTCCTGGATTTGGTTTGGGCATAATCATGTCTGGTACTGTTCGTGTACACGATGAGTTGCTTTTGGCAGCCTGTAAGTACAAGAAGGGCACATTACCTGCTAAATTGTCTGTGGTTTGAGAATCATTCGACTCGTGTACTAGTTTACAATACAATTAACAATAAATTAATTAATAGCATGAATACATATTTTGAAAAACACAAACACAATAAATTAATTAATAGCATGAATTCATATTTTGAAAAACACAAACACGATTCTATCCCAAGGACCAAGAATGATTAAAAAATATTTGATGAATTAATCAGAACGGGTTACACAATGTTAAGTGTGACCAAAGTAAGGGTTCATAACTTCATGTTATGTAGTCGAAATATACTTGCCAGTTGCAACTATTTATTATTTCCTCTTATTTATAATGGTAGAAAATTATGGTTCGAATATTAAAATCCCGTACCTTGTCTGCAACAGCGGAAGCTTTGGCTGTTCAAGTGACAGAGGAAAACTACGAAAAGGGACTGATTTATCCACCCTTCACAAGTATCAGAAAGATTTCAGCTAATATTGCTGCTAAAGTAGCTGCTAAGGCATATGAACTCGGTGAGTTTCTGATAGGTTCAGTACTTGTAACGAGCTCATTCTCGTTATTATTATATTTAACATCATTCATTTGTTTTCTAGGCCTCGCTTCGCGTCTACCACGGCCTCAAGATCTTGTTAAGTATGCAGAAAGCTGCATGTACACCCCAACTTACCGCAACTATCGCTAACTGATCAGAAGCACTACTCCCTGCAGTTATATTTTCTTCAGCTTGTTCTTATAGTTTCACTGTTTTATGGGTGTGTTATCTCAGATCCCACATTGGGAACAAGAAATATTTTATTCTTACTAGTTCTAAAGATGTTAGGCAGTTTCTACGAAATTCGCATTGATCATCTCATCGGAGACAATGTAATAAACAGTTGCTTATATTTGGCTGCATGAATTCTGCATTTATAGAATTGGAATAGACTTGAAAGTTCGGACTCCAAACTCTTTTTACTTGAATTTTAATACCAAAACATGATTCCATGTTTGAAAATATCAGCTAAAATTTCCAATGATGACTTTTCCTGTACAGCTTTGCAAACTTTGTGCAGAAGATGGCAAGTTTGGTGCTATTGTGTTCTTGACCTCTTCTTAGTTTGTCTGATAAGTTGGTACATAGTAGTGTTCTATTGGCTTTCAGTAACATCCCCACCACATATGTCAGGGTTGAAACTCAGGAATTCTCCGTGAGTAGCGTGTAGGACGTAGAGTTGCCACCAACCATCCTCCGCGAGTAGCGTGTAGGACGTAGAGTTGTCATCAACTACCTGTTGTGGGTGGGAATCGAACCTAAACTTTAGGCGAGGTAAAACGACCCACTTATCGCCAGACCAACAGAAAGTTGGTGCTTTCCACTAGACCAACATATAGTTGGTGCTTTCAGTAACATCCATGACTTAATTTTTCTACGCATCTTTCAAATTTCAACCAGTAGATAATAAAATACTACTTTTGTCCTTTTAGGTACTTTAAGATAGTAATGAGATTGGTGGGAAAAGTTCATTTTCAAGGCATATACACGTGGGCTTAATCTAGACTTAGCAATATAGGTCATAAACTATTGGATCAACCCAAATTAACTAGAACCATTTGGGTTGGTTAACTATTTTTTGTTACTTAGGTTGGATAAGTTTGGACCCATATTTTTAAAAGAAAAAATAGACCCAAACTGGATAGCCATTTTCTAACCCACTTTATTAAAATTGACATTTAACATTATACTAACCATTTACTACAATCATGACGCGGACCCACCCACATTATCGTTAGTTTAGTTTCTCTCTAAATTTCACAGCGTAGAAATGTATACATACACATTCTGTATTTATATAGCCAAAAAATTTGAATAAAATTTATCAATTATCTAAAAATGATTTCTTGACAATTATTCATTGAACATTACGAAATAATAAATTTTATAGCTACTAATACTTTTTAAAGAATATGTAATATTTTTTATTATATTAATTCTAAATTTAAAAATATCTCAAGTTGATTTTGGAAAATAAATAATGATGTTATATTTTAGAACGAAGTAAGTATTTTAAATTTTTTTTGTTGCTAAATTAAAGACACAAATTTTATTTTGCTTTAACTTTGTTTTCGCTCTAAATTTAATTGTGGACTAAATTTGGTTCCAGTCATTTCTTTTTAAATTAATATCATAAAACTATAATCAATTGCAGCCAGATTAGTATTAGACATAAATATCTTATTTAATAAACTAAATCTATTAAAATTTAAATTAAATAATTCTATTAGGATTATTATTAATTGCAGCCAGATTCATTATCTAGATTGTCAATACAAAATAAAGTCAATATAATTTCATTATTTACTTAAAAGCGGACAAAATTACACTACAATTCAACTAGTTACCCTTGTTAAAAATAATAGTCCAATAATTATGTTATCAAAGTTCAAAATCAATTGATTATCTTAATAATAAACGTAAATTTTTAGAGAGAGAAAATGAATAAAGAATTAAGAGAGAGAAAATGTATAAAAGAATTGAGAGAGAGAAAGTGTACAAAATTCCTAGAGAGAGAAAGTGTACAAAATTTCTAGAGAGAAATACAAAAATTTTTAGAGAGAGCAAATATATTAATTTATTTTAAAAAGATAATGTATGAGAAAAATTAGAGAGATAATTAATTAAAGGAAGATGGAAAGAGAGAAAGTACATAAGTCTCAAAAATGAAAATATGGGTCGACCTATATTAAAACTATAACCATTTGGGTTCAAACTATACAAACCATATTAAAAATGGATAATGTAATTTTAGTTCTTATTTGGATCCATAACTATTTTATGTAAACCAAAATCAAATCAAACCCATATTTTGCCAGGTCTAGCTTAATCCATGTTAAATGGTTGCTATGTGCCTATGGCAACTTATCTGGCCACCAGATCTTACATCGTTATTGCAAGATCCGACGGTGAAACACGAAGTCATCTGTAGAGATAATCTTGTAGATGGAGAAAACACCCTTTTGCCCACTAATACAATTTTTACTTCTTGTAGTGATAGGAAGTGCACTCTCCTACCCTACCACAACTGGTGTAGCTGACAGAGACTTAAATTATTTTCTGATAACTTGCAAAAAGTACACTCTTATTGTATTTAATAACAAATGTTCTTTTCTCCCGAACACAAGACAATCTTATTGCGCAAACAAGACTTTCTTACACTCGTTTGTATTTTTTAAAATTTTGGTCACCAGATCTTGCAATGAACTATGCAAGATCTGATCATCATTTCCTATGAATTAGCTCTGTATATACTAAGACTTCATCACGAGGGTTTTTTGTTTTTGGGAAAAGGCTTATCACAGGGTTCTATTTTTTCAAGTATTAGGCATTTTGATACATCTATTGGAAAAGATAACTTTTTACTTTGTTAATCGCACAACAGCTTCATTCATATAACTAGTTCTTACAACCATATCATCCATTATAAAATCAATTTTGATTCAAACTCAAAACTGATAAATTTCATTTGATTTTAGCAATAAAAGTAAACAACTATGAACATTGTAAGCTATCTAAAAGTACTACTACTAATTAAGTCATATGAATCACACAGATTTTGAATTTGAAAATATCTCCTATCGACTTTAAAAAGTTAAACTTGACCTTATATTTCAAAACCGATGAGGTATATTTCAGTCGTCCATTCATGCAACTCTAAACGGACTCGCCAACTATCCAAACAAGAAATTTGCAGAACTGAATGCAAAATATGACGGGCACAACGTAGGTCAAAACTCTGATGTAGAAGAAATCAACTAGAAACTAGACAGAAAGAGTCATACGGTGGTTTTATAAGCATGGCATTCAAACTCTGATCATTTACTTTTATCACAAGTGAGCCAAATTTCTCACCAACTGAAGACTAAAAAATCCAGATTAGCAAGTGGATTATAATACTAGATCAGTTGTTACTTGTTACATAACCACGTGTAGCTATAACATATTAACCTGACTAGATGGGGGATCCAGGGGCAAGTGAAAGCACAATTCAGCGTGTGTCATTGGCAACTTGGGAGCTCCGAATTCCCCAAAAGGACGGTGGCATCAAGTTTTTATTTGTAGCAGTAAAACGCCACCCCATTTGGCATTCACAAGTGGCACAGTATGCAATTGTCCATGCATACCTGCAAAAGATAGTTAATTACTATAGCATCTCAAATAATCATAACTGAAGCAGCTCTACATAAAGCAAATTAAGTCGTCGTCTCAAAAGTATTAACAGCTCCACTGAAGCTACCCCATCCTCCACCTCCCCAATAAGAATCAACTCAATTTTCGTAACATTAATCTTCAAACCCTTCACCCCAAATGTATCTACTGTTGGGGATAGACATCATAAAAGATAATCATATCATCCGTAAATGAATGCAAATAACAACCTCATTAACCATCTCAATAAACCCACAAAACACACCCGCCTCACAGCTCTCCCTGGCAATCTATGATTCTATTCAACTCCTCCATCACCAACAAAAACAACAAAGATGGTGAGTCCCCCAAACTCAACTCTCTAGAGCTACCTAAAGAACAGCAGAGACGCCATTAATCAACATTGAGAAGCAAGCTACAGAAATGCAAGCTCCAATCCTACCTCTCCGTAGATCCCAAAAACCCATCCTCTCAGGTAATACTAAATACAACAAGACGTCCCAATTAACATGATTATAAGACTTTTTCTAATTTATTACAAGAAAAGGTGGCATCCTATAATGCAAAATTTTCTTCCTAAGGTTACTATTTTAACTATTTCATGACCTTCCTCCATTTAACTTATGAATAACAATTTTTTTTGACTTCATCATAGTTTTGCAATCTTAAACTAATTTTTTACAGCTCTCACAAGCGAAAAAAAAGGTGCCTGAAGATTAGAGCAGTATAGAGTCGGTTACAGTGAGTATGATAACAAAAGAAAACATTAAAATTTAAAGAAATGGAGGCACTTTTGAGAAAAAAAAAAGAACGAATATTGAGCTGTAGTAGAGAAATTTAATCATATTTGAAGCGGGGTGGAGCAGGTGTCTACTAAACTTCCATGAACCAAACCGACTCTACTTCTCCCAAATCTGCCCCCTACACCGTTTTGAACCTTCTCAAGCCCATCCTAGTTGGGAAAAGGCAAGTTACTAATTGTCGTGTACATTACTATCCTAATTACGCATTGGCTGGCTTGTTACATAATGGCAGTTCATCAAAACTCTTCAACAAATTAAGGGAGAAAACAAAGGTGAAAGCCATACCCAGGAAACCAGCTGTATTCTTTAACCGGATTTCCAACAAGAGCCAAACCATTTGCTATCAGGAGAGTCAATAGCTCATGCACAAAACCACTTGGATTCACATAAGCACCAAGAGGGCCATCACTCGACATTACCAACATATCACTTCGCCTTGCAATCATCGTCTGCAAGGAAAACGGGAGAAAGCAAGAAATAAAAAATAGTTGGGCATAGCACACATAACTACACAAGAGACATTAAGGTGACAACAGCCTGTATCAACCTGACAAGTTTTACATCGGACACAATCAAAGCTCTCAAGTAATTCAATTTCTCGACGCAATCTATAGGAAACACCATCTATCTCCAGAAGCTCCTGCCTTGTAGATTCAGACACAGGAATCTTGCTGGCAATATGATATGACAGAAGATCAGGTTTCTTGACAAGACCATCCATGCTTGGTGCCTTAACTATCTTTTTCCACGTGTCTGCAATATTCTTTATCAGAATCATTGATCAACAAAACAAAATTAACCAAAAATTATAGCAAAAAAGGAAGCAGTAACATTCCTCTATTATGAGAAATCAAACTTCTTAAATCACAGGTAAGGAGAACACAAGGTGAGGAACATTACATAGCATGATAGTATCATAGTATCATAAGATAGCACACAGAATTATAGTTATTGTTACTAAGACCAAAGACACCACAACTACCAATCAACCATTAACTAACGATTTGGAGAAGAAAAGATGATGGGAAGAAACTACTCATCATTAATCCAAAGTTGTCTTTTTTCTTCTTTCTTCATTTTGTTGTTAAAGTAGCTGTGCGACCATACCTCTACTGCTCGGAAAATACAAGCTAACAAATATAAAAGGAAAAATGGAAAAAAGTTGAGTCAAATTACCTGCCACCTGTTGAGCAAGACAATATGAGTCGTACATACGGTAAACCCAAGCGGGCCAGGATGCTCTTGGAACTTCCCGAAACCTGCTTACTGAGTCCTTTCTCCATCCTACACCTCTACAAGTTTGTCTATCTGATATAACCTTATTCCCAATTTCTAGATTTGCATTCTCACCACTTGTTGAGTCATCATTTAGATCAGAACCACAAGATGAAGAAGCAAGTGCAGATTCATGCAATCTCCTTTCTGTTAGTGAAAGTTCACTCGTAAAACTATCCTCTGACAAGGCATCTGAATTGTCACCTTCATTTTCATGCTCATGCAGTTTAGCCTGAAAAGCACTAGCACTATGAAAGTTCCTCAAAGGTGCCAATCGTCCAACTACATCCCGTGGAGTCCTTAATGGGGAATCTTCTTGGATGATTTGGATTTCACCACATGGCTGGAAATAAGTAAACTGTACACGTAAGTTTTCCAAAAAGTTTACAAAAGAAGACGAATAACATAAAATCATTTCAGCAGGAAAATACGTACTGCTCCGTCCACATCAATCCAGCGACGTCTTAGACGAAAACGCTGTTTTCCACGAGTAACCACATTCAGAGAACCATCGTCTAGACGCCGAAATTGCCTTATCTGGCAGATGCAGTAATAGTGTAATAAGGTGTGACAAACTCAGTCTATGTGAGTAATGAAGTACATCATATACATCAATGATATGAATCAAGCATTCCACATCAAACATGATGGGTTAACAAAGGAAACTTTGAGTAACGCATAGATGTAAAAAATTACCTACTGAAAAACAAATGACTTAATCTTTCCAAATATGTTCTCTTTTAATTTTCGAAGTCTCCCCTTCCTTTTACCCCCTATCTCGTAAGTTGATACCGAAAATTCTTTAAGAACACCATGTTGGTAATCTTCTCTATGAAGTTCCAACTACAGCATCCTATTATCATAACATCAGCTTGCAGCTTAAGTTTACGAGTTCTATTATTTGTCAACTTCAGACAAAGAAGAAGACCAATTTCCTGTTGGAATGTGTAAAATTTTGTCCCCGGATAATTGAAAATGATCAAAGCCCAGCACCTATTGTTTAATTAATGTCTAAGAACCTGAAATTTACACCAGAGAAAACAAACAATGCAATGATACAACCACCCAAAAACTAATGGAAAGAGAAGGTTACAAAAGAAAAAGAATATGTATATAACTATATATCAATAGTGCTTTGGTGACTAAAGAATCGATACTAAAATTGGATACAAAATAACGTTTATGGTTGTGGTTGGCTGTATATATGCATATATGTATGTGTGTGTGTATATATTCACTAACATGGAAAAGTTATACTGAGCTCAATTAAGTATTGTAAAACTTTCATGCTAAGACTTTTTGAGTTTTCAGAAATTAAATTGCTAACATAAGTTAAAAAATAAATAATAATAAAAAATTAAAAAACGGGGGATTCTTGGCAGCATGATCTGTATCCATACCTCTGCTGTTGTCCCTGTGGTTGACAATCGTATTTTTCCATTACCAGTATCTCTATAAACACGAACCTGAACAGTTGTTTAAGTTTCATCCAGGTTTCAGATAAATGGCTAGAAACTAATTGTAGAAACCAAAAGCAAGTAAAAGCATCAAAGACTTCACATACCAAGCCTAAAGTATAAGCAGCATCAGCTTGTCCTAAAGCTCTTTCTACAGCAGCTATAAAATTAGGTTGAATAACTCTTAAAGGAAGGGTGGCCTCTGGGAACAGAACAACACCTGAAATATGTTTTCTTTAAGGAGAAGTCAAAGACTTAAAAGAAGAAGTAGAAAAATGCTATCGAGCGACAATGCTTGATATGAAGAAAAAAACTTGAGACAGATAGCAAGGCATTTTACTTAGGGGCGGCAATTTTCGACCAACACGATAACATGACAAAAACACAATTCATAAACGGGTTGGTGTCATAACCGGGTTTGTGTCATAAACACCATTTTAAACACGTATCAATTTTCGACAAGAACACGATTCATAAACGGGTTCTTGTTATAAACACGTGTATACACAAGTTTCGACACGACAAGAATTTGCCTAACACGACACGATTGTCACCCCTAATTTTACTGTTCTCCAACAATAAGTTCAATATGCTACGTATAAACTGTAAGTTTTACTATTCTCACAGCTTTATGCCTAAATCAAAATACAAGAGCAAAATCTCTCTGAGTAACTAATGTTGAAGCAACGAGAGTAGAGAGTAAAAAGCAAATTTACAGAAGGCATGCAACATTTAGTAACTAAAAAACAACAGTAAAGCAAAGATACTAAATTAATGACCAATAGCACTTTCAGAAATTACAGAAAAGAGAAAACAAATAAACATCATTAAGTATAAATGTACAAATTGTTTGTTAAAACACTTTCTGGAGCCACGAATTAAGGTTTTCTTTAGTTCAATAAGAAATTGGAGAACTTAGCAGAGCCACAAGTGAGTGCTTGTATATAGAATATTATAGAAATATATAATAGATGAGAACTTTAATTCAAATAAGCACAATTGTCAGAAGGAGAAGAAGGCTGGCAAGTTATAAGCTAACTAGAAATTGGATGTCTCCATAAAAAATAATAGCAATTAACAATAACATTCAATGAGAATTAGTGGGAAAGAACTAAGATGAATGTAACTATTTGAAATAGTCCCCAAAATTGAATTCAATCTGAAATCGCCTGACTGATAGTCCAATTTACAATTGTTAAACTTTTGCCTTCAAATGACATGCGAGTAAAATGAAGTACAAATTCCGCAAAAGAATTACAAATAACCTCACAATTACCTTCTAAATAAAGCAATGGAAGGTTTAGTACAGCATCACCATCCAAGAAAGCCAACCTATTCTGAGTATCTTCAACCTCTGCCACATGAAGAATACAATTACAATTGGGTTCACATAAAAGGAAGTACAATGGGCGGGAAACGCCGAACGCGTGCCTACCACCAAGATAACTATGTAAGGAAGCCAGACAGGGGTCAAAGGTGAATTCAGCAGACCCAGAGGCCCCTCCATAACCACGATCACTGAAACCATAACGCAACATGTAACTATATAAGCAAACACACAACCAATACCAATACAATAACAAAACACACACACACACAAAATGAAATTGTCGCAGATAACGTTACTGATTAAAATTGTCATTTATTAGTATTGGATTTAAAATTTTACTAATATTCTTTTACCAGTTTTTTTTTTTTTTACTAATATTCATATGATCTGCACTCCGTTACATCCTTTTATGTATGGATAGTTAAAAGCCACTCCATTGCAGGCTTCTTGACAATGAACTTAAAACGTTAACTCGCCGGTCAATACTTATCTTAGTTGAAATATATCATATATCTTTTGGTACTGCAAAACAGTAATTCAAAGAATTAAACAAATTCTCAATTTCTTTTTCTTTCCATTTGTTAAGTCAGTAAGAAAGTAGAAGATAACAGTTAACTAGGTCAGGAAAAATTCTGCCTGAGCATACTTTTTCAAATCTGGCCTTGTTTATTCCTTTTCTTTTTCTTCTTCTTCTTCCTTTTTTTTTTTGAGAAATAACTCTTTGTTCTTTATAGGGCTTCTTATTGTGTAGAGAAAATTAGGCAGTAAACTATTGTTGTACCATATGTGCATAATTAGTAGTATGCAGTAAATTATTGTTGTACCATATGTGCATAATTAATAGTGCAATCACCCCATAAATGTTACCATTTAACACAAAACATATAAAATTAACAAACTATTTTGGGGGAAAGATCATGTACATATACATAAATTTAAATTTTGAATGCTATGAATAGGTTGAGTTTAAAAAAATATCTATATTAAAACTATAATGAACTAAATACCAATCACACATACTTTATGCAGGTATGTGTACATGAACATATTTATTTGACATGCTAATGTGCAAAAGTAAACATAAACTATGATTGGACCTCAAATTATACATTTCGAATTGGGTCAGCAAGAGCTAAGCAGTCCTTAACAAAACGATGTCTAACAGTATTTTACATCCTGCACACACTATTGCACCTTTCACATTTTATACTATTGGGTTAAAGCCCCACATCGTTTAAGTTAGACCCGAAAACTCACTATATACTTGAGAGACCTCTCTACTTAGTACCAATTGATTTTAAGATGGATGTTTCAATATGGTATCAGAGCTAAAGTCATTATATATTCTTGATATTCTTATCCCCGCAGATTTCCTTCATATTCCCTTTCTTTTGTTTGTCCACCACTTCATATATTATATGTAATATATCTAAAAAGTTCTGATATATCTGGAAAAATTCGAAACTAAGACCAGGAATCTTTGACGAACAGGATCAAGAATCCTTTTATTTCGACACAAGAAAAAGGTGTGAAAAATTCCTTTTCTTGTGTCGAAGACTAGGAAGATGAATAATCCCTCCTAGAATTATTTGTTCTACGCATTTATCCGTTCTATTCCCCGCTTACTTATGTCTAGTATCTAATCAAATTTTATTATATTAGAATAGAAAACACTATTGAAGCATTTTATGACATTAAAATGTGATAATAGTAACATAGCCACACCACCCCAATTTGGATTAAAAAACAAAGAAAGACACAAACCTCTATACTCAACCTCTCCTTCATATACTCCACGACACTCAACGACCCCACACTTGAGAGACCTCCCCACAAATTTCCTTCACATACTTGTTATTCTTATCCCCCACAGATTTTCTTCGTATACCCCACAACCCCACAAATTTCCTTCATATACTCCACGACACCTCACGTGGGGGACACTCACTTGAGAGACCTCTATACTCGACCGCTCACGTGGGGGGACACTTACTTGAGAGAGCTCTATACTCGACCTCTCCTTCATATGCTCCACGACGTCTCTATGTGAGGGGGACACTCAACGACCCCACACTTGAGAGACCTCCCCACATATTTCCTTCATATACTTGTTATTTTTAGCCCCCACAAATTTCCCTCATATACTCCACAACCCCACAAATTTCCTTCATATATTTCACGACCCCTCACTTATTCTTATACCCCACATATTTCCTTCATATACAGATATACTCCATAACCCCATAAATTTCCTTCATATACTCCACGACCCCTCACGTGGGGGGACACTCACTATATATACTTGAGAGACCTCTTATTCATATACTCCACGACGGGGGACACTCAACGACCCCACACTTGAGAGACCTCCCCACATATTTCCTTCATATACTCCACGACCCCACAAATTTTCTTCATATACCCCACGACGTCTCTACGTGGGGGGGACACTCACTATATATCCCTCACGCGGGGGACCTCACTATATATACTTGACAGACCTCTCATTCATATACTCCATGACGCCTCTACGTGGGGAACACTCAACAACCCCACACTTGAGAGACCTCCTCACAAATTTCCTTCATATACTTCACGACTCCACAAATTTCCTTCATATACTCCACGACGTCTCTATGTGGGGGGCACTCACTATATATACTTGACAGACCTCCTCCACGACGTCTCTACGTGGGGGACACTCACTATGTATACTTATATATACTTATATATACTTGAGAGACCTCTCTACTTAGTACTTAGTACCAATTGGTTTTAAGATGGATGTTTATACAACTATAATTTCACACATGACCGAGCTATGCTTACATTACTTTCCAGTATGATTAGAATCTTGAACCCCAAATTAAACAGTATTATAATCATTTTGATATGAATTACGTAAATTAGTAAGCTAAAAAATGGAAAGAAACACACAATATTATGAAAAAATATGTGAATTTTCATTACTTGATATCATCTTCATCGGAAGATTCTGGAAGATCATCGACTTCTTCGATCTGCAGCTCCTCAGAATCTATTTCCCTAATTTGATCCATCAGGTACCTTTCTCTCTCTAGAATCATGTCGGTCTCCATTTTCCTCCTCGCTTGCTGAATAACACACGGAAGGAATTCGTGCAATTATTGTTTATAACTTCATATTTAGCGATTGAGACACCCGCCAAACAAATGGATAGGGCGAAGGAAATGAAAATGAAATTCCTACCCAAAAAAAATGTGACCGCGTTGGTCGTGGCGGCAAATGGAATTGTCTCGATTGGATGTGGGTCCTTTCATGTAATACATGAATAAGAAAAAAATATGCAAATTATTTTATTATAGATTGACCCATAGTTTTGACATATTTCCTCTGTCCCAAATTAATTGCATTTCTAGGACTTTTTAAAGTCAAATTGACTATTTTTAAAATTAATTTTTTTATTATTTTTGCTAACATATAGGTGAAGATATTATAACCAAAAGAAAATATATACAATTTATTACTAATTTTAATTTTTATAATTTTAGAAATATATTTATATATACTTAATTATTAATTTTAAAAATAGTCAATTTGACTTAAAAAAGTCCTAGAAAAGCAATTAATTTGGGACGGAGGGAGTATCAATTATTCCCCCGTCCCAAATTAATTGCATTTCTAGAACTTTTTAAAGTCAAATTAACTATTTTTAAAACTAATCTTTTTACTATTTTTGCTAACATATAGGTGAACATATTATAACCAAAAGAAAGTATATACAATTTATTACTAATTTCAATTTTTATAATTTTAGAAATATATTTATATATGCTTAATTATTAGTTTTAAAAATAGTCAATTTGACTTAAAAAAGTCCTAGAAAAATAATTAATTTGGGACGGAGGGAGTAATTATAATTTAATATAAAAATTAACATATACTCTCCGGCCTCGTTCTAAAAAGATAAACAAAATATAATTTATACGCATACTTAAAAAAATAAAAATAGTAAAAAATAAAATTTAAATTTATCTTTAGTGATTTTATAAAATTATATAAGTAATGAATATTTTTATTTTTTTATATTAATAGACTTTATTAAATAATTTTTTATCATTCACTTTATTTATTTTATTTTATCCTTTCGAAGAAAAAATATTTATATTTTTAGTCATTATTTTAGAGATGAAGGAATTAATTTATAAATTCAAAATTATTGCATTTGTAACAATATTCTTAGATAAAATTAGCAAATTTTAAAACTAAACGGTCCAAACCTCAAATCCGTTTATTCATTCCAATTTTTTAATAACTTTGTTTAACCTTTACTTTTTGAGAAATAAGTATATTATCAATTTATCACTATTATAATATTTTAACGTAAAAAAAAGATACACACATCACATAAAAGCAATAAATAAATTTACCTAAATGATATCCAAAAATTTAATCCTAATCACTAGGTTAAGAGTTTATCGATCATAATTTAACAAGTTCAGTTAGCTGTGTATCAAAATTATGATAATCAAAATAACTAGTACTAGACGTGGTGAAAAAATTATAAAGCTATCTTTTTATAAAGTTTCACAAAAATTACAAAACGAAATATGTTCAACACAAATATTTTATCTAAAATTAATTTAAAATATTTTTAAATTTAAAATTGACATAAATTTTTGTAATTTTAATTAATACAAAGATAAATATTGTAAATTATCTAAAAATTATTACTCGTAAATTTTATTATTTCTTAATTTTTAATGAGTTATTTTAATTTAAAAATATGATTTTTAAAAATTATTAATGGTGTTTTAATTTGGAACGAGTACAAAATATCACATTCCAAATTTTCAAAATCAATTTGTAAAAATGGAAAAGAAAATATGTGACAAAGTTTACCATTCCCGTGTTACAGTATATAATAGCTATGAAATTAACCGCGAATCAATAGAGTGAGAACAACAGTGGAGAGAGAAAGATGTTCAACATTTTCGAGCCTTCTTGCTCCTGCTAATCAGATTCGTATTTTTTTCGGAACTGGAATTGGATCCTGATTTTCTGATTGTCCCGGTAAGCTGAACGTATTTTGAGATTTCAGTTCTTTGATTTTTAGATTAAATTATAAGTTTAGGTTGTTTGATGCGGCAGTTCGTTTCGAAGATTTAACTCGCAATGGACAAGTCAAGTGCTTTGGATTATATTAACCAGATGTTTCCCACAGGTTGGAATTAGATCATACACTTTGTTCATGTTTAGTATTGAATTTGCATACTAGTATATTGGTGTTTATTAGAATTAGAAGTGTATATTGACTTTAATCCCCAATTGTTAGTGATTGTTGTTCTTTAGATGTTTCTATTTTATTTCTTAAGAGGAGTTCTTATAATTGGAAAAATTTGAGACCGGATACATCATACCTAATTATTAGTATATTTTTCTCATATCAGTTAGAGTTTCCTTCCTAACAATGTAGTAAACACAAAAATGACTTTCTACTTTTCCACCAATGAAAAGTGATTAAACACAGAATTCATTTCATATCAAGTGTAATGTACATGGTAGGTAGCAATAAACATATCTAATTACTACATCGCGGGAAATTAACATAGTTCCCCTGTGCACAAAAGATGACTGGAGTACAAATTTATTTATTTATTTTTGGTCATATAAAAGATGTCTAAAGTACATAATTCAAATGCTAAATGTTTTACCCTCAAAGTTAGATCGGTTACTTTTAGCAAAAAAAGAGCATCTTTAACGTACTTACGTGCAGTCCATTATGGGTAAAATGAGAACTTATTTATACTCTCTCCTTTACGTTTGTTTTTCTTAAATTGTGTGAATAGTGTACTTAAGACATCTTTAATGGGATAGAGGGAGTATTTGCCTACTCAAATCATCATATTTAAGAGACCATACAATACCAAATGATTTTCTGCTTGTTTATGTAAGAATTTAAATGATGAAACAAAACTCTTGTAGCTGAACCTGAAGTAGATCAGAACAATACTTCGTACATGTATAGTCAGGCATGCGGGAAAGTATATGGAAATATACTAAACTAAGAGGTAGAAAGCATTGGCATATAGAAAAGTAAACTATTATACCCATCAGAATTACAAAACATAAAGACTTAGATTGTTGCAGGAATGTTACTCACATCATAAAGGCTCCTAGGTTTGGCCTCCAGAGCTTTTAAGTAGTTACCAGAGCATCTTTTTCCAAAAAGAAAAAGAAAAAGAAAAAGAAATTCATTTGTTATGCTTAACCACAGGTGCAAGTAATGAATAACCTAGAGTCTGTTGTTATACATGATAACATAGTGCAACAGCTTGAACTCAAATGGCTCAAACAATAAGGGGCACTTGTCTCAGTTTACAAAATTGATGATATTGGTTTTAAAAGTTCTTTTGTCCCCTTCTAGATCTTAATGCAAATAAGGAAAAATGAGATTATTAAGGATAACATAATCATTGGCCAGAAATATTTTTTTGAATCTCCATTCTTGAACATCATGTTTTTAGTGAAGATTTCTTCCAATTTGATAATCTCGAGTTTCAATTTACTTGACATGGTTTACCAGAGGCATCTTTATCTGGCGTTGAGCCCCTGATGCAAAAAATTCACAGCGAAATTCGCCGCGTGGATGCTGGAATTTTAACAGCTGTTCGTCAACAGGTTGTTTTATTTGCTTACAACTATTGTTCTTAAACAACCAGTTAAATTCATTGGAAGTAGGTTGCATTTAATCAGCGCATATGCAGGTTGCCGGTTTTGATGGTCAGTATTAGTTTGCATAATACCCTAGTTTTTAGAATTGAATATTGTGGATAATTTATATTAAGTAATTTTAAGTTTTAATGCAGAAAAGAAAATTAATAGGAACCAATATGCCAAAAATCTTTTCTGGAGATTCAAGTCATGCTGGGGAGGGTTGGCCAAAAACACGCCGGACCACTTTAGAAACTAAAATGTATAAGATTTATCATTTTTATATTATATTTTGATAAGTATAAATTTATGATATGTTTTTAATTCTATCAACAAACACCATTCTCCACTTGAAAATTTTGATGAGGTTAGTAATATAAAGGGAGAGGCTGCGTTCCCTCCCCCTGCCAACTCAGGTTCATGTGTTAAATTGAATGAATAGATACATATTTACCAATTCTAAAATATCTACTGGAGATCCCTCCAATTTCAAAGAAGTATATAAAAATAATCCTATGGAGAAAGGAAAAGAAAGTGATTCAATCTTAACGGTATGTATGTGTAATTCACAGAACACGAGATGCAACTACTTCAAAACTATGTGATTAGATACTATCTTTTCTCAGCATGGGTGATTTGGCATAGATGATATCTAGAATTTGTAGTCTCAAGGCTTTCTTCCTTTTACATTTACCTGCAGTTGCCTGATTCCTTTTACTTTGATAAGTAAAATGATATTCAGACCTCATCAACGTAGTTATCAGAACCCGTATTGGATGAATTTTAAAAGTTACTTCACATTTAGTAAAATTTGATCAATGGCAGGAATTTTTTTTATGATTGTAGGACAGGAAACCTTGTGTAGAGATTGGAGGGTTGTACATTTTAAGTGCTCTTTTGGTGTTGTTTTTCATTATTTTGGTGATGGTGGACTTTTTATTCCACCATTTAAAGTATCCTCCCTTTTCTATTAAT
This sequence comes from Aralia elata, assembly GCA_034770075.1. NCBI lineage: Eukaryota > Viridiplantae > Streptophyta > Magnoliopsida > Apiales > Araliaceae > Aralia > Aralia elata. The sequence continues at coordinate 16,744,422 of CM068386.1, read as the reverse complement.
ATATTTTATCCTTTTATCAATTTTTTTGGATCTGCTTAGACCATTATCTGCTACATGTATATATGATTAATTATACTTTTGAGGGCAGGAATTCATTAAGCTTCTTGCCTTGTATTTGAGGTGAGCACTGTTTCTAATCAAATACATTATGCTATTAGATTCGTTTACTCATTTACTCTCCTATGCATCTTTAACTTGTACAAATATTAATAAATTGAGTCCTCTGATTGCTAAAATATTCTATTTTCAGAGTAATTCGGGAACAAAGGCCAAAGAAGATCTTGCTGCAGCTACGGGTGCTGTGGAGGTCCGTTCAATAGATACTTGTGATAGTTTGGTGCATGACTTCTCCATTTATAAGTGTTAATGATAACTGCTCTAAGCATGTTAAAGGCTCTTGATGTTCTGATTGCAGTTTAGTTATTTTCTGGCTTTTATCAATCATTAATTTTCTTTGCAGGAACTCATGTACAAGATTCGTGAAATAAAAACCAAAGCTGAGCAAAGTGAAACAATGGTTCAGGAGATATGCCGCGACATTAAGAAATTGGATTTTGCAAAGAAGCATATAACAACTACGATCACTGCGCTCCATCGTCTTACAATGCTAGGTAAGTCTTCTTGTACCTCTTTGTTATGTTTCTATGACACGTGGTATCTGCGACTTCTTGGAGTGTCCGTTGTAAACAAGCTTGTCAGAATCATATTCTTTTCTTCCATAAGTTATAATGTTCAAAAGGCACCAATAGGGGATGACTCCCAAGTACATATACAAAATGGAAGGAATGCAAAAGAATCCCGCACCATCAAGAATGACAAAAACTCCTAACCATGAAACGTCCAAAAACATATGCACATTATGTTCCCGAGGCAAATTTCCTCTAATATATCAACAATGGACACAATTGATCCTGGTAAAGCTTCATTTTGCCAACAACGTAGTAAACTCAAAAAAATAAAAATACAAATTGAATATAAAAATTGATTTCTCATTCACTTTGAAGCAATTTTTCCCTCCACATAACCAATTAAAGACAACGAGGCACTATGTCCCATCACCTCTTTCGCCCTCTTCCCATACTGTCACCTTTCCGAGCCCTGAAAAAGGTTACCAGTGATCCCATCAGTACCAGTTGATCTCTAACACGGAGAAACACTGAGAACACCATCTCCCATAGGTCACTATTAAATTCACAATACAATAAAAGATAGTTGGCAACTCCCCATCATTTTAGTATATTCAACACTAGTTGACTAGAAATTTTTATTGGTTGTAGTTTCTAGATTAATAGATTAGTTCTTACCTTGGTTATGTATGGGAGCAAATCAAGAACCACAACTTCATATTAGTTGTTTCTGAACTTCCAGTTCTAGTAAGTGCATATGCCTTTGCGCTCTAGTTTGTATGAAAGTTATTAAAAGACATATTAAAAAGTAGGCACTAAGGTGGGGCCACCCAAATACATACAGAGATACAAAGAAGTAGGAAAGACCTGCACCGCAAGACACAAGAACTACATCATGTCCCTATTTTAAACTCTGATAAGACGTCAACTAAAGCAATGGGTGAATCATGAGACTCATATTTTGCCAAAAGAATAAATGGGACCATTTAATATTTTAAATGCATAACAAATCGTTCTTTTTCCTCAAAATATCTAGAATTCCGTTCTCTCTATAACACCCACAACAAGAAATGAGGAATCATATTCCATTTTGAACGTCATCTCTTAGGAATTCTTACCCCCTTCCAAGTTCCCAAAAATTCGACTACAGAAGCAGGCATCAACCATCGCATCCCTCCCAAAGGGAGAACACCATGAAATATAGATGTCTAACAAACTCACAATGCGGAAGGATATGATCGGTGATTCGGTGGATTCCCAATCCTTCTTGCACATGTAGCACAGGTCACCAAAAACTTGCTCCATTAAGAATCCTGAGTCAATATGCACCAAAAAACAAACTTATTTTTGTTTTGCATGACCTTGCCATGTACTCGTATGTTTTAAATTGAAACTTACAGCCAATATTCTTGAGGTTTCTAGTAATAAATTCCTGCTTAGAAGTTTGAAACTGCTTAAGGAACCCCTTGGACATAGTACATGCTTAATTTCTCAATGAAATATGTTTTTGTTGTTATATAATTGTACCATGAGGTTATTTAATCTACACTAGTTTGAAATATCAAAAATCTTATATCTTGTCAAAAATTTCTACTGCAACACCCTCTTGTATCAATGGCAGTCTCTGCAGTTGAGCAACTTCAAGTAATGGCTTCGAAACGACAGTATAAAGAGGCAGCTGCACAGCTCGAGGTAAACCAATCTTTTAATGTTAAGTGGTATAAGTGGTAATGTACTATGGTTTGTCTCTCCACGGGCAAGCATCACACATGAGGGAGATTGTTAAACATGATATACATTGTTGGGCTATTGTTGAACAACTTAAGCTTTTGGAGCAATTAGTAACTTGACAAACATGATCTGCATAATGCTTGCTTAAAACTGACAGCCAATAGAGAACCTTCTCCACTCTAGTTGACATTTCTGTGCCAAGCCAAACATTTGATGTCCATTTCATAACTACCTTCAGTAAATGTTTTTCCCCATTTCTTACCTTATGTGTCATTGTGGATCATTAACTTTGGCATGGCCATATGAACGCGTATACTGTTTTCCTTGTTTTTGATGTGTTCAGGCTGTGAACCAGTTATGTAGTCATTTTGAAGCCTATAGAGATATTCCAAAAATTACAGAGCTCAGGGAGAAGTTTAAGAACATCAAACAAATTCTCAAGTCACATGTGTTCTCTGATTTCTCAAGGTGTGTTTCGTTTCCGGTTATTGCAGTTCTGTTTTGAAAAGACCATTGACCGAATATTCCATTAAAATGATGAAAGTACATTACAGTGCTCATATTTGTTGGTCTCGAACTAGACGGTTTATGGGAATACAAAATACTTGCTTGTTTATTTGTGATGTTTTTTCCTTTCTTTTCTTTCTTTCTTTCTCCCCCCTCCCCCTTTTCCTTCATTAGCAGTAATTTGTTAAAACTGCTAAAAGATGCGATGGATTCTCAGTAAAAACTTGAGTAATACATAAGTGAACTAGAGCTCCAAAAAAACTGAGCATGTCATTGGGATCTATGAAACAATTAATGATCTTTGGGTAATACTTCTTTAACATGAAAATCTACACAGTCACAATATACTTAAGCTCATACGTTGGCTGCTCATTTGCCTTGGAGGACCTTCAGTTTTTTGTCTTAGCTTCCGCTGGAATTGGCAATCTCCAGCTGACACAAATTGACGAAAGCAATACCACCAAAGAAAAAAAGCCAAAAAAAGGGGTATATCATTCACCGTCTTATTTGTCCATGCAACATTTTAGAATGATGTTGGCTCATCATCTCAAATTAAACGAACTGTTATGTTCAAATGCCAATTCTTTACAAGCCTATTTAAGAGTGGATTGTTTCAGTAAATGGATTAATAAGCGTATGCCATCAGAGTAAAAAATAAGCACCTCATAGTTGGCACTCAACTGATAAAGACCCTTGTAAGATTCCATTGTCCTGTGGAGCAACAGTTTTGGTGTCGTTTTTCGGGGTGTTTGGAAGTGTTGGGTGTGTCCATCAGGAGTTAGGGAATTGCTTCTTGTTAGGCTTCAAGCTTTTGGTAGGAAGCAGGATACTAAGGTGCTTTGACGGTGTGACTGTTTTTGCAATTCCTTAGGTTTTGAAGGGAGAAAATTGCTCATATTTTAAGTGGTCTTCTCTTCTGTGCATCTTCTTTGGGACCGTCACTTTTCTTGCTTCGTTGTGGTCCCCGACAATGGGCACTTTTGCTGGAGGCGGGGGTCTATTTCTGAATTCTGATTTGCAAGGGTGCTAGCTTGTATCTAATAGGGGGAAATTGTTATTTATATGTTGTACTTTTGATTTGATTATGTGTAATTGGTATAAGTTAACTGTGAGGCCCCAAATTGCTTATTACCCTGCTTTAAGGGCTTTTTACTTTTTCCACTTTCTCAATTTTGGAGGATTTCTTGTCCTCTCCTTCTTTTGCATGCCCCTCATCTCTAGTAAAATTTCTTCTTTTATTTATTTTTCCCCCACTTCTCAAAGGGAAATAAAAATACAGTAGAAACGAAAATGAAGAAAGACTTTTGTTTTATAAGCTTCATTTAACACTCCATAAATTTTTTTCTCTAGGGTTTATGCTTTTACATTTCATTGATAAACCTTCAATTTTGGCTTTTATGAATAGACATGCCTTTTTGCATGTTAAAAAACAATATATAGCTTGATTTCCAAGCCCCCAAAGGTTTACAGTCAATTCCATGCCCTGTTAAATTTCAAAGCATTGCTTGCTGCATGTCTAATCTATAATTTTATCAGTCACATCAAAGAAGTGTTGAAACATTTACTAGAGTGCTTTTGTCTAGTACTTGTATGGACTATGGATACTTCTCCTTCTTAGGGCTAGGGCTTGGGCGGGTGGTGCTGAACCTGAATGTTTTTTCCACTAGCTTTCTTTACTTTCTTAGCTTTGTTTAGGTGGAGTTCTTGTCCCCCACATGCATTGCATTTATCTCTCTTTATCATTAAATTATTCTTCTTTATCAGTTACAAAAAAAGGTTAGAGCTATTACACCATGTATATTCTTACACTTTAGCTCAAGTAAAGACAAGTATCAACTACTTAACTTTGCTAAAAGAATCCGTTTTGCCAGATTGCTCCATTAAATATGTCAGATTTGATGCTATTAGACAAATATGACCGTTACAAAGGATAGACCTGAATTTTATTGTGTCATAGATAAAAGACCTAAATTTAATAAATATTAGTTAATTCAACTTTGGGGGTATTTAACCAGGATTCCCAAAAGTTTTACCAATCAATTACCAATCCTCTTTTGCTGTTTGTCTTTCAACCTTGATTCAAAAAGTAACTAGCCAAATCATCTGTATTATATTAACCTGAATTCTCACCTTATACACTATTGGTGCCTTGAAAGATTATTGTTCTTTTGTCTTTTTTCTTTTCCTCCTCTTTATTTATTTATTTATTCTTTAATCGCAGCTTAGGTACAGGGAAGGAGACAGAAGAAAGTAATTTGCTGCAGCAGTTATCAGATGCTTGCTTAGTTGTTGATGCTTTGGAGCCATCAGTAAGAGAAGAGTTGGTAAAGAATTTTTGTAACCGCGAGCTTACTTCATATCGGCAGATCTTTGAAGGAGCTGGTTTGTCCAATTTTTATCTATATTTATTCAGTTATGGTACATTGTTCCCAATTGTGAAGTTCCTTGATTTTGAAATTCTTAAAATTTACTATTGTATTAGAACTAGCCAAGTTGGATAAAGCAGAGCGAAGGTATGCATGGATCAAGCGTAGGTTAAGAACAAATGAGGAGATATGGAAAATCTTTCCTCCTTCATGGCACGTTGCCTATTTGCTATGTATTCAGTTCTGCAAGTTGACAAGGTTTAGCTTCGACCTATCTTTGGGTTCAAACTTTGTTTTTACATAAGAAAATATATTTATAAATTTAAGCGGCCACTTCCTGCAAAATACTGCTTCACACAAGGCCAGACATCAGACGTGTGTCATCAATTAATAATAAAAATTGGTCCTTGAAAAAAGTCTAGTGAGAAAAGTTATTGATATTTTGAATATAAAGAAACTATAAAAAGGTTTGGAGCTAGGACCCTATTTGGGACCTATCAAAAAAATAAAATATAATTGAGGACAATATCTGTATTTTCCTTGACAGAGTACAGTTATATTATATTTCCTTTGGAATAATTCTGAACAAGACTAGTGACTATTGGTTTGGATATTATCAGGACACAACTTGTGGAAATCCTCGATAATCTGAAAGAAAAGCCTGATGTTGGAACGTTGTTGCTAGTAAGTTTCAGTTATTATGTGTTTTCCTCTTTTTGTGTGCAACCTAGTTTTGGACACTTAGTCTTGTAATTTAACTTTTCTGTTATTTTCTTTAGGTCCTGGGTCTTGTAATACTTATGTTATTCTTTTCTTTATCATTTCAATATTTCTTTGTTAGTTTCACTCTTGACATTTTCCTTTTATAAATATTTGAAGGCACTGCAACGAACTTTAGAATTTGAGGAGGAGCTAGCAGAGAAATTTGGTGGGGGCAGTCGTAGTAAAGAATTGGGGAGTGACACTGGGGAGACAGATAAAGAGGAGAATAATAGTCAAACTGTATCAGATATTCGTAAGAAGTATGAGAAAAAGCTTGCTACTCATGAATTAAGTGGAAATGAAGTATGTCTTAGTGATTGCTTGCTTAACCCAATAATAGTTTGCCTTTAAAACTATAGCTTATTAAAATTGTTAATTTTGTTGTGCCTGTTGGTGGTATTTTGTCAGGATAAAGATGGACATAATTTATCAGTGCCTGGAGCTGGGGTACGTTCTTATTTTCATATATTATTCTAATGAAAATGCTAGTTGTAGTACATTGAATATTGATGGGTTAAAAGTACAATGTCCAAAGACTAAAATCCACTTTAGATACATGCTCGTTGTTTTATCTGATTATACTATTGCAGTCCTTTATTTTAATTTGAAGCTAATACTGTTATAGCAAGAGATAAAATGAAGCAGGTGATAATTATAATTTTACATTTTAATGGGCTCAACATTGTCATAGTTGAAACTTTGAAAGTCTCTGTTTCCATATAAAAGATGGGCTAATCTTCTTATTTTCTCTTGCTTCAGTGGAACGATAATAGAATAGTTATGTGCATAGAGCCATAGATTTATCGGATTGGAATTTTTTTGGTAAGTAAATAGATTGATTATAAGCATGAAAAGGAGGTGAATCCAAGTACGCGCTCTTCAGTTAGTTTTATTAAAGTGCTCTTTATTAATTGCATCATCTGAAACTTGTTTTGTTGGGAGGTTTGAGTAAAGGTATTTTTCAAATTGAGAATCATTTTACTGAACATAAATCTTTTAGTTGGATGTGATGTTTGCTATTATAACACCAGTTATCATTGGAGTCCAAATCGAATGAGATAGAGATGGAGAGATAGATGTTTGACAGCTTGGGTGGAAGTAGATTGATGTGGTTGATGAGAGTCAAACGCATGCAACCTTCCTTAAAGTTTCTTTCGGATTGTAAAGACAGGAAGAGACGTTCAGGAAGAAATGGAATATAGCTCCTTTATGTTTGTGGTGAACAGTTTGAAAATAAGATAGGTGCCGCTTCAAAGGCATTTGTTAACCAATGTGCAAATTTATCGCTATGGTGTTGTGTCTTATGTTTTTTTTTGAGTTGAGGAGGAACTTTCTGGCTTCTGTTTCCGCCTTTTTGGTTTTCAAGATGAGTTTGCACTCTTGGAAGATAGTTTTTTATAAGACCTTGATAGGGTTGGGTATATAGTCTTTTGGGTTTGAGACTAAGGAAGGCTGTGCCTTTTCGTTTATAGTTCTCTTAAGGCTTTCTCTTTTGCGTTGTTTACAGGTCCTGCACCCTTTTGATGGCTGTTTGTAATACTCACTTATATACAGGATATAAAAAAACCAGCTTCAATGTGTGGTCTTTTTATGAGCTATTTCTATTAGATGTGTCTTTCTTCAGAATGAAGCTAATAAAACTAGCTGCTAAATATTTTTATCTAGAAAAAAAGAAAAGAAAAATGCCTTTGCTGAATATTGTCTTGTATACACTGGTTTTGCAGTTCAATTTTCATGGAATTATTTCATCTTGCTTTGAACCTCATTTGACGGTATATGTAGAACTAGAAGAGAAGACTCTTATGGAGCATCTAGAGAAACTTGTTCAGGTGAGTTTGATGAACATTTTAGAATTTATGTGGTCCTTTGCTTTAATGTATTTTACTAATATGCATTATGTTTTCTACAATAAACAGGATGAAACATGGGAAATTGAGGAAGGAAGCCAGACTAATATATTGTCCAGTAGCATGCAGGTAAAATATGACTTCTTGTTGGGAGGTTTGTCTTCTCCTAAATAGTGAGAATATAATTCTTACTATTTAGTTTTTATGCAGTATACATTTTTCAATTTTCCTGCTAAATTCCTTGTGGCATCTATTATATTTTGGAGTTGACAATACAAACTTTTGAGAGTTTCAGTTGTTATAGGGAACTTGTCATTTTCTTCCATTCTCAATCAGAGAGCATATGCTTTTCCGAGACTGCACTGACATATTATTTATAGGATTATCGAAAGCCCTAGCCCCTCGTCCAAGCCAATCCCCCCCTGGATCAAGAGGTGTCATCCCCCCTCCCCCCCCCCCCCCCCCCCCCCCCCCGGTTCTTGTTTCCTATTTCTATCTCAAAACTTCTATTTATTTATTTTTTGGCATTTTCAGAACTACTTATGGTGGATTTCCTATAGTGCTATTCTAGGTCTGTTAATAACCTATTTGATCCTCCAGTCATTGTATGTTCCTCTAAACTGCTTAGTTTTAATTGTCGATGTCCTATCAATTCCATTTTTCTTTTGAAGCAGCCATGCCAATGCATTTACATGATCAGCTTTTATTTTTACTGCATCTATTGTATTGTCGACGTATTCTACTGTGCTAATTTATTTTCTTCTTGTTGTTTTATGAAGGTCTTTTTGATTATTAGGAGAAGCTTAAAAAGATGCAGCGCTTTAACAAAGAGCCACACATTGTTCAATTTGTTCAAGGTGTGTTTTAAAGCTTATACTTGTGTCTGGATGAGGTATTCATAAAAACTAAAGTGCATATTTAGTAATGACTATCAATGAAAGACTGTCGAACAAAACTTGGGGTAACTGAAATAATCATCAAGGTCAGCAACATGTAAATATTCCTCACTCTATGCTGTGTATACCAGAATGTTCTAATATCCGAAGAACTCAGATTCTCTAAGTGTTTGTTTGGAACTTGGAAATGCAAAGTAAACAAAAGGAAAGGAAAACAAAAATAAATATAAAAATGAAAAAACTATCTTAATGCACATAAATCCAATCATTTATACTTTTAAAAATCCGAATATCAATAACAATGTTCAAATTTAGTGTTATAGATAGTCAATAATGTTTCATAAATTTTAGATTTCCTTTTTTTTGTTTCCGTTTCTTTTCCCTTGGATTTTCCAAGTTCCAAATATACCCTAAAATTTGTGATGCATTGTACCTTATCACAAAATGATCCTTAGTGTGCTTTAACTTATGTTCGCTGAAATATGGCTTGGCATAGTTGCAAGCTATTTCACTTTGAAAGATTTGATTGTTGGTATATAGAGCTTATATTGATAACTAGAAATGTTGTGCTAGGTCGTCTTAAGGGTAGTTTAATCAATGGGAATTATTATATCCTTAGCTTGCTTTCACTTGAATATTTTTTTAAACCTCGTTCGCCAAAAGTGGAGCCTTGTTAGTTTCAGAAGAAACTTTTCTTCCTAGTATAGTACTACCTCCATCCTCAAAAGGATGTCTAAGAGTACAATGAGCACACGAAGTCACGAAGTAAGGTTCGCAAATTAGAGGAGAGAGTATAAAATTTGTTCCAGTTACACACTTTGTTTGGATCACACAAGACGATAATTAACTTGGGAGTGGAGTGTTTATATGGGGATATATGCACTTTGGGATAAATTAGTTTTTGTATCATATTCTACATTTGGTTTGTATACTTTTAGACATCCTTTTGAGGACAAAATCTTAATGTACTTCTGGACATGCTTTTGAGCACAAAGGGAGTAATATATTACTTGGGGATAAAAGAACGAAACGGAGACCTTATTATTATTTCTTTGTACAAGGAAACTAGAACTGTTCCATTCTTAATTTTGCTTTTGGGGTATTGTGTCCATTGGTTGTTCACGATGAATATGCTGGATTACCAAGTATGTTGCATGATACCATATGAATATGAGATGAATATGCTGGATTACCAAGTATGTTGCATGATACCATATGAATATGAGAACTGTTTGACTATATAAATTCCGAGAACAAATCAACATATAATGGACTGTTTTTGACTTCTTGAAAGTTAATAATTTCATTTAGCTTTTAGAGAATTTAGTGTGCAGGCCCGCCATTTGATAGGAAACTTAACCAATCACCAATGTGATTTGAATTTTATTTAGTTCAGGAATGAGGTCACTTGCCAGTAAATCTTAATTTGGCCTTGATGGAATGGAAACTTAACCAATTACCAATGTGATTTGAATTTTATTTAGTTCAGGAATGAGGTCACTTGCCAATAAATCTTAATTTGGCCTTGTCGGAATGCTACAGTTAGGTCACTGACCTGCTTACTGGATAAATGCTTCATGTAATTATAGTTGGAATGAAATATATACTTTCTGAAATCTCCAGTCTATGAATGACAATTGTAGGATTTTATTGATCCATCATACTGCATATTGATCCATATCATTATGATCTTCTGGGCCTTTTAATTAGGTATTTCAAAGGATTCTCAAATCCTATGCTACAAAGCTTTTTGCAAGATTGCCTAAGGGTGGTACAGGGATTGTTGCAGCTGCAACGGGGATGGATGGACAGATTAAGGTATTAACCAACTTCTTTTGCCTTGCACCTTCATAAAGAAAAATTCTTATTCTTTACACCTATTGATGATTCTGAATTTTTTGTCCAACTGTACTACGCAGACATCTGATAGGGACGAACGTGTCATTTGTTATATCGTGAATACTGCTGAATATTGCCATAAAACGGTCAGTTCGATCTCATATATGTAACTATTTATTGGTTTTGTTATTTCTGTTGAAAATTACCTACAAGGTTGCTAGCCTGAGACTAAGATTGGTTTCTGGATAAAGTATAATTATATATAGCACGGGTTTATGTATTGCATAGGTGTCAGATATATGATAGTCGTTTTTTGTAAAAAAAGGTGAGGGCACAATAGTTTCAAATTATAAGCTCTTATTTTGTATACTCCGTGTTTTCTATTGCTTGCAAGAGTCGTGCAGTTTCTTGAAACTAGAATAATTTGAATTCAATTATATGATCTACATGATATGCTTTTATTACACTATACAAACCGCTTAAGATAGTTTTTAATCCGTTGGTATATTATAATTAATCCATGATTGTGACTTTGATTTCATTATTTTTGCAGTCTGGTGAGTTGGCTGAAAATGTTTCTAAAATAATTGATTCTCAATTGGTTGATGCAGTGGATATGTCCGAAGTGCAGGTTAAAACTATTTCATGATTGAGTTTTCTTAAATAAGTATTTATAATTCTTTGTTGCCTTTGATTTTAATTAGAATGATGGCATTTGTGAAGGATGAATTCTCAGCAGTTATAACAAAAGCACTGGTAACTTTAGTCCATGGTCTGGAAACTAAATTTGATGCTGAAATGGCTGCAATGACACGGGTTCCCTGGGCCACACTTGAAAGTGTTGGTGATCAGTCAGAGTAAGATGCAGTTTCAATAGTTGAATTAAATCAATAATAGTATTGTCTAGATTTTCCCAAAAGAGGAATGAAATGAAAGTAACTTGTGCATTTTCTTTCAGGTATGTCAATGGCATAAATATGATCCTTACCAGTAGCATTCCTGTACTTGGCAGCCTTCTTTCTCCCATTTATTTCCAGTTCTTCTTGGACAAGGTGATTATAGAACTTTCATTTAATATATAGATCTTCAAGGTTCATTGGTAATGCCTTTAGGTTTCAGTTGTTCAGACTAGATAATTATTACCAGATTTATGTGGATACCTGCATATTTTATGTGCAATTAACATTTTCTCCTCCATCACTGTATGGTGTTTTGTCAACCAGCAGCATCAACACTAGGAGTGTTAAAAAAATTCCTCGACATTTATAACTCTATTTTTTTCTGTTGGCTCAATCTTCTCATTTTTGATTGCTTATGCAGCTTGCATCATGTCTTGGACCACACTTCTACCTGAATATTTTTAAGTGCAAACAAATATCAGAAACAGGAGCTCAGCAGGTCTTCATCGAGTTTACTCCTTTTCCTTATATACTGTTTGGTATCAAGAAGTTTAGAAGTACATGTCAGCAAGCAGTTTGGATCCTGTCAAATAACTATCAATTCTTAGTGCTATACAATTTATATTAGTTGGAAATATAATTTTAATGACTCATGCTCCATAATTTGGTTACAAGTTAGCTGTGTGGTGCGTTTGCAGATGTTGTTGGATACTCAGGCTGTAAAGACAATTCTTCTAGATATTCCCTCCCTTGCAAGACAGGTGAGATAGCATATGCTTTTTGTCTATATATTTGAACATGACTAAAATTTGTAATATATTATCCTGGCTTTAATACATCCTTTATGATTGTTTTTGACTGTATTCTATACATTTGGTGTTGGGAACATAGATAATCCTATAATCCCGTCTTAATATCAAATGTTTTTTGTAGGTTCTTCCGGGTCTGTATATGCTTAAATATTGATTTTATCTAGGGTTAATATACTGAGCTTGTCCTAGACTGATTTAATCACCCCTCTTCCTTGTGTCCCTGATTGGGACTACAATGATATCTTGATATCAACTCTACCCAAAGTCCAAAAGATTCAAGAGTGTAAGAAAAGAGCATTGGAAAGTCTTAATTTACTTTCAGACTTAAAAAAGTAGACCATCAGAAGTAAGAAATATATTTCTTGAATCTAACATCTTAGTTTTAGTTTCTTTAATTAATTTATTAATCACTCTGTTAATATACTATTTTAATGCATGGGTTAAGTTACTAATAAAAAAACATAAAAAGTTAATCATTCATACCACAAAGTGAATCCTATTATTCATAATATAATTAATGTCAAGATTGTCTGTTTTGTCATCCTTCCCCACCACCACAACCCCCCCCCCCCTGTTTCTACATTTGTGAGCAGAAATTCTGCATTTAGGTTTAAGCATGATCCTTATGCAGAAGTGAAGTTAGATATCTAGCTTTACTTTGAGAAGGTTTTTCTTGATGGTTATGTGTTTCTTCAATCTTCATGAGTATGATTTGATTGTAGCAGGGAACTGAGTTGTCTATTCTGAACCTCAAAAATACCTCATAGTCTATCCTGTTTTTCTGTATTTTTCAGAACCACAACCTGGGTCTTTTGATTCTTTATTTGAATTTGCAGAGCATCTTTGCTTCCCTTTGGCAGTGTTAGCTTTTGTGTGTATATGCGTTGGCTCTCTTGATGCTTTAGTTATATTATTTTGACTTGTCAAAAAGGGAAGAAAATATTGGCACCAACATAAAGGGTTCTATCAAGTACTTTGGTAGCATTTTAATCTTTATCAATAGATTTAATGTACTAGTTGGAATTCTAGAACCTTTCCCACAAATTTTAATTGATTTAATCAATAGATTAAATCAATTTTATCAATATTAATTTTATTAATAGATTAACTATTAATTTTATCAATAGATTTAATTGATTGAGAGATGTTGGGTGTTGATAACCAAAAAAGTAATACCTATGTATGAAATTAGAGATATCTTATAATCTATTGATGTGAGCATATCAATTATGATTAAGGGCCCGTTCGGGAATGACTTATTTTAAAATGACTTATAAGTTAAAATATAAGTTAAATTATAAGTTGTTTTAAGTTGTGACTTATAAGTAAAAGCGTTCGGCAGATAATGACTTATAAGTCATAAATTAAGTTAAAACAAGTTATGAAAGTGTTCGGCTGATAATGACTTATAAGTCGATTTTAAATGTAAAATTACTAAAAAGGGCATTATAAACAGCTTATTCTTAGTAAACAGCTTATTATTTAAACAATTTATTAGTAAATAACTTATTTAAGCAGCTTATTAGTAAACAACTTATTTAAATAGCTTATTAGTAAACAACTTATTATTTAAACAGTTTATTGGTAACCAACTTATTATTTAAACAGCTTATTGGTAAACAACTTATTATTTAAACAGCTTATTGGTAAATAACTTATTTAAACAACTTATTGGTAAACAACTTATTATTTAAACAGCTTATTGGTAAACAACTTATTATTTAAACAACTAAATATTGGTAAGCAACTTATTAATAGTAAATATATTATTTAAATAGCTTATTATTTAAACAGCTTATTAGCAAACAACTTATTTAAACAGCTTATTAGTAAACAATTTATTATTTAAACAGTTTATTGGTAACCAACTTATTATTTAAACAGCTTATTGGTAAACAACTTATTATTTAAACAGCTTATTGGTAAATAACTTATTTAAACAACTTATTAATAGTAAATATATTATTTAAATAGCTTATTGGTAAATAGCTTATTATTTAAACAACTTATTGGTAAACAACTTATTATTTAAACAACTTATTATTTAAACAGTTTATTGGTAAACAACTTATTGGTAAATAACTTATTATTTAAACAGTTTATTATTGTTAAACAACTTATTATTTAAACAGCTTATTGATAAACACTTTATTTAAACAACTTATACTATTAAATGTATCAACCGTACATATAAAAAACATTGTGAATTATAAAGAATTGGACTCATATATTATTTATCAATAAAAATATATAAAATATTTAATTATATATTTTACTCTTTTTTTATTATATTTTGTGTGCATAATTTTTTTGGTATAATTAATTTTTTTTAACATTATTCTTCTTTAATTTTTTTTTGTTTCAACAATAAAAATATCATTAAATTAATTTACGTGTCAATTAAAATTAAATCCCTTCTCAGCCATCTAAAGGAGGCACTCCTACGTGGTATATTCATGAAAATTATCTTGAATTTAAACTCTTCTATCATTTTACACCTCACTCACTCTCACTTCTCTGTACTTGGTCCCTCACAAATTTATCAATGTTAGCGGTGACCAAATCTATTATCCTAGTAGTTGTTATTATTATTTTTTTTAACCATCTATAATATTATAATTCATTAATTATAGGTATACATTTCAATTCTAAGAACTAAGAGGGAAAAGAGACATGAAGAAATGTAGGAGGGGTAGAGATATAATTTACCAAGACAATAGAGGGGTAATATAGTCATTACATTTGGTCAAAATAGCTTATTTAGAATGACTTATAAGTAGGGGTGCTCAAAAAATTCGGTTTTTTCGGTTTTTTACCGAACCGATTGATACCGGTACCGGCGGTACCGGTTTTTTTCGGTACCGGTTTTTTCGGTACCGGTTTTTCGGTATTTTAATACTTTTCGGTACCGGTAGCGGTAATGGATTTTTTGAATTCGGTACAAACCGAAATACCGAAAATACCGAAATATATAATTATTATTAATAATTATATATATATATATATAAATTTTAATTATTATTAAATATTAATTATTGTTAATTATATATTTAATTATTGTTAATATATATAAAAAAATTATTTAATTATTGTTAATAATTATATATATTACCATGCGGTATTACCGACAACCGAACCGAAAAAACCGGTACCGATTTTGTACCGAACCGGTACCGAAACCGGTAATTCGGAACCGGTACCGAAACCGGTAATTCGGTACCGGTACCGGTTCTTAGTTTTTCGGTATTTTTGGATCGGTACCGGTTCGGTATTTTCGGTACCGGTTCGGTTTTTTACCGATAAGCACCCCTACTTATAAGTCATTTTTTTTAAGTCTCAAATTGTTACTTATTTTTTTTGACTTATAAGTCAAAAAATAAGTAACAATTTAAGTCATAGCCAAACACTAAAATAGCAAAAAGCTCCTTATAAGTTGGTTTGACCAACTTATAAGGAGCTGCCGAACAGCCCCTAAATGGGGAGTTCAAAGAATAATAGTTGTATGTGCAAATTTTTTTTTTATGGTATTTCATGCTTCTGATAAAATGATAAATTTTCCAAGACTGTTGTTTTCTAATTTGAACTGCTATCTTAATTTCTTTTGTGGAGCTTAAAAGTTCAATTTATTGTCTTAACAGACATCAGGAGCAGCTAGCTATTCGAAATTTGTAAGCCGTGAGATGAGCAAAGCAGAGGCATTACTGAAGGTGAGTGGTTGAGGAATTTTGGGTTGTTATGGGGAAGTGGTAGTAACATATTCTTGTCCTTGTTTTTACAGGTTATATTGTCCCCAGTTGATTCTGTGGCGGATACATATCGTGCACTGTTACCTGAGGGAACGCCTTTGGAGTTTCAACGCATTTTAGAGCTTAAGGTTGGAGTCATTGATCCCTATTACTTTACTTTTGTTATAAGTCTTTCCTTTCGCTAAAGACCAATGAAAATATGATAGAATACATGATCATTGTATTGTATTGTATTGTAGTCTTTGCTCATAGCCTGGGTACTTCAAATTTTAGAACACTTTGCATATTAATGTGAAGAAATAGATTGGAATTTGTTTATTCCAGTATTACCCTTTTAGGACAAGCAAGACACTAGTTCTGTTTCAACTGTGCCATTTTAGTTTTGAGTTTTAAACGTGTTCGTGCTGTATTTTGTTTGATTGATATGTACAGGGTCTGAAAAAGGCCGATCAGCAAAATATACTAGACGATTTTAACAAACGTGGGTCAGGAATAACTCAACCACCGCCTCTTGCCACATCAATTGTCCCAGCTGTCTCGAGTGCCCCAGCACCTCCCGCCTTGACCAATCCGGCCTCACCTGGAATTATCGCCTCGAGAGAGGATGTGCTGACCAGAGCAGCTGCACTTGGGAGAGGTGCAGCCACCACGGGATTTAAGAGGTTCCTTGCTCTGACCGAGGCTGCTAAAGACCGGAAGGACGGGCCTTTCAGGAAGCTCTTCAACGCATGAAAGAAACAAGAGAAAATGAAGTTTGCAAGTAGATTTTTTTTTTTTTTGAAAAGGGTAAATGTATAGATCTATCTGAATATTTAGATTTACTTTCTTTATGTACATTGCCTATTTGGTTGGTTGTCCAGTGTGGGGAAACTTGAGTTCAATGTGTATTTAGGAATATAATGGTGCGCTTATGCTGCTTCTGTTCTACTGCCATGGTGCTATTGTGTTTCTCCATTGGGTTGGAGACCTATAAGAGTTGCAATAGGTTATTTGGCTAGGGTTTCTTAAATCATCAACTTATTATTAATCAACTTTTCATCCTCCTTTACAAGGAAATGTGCCACGGATTTTAAACAAGTCAATGCTACATTTAAATACAATACTCGTGATATTATTATTTTTGGATATTATACATATGTGTTGTTATGTATTGTGAAAGTTTTCAACTGAATTAAGAATGCTTCTACTTTAATTTATTCTATCTTATTGAATAAACTTTCAAATTGGTCATAATTTAGTTTCGTTACAAATTTGTTGGCATATAAAATATTTTCCTTGTACTTCTAATGCTACTTAATCGGTCTCATTTACAATAAAATTTCTTTTGGGGTGTTTACCCGATCCAACTTTTTTATTTTTGACAAATTTTATTTATTAAAAAATAATTATTAAATCATAAGTTGTAGTAGCTCATATAATAAATTTTATAAATTCTATCACAATTTGTGCTTTTGATGGAAGCATTTTTGGTAAAAGTATAAAGTATAAATTTATCTTTAAATTGTTGGAAAAAGATATTCCCTCCGTCCCAAATTAATTGCATTTCTAGGACTTTTTAAAGTCAAATTGACTATTTTTAAAACTAATCTTTTTACTATTTTTGTTAACATATAGGTGAAGATATTATAATTAAAAGAAAGTATATACAATTTAGTACTAATTTCAATTTTTATAATTTTAAAAATATATTTATATATGCTTAATTATTAATTTTAAAAATAGTCAATTTGACTTTAAAAAGTCCTAGAAAAACAATTAATTTGAGACGGAGGGAGTAAATTTTTATACCACAAAATTATCTTAAATTTTTTTATTAATATTTTTAAAAACATTTTTACAATTATATAACCGTGTTCTAACTTTTTCATAACAGTTTTATCAAAAATTCTGTATTTAAAAATATTTTCTCTCTGTATACCATTCCGTCAAACAGACACTTAGCTTCAACAACACAAACATTAAAGATCTCCACTAAACCATGCCTTTATACAAGATTATTAAAAATAAATAAATTCATAATATAAGTCAATAAGAACACACAGTTAAACAAGCTTTGAAAAATATATGCATTAAAAAGATAAAACACCAAAATTAAAAAATAAAATGTACTCAATATTGATTACTAACAGTTCAAATCCAATTCATGAAAATTGAAAATTGATTACTAACAATTCACGTCCATATTTTTAGATGGTATACATCGTATTTAGTTAAGACCGTAAAATGAACTAAACGATTTGAGTTTAATTCGTACTCGCTTGATTTAAATTTCGATATGAGGTCGACTCGAAATATAAATTATTCAAATATAAACAAAATTTAAAATTCGATAAATTACTCGAACCTCTTTAAATTGTAATTTTTTTTATTAATGCTCGGATCATATTCACTCGAAAAATTTAAATTATTCGGGCCTGATTCGAAATCGTACTCGACTCGGTAGCTAAACAGGCTTCAATCAAACCTTGTTTCATACTCGATAAATTTTATAAATCAAACTGAAACAACTTAATACTCGGCTCGGTTCATTTACACCTTTATATTTAACCCATCACTCATGTTTTTATAGGTACTGCGGATATGGATATTATTTAGCCGGGTTTAGTTAAACCCCCATTCTGTTCGGATCCCGTCAGTGCGGGCAGAGTCCATCAAGTCGGGTCAAAATTTTTAATAGGTACAAAACTCATCACTATTATATCCATCCTTCGTAGAAGAAGAAGAAGAAGAAGAAGGGATGAGCCGCTCACTTGTCTCTCACTTTCTCACTATTACTTCCCCACGCTTCTTCAAATCTTCTGCTTCTTCTTCCATGTACTCATTACTTTTCTTTCTCTCTCTCTCTATATATATATGATACTGTGGATGGAGTGCAGTCTATGGAAATTTTGTTTACTATTCTACAGATTTTTTGACATTTTGTTTATGATTTGGAGAGCAGGTCATGTGGAATCCGAAGGAAATTCTCGAAAAGACCTGAATTAGTTCGCCATTTTGCTAGCCGTGGCCAGTGCTATTGCAGTTCATCAGTCTCAGAACCGGAAGTTGCAGAGAATTCTTCTACTTCTGTAAGGTAATATAATTGATTATTATATGAACTGGCCATTGATATTGCAGTTTCAGAGGATATTTGGTAAATGGGTCTTTGTTAATTTGGGAAATTCAGACTTATAAAGACAGTACAGTTAATAATTCTGTGACTCTAAGGCGAAGCAGTTGTCAATGGTAATGTTCATGTAAATATGGCTTTATATAGTGTTCCTCCCAGTTCCAATGCTGGGTGCTATTTGGAATATTTTGTATAAAACTTGGTGCTGTGGATTCAAGCTGTTCTCATGCTTGATGCTTTACAGCCTCATATTTTACTGTTGTACTAAACAATGCTCCTTTACCTTGAAAACTGTCAAGGTTATAATTTTTGTATCTACTATTTTTATTTATTTTTTCTAGTTTAAATAAAACTATTCCTGTACGTGGTTAGGGAAAGTATGTTTATGACGCCTTTAATAAGAGAGTGCTACACGCATGGTGTGGGTGACGGTTAGGAAGGAATGGAGAAGGTGGCGTAATTTGGTGCATCTTAGCATTTGGTGGAAGATTTGCAAGGAGCTGAACAACCTGCATTTTAAAGGCAAAGAGAGACCTCTTGTGCATATTGGGTTTCTTTTTCTTTGGGTTTTATGATGTGTTTTCAGGTTCTATTGTGCATTAGGAAGAATTTGTGTTAGGAGCCTAGTTTAGGTACTTTCTTTGGAGGCTCCTTTGTATAGGGTGACATATTGAGTTTTTGGGGGCATAGCTGTGTTTTTTAATTCCCCTGTGTTTTTGTCTACCGTGAGTACTTAGTTTGCCCCCTTTTGACGCTTCTAGTGGATTTATTTACCTATAAAAAAACAACTTTATCAAGTATACCATCAGCATAAAAGTAATAATGAAAATGCATTAGTGAACCAAAATCAATATCTGCAATCCATATCAAATGCTGTTTGAACCAAAATGTTCACAAACACGTTAAATATATCCACATTAGTCTTATTTTATCTATCTTATCTAATTTAACAACTATGTTTTAAGCTGAGGGCTAAGGACTAATAATAGGTTATCATCTTCTCCTTGCATGTTCTTAGCTGAATACTTTGTTACTTTTTTCCCTGGATGCTTGCTCCTTTTAATAATACATGATAATACATTCAAACTACAGGAAGAGAATAGTGTCTGGTGTTCAGCCGACAGGATCTATACACCTTGGGAATTATCTTGGCGCAATCAAGAATTGGATTTTGTTGCAGGTCAGGAGTCCTTCCATATAAAATTTAATGATGAGCATTCTGACTAGCGTAGTATCTTAACTGAGCGGATGTAATGATGATATTAACTTAGTAATATTGTTGCTTCTTGTTAATGTGCCAAATCTTGTTATATCTAAGTAAGTTTTGGTCATGAATCATGATCTAAATTCAATGTTTTTGTTAAAACATTTAGTGGTACTTTGTACTTTCACAACTGGGCTTTCATTTTGGGACAGAGCGAGTAAAAAGATCTTGGCCAGCCTACCGACCATCACTAAGCAAATTAATAAGTCGTGAAGGTTTTGATAATATGTGTTGGAACCATTAGATTCATTCCTAAGCTTGCTTTGTTTTTTTTTCCATTCAAATGCAACTTATTGGTTAATCAGCTAGAATCTTAAACTAAGAGTTAGTTCTATGACCTAGTTCAACCCATAACACCTAATGTTATTTTGTTATATATGCTTCAGATTTTACATTAAGAATAACAAATTGAGTCTGTTTTATTGTCTGTATTTATGACATAGAATTTACAAGCGGACATCTTTTTCTTGTTAATCTCAAAGATGACCCCTGGAGCAACACATTATGTTTCAATTTCTACTGCATTGGGATCTACAAGTGATTACCTTTTGGATAACTTTTTATGTGATATACCTGAATAAAGATGGGAACTGATTTTGTGGATTTATATCTGATTTATTTGCATGCCACTGATCAGTGACGAAGTCAGGAATCCATTTAAGCTGTGGTCACCTAGAATTAATGAATTTTCGAAAAGATTATAATCAATGAGTTAAAATTCTTCATCTGTTCCAAAATGAGAACCATTCATTTCATGTCCGTATGTCCCCAAATGAGATCTCACTTGCTGGAAATAGATTAAGAAGTGACAGAATGTTCAAAGTTAGGCTTAGTGAAATGTGACTAAACCCAACTTTTAATTGATATCTATTTAACTTGAATTAGGAGGTTGATTTTAAAAACTTACTACTTTTTTTGAAATGAATGATTTGTTTTCTTTTTTTTCTTTTTTTAAAAAAACAAACTCTTAGTTTGATATATAGAGAAGTATACTTTAAAATATTAAAATAAGCTTACAAAACCTCCAAAATTTGTCTTATTATTTCATATAATAAAATAAATAAGAATTTCTTTTAAAACATACTTTATTTGAATTCTTGAACTAAATTTCTTTATGATTTATCTGCATACATATTGAATAACTTTATTATATAATATATCAAAGAAAAGAACATGTCATAATTAAAATAAGTGAAAATCAATATAACATATGGATGTTTTAAAAATTAAAGCAGGGGCCATAGCTCCAGCCACCCCTTCCCTCCGTCCCCTCCTCTTGAAGATGGTAGGAACTGTTTGTGGGGTACAACAATTTGTCAAACGAAAAGAGAAAAAGAGAGAAAGGGAAAAAGCAGGTTGGCTCTACTACAATATCTTTGTAGATGGGTTTTAAACTATTTCTGTAGATATGTGACATAAAGTTATGATACTTGCATATTTGTAAAAGTTAATCTGAATTCAAATTGTAACACTAGATCTAAAGGGATGGTTGTGAGTTTAGGGAGTTAAATCTATATTTTGTAGTAATTTTTAGTGAAAGACAGGGTAATAAAATTGTTAAAAGAAACTTCCCCATCTCATGAAATCTAATTTTTCATAACCTTGAATACTTTACTTTAATGCTCTTTTTTGTTCATTGCAGGATAAATATGATACTCTTTTCTTCATTGTGGATCTCCATGCTGTACGTAATGTTACTCAACTAATCTTAGCTTATTGATATTATTGTTGGATGAGTTGCCACTAGGCCAAGTGTATTTGCGGTTGTATTTATTGGCATAAATCATAATACTTGAAAAGTTCCTCAATGACCTATAAAAAAAATCCTCATGATGTTGGAGGCTGAGAAATAAGAGGACAAGTTAGGAGAAAGCCTTAGAAGTGAAAAATAGTTGTAAGCCGTACTTTATCTGTTCAGGTTTAGTTGTCCTCCTTTCCTTTTAGGAAGTCCAAAGACCATGTCCTCTTAATATTTAACTTGATCAAAGATTCTTACTTTATTATTACTGTGAAATAAAAGGAATCTAAAGTGAGCTTCACTAAAGGCTTATTTCTGAATTGCTAACCAATCTCAATGTTTTCTACACTAATTTCATTGTTTTCTTTAACCAAATGAAAATCAAATGATAACATTTGAAGTTAGATGGGAGGAGTACGAAATATACAAAATCAACAAGCTCACTAATGAGTTGCCATCATATTAGTTCCTCATTTCCAATCAAAATTACAGCATTAATGTTCAAAAGAAATGCTTGAAACTTAACCTTTGAACTTCCTTGTCCTTGTTTTATTAACTTTAACAGTATCAAGAATCTCATTCCACATAGACATGGTCTATGAAGTAAGAAAGTTTCAAAGCAAACTCATTGAAGCACCATCCATGTCACTGATGGTTGCTAAATCAGGGAGGTATGCTTCAGTGCACAGTAAAGTCACTTATTTGGGGGAAGTGGCATGATTAAGAACTGTCAAAAAGTGAAATCCATATGCTCAAAACTTATCTTAGCTCTTGAATGTGGAGCAATTCCAGCTTAATTTTCAATAAAGCAATATGCGTATCATAAGATAACCATCTGATCAAGTAAATAGCAAGAAATATTTGTAGTTGCTTTTGTACTTTTATAATGGTTATTGAATTTGTATCAACAATTCTAATATAGTATCTCTTTCGTAAATCATTAACCACAATGCTTATATTGACTATTTTTTTCTTTTGAGTATTTCTAAGTGCTCTGTAACATTTTACTCACAGATAACTCTACCCTATGATACCCGAGATCTATCAAAAGCAACAAAAGACACAGCGGCTATTTATTTGGCATGTGGTGTGGACACCTCAAAGGTCCTATGACCTTATTGTCCTTCTTACCTTGTTTTAATTCTGAAATCATGTCCATTTTTAGCCCAAATGCGACTGAATGACCTTCTAACTTTTATTTATATACACAGGCTTCCGTATTTGTGCAGTCTCATGTTCGTGCTCATGTAGAACTGATGTGGCTGTTAAGTTCTGCGACCCCAATTGGTTGGCTGAACAGAATGATTCAATTTAAAGAGAAATCCCGCAAGGCGGTGCGTCTCTGCTGTATGAGGCTCAATCTCTACCGTTCTTTTATTTTGTCTATGTATTTTGGGATATATATTCTTCTAATATTCCTTTCAGTTTAGTACTTTACTCTTCTCTTTAGAATTTGAATATCTCTTGCATGCAAAACCAGACACTTTTGCAAGTTCGTTAAAACATTTTTTATTTTTGATTATCTTATTAAATAACTGCTTGAAGAATTGGACTGATGAGCTTCTTTTCTCACATTATACATATGGATGCTTAGTTCATGGCCCAATGTTCTTTCTTACATTCTTCTTTATTACTTAAGCGACTTTTCTTTTCTTGTCCTGTTTTGAAGTGAATAAGCTTAAAACACTGATATGTAGTGTCTAGCGTGATTTATTATGATTTTTCTGTTTTTAGCCTTTTCTTACAATATTCTATTCTTGCATGACACATTTTGTTTTTCTCTTTCTTTGTTTTTCGGTTTGCAGGGTGATGAAAATGTTGGGGTCGCTCTCCTTACCTACCCTGTTCTGATGGCTTCTGATATTCTCTTATATCAGGTGGTTTTCATTTTTGCAGCATGAATATATTTGAATATGCTTAAACCACGTACTTTATTCTATTCGTAGACAAAGAGCAATATCAGTTGTTCAATTGAATCACAGTAGTACGGCTTGGAAAAGAGATGTCAGTTGTCCTATCTGGTTGTAATAACAGTCATATCTTGATTAGGTTGGCTGAATATTCACAATTCTTACATGCCACGCCATTTTTCTACAGTCTGATTTTGTCCCAGTTGGTGAGGATCAGAAACAACATTTAGAGTTGACCAGAGAGCTAGCTGAGCGTGTTAATTATTTGTACGGGGGAAGGAAGTGGAAGAAATTGGGAGGGTAAAGCATATGATTTGAAGCATTCCTTAAAGATATAGATACATGTTATATATTTTTTACAATCTTAATCTGAATCTATGAGTTTTCATTTTTACTTTTGCTTGCAGGCGAGGTGGTTCCATTTTTAAGGTGGATTATGTTCTTTGATGTCTGGGTGACACCCTCCACTTCATCTCATGAAATATCATAAATAGTTGGAAGAAATCTAACCTAAATATTTTTACTCTTGTAGGTTCCCGAGCCCCTTATTCCACCTGCTGGTGCCCGTGTGATGTCCCTCACTGATGGTCGCTCTAAGGTATTCGTTTGTAAAGCAATGAAATAATCCTTTAAACTTTTATTTTTTTCTTTTCGGTAGTGTTGTATTTTTCTATCTCAACATCCCATCCAATGGAAATATTAGAGGCTGGGTGGACTAGAAATTTGAAGGAGAAAATATAAAAGTAAAATATGGACATGGTGAGGATGTGCCAATAAAGGGACTAGTTTCTCCTTGCATTCACGGCTGTTTAGGAAACCAATTTGCAGCAATATTTTTATTTTTGTATTTGTATATATTTTGTAAATATCTCTAATAGTGTTTAGATTTAGAACAATTACAAATAATGTACAAGAGTATCTACTTCCTATGCCAAAGCAGTTTCTTTTTCTAATAAGCAGTATTTCTCTATATCTGTAATCACTGGATCCAAGGTCTGCTGCATATTTGGCATTTTTCATGTAGTTGTTGTAACAAGTTTCTTTAAAAAACTACTGATTACGTATGTTTTGTTATGTCTGTAGATGTCAAAATCTGCACCTTCTGATCAGTCCCGGATAAATTTACTCGACTCAAAAGATGTGAGTAGCCACACTTTGCTTCTCCTTTTCAAAATTGAATGCCTGAAAATGCTGTTTTCTTTAATTGAATTCAATTAATGAAGTTTATCCTGATTTGAATGTTGGCTGGTGACATGTATGACCCAATGTTGGTTTAACTACTGATCTAGTCTATTATCTTTTAGTTACTCCAATATCCAGTACATTCTTACCCTAACTGAGAGTTCTAAGGCAACTTTCTCTTTTTCCTTATATTTTTGTGACTTGATTTCTTGGCTGAGATCTGAATGGTGAGACAACTAGTTTTCGGGTGCCAATCAATTATTTAATGCTGCCAGCTGGTAGTTTTTTTATTAATATATTTTGCTACTTTCCTGGAAGGTGCTTGGGTTCATTTTCCAATTGTGATGTGGGTGTGTGACCTATCCAAATAAATTGGACTGGAACTAGAACATATCTAGGTTGATACTCTATACTATTCCTTCATTTGCTTGATTATTATAAACTCGTCCTTTTCGTAGGTAATAGCTAATAAAATAAAGCGTTGCAAGACTGACTCATTTTCAGGGTAAGTACTCATCTTTTATTTCTGATTTCACAAAGTATTGATTATACAATTGTTTTTGTCCTTTTTCCAATAAAATTATCTTGTCAGCTATTGTTAGTTGTTCACTCTTTTCCTTCCAAAGTTTTTTTTTTCCAGTAAAAAGTAAGCTCTTCTCTGTACTTCTTCTTCTTCTTCCATGGTGATTTTTACAGATTGGAATTTGACAATCCAGATAGACCTGAATGTAACAACCTTCTTTCAGTATATCAGATCATTACAGGCAAAATGAAAGAGGTAAGGGATCTACTTTCATTATGTTGTTAATAGTTGCTATGCTTTAGTTATTACTATATTTGGAGATATCAGTACATATCTAGTATATTTATAATGTTTAATCCTTTTTATGTGGAAACAAGTAGCATTTGGTTGAGGATAGAATATATAATCAAGTCACTGCTCATGTTAGGTAATTTAGCAGTGTTGAATTCTTTTGTCGTATGACCTAGAGTTTCTCAGATTCTTGTATGCTGTAAATTGTGGCCACCAACTTAGTATATTTGGTATGCATGCTTCAATGGAAACTCTTATACATACTCCATATCATGCTGTTCTGGATCTCATTCTTTTTAACTCCCTCTTCTTGTTCCCTTTATATCTTATAAGTATTAGAAACTTGTTTACTAGTTCTTAGCAATTTTACTTGGCAGGCTCTGCCTTCTTTCTCATTGTCAGTATGTGGACCCATTTTGGCCCGAGTGTATCCTCAAATGAAACTTTCATCCCTTTGAAACTTTGAGACAGAAAACACTAGGAGCCTGTTTATCACATTGTAAAATACCTGAAGACGTGTAATACAATCCCCAAAACAACGTACTCTAAAGATGTCAAGCAGATCATTGCAAAAGTCAGTGTGAATGAGTTCATTTGATTTGCCACACGAGTCCATGACACATATCCGGAAGCAAGGTCCTCTTAAACTCTCACACTTGAAATAAATCAGTATTATTTGGGCTATTACTTAACAAGTTACACAGGTCATCCTAACCGTTTGGGACTAGAAAATTTCATAATCTTTTAGTCACACCTTGATGGCTAGAGAATCTTTGAAAATTGGGCATGGTGTTTCGATATGGGCATTATGGATTAATTATGTATTTGCATGCATAAAGGTTTTCGCGTACTTGTGTTTGTGCTTGAATAAGGTATCCAGCTCAGAATACGTAATGTTGGTATTTTGATAATCAGTTGGAGTAATAAGTATTAATTTACTGGCATTGTTAATTTGACTGGACTCCAGTGACCGGCTGGGTTTGTATCTCGATTGGACCTCTCATTTTTAGCCATTCCTTTTACCTATCAAAAGAAAAAGAATAACGCTAATGTGATTGCACCTCTTTTATGCTATTCGTAGTATTTGTGCATTCGGTAAACTTTAGCATCCTCCAGGCAGAAATTTATGCTCTGAACAATGTATACTGCAGGAAGTTGCACAAGAATGCCAAGATATGAACTGGGGAACGTTTAAAGTCATTCTTACTGATGCTTTAATTGCTCATCTAGATCCAATCCAGGTTTCAACTTCTGTATCTAATACCTTCATGAACAGTTATATGGTACCTTGAGAGTTGTTGTGTATGCTTGTGCTTTTTATTTATTTATCTCTATTTATAATCTATTTTATATGTCTTATATATGAACCATGACCCCATAATCAGAATGTAATTTGACCACATAATCTGAGTGTAATTTACAGGTCTGTGGTCCTTCCACCATTTGAGCAGTAGAGATTCATTCTTAACAAATAAATAAATATGTTTCTGTGGATGACATGCATAATAAGCTTTGGGCTGTCCATAAGCTATAGTCATCTTGGTGCCTGATTGGAACTAATGATGCGATATCAACCCACTAATTCGCACCAACTATAACATTAGTTATGGCTTGGTGGAAAGTTATAAACTGATTTGTGCGACAATGTTTGCCCTTAAGCTACCTGTTATATAATATCTCGAGGTCTGCAGCGCCTTCTTTAAATTTTGTTAGTTTTAGAAGAAAATTTATTTGCAGCTACTTCTTCCTCTAGCAATCAGTGCTAAGCTGATTATTTGTCGTTAACGCATAATTTTTTATATGTTTTCAAATTCATACTACGTTAATGAGTAGGAACTCACAGTTTGGCACCTACACGAGTCCTCTCCACAACTTGAGTAGATCACATTCTTTATGGCAAAACTAGCAATTAGCCCATTGTACTTGTACATTTTTGTGTAATAGCTCACTAAACTTTTAATTTATGCAATTGTCCGATTGAACTAATTAAAAAATTGGAATTGAGTTATTCTGTTAAATAAATTAAACAGACGTCCATTTTTGCCTACGTGGCTGCTTTAAAATTAAAAGAATATACCAGACAAAATGACATGGAAAAAAGAAAAACCCAATCTAACAATTAAGTGCTTATATGGAAAATAAAATTTTAATTTTTAACATTTTAAAAGGGTAAAACAGTAAAAGGACAATGTCATTTAGTAAACTAAAATCAAATATTAAATAAATTTCACATCCTTTTTTCTTCACTATTGCAAACCCTAAACCCAAGGTGAAGAGCAATCCCAAACTTATCAAACTGTAAAATCATCTGATGAGTAGCCTCAAGTTAATCAATGTCCTTCACATCGATATACACACACACACACACACACACATACAAATCCATCAATTTTCTTTACATCAAAAGCTGGAGAATAAGGGGGAATTGGGATGTCTAAAATCAACCGGAGGAATAGGTTTTAGCCAAAGTTGGGGGAAATTTTCTACTCATGATACCCAAGATATCATAATAAATTGGGTTCTCTACAAAATCAGCAAAAGGAAAAAAAAAGATAAAAATAAAAAAGAACCAATTACAAACCAAATTTACAATAGAAAATCAATTTTTGCACAAAAAACAACAACGAACAAACCTTTTGATGAGCTTGGATTGTTGTCAAACCCTAGATTCATCAATCTCCATAGGTGAGGGAAAGAGGAGTGAAAGAAGATTCACCAGTAATTACGCAGCGGGGGAGATGACGTTGCGCTATGGTAGTGGGGGAAGGTGGTGCGGTTGTGCCCAAGTCGATTCTGATGGCTTTTCCTTTTCATTTTGTCAAAAGTGGGCTTTTTCATGTCATTTGTGCAAAAAACAAAAAAACGGACGCTTGATTAATTTAACAGAATGACCTGATTGAAAAATTTTAATTAGTTTAATGGGGCAATTACATAAATTAAAAGTTTAGTGAGCTATTGCACAAAAGTGTACAAATACAATGGGCTAATTGCTAGTTTTGCCCATTCTCTCTTTATGGTATTTCAGACTTAGTTCTCAACTGCTTGTTGCTTTGGGGTTCCGCTATGGGCACCTCAATTTCATATTTATGCTGGGAATAGGAGCTGCACCTTTTTTTTATAAGTTATTTGTTTTTATTTTTCCACTTATTCTTTGTGGTAGACCTCTTCTCTTCCCTTAATGTATCCTCTTATTTTCTCTCAGTAAAATTTCTTTTTCTATAAGAAAACATTAATGTACATGCGCTCAATGGTGGATGGGGGTCAGTTGCACTTACACTTGTAACAAAAATGTACTACTTCCCCCACCTTCCACCCAAGACAAGATAGTAAGTTTCTGCGAACTATGCCAAGCTTGGCAATAAAAAGCTTCATGAGTTGAAAATGAGTAGTTTGTCCAAAACTTTGGCACCTTTAGGGAAAACAAAAGTAGAAAATAAGAGAGAACATGGTAAAGTTTCTTTATTTTCCAACTCTTGCCGAAGTCCTTTAACTGACGTACTTATTCAAAGGTGAAATTTCGGGATCCACCACTGACATTTGTTTTCCAACATCAATATTGGCACATCTTTTTCTCTGCTTCTGTGTTGAACCTTCTTGTTATGTGCGTGTTTCTATGTACTTTTGCAGTTATGGTTCACTTCTGATCATGTTGCTATAATTTATATTTCAGTACTCTCGTATATGCTAATATATATATTTTTTTCAGCTATTCATGTCGATGTTTTTTTTTTTTGGGTTAATGACAAAACTGTTCCCCCAAGTTTGGACGAAAATCAATTTGATACTGAAAGTTTGGGAATCTTCAATCAATACCTCTAAGTATTTTAAAACAACAAATACGTTCCTTTTTGGTTCAGAATACGGTTTGACTAATTTTTTTTTGTACTTTGACCTTCTCAATATATTTAGCTTGTATTTGACTTGTATTTAATAAGTATTTTCTTAAATAATGTTATTCTTTACTTTTTTCATTTCCCCCAACATTTAA
Organism: Aralia elata; assembly: GCA_034770075.1. Taxonomy (NCBI): domain Eukaryota; kingdom Viridiplantae; phylum Streptophyta; class Magnoliopsida; order Apiales; family Araliaceae; genus Aralia; species Aralia elata. Next base: position 16,714,386 of record CM068386.1, on the reverse strand, counting down.
AATTAAAAATAAAATAAAATCTTAACATTATTGTTTATAAAATCAATGACAATAAATAATAAATTAAATATAAATATAATTTCCCTTTTGAGTGACACATTTATAAATATAAATATTTATAAATATAAATATTAATAAATAAATATTTATATTTATATTTATTTATTAATATTTATAATATGATCAGGCTGCCGCTAAAATTCTCTCTCCTTATCCGACAAATTTCTGGGCAACACATGAATATGGTAAAGGAACCATTACACTAACTGATAATCTAATGGCCGATATCGAATCTAAAAACAGAGGAAAATTCGAAGATGAGAGAGAATGAGTGGGGATGAAGGAGAAATAGCGAAAAAGGAGAAATTGGAGGTGGGTATGAAGGTGAGAATGAAAATTCCCCAAAAGTGAAGATGATTCTTGATCTGGGGTTGCTTTTCTTAGGGGAGAAAAGGAGTGGAAGGGATATATTAATAGGGAGACTGAAATTAAGAGATAGAAAAGTTGTGGGTTCAGAGGAATTAGTGAGTTCTTGATGCTTCTGGTTTTTTCCATGATCAAAGAGTTGATTTTCTGCAATTTTTGATGGGTTTTCTAGAAAATGAGATGGGAGAGGAAGAGAAAAAGAGATTAACGAAAACGAGGTTTTATATTCAATTAATCCTAAACTAATGGGGTTTAAGTTGGGGTTAAATTTTAGGTTAGAGATTATAATTTTTTCAAAAATTTAATTACATTTTTAATTTTTTGTTTTAATATTTATAAATATTTATAAATAAATATATATTTATATGAATAAATATAAATATTAATAAATAAATATAAATATTAACAAATATTTATATTTATAAAATATAAATATTTATAAATATATATTTTATAAATATAAATATTTATTAATATTAATATTTATATTTATAAATATTTATATTTATAAATGTGTCACTCAAAAGGGAAATTATATTTATATTTAATTTATTATTTATTGTCATTGATTTTATAAATAATGTTAAGATTTTATTTTAATTTTAATTTTAAATGTTGGGGGAAATGAACAAAGTAAAGAATAACATTATTTAAGAAAATACTTATTAGTTATTAAATACAAGTAAAATACAAGCCAAATGTATTGAGAAGGTCAAAGTACAAAAAAAAATTAGTCAAACCGTATTCTAGACCAAAAAGGAACGTATTTGTTGTTTTAAAATACTTAGAGGTATTGATTGAAGATTCCCAAACTTTGAGTATCAAATTGATTTTCGTCCAAACTTGGGGGGACAGTTTTATCATTAACCCTTTTTTTTTTGGTGCTAGTTTAAGACGATGTAAACACACAAACACTCAACCTTTGCCACCACCAAGGTTTAAAACCCCACCCTCTTGCTACACAAGGGATGAGGGTAACCATTGAGCCAAGACCCTTTGGTTCACGTCAATGTATTTTATGTGCATTTGCCTATGTACAATCATTTCTTTCATTACCACAAACTTTTTGAACATTCTGCAAGTGGGAGTTTCTCCAGACAGAAATTAACCAATCTACCTCTAGTGACAGCTAATGGACTTTAGGGACAGAGCACACTAAAGGTGGATTGAATTAATTAGGAAAATTTTGAAATGCGTTTTAAGATTTTAATCTCAAATCACTTCAGTCTTGGTAACTTTGTGCTAAGTATTAGTTGGCTACATTTAACTAGGAAGCAGTCTGTTGGTGCTGATATTCTATGGACCAATTGTCATGTCCCCATCATCAATTGGGTTTTTAACCTTTTCAGGTTCGCTACGAGGAAATCATATCTGATACAGGTTATTTGGATGGAATTTTGGCAGAGGGTGCCAGGAAAGCTGCTGACATAGCAGATGATACTCTCAATAATGTCTATCAGGCAATGGGATTCTTGCAGAGATGAGGAGAATTGATGCTGCAGAAAGATAGTGTTAGGAGGTCAGCAAGAAAGCCACACTAAGAAAAAAACTTTTGGAAGATTCATCATCGCCCACAAGTTTCTGATATTTATACTAAGGAACACATTCTTTGATTGAAGAAAAAGTAACTTATTGAAGTGGCCCACATCTTTTATGCTGTTACACAGATTTCTCCCTTTTAAGATAGGTTAGGTGCATGCTTTTATATCTATTTGTTTTTTTCAGGATTTTTTGGTTGCAAACTGCATCATGTAATTGGAATTTATTATGAAATTAAGGCTAGTGCTGTTTATTAGGAGCTGACTTGCCAAAACCTCTCCCAAATGATAGCTAGTTCACTAATTGTCATTTTATTCGCACGCTTCTTTTATGGATGTATGCTACTTTGGCAATCAAATTCAGTCATACCCGTTAATTCTTTAAAATTGGTTACGTTGTTACGATAAAATTAAACAAACTTATCTCTATTGAAGGTATTGCTTTCTTGTTAGTTGAATTAATATTTTTCTGTAAAGGATGACTGAAATTTTGTGAGTGGTGGCGTCTTGTTAATCAAAGATTGAGATTGCTCCTACTAGTATACTGAAGTTTTATGTTTTTATAGGTCTTCAGTGTACACTGTTCAATGTGTATTTAACTTGATAAGGTGTACCAGTAATTTGCGTTAGGAGGTTCTTTCATAGAATAGAATGATAGAAGGCACACATAATGCACGGTGAGAAGTTCTGGTGAAAATGCGTAGTAACTTCTCAGGAGGTACATTTCAAATTCTTATTTGCTATCTTTTGTTCTTAAATGTTAGGTGATGTAGGACGGGATAGGGAGAAGGAACAAGAGTATCTATCTCCGCAAAGAATTGGTAAAGAAATACACACAAAAGTACACAGTTTTAATCTCAAATTAATTCATTTAATAATTTTTCAAACAATGAAGTATTACAATACTAAAATAGAAAATTCAATACTTGAGAATTAAGTAAATATCTGATTCAAAAAGGAAACAATCTCCTAATTAAAATTTACTGTTATAATAAAACTCTCATAATTAAAATATATTGCTATAATTAAAATCTCCCAATTAAAATCTACTACCATAATTATAACTTATAGAATATCTTATTTAAATAATTACATTAATAATCCAACATTTATCTCTAAAAAATAATACAAAATTAATAATAAACTTTTTGAATTTCTTCTTCCGTATTGCATCATTCTCATCGCCTTTGAAAAAAACTCGTTCTCGAGTTTTGAAATATCAAAGAATAATAAACCATTTCGGGAGATGCATGCCAACAAAACATACGCATCCGATGTTTCTTGAGTACAAATTTCAGGAATAGCGTTGACACAATCAAGAAACAAGATGCAGCTTTGGACTCGAATATGGAATTTGACATAAGAAAGTAAATATGTTTTACCTCAATTGTGTCTTTCTTTTTGTGTTCAACTTCTTGGTCAACATAATTCACCTCTTGTACTGCACTTCCTTCAATGTAAACCTCCTTGGAATCTTCAATGGATACAATATCCTCAACTTCAGCCACTTTAAGATCCTCACGAGTCTCGACGTGTCGAAGTTCTTGTTCTTGAATAGTCTCACTGTCTTCTTGTATTTTACTTGTAGGATCTGGCATTACACTTTTAATTAACTTTTGTGTTGATTCCTTGACCACATGTTAGAATTGTGGCGATAAACTTTAAAATATTAGCCTGATTTGTTAGAAGTGCAACAATGAATTCTTCAATTCTTCTAAGACGATCCTTTCAATTATAAGTCACCATAACTGAAATAGTATATCTATTATCTCTTGCCTAACCAACACCTTTTTTGTGGGCTCTAGGGGCTTAGGTGCATAAATTATAAAGAAATAGAGACTGATTTGAATTTTTTTGAAACTTTAGGGTCTGAATTGAAAATTTTAAAAACTTAGGAGGCTGAATTGAAAATTTCAGAAGCTTAGGGGGCTGAATTGAAAATTGCAGAAACTTAGAGTACCAAACTGTAATTTAGCAAAAGAAACATCAAAACTTTGATAATCTAAAAGAAAGAATATCTACCTGACCAATGAAAAAACTTTGAAATAGGAGAGGGTGATGGAAAAGAAAGAATATCTACCTGCCCAATGGAAGGAAAAAATAATTCACTCATTCTTCTGATCTCATTCCACTCACCCATCCGCAGCTTTTTTTTTTCTTTTACACAGGTATGTGATGTGACCACAAATTTCCATATAAGGTATTGTAGAGATACAGTGAGGGGTGGCAAAGGAATAAAGGGGGGGCATCTTGTCTCATCTCCTTTAAAGTTTCACTGAAATTTGCTGAGAGATCGACAGAGAGACACCAGGAGGACCACTGTCTGCTAATCTAAAGGTAATATTGCAATATTATGCACTCATTCCCCAATCATTATTGATTGATTGATTGATGTTTTCTTTATCCTTTCCTTTCGGTTAACTCGATCATCATCTATGATTCTTCCATATGCTTCTTTTATTCTTCTTGTTTGATGATTCTCCACTTTGGAGAAGGCCACTTATCAAGTATGTTCTTTTAAGTTTTTCAAGCGAGTAAATTCTTAAAGGTCAAGTTTGTGTATGCAGTATGTATGCATTTTCGCAGTGAAACTTGTGTTCTTTGGTTGCAAGTTGATACATTCATTTGATCAACCTTTTTTTTATATTATTTTTTAAACTTTTGTGGTTTGTTGGACATGGTAAATCCCATTTGATCAACTTGCATCACTTCTTTGAGAAACTGTCGGGAGTACCACTTTTTTCTTTGGACTTATATTATGTCTAGATTCAGAGATGTTTAACTTTCTTCCTTGGGTTGGTTCAGATGTCAACAAGCTTGAGGTTTAATTTGTACAGTAATGCTTTGGTCTGTTTACCATTAAGTTAACATTCCTGCAGGTTTTTCATGTAAATGCTGGGCCATTAGGCAAGAGATAAATTTTTCATATTGATAAGGAAGATTGGGTTTTGACATACTTGGATTATTCTTTGGCAAACAATGGGTGAAGGCTACCTCACATTCAAAACGACGTCGTTTCGCATAATTAAATTCACTCTTTCTCATGTTATGTATAAAAAAGTATTTTTATAATTTTTCAAAACATCGTTATTATAAAAGGATACTTCATGCAAAACGTGAAATAACCCTCACCTCCCGTGCCCTCTTATTCTTTAGTTAGAAGTTATTAAAAGTTGGTATTTGTCATGTGGTTTATTTTTTATTTTTTTTGGTTTAACCAAGATAAGGGCATCAACCCGAGACTAAATCTCTCCCTGGGCGCACCCCTCACATCGGCCTGGTGCATTCAGGAGATTTTCTCCTGAATGCTAAATCCAAGGTTTGAACTCAGGAAGTCAAGGTAGGGAAAAACCTTCTTCACCACCGTACCAATCCCTTGGGTTATGTGGTTTATTAGATATATGGTAACTCCTGAGAAGAACATGGCAAACTAGAAAGCAAAGCAACCAATTTACTTCATCGCTGTTGGACTTGTTGGATGATGAAAATTGCAGTTTTCAGATCCATCTGACAGAGTTAGAGATTTATTAGATAGCAAATTCTCTCTCTTTTCTATTTGGCATTCTCGAAAGCTTTTTCTTTTTTGGTCAGTTTATTCTTGAGGACTTAATTTTTCCCAAATTAACTCATATGTGAGTGGGGGAGCTAACGTCTAAACACTCCTATAACCTTTTTACCTTCTTCTTGTTGGCCATGGTTATAAGAGCGAGCTCATATGGCCATGGTATCATCTTATACTATTTATTGTAAGATTTAACGGTGATTTTTCTCAAAAAATACAGAGATAATAATAAAAAGAAGACCATTCTCCCGTTTGCAAGATAGTGTTGTTGACTTTGCAAGACTCTCTTACACAACTCTAAATTTTTATTTTTATTTTGTGAAAGTACTACAAAGAAATTTTACTTAAATTCTGTTCACTAAATTTTGCAATACGGTGCAAAATTAATAGTTGATATGAATCATTTGAAATATTTTTATATTATTAGTGGTCGCTGCACAAACATTACGTGTGTAAATTATGTGAGGTAAAATATGAATTTTATAAAATTTAAAAGAATAAATAGAAAAATATAAAAAATAAATATTAAAAAGAATAAAATATTAAAATAGTAATGTATCTAAAATTGTAGAGGTAAGAGAGTAAAAAATAAATAAATAAGTGCGACAAAATCACCAAACTCGTGGAGGAAGAGAGGCTTTATAAATAAACTTCCAAGTCACATACTCACAGGGACGAGGCACGTGTTGTTGCAAGGTAAAATTTGCAAGGCACGTGCCCAATTGATCGACAAGCATATGAAGTTTTGTGGAATCCATTATCCATATGAACATTGCCCATTGTCCATTGTCCATTGTCCATTGTCCAATCAGTTGGCATGGCCGGAGAGTATTTTAGCCCCTCTCTCTACACTCTACTAAAGGTATAAAGTATACTTTTAGCTTTCCTCTCTACTCTGCTAAATGAATACCGTAAATTATTTATTTTACTTTTTCTTTAAAAAAAAAAAAAACAGAATACATAAAATTGGAAAATCTAATCCAAATAAGCTCAAATGGACATGCATTTTTTTTGTCGTTAATTGTTTGCAATGAATTTTATTTTGTCGCTAAATGTAATATTTATATCGCTATAAAAAAAGAACGAAAGGAATCATAATCTGTACCAAAATTAGTGTGCATGGCTAGGTAGTTGCTGTTTTGCTGACATCTATTCTAATGCATGATGTCAAATACTCTTTTCGTTCCAAAATTAGAGATATAATTTGACTTTAAAGGTCAAACGACAGTATATTAAATTTTAAAATCGGTATTCACTTATAAAAGTTTAAAATAAAATAAATTTTGTGATTAATAGTTTTTGTTATATATTATACAATTATAATAATTTTATCAACAAAAATTAAATAAATTCACATCAATTTGAAGTTTAATATGTCGTCGTTTGACTTCAGAAGTCATATTGTATCTCTAATTTTAGAACGGATGGAGTAAAAGTTAATTCTTGATCAACTTAACTTCTTAAAACTTAATTTTTTTTTAAAAAAACAAATGAATACTCATTTAAAGGAAGATGATATTACTAAGGCAAAACTAATATTTCCATATCAAAAATAACGCTCTTAGAAAAATAAGTGTAATTTAAAGTGTTAAACGTTACAATTTTTTTTTCTTTTTATATAAAAGTATCGCTTTTCCTAACATTATCACTTTTACTCCGACAATAACAACAATATTCTTAGTAAAAGGTAAAGAGGATCATCGATGGAGTATCTCCATGATTTGATGGCGAAAAGAAAAAGAAAAAGAAAAGAAAAAAAACCTGTGAAAAGAGCACAATTACATATTATTTTAATATTATTTTGTTTTTTAAAATAATCTCCAAAACGACGTAGTTTTAATAAAGGTATGCTATTTAAGAGAGGTATACTATTTAAGATGTATACTTTAAATCTATCCTCGTGTGTGTGTGTATATATATATATATATATATATATATATGTGGCATCAATATTTCCTCTCTCTTACCTCTTTAACAATTTAGTCCTATAAATAGCATGCATATCTTAGCTTAGAAATTCAGAAGCCAAGAAGCAATTAAGCTACCTTTCTTCACTCCATTTAAATTAGAAAAGAACCATATATTCTTTCTTAATTATTATTATTTTTTCCTTTTCTGTATCACATTTTAAACAAGTTAAGGATGGAGAGAAACCACGTTCAACGACAGAATGCCTCTGTGATGAGGAAGTCACTCTTTGATCAGGTTTATTTATTTATCACTACTATTATTCCTCCTACCTTCCCTCTGAATATTGGCCACCCTAGCTATTAAGATTCATTATTCTTACCACTTATTTTTCCCCCTCAATTTCTTTCATTTTAATTTTAATTTTTGCATGTAATTTCCCCTCTCGTGTGTGTGTATATATATATGTACACACACATACACACACACACACACATATATATATATATATCGAAATTATGATCCATAGCAAATGCTTGTTATGATACTATTCAAACAAATACATCTTTCGCCATCTGTAGGGAAAACAGACTATTTAGGCCTTGATGTTATGTTTGACAACTTAATGTTAAAGTTCAAGAATTGAAATTGAAAGCACATTTGTAGTTCTTTACTATTGAAATGTTGACCCTGGTGTTATGATTCAAATGTTGTTAGAATTGTCGCTCAATTCCAATTAATCTATAATCGTAATTGATGAGTTGTAAACATAACTTGAATGTAATTGTAACATATTTTTATTTTTCCAAATTTTTTAGGGATATCTTGATGAGCAATTTATTCAGCTAGAAGACTTGCGAGACGACGCGAACCCTAATTTTGTGGAGGAAATAGTAACATCGTTTTACAATGATTCTGCCAGATTGATCCGCAACGTAGAAATGTCATTGTAAGTAGCAAAATTATTTTTATTATGACACTTTTCAAAATTGTCCTTACAATAATTAATGTAACAAAAGAACAACAAAATTCTTGTAATTTATAAATTAGTTATAATATGCAGGGAAAATATTCCTCTTGACTTTAATAAGTTGGATCATCATATGCACCAATTCAAGGGCAGCAGCTCAAGGTAAATATAAAAAACTTTCCTTGTTTGGAAGCCGCCAGACTGTATGTTTGGAACTCGAAAAAATTCAAAAAATTGTAAAGTAAATAAAATTTAAAAATTTGTTAGAATTTGTAATTTCAACCGGCTATTTAATACACTATATTTAATATTGTTCTTGATTTTTGAATTTCTAAAAGTATATATATACTAGGGTGGTGAAGGGATCTACTGCAAAGGGAGGGAAAGCAAGGAAAGGGGAGAAAAAAGAAGACACATATCTCTTTTTCTGCCTTTATGAAAAACTTTAATTTTCTCACCATACCTTATTTTCGTTTGGTCGGTATTTGAAACGGACTTACATATATTACTTTCGTTTTTAAATTAGAGATACATTTACATTTAAAAATAAAAAATAAAAAAAAATTAGAAGTACATTTTTAAAGTAACGGTTTTCTATTTTAGAGGTACATTTTTAAAATAAACTATAATATTACTGACATTATAATACTCAATCAACATATATAGAATATAAATAATGACATGTTAAGAAATTCATGTCACTTTATAATCTAAATTGATACCGTATCTCTTATTTATTTTAAAATATGTAAGTGACTTAATTGCTTTGATATATAAATGCAGCATTGGGGCCAAAAAGGTCAATAACGAATGCGCACAGTTTCAGGATTACTGCAAGGCTAGGAATGCTGAAGGGTAATTAAAACTCATCTTCAATATGTTGTATACATTTATATTTATATTGGTTTATTAAATTTCTTGCATTACTCCAGCACTAACCTAATTAAATTGAACTGGGTTCATAATTAATTATAGTGTATATACCCTCCTCCTTGCCAAAAAACAAAAGGTACCATATATATATTCTTTGTAATTATTGAACCTTTTTAATACATACTGAATCTTTCACAAGAACCCTTATCCTCATATTCACAATATTGCTTGATTAATGAAGTGTAGTAGTATCCGCTTATCTCTTATTATAAAGGGAGAGGAAGAAAAATAACGGCTTATTCTTGAAGTTCAAGCAACTTTCTTTTTCTTTTTCACTTTTTATTCCTAAAATATCTCTCACATTTGCTCACCTACATTTTATAAATTTTTTATTAAAAATTTATTTTTTTAATTGCACACACATAGTACTAGACTACTAGTCTCTTATAAAGAGAGAGTAATGAAAATAACCGCCATCTTGATGCTGTCATAAATTTCCTTTTTTTTTGTTCCTATAAGTTTGGTTTTATTACATTTATAATTTAAAATTATATAAAACTCCTATTATATTTTTACAATAATATTATACATGCAATACGTGTACCACTATGACTAGTTGATTCACATATAAAGAGTTGCTTAAGTGGTAACAGTCTAGTAGGTACATGTCATGGTTCAAAATTTTATAGGGGGTATTTTGGAGCATGGTATTAACCTCTACACACAAGTAGGCCAGTGACCATGGGTGCCTCTGAAAAAAAAAAAAATATTATGCTTATTTGGATAAAACTATTGCATGTAATTAAGCTTCACATCTAATGGTGTTTTAATTCTAATTTTTTAAAAAAAAATTAAGGAGTGAATCACGTATTATAAGAGATGTTTTATTTACTAGTGGTTGATTTAATTCTTACAAAAGGGATTTTTTTTTAATGCAGATGCAAGAGGACATTCCAACTAGTGAAGCAAGAGCATGCAACTCTAAGGAGGAAGCTTGAAACTTATTTTCAGCTAGTAAGACAAACGGTCTGATCATTCCAAGTTGACCAAATAATATGGAATATATACATGCAAGATAATGAAGTGAGGCCAAACAAAGAGGACTCCTTTCACCAAGATCTTGTTTGTTGAAGGTTAATTTTGTACTTTTATTATCTCTTTCTCTCTCTCTCTCTCTCCCTCCCTCTCTCTAAATTATGTTCAATCTGTAAGTTTGATAATATAAAAGGAAAATGTCTTAATGCATGCAAGTTTTTCCAAGGGGGAGTTCATTTGCTTAATTTGTTTAATTGTTTGTGTTACTGTGTGTTTGTTTTTAAGAATTTATGATTGATATGGCTTTATTTCTCGCATCCAATCAAAGGTAATTTGAAATTTATGGATTATATATTTTATTTTTAAAGTCATTTGATATATCAAAAAAGAGAAAGAGAGAGGCGGGGAACCTATTTAATCAAACTTTTCTCATTAAGATTATATAATCTATCGTAAAAGTGATCTTAGAATTAAAAAATATAATTCATGAAAATGTCATCCATTGCCTTGCCTTCCATATATATACTTCATCCACTCTTTGCCATTAATTCTAAATTTTCTTGTAGTGGATAAAATAGACCGAAGGAGTATAAAAATACACATATATGTGATTGACACATGTAAGGTCGTAAACGAGCTGAGTCGAGTCAGGCTTTAGCTTACCTAGTTCAAACACGTTTAAAAGTTAAACGAGTCGAGCTGGATTTTAAATGAGTTTGAAATATTGTGTACGAACTCGGCTCGTTTATAAACGAGTCGGGCTCGAAATCGGGCTTAAGTGAGTCGAGCCGAGCCTAAACTCGACCCATTTATTTATTTATTTATATTTATTATTTTTTTTATTTTCACATTTTTTGGGAAAAATAAATATATAAATAAAATAAATATTTTGTATTATAAATAAAATATATTTTAATTAAATAATCATTTGACGAGAGACTATTAGTCGCTTAATGTGGGACTATTAGTCCCATAAAGCCATTTGATAACTTAAAATGAGGGGGACTATTAATTTCACATTTGTCATGGAATTATATAATCTCTCATAAATAGCCTTAATTAAGAATGACAAAAAATAGTCTATGAGACTATTTAAAAGACTATTAATCCCCATCGTGGGATAAAATAGTCCGAAGTAATGTTAAATTAAGATAAATAATTTAATCTCAAGCATGCTTTTTGCAAACAAAATATGACTCTAGAATTTATAATATATTTACTATTTTTTATGAAAAAGAAAATAACGTTCTTTAACTATAGGGAGAAAAAGAATTCACCGGTATTTGAATTTGATCCTCATAAGGATAAAAGGGGATGGTACTTTGTATGTACCTTAACTAAAACGAATAATTTAGATCTAAATTATGCTAGACTCATACATTTGTTGGAACAGGTCACATATCAATTAATTTTTTTCTTCTTGAAAATATAGAAAAAGGGATTTATTTGCATTAAAAAAAGATTATTTATAAAATATTGAAGTTGTATATTAGTCATTTTCGTAGTCTTAATATAATTCTTTGACTTGAACTATTGTTCCATCTCAATTAAAAAGCAAATACCGATCTCTTTGTGCACCAAGAATGGTACGTACTTAGGTTCGTTAATTAATTGCCTTGCCATTTATTTTTTATTTTTTATTTTTTTTTTGGGTAAACAAAGAGAACAGCACTCAAGAGTTCAAGGCAGTAGTTTTTTTATTTTTAAATCTTTATATGATTGTCAGACCTACTAAATTCATTCTTATCTTATGTCTCTTGTAGCGAAAGATACTCAAACTTAATAATAATAATTTATAAAGAGAACAGTCTAACTTAGGCCTGATAAAATATAATTATAACTTGGTTTTGATTTATAAAATTTGGTTATGGTTCTATTTAAGAAATAAAATTATATTACCTATTTTTAATATGAGTTGTGTTGATTGGAACCATATAGTTATGAGCCAAATATAAGTCAACTTATATTTCAAATTTCAAACTTACCATTATTATGGTCCAAGTAAATAAATTATTTATAATATTTAATTTCTATATTCCTTCACCTTCTAGCTCTAATGTTTTATACATTCTTTCTCTCTCTAAAAATTTTTATACACTAAAATTTTTAGATTTTCTCTCTAATTTTTTTTATACATACTCTATCTCTAATGTTCTTTAAACTTCCTCTCTAAAATCTGTAACATTTTCTCTCTCTTTAAAATCTGATTACTTTTTCTATATAAACTTTCTCTAATATTTGTGAAGGATTCTGAATTTGAAAAGTCAAAAACTCCACAATTCTTAGTAATCAAGTTTAAGATATGAATCGTGGAAGTTATGAGTTATGATATTTTAATTGAACTAATGTGAAATTATCAATGGAAGTAAAATAATTGAACATATATACATAAATATACTATATCTGTTACAAAATTAAAGATATATTTTGATTTTTTAGAGTCAATTCGCAAAATCTTAAAATTTAAAATTGATATGAAATTATTTAGTGTGATTACAAACAAAATATAACAATTGTAAACTAACTATATATAAAGTACTATTAATTAATTATCATATTTGTCGTTTTCAAAACGTGAACGAAATTATATCAATTTTGAATTTTAAAATTTTATAAATTGACTCTAAAAAGTCAAAATATATGTCTAATTTTGAATGTCTAATTTTGAGAAGGAGAGAGTGTATATGATCCAAATTTATATTAAAGAAACAATGTATGGAACACAATATCGGGACTGAGCCTAGAAATTGGTCTCTTTCAATTTGACTTCTTGTTATTAGGCACATTAAATCAATCAATCAAAGGGTTGGCCGCTGTGTGTGTGTATATATATATATATAGTCTAGCCAATAAAGTATTAAGTTGTACGTACAAAGGCACATAAAATCAATCAATCAAAGGGTTGGCCGGTAAGTGTCTTTCCATTGTATTCGATCTAATCAACTTTCCTGTGGTTCTTGCTTCAATTCGGCAGTCATTTGGAGATTGTCAAAGAATAATTCACTCACCCATCCACAGCTTTTTTTTTTCTTTTACAAAGGTATGTCATATGTGATGTGACCACAAATTTTCATATAAGCATGCATGCATGCATTCTAATTAAAACGGCGGCTCAATCAATCTCTGTCTCTGTCTCCCTCACTCTTGGGTGGCAAAGGAATAATTAAAGGGGGCCGGGGCCGGGGCCGGGCATCTCGTCTCATCTCCTTTAAAGTTTGGGTGAGAGATCGACAGAGAGACGCGAGGAGGACCACTGTCTGCTAATTATATAATCTAAAGGTAATATTGCAATGCACTCGATCATTCCCCAATCATTATTGATTTATTGATTGATGTTTTCTCTATATATCCTTTCTTCCTTTTTGGCTAATTAACTCGATCATCATCATCATCATCTTCTATGATTCTTCCACATGCTTCTTTTATTCTTCTTGTTTGATGATTGATCTCCACTTTGGAGGCGGCCACTTATCAAGTAAGCAGTATGTTCTTTTCAGTATTTTGAAGCCACTAAATTCTTAAAGCTCAAGTTTGTGTACGTATGCATTTTAATTAATTCGCAGTGAAACTTGCATGTGTTCTTTAATTGGTTGCAAGTTGATACATTCATTTGGTCAACTTTTTTTTTTTTTATATATATATTTATTTTATAACTTTTGTGGTTTTGTTGGACATGGTAAATCCCATTTGATCAACTTGCATCACTTCTTTGAGAAATTAATAGTCGATATGAATCATTTCAAATATTTATATATTATTAATGGTCGCTGCACAAGCATTATGTGGGGGTAAAATATAAATTTTATAAAATTTAAAAGAATAAATAAAAATTATAAAAAATTAATATTAAAAAAGATAAAACAGTTATGTATCTAAAATTTATTTCATTCTAAACTTATATGAGTCATATCAATTTTTAAATTTAATATACCGTCGTTTGACTTTAAAAGTCAACTTATATCTCTAATTTTAAAATAGATGTAATATTAAGCCATGCAAAATAATTCAAAAAGTACTCCCCCTCATGCTGCGTTTGTGAATGGAGGGATTAGGTAGGAAGGAAAAATATAGGATGGGCCGGAAAGGATGAAAATAGATTATAATTTTTCCTTGTCATGTTTGTGAATTTTAAAAAGGAAGGAAATGGATGGGATTTTAATTATATATTTTTTTATTTGTGAGTTTAAAAAGAGAGAAGGGAAGCGAAAATATTTTTATTTTTAAACTATACTATTATTATATATATTATCCTTACATATTAATTTAATAAATAACATGATTTATTTTGAAATGTTACTTTAAGTAATATAAAATATCTAACTTTCTCATCCTTTCCCATCCCTCCAAATTCTCCCACTTTTGGGAAAAAATTTTGAGTTAAAAATAAAATCAACTTTACCTTCAAATCTTTTCTCTCCCTCCCTAAAATAACTTACAAACATGAGATTTATAGGGATTTTAATTATTTTTCCTTCCCTTATCTTCCCCTAAAAAAAAACTTACAAACATAGTATAATTGTTTGCGACAAATTTTTTTGTCGCTAAATGTAATATTTGTGTCGTTATATCGGTATTGGGAGAAATTAAAGAATGAATGTAATGAAGGGGATCATAATCTGTACCAAAATTAGTGTGCATGGCTAGGTAGTTCCTGTTTTGCTGACATCTATTCTAATGCATGATGCCAAATACTCTCTCTGAGTCTCTATTTCAAAATTAGAGATACAATTTGACTTTAAAGGTCAAACGACAACATATTAAACTTTAAAATTAATATTCACTTATAAAAGTTTAGAATAAAATAAATTTTGTGATTAATAGTTTTTGTTATATATTATACAATTATAATAATTTTATCAAAAATTTACATCAATTTGAAGTTTAATATGTCGTCATTTGATCTCAAAAATTAAATTGTCTCTCTAATTTTGGAACGAAGGGAGTAAAAGTTAATTCTTAATCAACTTAACTTCTTAGAACTTAATTTTTTTTTAAAAAAAAATGAATACTCATTTAAAGGAAGATGATATTGCTAAGGCAAAAATCATATTTTCATAGCAAAAATAATGTTCTCAGATAAATAAGTGTAATTTATGTTAGGGAAGATATGTATATATCAAGATATATTTGTAACTTAGAATGAAATGAACATTTAATATAAATATATATATATATATATATATATATCTCAAGTAAACCAAAATTTTGTATGTCAATTTTAGTACTTGGTACTATGTCCTTAAGACAATTATGTCCTCCTTACGGTGCTTAGAGTTGATAGCACTTGTCTTCCAGGATACAATGACAACGTGTATTATAGCAGTACTACAAATAATACACACAACGAACCAAAAGAAATGCTCTTGTCTCTCTCAAATAAATTATGTATAACTTATGTTATAATGAAGACTAGAATGCTAAATAATGCTTGAATACTTGAAAATAGAATGCATGAGTGAATTAAATGGCTGCCCCATATGGTGTATTTATAGTAGGGTTTGGCAACCCTTAAGATGGGTCACAACCCTTGCAAACCAATTGGATACAAATGAGCAAATGTGGCTGAACAGATGCAACCATACAGGCCAAGTGCGCGCTCACGAGCGCTGTTGCGCTTGATAGAAGCGCTGTTGCGCTGCAATATTTTGATAGAAGCGCTGTTGTGCTTGGTCTAGTGTCGCGACTCACTATTGTCAAGCATCGCGACGCTTGACATTCTGTCTGTGATTCTTCTTCCCCTTTGATAAATAAAATAGAAAGGAACTAAATTTTGTCCAAAAAATATATATATACAATAACCATGACCCACGACCTAGCCCAAGCCTAGCCCGATCGGTTGGCGGCGGCGACGCGCGCATGTGGTCAAACCAAACCAAGTCTTGGCTAGGTCCTCTCCCCTCCACAAAAGTGGGGTGTCCCTTGGGGCCCAAACTTAAGAGCAATATTATTGTATATATACCCATTAATTGTTTAGTTCATACTCGATATGAGACTCTTCCCACAATCATTTATTTATCCTCTTTAATGGGTGATCTTTGGGAGTTAATTTCTCATTCATTACTACATAGATTTGAGTTTTCAAATACTTGATTTTAATCTACTCATGGAGTAGAACACATTAATATGTGGTTTCATATCAAATGATTAATGAAACCCATTTTAAATTATGCTCAAATTCTAACAATCTCCCACATGAATGAAATTGACTGTCAGCCTTATGCAAATGTTATATAGACTCTTGAGAGAGATATAATTGGAAATTATCTATATAGAGAGGTAGTTTTTGGCTTTAAACATTCTCTTGTGAAAAGACTATCAGATTTACTAGTTGTCTAGTGAATATAATGTCTTGAACTGTCTAACCGTTTGTGTAAACCGAGACAATAGAAATTTACACAGAATTTTTTCAGACATTATTTGGTTCTTATGATTTTGTTCATTTTTGCCCTGAACAATCCCAGATTTATGAGTACTCCTAAAAAAAGTATAGCCTTTATCATTTTCCTAGAATTGACCCAGTTCACACTCACATAAGTGATTCTTAATAAGAGTATCCTGTCATACCCCACTTGTTTATCAAGATTTAAGAATCATTAAAAGCATAACTTATCCTAAAACCGCTGCAGGTATCACTATCTTGTATCACAGGAATGAGCAGAAGAAATTAATTCTTAAAACCGCTGTATGTTCTTTTCAGTATTTTGAAGCCACTAAATTCTTAAAGCTCAAGTTTGTGTACGTATGCATTTTAATTAATTCGCAGTGAAACTTGCATGTGTTCTTTAATTGGTTGCAAGTTGATACATTCATTTGGTCAACTTTTTTTTTTTATATATATTTATTTTATAACTTTTGTGGTTTTGTTGGACATGGTAAATCCCATTTGATCAACTTGCATTACTTCTTTGAGAAATTAATAGTCGATATGAATCATTTCAAATATTTATATATTATTAATGGTCGATGCACAAGCATTATGTGGGGTAAAATATAAATTTTATAAAATTTAAAAGAATAAATAAAAATTATAAAAAATTAGTATTAAAAAAGATAAAACAGTTATGTATCTAAAATTTATTTCATTCTAAACTTATATGAGTCATATCAATTTTTAAATTTAATATACCGTCGTTTGACTTTAAAAGTCAAATTATATCTCTAATTTTAAAATAGATGTAATATTAAGCCATGCAAAATAATTCAAAAAGTACTCCCCCTCATGTTGCGTTTGTGAATGGAGGGATTAGGTAGGAAGGAAGGAAAAATATAGGATGGGCCGGAAAGGATGAAAATAGATTATAATTTTTCCTTGTCATGTTTGTGAATTTTAAAAAGGAAGGAAATGGATGGGATTTTAATTATATATTTTTTTATTTGTGAGTTTAAAAAGAGAGAAGGGAAGCGAAAATATTTTTATTTTTAAACTATACTATTATTATATATATTATCCTTACATATTAATTTAATAAATAACATGATTTATTTTGAAATGTTACTTTAAGTAATATAAAATATCTAACTTTCTCATCCTTTCCCATCCCTCCAAATTCTCCCACTTTTGGGAAAAAAATTTGAGCTAAAAATAAAATCAACTTTACCTCCAAATCTTTTCTCTCCCTCCCTAAAATAACTCACAAACATGAGATTTAGAGGGATTTTAATTATTTTTCCTTCCCTTCCCTTCCCCTAAAAAAAAACTTACAAACATAGTATAATTGTTTGCGACACATTTTTTTGTCGCTAAATGTAATATTTGTGTCGTTATATCGGTATTGGGAGAAATTAAAGAATGGGTGTAATGAAGGGGATCATAATCTGTACCAAAATTAGTGTGCATGGCTAGGTAGTTCCTGTTTTGCTGACATCTATTCTAATGCATGATGCCAAATACTCTTTCTGAGTCTCTATTTCAAAATTAGAGATACAATTTGACTTTAAAGGTCAAATGACAACATATTAAACTTTAAAATTAATATTCACTTATAAAAGTTTAGAATAAAATAAATTTTGTGATTAATAGTTTTTGTTATATATTATACAATTATAATAATTTTATCAAAAAAAATTAAATAAATTTACATCAATTTGAAGTTTAATATGTCGTCATTTGATCTCAAAAATTAAATTGTCTCTCTAATTTTGGAACGAAGGGAGTAAAAGTTAATTCTTGATCAACTTAACTTCTTAAAACTTAATTTTTTTTTTTTAAAAATGAATACTCATTTAAAGGAAGATGATATTGCTAAGGCAAAAATCATATTTTCATAGCAAAAATAATGTTCTAAGATAAATAAGTGTAATTTATGTTAGGGAAGATATGTATATATATATTTGTAACTTAGAATGAAATGAACATTTAATATATATATATATATATATATATATATATATATCTCAAGTAAACCAAAAGTTTGTATGTCAAGGTTAGTACTTGGTACTATGTCCTTAAGACAATTATGTCCTCCTTACGGTGCTTAGAGTTGATAGCACTTGTCTTCCAGGATACAATGACAACGTGTATTATAGCAGTACTACAAATAATACACACAACGAACCAAAATAAATGCTCTTGTCTCTCTCAAATAAATTATGTATAACTTATGTTATAATGAAGACTAGAATGCTAAATAATGCTTGAATACTTGAAAATAGAATGCATGAGTGAATTAAATGGCTGCCCCATATGGTGTATTTATAGTAGGGTTTGGCAACCCTTAAGATGGGTCACAACCCTTGCAAACCAATTGGATACAAATGAGCAAATGTGGCTGAACAGATGCAACCATACAGGCCAAGTGCGCGCTCACGAGCGCTGTTGCGCTTGATAGAAGCGCTGTTGCGCTGCAATATTTTGATAGAAGCGCTGTTGTGCTTGGTCTAGTGTCGCGACTCACTATTGTCAAGCATCGCGACGCTTGACATTCTGTCTGTGATTCTTCTTCCCCTTTGATAAATAAAATAGAAAGGAACTAAATTTTGTCCAAAAAATATATATATACAATAACCATGACCCACGACCTAGCCCAAGCCTAGCCCGATCGGTTGGCGGCGGCGACGCGCGCATGTGGTCAAACCAAACCAAGTCTTGGCTAGGTCCTCTCCCCTCCACAAAAGTGGGGTGTCCCTTGGGGCCCAAACTTAAGAGCAATATTATTGTATATATACCCATTAATTGTTTAGTTCATACTCGATATGAGACTCTTCCCACAATCATTTATTTATCCTCTTTAATGGGTGATCTTTGGGAGTTAATTTCTCATTCATTACTACATAGATTTGAGTTTTCAAATACTTGATTTTAATCTACTCATGGAGTAGAACACATTAATATGTGGTTTCATATCAAATGATTAATGAAACCCATTTTAAATTATGCTCAAATTCTAACAATCCCCCACATGAATGAAATTGACTGTCAGCCTTATGCAAATGTTATATAGACTCTTGAGAGAGATATAATTGGAAATTATCTATATAGAGAGGTAGTTTTTGGCTTTAAACATTCTCTTGTGAAAAGACTATCAGATTTACTAGTTGTCTAGTGAATATAATGTCTTGAACTGTCTAACCGTTTGTGTAAACCGAGACAATAGAAATTTACACAGAATTTTTTCAGACATTATTTGGTTCTTATGATTTTGTTCATTTTTGCCCTGAACAATCCCAGATTTATGAGTACTCCTAAAAAAGTATAGCCTTTATCATTTTCCTAGAATTGACCCAGTTCACACTCACATAAGTGATTCTTAATAAGAGTATCCTGTCATACCCCACTTGTTTATCAAGATTTAAGAATCATTAAAAGCATAACTTATCCTAAAACCGCTGCAGGTATCACTATCTTGTATCACAGGAATGAGCAGAAGAAATTAATTCTTAAAACCGCTGTATGTTCTTTTCAGTATTTTGAAGCCACTAAATTCTTAAAGCTCAAGTTTGTGTACGTATGCATTTTAATTAATTCGCAGTGAAACTTGCATGTGTTCTTTAATTGGTTGCAAGTTGATACATTCATTTGGTCAACTTTTTTTTTTTATATATATTTATTTTATAACTTTTGTGGTTTTGTTGGACATGGTAAATCCCATTTGATCAACTTGCATCACTTCTTTGAGAAATTAATAGTCGATATGAATCATTTCAAATATTTATATATTATTAATGGTCGATGCACAAGCATTATGTGGGGTAAAATATAAATTTTATAAAATTTAAAAGAATAAATAAAAATTATAAAAAATTAGTATTAAAAAAGATAAAACAGTTATGTATCTAAAATTTATTTCATTCTAAACTTATATGAGTCATATCAATTTTTAAATTTAATATACCGTCGTTTGACTTTAAAAGTCAAATTATATCTCTAATTTTAAAATAGATGTAATATTAAGCCATGCAAAATAATTCAAAAAGTACTCCCCCTCATGTTGCGTTTGTGAATGGAGGGATTAGGTAGGAAGGAAGGAAAAATATAGGATGGGCCGGAAAGGATGAAAATAGATTATAATTTTTCCTTGTCATGTTTGTGAATTTTAAAAAGGAAGGAAATGGATGGGATTTTAATTATATATTTTTTTATTTGTGAGTTTAAAAAGAGAGAAGGGAAGCGAAAATATTTTTATTTTTAAACTATACTATTATTATATATATTATCCTTACATATTAATTTAATAAATAACATGATTTATTTTGAAATGTTACTTTAAGTAATATAAAATATCTAACTTTCTCATCCTTTCCCATCCCTCCAAATTCTCCCACTTTTGGGAAAAAATTTTGAGTTAAAAATAAAATCAACTTTACCTTCAAATCTTTTCTCTCCCTCCCTAAAATAACTTACAAACATGAGATTTATAGGGATTTTAATTATTTTTCCTTCCCTTATCTTCCCCTAAAAAAAAACTTACAAACATAGTATAATTGTTTGCGACAAATTTTTTTGTCGCTAAATGTAATATTTGTGTCGTTATATCGGTATTGGGAGAAATTAAAGAATGAATGTAATGAAGGGGATCATAATCTGTACCAAAATTAGTGTGCATGGCTAGGTAGTTCCTGTTTTGCTGACATCTATTCTAATGCATGATGCCAAATACTCTCTCTGAGTCTCTATTTCAAAATTAGAGATACAATTTGACTTTAAAGGTCAAACGACAACATATTAAACTTTAAAATTAATATTCACTTATAAAAGTTTAGAATAAAATAAATTTTGTGATTAATAGTTTTTGTTATATATTATACAATTATAATAATTTTATCAAAAATTTACATCAATTTGAAGTTTAATATGTCGTCATTTGATCTCAAAAATTAAATTGTCTCTCTAATTTTGGAACGAAGGGAGTAAAAGTTAATTCTTAATCAACTTAACTTCTTAGAACTTAATTTTTTTTAAAAAAAAAATGAATACTCATTTAAAGGAAGATGATATTGCTAAGGCAAAAATCATATTTTCATAGCAAAAATAATGTTCTCAGATAAATAAGTGTAATTTATGTTAGGGAAGATATGTATATATCAAGATATATTTGTAACTTAGAATGAAATGAACATTTAATATATATATATATATATATATATATATATCTCAAGTAAACCAAAAGTTTGTATGTCAAGGTTAGTACTTGGTACTATGTCCTTAAGACAATTATGTCCTCCTTACGGTGCTTAGAGTTGATAGCACTTGTCTTCCAGGATACAATGACAACGTGTATTATAGCAGTACTACAAATAATACACACAACGAACCAAAATAAATGCTCTTGTCTCTCTCAAATAAATTATGTATAACTTATGTTATAATGAAGACTAGAATGCTAAATAATGCTTGAATACTTGAAAATAGAATGCATGAGTGAATTAAATGGCTGCCCCATATGGTGTATTTATAGTAGGGTTTGGCAACCCTTAAGATGGGTCACAACCCTTGCAAACCAATTGGATACAAATGAGCAAATGTGGCTGAACAGATGCAACCATACAGGCCAAGTGCGCGCTCACGAGCGCTGTTGCGCTTGATAGAAGCGCTGTTGCGCTGCAATATTTTGATAGAAGCGCTGTTGTGCTTGGTCTAGTGTCGCGACTCACTATTGTCAAGCATCGCGACGCTTGACATTCTGTCTGTGATTCTTCTTCCCCTTTGATAAATAAAATAGAAAGGAACTAAATTTTGTCCAAAAAATATATATATACAATAACCATGACCCACGACCTAGCCCAAGCCTAGCCCGATCGGTTGGCGGCGGCGACGCGCGCATGTGGTCAAACCAAACCAAGTCTTGGCTAGGTCCTCTCCCCTCCACAAAAGTGGGGTGTCCCTTGGGGCCCAAACTTAAGAGCAATATTATTGTATATATACCCATTAATTGTTTAGTTCATACTCGATATGAGACTCTTCCCACAATCATTTATTTATCCTCTTTAATGGGTGATCTTTGGGAGTTAATTTCTCATTCATTACTACATAGATTTGAGTTTTCAAATACTTGATTTTAATCTACTCATGGAGTAGAACACATTAATATGTGGTTTCATATCAAATGATTAATGAAACCCATTTTAAATTATGCTCAAATTCTAACAATCCCCCACATGAATGAAATTGACTGTCAGCCTTATGCAAATGTTATATAGACTCTTGAGAGAGATATAATTGGAAATTATCTATATAGAGAGGTAGTTTTTGGCTTTAAACATTCTCTTGTGAAAAGACTATCAGATTTACTAGTTGTCTAGTGAATATAATGTCTTGAACTGTTTAACCGTTTGTGTAAACCGAGACAATAGAAATTTACACAGAATCTTTTCAGACATTATTTGGTTCTTATGATTTTGTTCATTTTTGCCCTGAACAATCCCAGATTTATGAGTACTCTAAAAAAGTATAGCCTTTATCATTTTTCTAGAATTGACCCAGTTCACACTCACATAGGTGATTCTTAATAAGAGTATCCTGTCATACCCCACTTGTTTATCAAGATTTAAGAATCATTAAAAGCACAACTTATCCTAAAACCGCTGCAGGTATCACTATCTTGTATCACAGGAATGAGCAGAAGAAATTAATTTTTTCATAGTGATTTGGTTGAATCATTCATAGTTTAGTTGTCCCTTTGAACCTAGATCTTGGGATCTCCAGTCAACTAGGTTGGGTTTCCACCACGACGATCCTTATTTATAGGCTTTTAGACTCATTCCCCTCGATGTTATTTTTACTTATTTTCTAGTCAAACCTTTAGTTATTGGATCCGTTATATTTTCTTTTGACTTTATGTACTAAATAGACATAATGCCATTAGAGAGCAATTGTTTTATGGTATTGTGTCTACGGCGAATATGTCTAGATTTACCATTATACATGTGACTCTGTGCCCTTCTAATTGCGGATTGACTATCACAATGGACACAAATAGCAGGCACATGTTTTGGCCACATAGGAATATCTTCTAGGAAATGACGAAGTCACTCAGTTTCTTCTCTAGCTTTATCTAATGTAATAAACTCAAATTCCATCGTTGAACGAGCAATGCATGTTTGTTTAGAAGATTTTCATGATACCTCTCCTCCACCTAGTGTAAACACAAAACCACTTGTAGATTTAGAGTCTTTTATATTCGATATCCAGTTCGCATCACAGTATCCTTCAAGTACTGCTGGATATCTTGAGTAGTGCAATTCAAAGTTTTGAGTATATTTTAAATACCTTAAAACTCTTATAATCGTTTTCTAGTGATCTTGTCTTGGATTGCTTGTAAATCTACTCAATTTATTTACAACTTATGCTATGTCACGACGTGTACAATTCGTGACATACATAAGACTT
This sequence comes from Aralia elata, assembly GCA_034770075.1. Classification (NCBI taxonomy): domain Eukaryota; kingdom Viridiplantae; phylum Streptophyta; class Magnoliopsida; order Apiales; family Araliaceae; genus Aralia; species Aralia elata. The sequence continues at coordinate 16,690,249 of CM068386.1, read as the reverse complement.
CCAATTATTTGTGCATACTCAGTTGTGATATACTCTTTCTTTTATTTTTAGACAAGTGTAGATTTATATCTACTGGTGTTTCCACAGGATTGCAATCATATTGATTGAATTTCCTGAGTATTTTCTCAATATAGTGTGATTGTGATAACACTAACCCATCCGATGTTTTAGAAATTTTAATTCCTAATATTATATCGGCAACACTCATGTCTTTCATGTCAAATACATTATTTAACATATTTTTGGTAGTTTTAATGATTTCATTATTATTACCCATAATGAGCATATCATCCACATAAAGACAAATAATGACAAATTCTTTCACAGTGTCTTTGACATATACACATTTGTCACACTCATTTATTTTGAAATTATTTGACATCGTTGCACTGTCAAATTTTTCATGTCATTGTTTAGGTGTTTGTTTTAATCCATAAAGAGACTTCACAAGCCGACAAACTTTCTTTTCTTGTCTTGGAATAATAAACCCCTCTAGTTGTTCCATGTATATTTCTTCTTCAAGATTACAATTCAAGAATGTTATTTTCACATCTATTTGATGTATTTCCAAATTATATATAGCTGCAATGACTATTAACATCCTAATTGAAGATATTTTTGTCACAGGAGAATAGGTATCAAAATAATCCAAACTCTCTTTTTGCTTGTATCCTTTGATTACAAGTATCTTTTTATATGTATCTATAGATCCATCTGCTTTCATTTTCTTCTTGAATATCTATTTATCTCCAAGAGGTTTAGAACCTGGTGGGAGATCTACTAATTCCCATGCATGATTATGCAGTATGGATTCTACTTCACTATTTATAGTCTCTTTTCAATATACAGCTTTGAGACTCGATACTGCTTCTCTATGAGTTTGAGGCTCATTTTTAACAAATAAGTTAGAAAATTCGGTCCAAAAGTTTTTGATATTCTAGCACGTTTACTACGTCTAGGTTCATCAATATCTTCCAAACCATGATCACTGTCACTAATAGTGTCAAAAGTTCTTTTATTTGAACTTGATTCCAATTCATTAAAACTTAACTTAACTGTTTTTTTTATTAGGAAATACTGTTTCAAAAAATTCAGCATCTTTTGACTCAATAATAATATTTTCATGTATTTCCTCTATTTTTGATTTATTAACCAAAAATCTATATGCACTGCTATTATTAGCATAACCAATTAATATATAATCTATTATTTTTGGTCCTATCTTCACATATTTAGGTGGAGGAACCATTACCTTTGCTAAGCACCCTTTTAAGTGTTTATAAGACAATTTTCATTCTTTCCATAACTTATAAGGTGATACATTAGACTTCTTTTGAGGTATTCGGTTGAGAATATAATTTGCTGAAAAAATTGCTTCCCCCACAAATTTTGAGGTAGCCCAGAACTTAATAACAATGCATTCATCATTTCTTTTAAAGTTCTATTCTTTTTTTCAGCAACACCATTTTGTTGTGGTGAATATGGTGTAGTTGTTTGGTGTATTATACCATGTTGTGAACAAATTTTAACAAAAGAAAATTTATATTCTCTATCTCTATCACTTCTAATTATCTTGATTTTTTTATCAAGTTAATTCTCAACCTCATTCTTGTAATGTATAAACATTTTCAAGGCCACATCTTTACTTCTCAATAAGTAAAAATAACAATATCTTGTACAATCATCAATAAAAGTAAGAAAATATTTCTTACCCTCTCTTGTTTGTATATACTTTAAATCACAAATATCTGTATGTACTAACTCAAGAGGTTCTGTACTTCTTTCAATTGATTTGCTAGAAGATTTTTAATGTTTTGCCTCAAGGCAAATTTCATATTTATGATTGGAGTTAATCTCACATTTTGGCAAGCATTCCATATTAATTAATCTACGTATAATATTATAATTAATATGTTCTAATCTACCATGCCATAAATTAGATGACTTAATCATATAAGCAGAAGATGTATTTTTATTAATATTGGAAGTTGCAATTGTCATTACATTCATTTCAAAAAGCCCATTGCTCATATAACCCTTCCTCACATACATCCCATTCTTGGTTAGGACAAACTTGTCCGATACAAAGACCAATTTAAATCCCTTTTAACTAAGAAGGGATCCAAAAACTAAATTCTTCCGAATGTCAGGTACATGGAGCACGTTGTTGAGGGTGAGTTCCTTGCTAGATGTCATCTTCAGAACCACATTTCCTTGCCCAACAATCTTGGATGTAGAAGAATTTCTCATGTATAATTATTCTCCATTCTCAATTTCTTGATATGTGGTGAACATCTTCCTGTTAGAACACACATGGCGGGTTGCTCCAGTATCTACCCACCATTCCATGGGATTTCCAACCAAGTTTACTTTAGAAACTACTGCTGATAGGTTTAATTTGAAAACTTCTTCAAGAAGACCATCCACTTCTGTTACATTAACTTGTGCGGACTTTTTGTTTTGGTCTTTCCGTTTACGACAATCATTTGCCCTATGCCCTGGCTTGTCACAGATGTAGCACTTGCCTTGGAACTTTTTATTTGTTCCCTGTTGAGGCCCATTGCCGGGGTGCTTTCTCTTTTTAGACTTCTGACCTTGTTCCACCACGTTGGCTTTATGTTCCACAAAGGTCCTTCTTTCTTTTTTCTCAGAAGCACGGTGGTCCTCTTCTATCCTTAATCTCACAATTAAGTCTTCAAGTTTCATCTCTTTGCGCTTATGCTTGAGATAATTTTTAAAATCTTTTCACATTGGTGGTAGTTTTTCAATAATAGCAGCAACTTGGAAAGATTCACTCAAGGACATACCTTCTGCATGTATTTTATGCATGATTACTTGTAGTTTTTAGACTTGATTGATGACTGCCTTGGAATCCACCATCTTAAAGTCCAGAGATCTGCCAACTACGAACTTTTTCATACTAGCATCTTCTGTTTTATATTTCTTATCCAAGGAATCCCATAGTTCTCTTGCTGACTTGAGAGAACTATACACATTGTATAATGTGTTATCCAATCCATTGAGGATATAGTTTCGACATAAAAGAATCTGCATGTTTCCATGCATCTATTGCAACAACTATCTGCCTATCTGTTTCATTCTCACTTAGCACGTGAGGATCTTCATGAAGAAATCTCGTCAAGTTTAGAGTAGTGAGATAAAACAACATCTTTTGTGGCCATCTTTTAAACTCTATTCCATTGAACTTTTCTGGTTTTTCACCATGGTTCACAGGAACATTTGGAATCATAAGTGTAGAAGAAGAAAAATCGACTATAGATTCAGTTGCCGTATTTATTGCAAATATAAATTAAATATAATAATAATTAATTGTCCTAAGATTGTTAGGGAAGATATGTGTATATCAAGATATATTTGCAACTTAGAATGAAATGAAGATTATATATATATATATATATAAACTTATCTCAAGTAAACCAAAAGTTTGTATATTATGCCCTCCTTACAGTGCTTATAGTTGATAGCACTTGTCTCTCAGGATACAATGACTACGTGTATTATAGCAACACTATAAATAATACACATAACGAACCAAAAGAAATGCTCTTGTCTTTCTCAAATAAATTATGTATAACTTATGTTATAATGAAGACTAGAATGCTTGATAATGCTTGAATACTTAAAAATGGAATGCATGAGTGAATTAAATGGCTGCCCCATATGGTGTATTTATAGTAGGGTTTGGCAACCCTTAAGATGGGTCACAACCCTTGCAAACCAAATGGAAATGAGCAGATGTTGCTGAACATATGCAACCATACAAGCCAAGCACGCGTGCTCACGAGCGCTGCTGCGCTCTGACCCTTACGTTGTTGCGTTTGAAAGAAGTGACTCTTGCGTTGTTGCGCTTGATAGAAGCACTGCTGCGCTGCAGTATTGTGATCCTTGCGCTGCTGCGCTTTGATAGAAGTGTTGTTGCGCTTGGTCTAGTGCCGCGGCTCACTAGTGTCAAGCGCCGCGACGCTTGACATTCTGTTCGCGATTCTTCTTTCCCTTTGATAAATAAAATGGAAATGAACTAAATTTTGTCCAAAAATAATATATATACAATGACCACGACCCACGACTCGTGCCCGATCCTGGCCCGACCGGTTGGCGACGGCGGAGCGCGTGATCAAACCAAACTAAGGCTTGGTTAGGTCATCTCCCCTCCACAAAAGTGGGATGCCCCTTGAACCCCAAACCCAAGATCAATATTATTGTATATATACCCATTAATTGTTTAATTCATACTCGATGTGGGACTCTTCCCACAATCATTTATTTATCCTCTTTAATGGGTGATATTTGTGAGTTAATTTCTCATTTATTACTACATAGATTTGAACTTTCAAATACTTGATTTTAATTTACTCATGGAGTAGAACACATTAATATGTGGTTTCATATCAAATGATTAATGAAACTCATTTTAAATTATGCTCAAATTCTAACAATTTAAATGTTAAATGTTACAATTTTTTTTCCCTTTTTATATAAAAGTGTCGCTTTTTCAAACATCATCACTTTTACTCCGACAATAACAACAATATTCTTTGTAAAAGGTAAGGAGGATCATCGATGGAGTATCTCCATTATTATCAGCTCTTTTTCTCATGTCCGAAAAGAAGAAGAAAAAGAAAAGAAAAAAAAAACAAAACCTGTGAAAACTATATATATATATATATATATATATATATATATATATATATATATGGCATCAATATTTCGTTTTCAAGACGTGTACCCTTGATATATATTTCCTCTCTCTGAACTCTTTAACAATTTAGTCCTATAAATACCATGCATGTCTTAGCTTAGAAATTCAGAAGCCAAGAAGCAATTAAGCTACCTTTCTTCACTCCATTTAAATTAGAAAAGAACCATATATTCTTTCTTAATTATTATTATTTTTTCCTTTTCTGTATCACATTTTAAACAAGTTAAGGATGGAGAGAAACCACGTTCAACGACAGAATGCCTATGTGATGAGGAAGTCACTCTTTGATTAGGTTTATTTATTTATCACTACTATTATTCCTCCTACCTTCCCTCTGAATATTGGCCACCCTAGCTATTAAGATTCATTATTCTTACCACTTATCCCCCCCCCCTCAATTTCTTTCATTTTAATTTTAATTTTTGCATATAATTTCCCCCCATATATATATATATATATGTGTGTGTGTATATATATAGCGGAATTATGATCCATATCATATATTTGTTATGGTAATACTCGGACAAATACATATTTCACCATTTGTAGATAAAACGGACTATTTTGACCCTGGTGTTATGATTCAAATGTAGTTAGAATTGTCTCTCAATTCCAATTAATCTATAATCGGAACTGATGAGTTGTAAACATAACTTGAATGTAATTGTAACATATTTTTATTTTTCCAAATTTTTTAGGGATATCTTGATGAGCAATTTATTCAGCTAGAAGACTTGCGAGACGACGGGAACCCTAATTTTGTGGAGGAAATAGTAACATCGTTTTACAATGATTCTGTCAGATTGATCCGCAACGTAGAAATGTCATTGTAAGTAGCAAAATCAGCAACCTTAATTATTTTTATTATGATACTGATCAAAATTGTCCTTACAATTATGTAACGAAAGAACAACAAAATTCTTGTAATTTATAAATTAGTTATAATATGCAGGGAAAATATTCCTCTTGACTTTAATAAGTTGGATCATTATATGCACCAATTCAAGGGCAGCAACTCAAGGTAAATACAAAAAACTTTCCTTGTTTGGCAGCCGCCAGACTGTATGTTTGGAACCCGAAAAACTTCAAAAAAATTATAAAGTAATTAAAATTTAAAAATTTGTTAGAATTTTTAATTTCAACCGGCTATTTAATACACTATATTTTAATATTGTTCTTGATTTTTGAATTTCTAGAAGTATATATATACTAGATTATGGGTGGTGAAGGGATCTACGGAAAACGGAGGGAAAGCTAGGAAAGGGGAGAAAAAAAAGACACATATCTCTTTTTCTGCCTTTATGAAAAACTTTAATTTTCTCACCATACCTTATTTTCGTTTGGTCGGCATTTGAAAAGGACTTACATATATTATTTCCGTTTTCAAATTAGAGATACATTTACATTAAAAAAAATAAAAAAATAGAGGTACATTTTTAAAGAAATGTTTTTTTTCCTTCTATTTTTTTTTGTTTTATTACTTTTCCATTCATATTCTTAACATTAGGTAAACTATAATATTATTGACATGATAATACTCGATCAACATAGAGAGATGGCTAGTTCAAGATGCTGAACAACAAAGTTTAATTTTGATATAAATAATAGCATGTTAAGAAGTTCATGTCACTTTATAGTGATAAGGTATCTCTAATGTTAAAATATGTACGTGACTTAATTACTTTGATATATAAATGCAGCATTGGGGCCAAAAAGGTCGATAAAGAATGCGCACAGTTTCAGGATTACTGCAAGGCTAGGAATGCCGAAGGGTAATTAAAACTCATCTTCAATATGTTATATTTATATTGGTTTATTAAATTTCTTGCATTACTCCAGCACTAAACTAATTAAATTGAACTGGGTTCATAATTAATTAAAGTATATATACTCCCTCCTCCTTGCCAAAAAATCAAAAGGTACCATATATATATATATATATATATATATATATATATATTCTTTCTAATTATTGAACCTTTTTAATACATACTGAATCTTTCACAAGAACCCTTATCCTCATATTCACAATATTGCTTGATTAATGAAGTGTAGTGGTATCCGCTTATCTCTTATTATAAAGGGAGAGGAAGAAAAATAGCGTCTTATTCTTGAAGTTGAAGCAACTTTCTTTTTTTTTTTCACTTTTTATTCCTAAAATATCTCTCATATTTGCTCACCTACATTTTATAAATTTTTTATTTAAAATTTATTTATTTTTAATTGTACACACATGTAGTACTAGACTACTAGTCTCTTACAAAGAGAGAGTAATGAAAATAATCGCCATCTTGAAGTTGTTATAAATTGCTCTTTTTTTTTGTTCCTATAAGTTTGGCTTTATTACATTTATAATTTTTTTATTCTATTATTAAAATTGTATAAAACTCCTATTATATTTTTATGATAATATTGTACATGCAATGTGTGTACCAGTGTGACTAGTTGATTTAAATATAAAAAGTTGCTTAAGTGGTAACAGTCTAGTAGGTATATGTCATGGTTCAAAATTTTATAGGGGGTATTTTGGAGCATGGTATTAACCTCTACACACAAGAAGTAGGCCAATGACCATGGGTGCCTCTGAAAAAAAAAACATAAATATTATGCTTATTTGGATAAAACTATTGCATGTAATTAAGCTTCACATCTAATGGTGTTTTAATTCTATTTTTTAAAAAAAAAATTAAGGAGTGAATCAAATATTATAAAAGATGTTTTATTTACTAGTGGTTGATTTAATTATTACAAAAGGGATTTTTTTTTTAATGTAGATGCAAGAGGACATTCCAACTAGTGAAGCAAGAGCATGCAACTCTAAGGAGGAAGCTTGAAACTTATTTTCAGCTAGTAAGACAAACGGCCTGATCATTCCAAGTTGACCAAATAATATGGAATATATACATGCAAGATAATGAAGTGAGGCCAAACAAAGAGGACTCCTTTCACCAAGATCTTGTTTGTTGAAGGTTAATTTTGTACTTTTATTATCTCTTTCTCTCTCCCTCCCTCTCTCTCTCTCTAAATTGTGTTCAATCTGTAAGTTTGATAATATAAAAGGAAAATTAATGTCTTAATGCATGCAAGTTTTTCCAAGGGGGAGTTCATTTGCTTAATTTGTTTTATTGTTTGTGTTACTGTGTGTTTGTTTTTAAGAATTTATGATTGATGTGGCTTTATTTCTCGCATCCAATCAAAGGTAATTTGAAATTTATGGATTATATTTTACTTTTTTAAGGTCATTTGATATCTTAAAAAGAGAAAGAGAGAGGCGGGGAACCTATTTAATCTCACCTTTCTCATTAAGATTATATAATCTCTCCTTAAAGTGATCTTAGAATTAAAAAAATATAATTCATGAAAATGTCATCCATTGCCTTGTCTTCTATGTATACTTCATCCACTGTTTGCCACTAATTCTAAATTTTCTTGTAGTGGATAAAATAGAGTGAATGATATAAAAATATACATGTGATTAACACATATAAGGCCCTAAACGAGTTGAGTCGAGTCGAACTAAAGCTTATTGAGTTCGAGTACGTCTTAAAGTTAAACGAGTTAAGTCGGACTTTAAACGAGTTTGAAATCTTATGTACGAACTCGGTTCGCTTAAGTCGCCGAGCCTAAGCTCGACCCGTTTATTTATTTATATTTTAATTTTTTAATTTTCACTTTTTTTTAAAAAAAAAATATATAAATAAAATAAATATTTTGTATTATAAATAAAATATATTTTAATTACATAATTATTAAACGAGTTCGGTTTAAACGAACCGAGTTTGAGTTTAGCCTAAACGAATCGAGCTTGAGTTTAGCCTAAACGAATTGGGTTAGAATCGAACACCACTTTATTCGAACTCGACTCGTTTAATTAATCGGGTTAAAAGTCTTATTTGAACTGGCTCATTAACAAGCTCGAGTCGAGTTTAGTTGAGCCGAGTTTATAGTCTTAAACACATGTGACTGACATGTATATTTTTGGTCAAAAATTAACCGTAACCAAGGAATTACATTTATTTTTAAAAATTTTGAGTTAAAAGTTGATGAATCCTATACTTTTAAAGTATAAAAGAAATTTCTCAAAACTTTAGGGGATAATTTTGTCATTTGATATTCATAAACGGATTGGTTTGGATCCTCATATATTGGTTCATAACGGATTGAATAATACGCAATTTGTTTTGTTCTTTTTTGATACCCACGGGCCACATATGGGCCATGATATGTTCGTCTAAGGCCCAGTTTGTATGATATTATTTATTAGAGCAACCTGGGTAATCTGTTCTTTTTCTCTTTCACATCAAGACATTCCAGATTCCTCCATAGTTGGGTACGTTCCATCACTTCACTCCTCTGTTATTCAATTCTTTTTTCTTATTTTTTTGTTTAGGGTTTTCAATTTCATATTTTTGTCTTCTATAGATACAATTATTTGAATGGTTGATTGAGCTATATATCTGCTTGGTTGCTGAGATACTAACGAAATTCGAAATTTGTGTTAAATTTATATAAAATGGGTTGTTTATAGTTTAGAAATATGGGAAATAAAATTTAGTTGTTTTTCATTTCGAATTAATTGATTAGGTTTCTTATTTTGAAAGATTGAGATCAACTCTTTTTTCCCCCCTAAATATTGAGATCAACTTTGTGCTTATCTAATCGATTGTTGTGGAATCTAGGAAACGTCAATGGTTGTATTTTGGTTCGTAGGTAGTTTATATGGAGCAAATGTACATGAAAGTTGAAACTTTGTTCGCTATTTTGTGTTTTTAGAGGTAGAGAATATGCGGTTCTGCTAAATGGTATACTCTCAGTTAGTTTTTACTTGAACTATATAGAGTATAGATTTTTCTTTTGTTATTGCTTTGATCTTGGATTGTGTGGCATTGTTTTATTGTCTATTCTAGAATTAGTGAGAGACAACTTTTATTTTTTTCTAAATCACCATTGAGCATCTTCTTGTAGCCAGGATTACATCTACTATGCCGACCTTAAGCAACTGGGATAATCATTTTTCTTTGGGACAATTAAGAAAAAAAATTATCGCAATTTCTTAAGGATTGCAAGCATAGATATTTTTATGTCGACCTTGTGGAGTTTAGTTGAGTATGGTATCAATGATTGGTTATTGTGCATACATGGTTGCAATTGTAAAGTTATTCATAGTTGTTGGAGGACAGCTTATTGGCTACATATTTCAACTGTTTTTCACCATTTTCCCTTTCTAAAATAAGGGTTTTCCATTTCATGGACTATGTTTTGTGTGGTGCCATTTCCTTTCCTTGATGCACTTAAAAGGGGTATATATTTATTTTTTATATTCGAAAAGAACATGAAAAGAATAGATGCAAGGATTTCTTCTTCTTGAGTTTTGTTTCGGAGGGAAGGGAAGGAAAAGTTCTTCTTTCCAAAATAAAACTTACAAAAAGGGGGACAGCTATGCTACACAAGCTCTCCCATGAAAGATATCAAAAGGACTCCACCAAAACATACCTAAACACAGCAGAAAGAACAGAGAAAGTATTTGTGCTCTTGCTTCCCAAACAAAATCTCTCAGAAATTCCTCTTTACAAAACAATCCAGTAATCCACTGACTTATAAATTTTTTGTTCTCTAACAAAGATAGCATACTCTACTGTAATAATTTAACTTAATAACTCAGCATTCCTTATCCTAAAAGATCTATAATTCTTCTTCCTCCATATGACCCATAGGAAGCAATGAGGGGGCAAAAGTCTATCTCTTCCCTGTTGAGTTCCTAACACCTCACTGCACTAAAAACCTCAAGAAATGCACCATTATTATTTTTAGGCCATAGAAGGCGAGCATATACTTGGAATCATAGATTTATTAAAGAAGAGATAACTGCAGTTGTTAGTATTGATGTTCCAAAATCATTTAAAAGTATAATTTCTGAACTTTGGGTGTCGTAGTTATTGTATTGGTAAATCTACAGTTGGACACATTCGATGGAAAATTCTTCTCATGCTTCTCTTCACAAAGTTTACTATAAAAAGTTTCAAAATTGCAAGTTTAGAAGAAACAACATTTTTTATGGAGCGTAGGTGCCATTAAACCATCTTGAAAATGAATTCCTTTTTACATTTTTGTTATGGTACCTCAAACTTAATAAAGAAGCACATGCTAATGTAGCTGTGCAAGTTGGATTATATAGATAATATGCATATTACCTTGCCAATTTTTGAAGCACCAAACAGTGCCATCTACATGATACTGGTCCAATAATAATGAAGTGGACAGAACTGCATTAGGAGATATACCTTTAGGGATGCATACATAGACTCTTCTCAGAGCAGTCCTGATTTTATTGCAGGGAATGTACATGGGCTGCCTATAAGTGACCAAATTATAATAGAAGAATAGTTTTGGAACCCTTGGCCACACTGGGATTGCTTTAAAAATCATACGTTTCCAGTTCCTGTCAAAATTCCCATCCAACATCTTCTCCTTCTCCAATCTTTTTTTTTGTCTTCAGTGACTCATGGGCACGCCAGAGACCTCTCGTGAACCTTGCCCTGATCGTATACTGGATGATATTGGCGGAGCATTTGGCATGGGTGCTGTTGGAGGTGCAGCGTTCCACTTCTTGAAGGGCATTTATAACTCCCCCAAAGGTGAGCGCTTCATTGGAGGCTCTCAAGCAGTGCGTATGAATGCGCCTCGGGTTGGTGGTAGTTTTGCTGTTTGGGGTGGTCTCTTTTCCACCTTTGATTGCACGATGGTCTATGTCCGCCAAAAAGAGGATCCCTGGAACTCGATTATTGCTGGTGCAGCCACCGGGGGTTTTCTACAGATGCGTCAGGGATTTGGTGCTGCTTCAAGGTCTGCAGCATTCGGCGGGGTATTACTTGCTTTGATCGAAGGAGCTGGAATCATGTTGAACAAACTTATGAGTGCACCACAAAATTTTCCTCCAATGGAAGAGCCTTTACCTAACATGGCCGGCGTGCCTGGATTTCCAATGGGTCAACTTCCTGGTCAAGCTCCAGTAAATGTTGAGGGCTTGGGGAGTGGAGTATCATCAACTCCCCCAACATCACCTCCGCCATCATCTTCTTCTTCCTCCTGGTTTGGAGGGATTTTTGGTGGTGGAAAGAAGCAGGAGACGGGTGCAAACAGTGGAAGCAAGACAGAAGTTCTGGAGAGCTTTGATGCTCCTAGCCCACCATCGTTCGAGTACAAATGAGATTTGCAACCTATTTTTGTTGCTGGTGAGTGATTTCATTTACAAAATTATTAAAACTAAGATTTGAAGTTGCTGAGTTTTAGCGTTGAAGTTGATGATTTTGAAGTATATATATAGTATTGTCATATATTTACCCTTTACCTGTTCAAAAGAAAATCTAAGGCACATGCTCGTTCTTTTGCATCGTAGTAGTAATTTTGTTTCCTATAATTACTTTCAAATTTCAATGAATATATACTTTGATTTTGATGTGTTTGCCAAATGCACTCCACATTTAACCAATTGTGCTTCATCAAGTGTAAATTTATGACTTAAAGTGGAGTACATTTAACACTGCCCGATTATATTCAATCTACCTATTCTATCTTTTCTTACGATAAAGAAAATAAGGTCCTGGTCAATTGATGTTTTCGTGTGGACAAAGTCTTGCAAAATCCTCCTCACTGTTTTTTCTCGGCCTTTGAATGGTGTCTGTTTTTCTATAATCTATATTCACCTTCTCCTGTTAAATTTCTGGTATCCTCTTTGTTCACATAAATGTCATTATTTTCATTTCTTTTGTTGCCCAGTTGCCTTTGTGTCTATGTATTACTAGTTTTTTTATTTATTTGGTAATCACGCTAATTTGAGGTTGAATGTAACTTTATATGTTTATGGTGATTGTGTAGGAATGTTGGCGGCTGTGATATTTACTCGGCACAAAAGCATTGACCAGAATAGGTATTGTCCAGAAGATTACAAACTCCGCAAACTTTTGAAGTTTCAAGTATCTTTTCCTTTTCGCTGTTGGCACATAATTTATTTAAAAGTAGTTTAGCAGAAAAGATGGCAAGCGCCTTGATTAATAGCTGCTTGTTATTTTAGTTATAACTTTTCTTCGAGAGACTAATCAAGCTTTCTAGACAATTTAGAAGCTTGCATATCAAATTCATGTGTATAATAATTTCGGAAACTATATACAATCAACTCGGATTCCATATTGGAAAAGTTAAGATAGGCCTTTGAAAGGTGGATTTTCAGGCTGCCAGCCAGTTTTTATTTTGGAAGGCTATATACTTTGTGACCTAATTCCCAGCCACTTTTTTTTTTTTGAGGCTGCATATTTGCTTCGAGTAAAGCGTGTTTTTCTAACATAAATTGTATAAAGGGTATTACTAAATTTACCTGCTTTTTTGATATTTCCACCCGTTCTGAATCTTATAGCCGTCAGCGACACTTTTTGGGTGGAAATATCAAAAAAGTGGGTGGATTTAGTAATTCCTTTGTATAAATTGTGGATATAAGGATAAGGTAAGAGAATTGATATTTTCACAAGTAAAAATAATAATTTTACAAAATCCTTTTAAATGAATAGTAAATGGGTTCTGCACTTACGTGAGAGGATCTTGTAGAAATATTAAATTTAACTTGTGGAAATATTAATTTCTTAAATTAAAAGTTTGATAATTAAATACTATTTTCTTGTTTTTTTCTTTTATTTTTCTGAAGGGTATGTATCTGCACTATATTCATATCTAACGATCTGTACGTATATCTAAACATATATTCATCATATGCCACATGTTTTACTCACAATTTTTGTAGTTTTAAAATAACTTTATAACATGTAACACATTTTGGTCACTTCAAATTTTGAAAAGTTATTTTCAACTTAGTTGACAAACTCAGTCAACAATCCCTCTGTTCATTTTAATTGTTCATTTTTAGCCAACTATTTTGTACAACTATCCATGTAATCACAATATTTTGTACATTTTGTAAATAGTTATAAATACTAAGTGATATTTAATATTTAAAATTAATAGGATCGTTCAAAAGCACTCACCTTAAGTAACACTAATTCCTTAAACAGAACTCATACATAAAGGGCCCAAATTTTTTTCTCTCTCCTCTCAGATTTGTATGCCCGGTCCCAAAAAACTCAGACACTCCAAATCAAAGCTTCTTCCAAATTCAAACTCCAAACCCAGCTCCACTGCCGCGTCACTGATCCGCGGCCGCCGCCTCACTGCTCCAAACCCAACTCCGAAGTGAAACCCATCTTTCCCCTCCACCGTACAACAGATTTCAAAAAGATTCCACCACCGTTCTATTGAAATACCTTCAAGTTCGACGCTAGTCTAATCATCCACCTTCAAATTGAACGGAGTGCGTACAAGATCTTGACATTATCTCGGTAGACCCTTAACTGGAATTCAATTCAATTTTGTGATTCGATTTGGGAATTTTCGCCCTAATTTTCGTTTTTTTTTGTGGACTGTGAAAAAACTACACTACTATGATGCTAGTTTTCCTACTGGTTTATCTCCTGAAGCAAGTTGAGTAGTTAAAAATTTGAATATCACAGCAAATGAAATGATACATACAACAAATGAAATGATACAGCAAATGAAATAGACAAAGATGGTGGTAATAAGTAATGTCCCCTATCAATCAACCATGGTCATTGCCTTTAACTTTATAGAATGTTTAAGTCAGATTTCTAATTGTTTTGTAGTTGTTTAAGTTGAACAGAGGTTGATTTTTTATTTAATTAAGTTATCCTTTTTGCATTGTTTTGATGTGGTTACAAATTTATTTTTAAGAACATGAGGAAAAGGTGTTTATTACCTACTGGAGAACAGGAAAAGTGACTTTTCCTAGTAAAAATATTAGAATTTCATTATTTTTAAAAGACAACACATTATAACTCTTGACATACATTACTCTTTTTTTTTAATTTGGTTGTGCACATACATTATTTTCAGGTTTATTAAAAATGGATGACATGGACCATGAAATAGGGAGTTGTGGAGATAATGTAGAAATAGATTTGAGTGTAGAGGGGGATGACTTGAGTGCAGAGGAGTTGGATGTGAACAATGCTAAAATTTTTGTTTACTTTTCGCAAGTAACCGATGAGTTTAAGCCTAATCTAGGTCAAGAATTTCAAACATTAGATGATGTTCACACTTTTTACAATACATATGCAATGCATGCTGGTTTTAGTGTGCGAAAGTATAATGAGAGAAAAAAGATGGGAAGCGATGAAATAGTTAGGAATGTGTATGTTTGTTATAAGCAAGGAAAGGGCAAACAAATAGCCGGTGTGGATGTAAAAAGAAAACGTGGATCTACAAAAGAAGGTTGTAATGCAAGAATTATAGTGACAAAAAGAGATGAGTTATACGTAGTATCTAAGATGGAGGAGGGTCATTGTCACCCATTGTCAACCCCACATAAGAGGCATCTTTTACGATCGCACCGTAATGTGTCAAGTGCCCAAAAATCGTTAAATCAGCAACTTGGCATGGTGAATATACCACAATGTCAACAATACAAATTTCTTGCAGTGCAGGCGGGAGGTATTGATAATATTGGTTGCACGCAACGAGATTTGTATAACTTTGAAAGAGACAAACGCAATGAGTTGAAGGGACATGATGGTGATATGTTGAATGAGTACTTGAAGTTAGAACAACAAAAGGATCCTTCATTCACTTTTTCAATTGATACAGGCGACGAAAAAAGGATCACTTGTTGTTTTTGGGTCGATGCAACTGCTAGACGAGCTTATAGATTTTACGGGGATGTTGTCATTTTTGATACCACGTACAATACTAATCGTTATGGAATGATATTTGTACCACTAATGGGGGTTAATAACCGTGGTCAAACTGTTGTATTTGGTTGTGCTTTCTTAGGTGATGAGACCATTGGTACGTTTGTTTGGCTTTTCAACTGTTTTTTGGAAGCAATGCCAGGTGATGTACCTAAGATGATTATCACCGATCAGGATCCGGCTATGACAAATGCCATTTCACCGATGCTTCCTAATACATTTCATAGATATTGTAGTTGGCACATTTTGACCAAATTTTCAGAGAAGATTGACTCGGTAAAATTTAGTGCTTATTACAAAGAATTTTCAGATTGCATTTGGAATTCTGAGACTGTGGACAATTTTGACTCCAATTGGGTGGAGCTGGTGGAAAAAAGTGGATTGAATGATAATAAGTGGCTCCAATCAATGTATGACATTCGTTCTAGATGGGTACTCGCACATGTGAATCATGTTTTCTCAACCGACATGTCAAGTAGCCAACGAGCAGAGAGTTCTCATTCTTTTTTTAAAAAAAATGTTTCTAAAAGAAATTCTTTAGTGGATTTTATGATTCAATTTGGTCGAGGCCTTCAACATCAACGACATGCAGAGTTGACTTCAGATAACAAAGATTTGATTGAGAGGCCGAAAATAAAAATTGCTCATGACTTCTTATTTCAACTTGTTGACATTTATACACACTCTATATATTACAAATTTGAAGATGAGTTGTGTGAGAGCTTTAATTATAGGTTTGAACTTATGAAGGAGGATGTCAACTACCATGTATACAAGATTTACCGAAGGAATGTCATCAAGTTTAAAGTAAGAGAAATTCATTACGACAAAAATTCAGATTATGCAACATGCACGTGCAAAAAGTTTGAGAGTTCGGGAATCATATGTCGGCATGTGATAGCTTATTTGAATAAGTATCATGATTTTGACAAATTGCCTACAAAATATATTTTGAAGAGGTGGACTAAAACATCAAATTCAAATGGTGTAGTTGATGATAATGGTGTGGCGATAAAAGATGACAAACCATACTTACTCTTACGGAGTTAATTGATTCAACAGTCTTTAGATTTGATTGATATGTCTCTCACCAATGAAGAAGCGACAAATGTTTTAAACGAATGTCTAGGTAATGCGGGTGAAAAGATCAAACAAATCTGTGGGAAGAATGGTTCCGAAAGAAACAATGAAATGAAGTCTGCTGGAATGAGTGTATCCAAGTCAGTTAACATGACTGGTACTTATGAGCATAACTACATTGAGACGAACCAAGTGCGAGCAAAAAAGTGTGACAAAAGGCTGAAGGGTGGTAAAGAAAGGGTTTTGAGGAAAGCAAAAAATCCCAAGAATAGACGTTGTCATGGATGTGACAAAGTTGGTATGACACACGATAAAAGAAATTGTCCGGCGCTTAATAATCGGTAAGCAATTCTATTTATTTTGCTTTTGCTATTTGTTTATAATACACTTTGATATTAAATTAATATTTGTCTTTGTTATTTGTTTACATGTAGTACTGGATCATCAAATGTTGTTGCTACTCAAGATCCAAATGTAGATGACGATAGTGATTCACCCACAGGTGCAACTGAGATTGCTATAACGATACTTGTAATTTTGTATATCTATATTTTGCTTCTAATTTGTTTGTTTTTACAGAATGGCCTTCAGAATTGCAATAAGCATTGGAGTAACTCTAATTGGGATGCTTCATTTTTAATAGGTGTGTTACGAAACTCATATATGCTTTTTTTATCTTCTTTTTAGTATATGACATCTTTACGTTGTTGAATTGATGATTTTAACATTTGTTTACTATACTCATTGCCAGATAGAAGCTCAGTCACAAATTCAGCTCTTGGATGCCACTATGATGATGGAATGAGTTGTTGTTTGAAGTTGTAATTTTTTTTTGAAAACGTTATGGTTATGCCAGTTTTGTTTAAAATCAGTTGTTGTTTGAACTTGTAATTTGCTATGGCTTATTAGAAACTTTGAGCCCATGTTAGTATTTAGAAAGTTGAAAAATGCTAGTATTTATCCTGTTGTAGTATAAAATGGCCTCTTTCTTGTTGATTTTGTGATATTCTGATATGTAATGGTTGATTATCGAGAGATCTATTTATTCTATCTGCATTATGACCATTATTATAATTAAGCATTTCAAATTGTGTCTTGTTGTGTAAATATTTTGTAATGGTTGTGCTAAGACGTGCTCTGATGCTGATGGAGTATTTAGTATTTGGGGATAAAATGGTTAATGAGCCGTAAGCCTCATTTGTCATCTTTTAACAGGTTACTTTTAGTTTGCTGCTGTAATTGATCATTCATGAAATATCCTTTTACTATGTTTTTTGCTGCTATAATGGAGAGTTGGTGACTACTACATTAATTTCTTCAACTGTTGCTCTGATTTGGAGTGTATGAGTTTTTTAGGACCAGGCATACAAGTTTGAGAGGAAGAAAAAAATTGGGCCCTTTATGTATGAGTGTTGTTTAAGGAATGAGTGTTACTTAAGGTGAGTGCTTTTGAACGACCCTGTTAAAATTAATATAACAAACTACTAAGTGATTATGAATACTAATATTACAAAATAATAATATTAGTAATAATAATATTACAAAATATTATTTTTAATATTAATATAAATATTATAAATACTAATATTACAAAATATTAATATTAGTATAAATATTGATATTAATTGTCCTAGCCGCTACAAGTTGTAGCGGCATGTCCCATATTGATTGTCCTAGCCACTACAGCTTGTATTGGCATGACCTTTTATTTGGTTGCTGGCAGCAACCGATTGTTGTGGATGCGCATCCTATATATATATATATACCCCATCTATAGCAACCGGTTATTATAAACACTATTCCAACAAGCATGATTGTGACGCTCCCAAATTCGGGTCAGCTGAACCGCGGACCTAGTTCATCACTATCTAATACATGCATCTATCGATACTTTACAACGGAAATAAAGGAATATTTACATTGATATAACATAAATAATCCTGTCCCAAGTCTCGAAACCAAGACTACTACAAAACATAACTTAATACATAAGGGTAATTAAGTCTTAATACATCACAAAAGTCAAGGAGTCTTAATACATAATCAAAATGGTGATCTTAACGGTACAAAGTTAATCCGTAGCTTTGCCTTTGCCTTTGCCTTTATCCTTCCCAGAACTTTCACCACGAGCTCCACTAACTGAAATATTTTAAGGAAAGCAAGGGTGAGCAATAAATTTGCTCAGCAAGTATAATAACAATAATCGTGAATCATCATATGAATACATTATAGCTTACAAGAATCAAGAGAATAAAAGATAGCTCAAGAACTTGCTCAATTTCTACGAATGATCTCTTTAACACAATTATAGGGCCTCTATGGACCGAATGAATTCAATGTTCCCAAATGGAGGAAATATTCTATACTGAGTAGTCATCATGACAATAAACTTTTACTAGAATCACCAGAAATTCATCCGATAACCCAACATACTAATACAATAGGTGATCAGCCTAATGTACCCAGTGTTATGCATAACCTCTTTTACATACTGTTCGCACGCGTGTCGGTTCCCCGACATACATACCATTTCCCCTGCTATGAGGGTTGTTCATCTCAGCTTTACATAGGAATCCAAACCAAACAATTTGATCGGATAGCTTTACTTAACAACAATGATGATTAAACATACGTCTAGCCGAAACAATTGGCTTTGACATCTATCTTATGTAGTTCATGGAATATAGAACTTGAAAGCTTTAATAACATGCGTTGAAGCATAGTTAAATAACGTGAACGATTATCAGTTCATTCTAAGAGTACTTGCAATACTACAATGATTGAAGTAAAGGAACCTGTACATAATATCTTGAATAAGATAAGAAACTCGCTTAATAAAGTAATACTTGCAACAATATACAACATTTGTAGAAGATAGGAAACTTGCTCAAATAAAAATAGTTGAGTAAGGAACTTGCAATAATATAGAATGATTGCTCAATCAATAAATAACTCGCACAATAAATAAAAGTCGTACGGTTAAGAAAATCTGCCCAATATTTAATTGAGTTAGGGTAAGGAAACTTGCCCAACATAAAGGTTAGATAAGCGTTAGGAAACTTGCATAACATGCATATACCTATTTGCACGAAATAAAAATAATGCATAAGGTTTAGAAACTTGCCCAACACAAGGGTTAAAGAAGAACTTGTCTGGTGCGTCTGCTACAATATTACAACACACGCTCCTTAATATACTACACATATAAATAGATACTCATATAACAATTAGTCATACAAGGATTAAGTTTAAAACAGACGTCGCATTATTAAAACACATTGATTGCCATTACGACTACCCAGCCGGGGGTCTCGCTCCCCGGTGAGCGAGCGGCTGCCCAGTTTGCCGGTGAGTTAACGGGGGTCTAAGGGGGCAGCGCCCCCTGGAAGCCAAACGTAAATTGCATCCAGGTTACCCAATGTACGCCTTAAGACAATACCAATTTGATTGACACTTAATATACACTTAAGCAATAAAGGCTTAACATAAATAACTAACTTGTCTAATCATTTGTACAAAAATATAAGTGTTGGACCCGCTAGACAAGTTTACTAGGTCCGACCCGACCTGACCCGGTCTGATTGACCCGACCCAGGTCGGACACGGGGTTGGTGTTGCGGCGTCATGACTAGTGTTTGGACCTCACGCTGCGGCGTGAGTCCCGTGCTATTCCCATGGCAGGCTTCACGCTGCGGCGTGAGCCTTAGTACTTGGATCTCACGATGCGGCGTGAGTCCCGGTCTTTTCCTGACAGGCCTCACGCTGCGGCGTGAGCCTTAGTAAGTGGATCCCACGCTGCGGCGTGAGCCTTAATTCGTTCCTTGGATAGGCCACACTGCGGCGTAAGCTGTTGGCGCAGCAACGTCAACCATCCAGTGGCCGGATTCTGAGTTTTTGCCCAGTTCGCGACCTCGACCTCCTTCGACTCTAACCTTCATAACTCCTTCTATACACATGCAAATTAGTCCATTTTGGACTCTATGGACTCCTAATTCATAGGGCTACAACATACCAAAAATTTAAAATTACCTATAAACATTAACACGACCAATTTTTGAGTCAAAGTACAAAATGAAAACTCTGTTTTCGTGTTCTTTGTGTTCTTCACCAAAATCAACACCCAATCTTCGTTTTAACTCCTTTTAACTCCATTCCAACTGGGTTATGAAGATAACTCATGGAACTACAATACTATAACATCAATTAGACCAAATAATTACTCAATCAAGGCTTTATAGTCCTCTAAATCGTTCAAAAGTCATTTTGTCCAAAAAGTCCAAAGTTTCATCCTTTATGCCAAGGTTCGAATCATTCATTGATTTTGTTCCACTTTGAGGTTATTAATAGCTTACAAGATGTCTTGGAAACAATAAAAACTGACCACAACCAACAATTACAACAACAATTGTAAGAAATGCTCAAACCCAACGGTTTAAGCTCAAGAACACATACAACTCAAAAATTCTATCAAAATCAAATGGAATGAATTATTGGTTGATTGTTTACCTTGTAAATCCCTTCTAGGTGATAAGAAAATTGTTAGGCTTGATTGGATTGAGTTCCTCCTTCCTTTCTCCCGTTCACTCCGTTTCTTTTTCTTTCGTGTTCTTCCTCCTCTTCTTTTCTTGTTCCTCTGCTTCTTCTTGTTCTTCCGCTCCTTCTTCAATGTCCTCTCTCTCTCTCTCTCTATCAGTACTAGCAGTAGCAAAGAGGAGGAAATGGAATGGCTGAACAAGGAAAGGGGAGAGAAATTGAAAATGGCTTGGGAAGTTGGAGGCTTCGGGTGAATGAGAGGGTTACTGCTCAAGAATGTTTAGCAATTTAGAAAATTAAGGCATAAAGCCTAACAAATAGCAGCATGCTGCCGACTATACTCTCTACTCCCTCATTTGATTGGTCCAAAGGTTTAGGTTGGTTCCCTCTTAGACTAACAAGTAAAAATAAATACCCAAATACCCAAAAATATACCTGAATACTCTCACTTTTGTACCCAATTTGGTAAATAACTCTACCCAAAATTAAAATGGGTACTCCCATAAATTATTGGGACACATAAAAATAATTATTATGGGATTTGTCCAAATATTCGGAACAACCATATTATATATTTCGGATACCGAATAAAACACAAATGAGTTCAAAATGAAAATCTGACAATTGAAAAAAATTATCACTTCGCACACGTGTATTACTGAAATTTATTAAGGTCGAAAAAGACGCAAAAATATTATGGCGTGAATAGTGTCTCGATAAGCGTGCCCTGTGAATAGTGATTTTGCGATTTTTCGCAAAGTCAAAATATTCACCCTAACGACAGTACAACACGTAAAATTCAACACATACACATATTTTAGGTTATAACACAATCTTTAAGCACATAACACATAATAATATAAATAAAAATAAAAATTCATTTTATTCACACATAAACTCGGGTTACAAGGAAATTAAAATTCCCGATCGTTACAATGATCTTAGCCATTGATTTTGATAATGAATGGCCGATATTGAAATCATTTTTTCCTCTGCTGCAACAAGCTGTTGCGGCAGTAAAAGAGCTTGTTGCGGCAGGCCGCGGCAGGGCTAAAGCCTAACATGCCCACCTACAGCCGCAACAAGCTGTTGCGGCAGGAGAGGAAATATAGCAACAATCTTTGTTGTTATTTAAATATTATGTATAAACAAAAAAGTTAATAATCTCATCATGTCGTGTGAAAGTAATTAAAACTAAAATAAATTCAATAAGTTACAACCAGCTAGCTTTAATTATCTTGGCATGACTTAATTCTTGATGCTATAATGTGCAAGATGGACCAACAAAATATTTAGTAATTTTAATTCTGTTAAAAACTACATACACTTATAAAACCCAAAAATGAATTAATTAATTTGAGATTAATTTTGTTACCTTGTTGCTTAAAATATTATCTTGGCATGGCTTAATTCTTGATTCTATAATCTGCAAGATGGACCAGCAAAATATTTAGTAATTTTAATTTTGTTAAAAACTATGTACACTTATAAAACCCAAAAATGAATTAATTAATTTGATTTAGTAATATTAATTCTGTTTAATTTAACTTACTTTCACACTTATAAAATTAATCATCTCATGTTGTGTGAAAGTAAGTAAAACTAAAACATAATTAAAATTACTAAATCAAATTAATTAATTCATTTTTGGGTTTTATAAGAGAATTAAAATTACTAAATATTTTGTTGGTCCATCTTGCAAATTATAGCATCAAGAATTAAGCCATGCCAAGATTATATTTTAAGCAACAAGGTAACAAAATTAATCTCAAATTCATTTTTGGGTTTTATAAGTGTACGTAGTTTTTAACGGAATTAAAATTACTAAATATTTTGTTGGTCCATCTTGCAGATTATAGCATCAAGAATTAAGTCATGCCAAGATAATTAAAACTAGCTGGTTGTAACTGATTGAATTTGTTTTAGTTTTACTTACTTTCACACAACATGAGATGATTAACTTTTTTGCTTATGCATAATATCTAAAGAGCAACGGAACTTGTTGCTTTATTTCCTCTCCTGCCGCAACAACTTGTTGCGGTAAATCTCTTTCTTTCCTACCGCACGTTTCCTAGCCTGTCGGTACAACTTGTTGCGGTAGGTGGGCATGTTAGTCTTTAGCCCTGCCGCAACAAGCTCTTTTGCTGCCGCAACAACGTAGGGGGAAAATGATTTCAATCTCGGCCATTCATTATCGAGATTGAATCGTCCAACTTGGTATATTGATACCAAATATTTTTAATGTGCAAGTATTATTTGTCACTAACACTATGTTTTATATTACGAGTAGGAGGTGTAAATGAATTGAGTCGAGCCGAGTATTGAGTTGCTCATATTTGATTCACAAATTTTATCGAGTATGAAATAAGATTTGATTGAGTCTCGTTTAGCTACCGAGTCGAGTACGATCTCGAATCGAGCTTGAGCAGTTTGAACTTTTCGAGTGAAAATGATCCGAGTATTAATAGAAAATTGCAATTTCAAGATGTTCGAGTAATTTATCGAACTTTAAAATTTGCTCAAATTTGAATCATTTATATTTTGAGTCGAGCTCGAATCGAACTTTTAGTCGCACGAGTACAAATCAAGTCCGAACTGTTTAGTTCATTTTACAGCCTTAATTACGAGTGTCAATATGTTAATTAAAATACTTTTAAAATGACATTGTCATTGATTTAACTTATTGTATTGTATTATACTTAATTTACAAGAGCATTGTTACTACTGTTAATAGGTTTACTCAATTTTATATCTAAACATTATTTTTGATACTTGATATCCAAATAAGAAGTGATATTTTACAGATGATAATTGTATTTGATAGAATCGTGTTCATTTTTTAATTGTGTATTTTATAATTACTATAGTCTATATATGATAGGCTAAAATTAAGGAGAATTGGGTAAAGGATGAAGTGTGAAATAGTTTATTACTAGATACAAACCCGCGCGTTGCGGCGGGATTATTCATTTTGTTAATAATAATTTTATACGTGTAATTAATAAATTAAAATATAATAAGAAGATGGTAGATTATTGTGTGATGATCAAATTTTGGTAGCATATGTTACATAGAGGTGGGTAAAAGTTTTGTGCGCAAATACATATCCAAGTATATAATTAATCTGATCAATAAACCTCAAGATCATGAGAGACTTTTGTTTAGGAGGTTTAGGGGATTACTTTTTGTGAGTGTAGGGAGAGATTTGAGGGGGGAAGCGTTGGGTTAGGGTTCAGAGAGATTTATAAATTAAGTACAATTTTTTTATTTAAATAAGAATTTTTGTTTTGACTCGTAGACAGACATTAATTAATTTTATTTGATTTTTTTTATTACATATTAACTAAAGTCAGTTAATAATTTTAAGAGAAATTAAAAAATAATAATTGGTTTGCATAAACATAAAATTTATGAAAATACATTAGTAATAAGTTAGGAAACCCCAGTTTAATTTGATTGTTTATTGTATTTGACATCGTACAATATACTCAGTTAACATGCATACTTAAGTAAATATTGTTGTCATAACTGGCATAAATCACATTGTTTTTGTAACATGCATACTCACATTATTTTTGTCATAACAAAGTCACATTATTTGTGTCATAACAGACATACTTGGGTACTTTTAATGGGAGAGTATTAATCAATTGTATAAATAAGATAGTATTTTTTTTAAAGACCAAATAATCAATTTTCTATTTTTTTTGTGTTGGTTTATATTATGTAAAATGTCATAATCATGTTGAATATACTGAATCATATAATAAAATTACATAATATCTAATAATAAGGAAGTTTCATCCAAATAATCCATTTTAAAAACTCAAAGATGAAGCAGTAAAGTTGTCATCTTTCTCGATAAATGTAAAGTATAAGATAAATGTTTAGCAGAAAATAATAAGAAGGAGATAATTGTTTGTAGCATGAGTTGTTGCGTAATAGTTGGTATGTATTTATAGGGAGAAAATTAGGTTAAATAACGAAGAGTAATGATAATAGCTCAGTAATGATAATATCATAAAATAATAATTTTAGGAGATAATAATTAAATTAGAAAGGATAACATCAGAACAGTTGACATTACTAAAACAGTTTAAATTTGTAGTGATTTAGGGGCTTATAAATTCAAAATATTAATTTGAGATTTAAAAAGTAGTGATTTCAGGAGATAATAATTAAAATAGTAATGATAATATCAGAACAGTTTAGATTTGTAGTGATTCAGGGGATTATAAAATCAAAATATTAATGGATGAGCAAATTAATTATGTAGGAAAGGATAATATCAGAACAGATGACATTACCAAAACAATTTAGATTTTGTAGTAATTTAGGGGCTTATAAATTCAAAATATTAATTTTGAGATTTAAAAGTAGTGATTTTAGGAGATAATAATTAAAATAGTAATAATAATATCAGAACAATTTAGATTTGTAGTGATTTAGGGGATTATAAAATCAAAATATTAATGGATGAACAAATTAATTATGTAGGACAGGTGTTGCAACAGATGTCATGCAATGGTGTTATGTACTGCAATTTAGTATATTTAATAGATTTATTAAGAATATATTAGTCACTATTTTATTTTAGGTGTGCTACTAATAATCTAGGGTGTATATGTAACAACACCCTTAATTTATATTTACGAAATCACGAGCTTGGAATAATAGTTTATAAACTCTATATACTTTATTATGGTGAAAGTGTCTCTACCTATATTCTAGAAAATAATATTTTCTTTATTTTAAATTATAAGATCATTATTGATTTTTGAAAGTGAATTTAAAATATTTTCAAACTTCAAATTATTAAGGTTTGCTAAATATTAGGAAACAATAAATATTATAATTAATAGTATTTTTTTTAGGTAGTTTACAATATTTATCATTATATAAACTAAAATTAAGTAAATTTAAAATTTGAAAATGTCTTAATTAAGTTGATTTCAAAAGGTTAATAATAATCTTGTATTTGGAACGGACGAGATACAGTTAATTAATTTTAAAAATGGTCAGTTTGACTATAAACATTAAATTAAGACAATTAAAATGGTATATATGGAATTATTAATTATCAATATTGATGTGGGTAAAAATAACCCGCTAATGGCGAGTTATCACGTGTTATTTCTAGAACTTTGTTAATGAAGGGTAACATAATAATTTTGCTCATTGAGTATTCAAGAATTATATTAAATCCAATAAAGGATAAAATTTCCAAAAAATTTTACTAACTAAGGATTGACAACCTAGAAAGTCTCTAAAACCCATTAAGATTCTAATTCCTAACTCTTGAAGGAGAGTATTCTCATGCTATAAATAAAGAATTTTTCAGCATAATTAAGTTACACAATCTTGACTCTCATAATAATTATCTCCTTCCATATCAATATTCTAACTTAAGTATCGAAGAGTCCTCCTTGAGCCCCCCAACTTTAGTGGATTTTATGCAGGTTTTCTGGCAAAGTCAAGGCAGTCAAACGATGGTCAAAATCAAAGTTCATGGGTTGACCAAAAATCTAATTTGGAGCTGCTGATTGATGTATAAGATTGACACCGTCTGTGAAAAACGAACAAAAAGTCATATTCTTTTTTTCACAATCCAAAAATCATAGTGAATACTTGCGCTTCAACACTAAATCAATCCACCATTATGATCATTTTTTTTTGTTGTGAAAAACCCTTTCATCATACAACATAATCCTTGGTAGGATGGCTGAATAAATTTAAAACTATTCCTTCTACATATCATATAAAATTGAAGTTCTCAACAACAAGTGGAATAGAGTAAGTCAAAGGCAACCAAAAAGTAGCTAGAAGCTACTACTTATTAGCCATAAAGCACAATAGTGTTGGGAGGCAAGTCTTGCCTATTAATTCTTTAGATGTGAAGGATGAGGATAAAGATCAAAGAGGTAACATGTAAAGGAGCTAGTCTTAATTTTATTAGAAGATGCAGATCTTGAGAGAATTACTTTGAAAGAGGAAATTAAAGACAAACTCATCCAATTCTTTAGGAACAATAAGGATGTATTTGCTTGGACAACAGCTGATATGTTAGGAATTGATACCCAATTTATACGTTATCATTCACAACTAGAATATAGACCCGAAAAGGAGACTCATAAAACAAAAGAACAAGAGCTTTGCATGGAGGCCTAAAATTAAAGCCATGAAGGCCAGAATCAAGGTCATAGAACCCAAAATTAAAACCGTGGAGGCTAGAATCAAGGTCATATGGATCCATAATTAAGGCCATGGAAGCCCATAATTAAGGCTGTTAGGCCATAATCAAGGCCATATAGACCCAAAATTAAAGTCACGGAGGCCAGAATCAAGATCATGAAGGTTCAAAAGTAAAGCCATGGAGGCCTTGAATCAAGGTCATGGCAACCAATAATTAAGGCTATGGAGGCCCAAAATTAACGTCATGAGTGTCAAGAATTAAAGCTATAGAGAGAGCAGAATCAAGGTCATGGAGGCCCAAAATTAGCGCCATGGGCGCCAAAAATTAAAGCCATAAAGAGCATAATCAAGGTCATGGAAGCTCAGAATCAAGGCCATGACGACCTAGTATTAAGGCCATGGAGGCCAAAAATTAACGTTATGGGCGCCAAGAATTAAGACTATAGAGGACAAAATTAAGACCATGGGGGCTTTGAATTAACGTCATGAGCGCAAAAAAAAAACTCGATTAACTTTTTAAAGGAGTATGAGGCAAATGATGTGGATAAAAATAATCCATTAATGACGAATTACTACGTGTTATTACTAGAATTTTTTTAATGAAGGGTAATATAATAATTTTGCTCATTGAGTATTCAAGAAGTATATTAAATCCAATAAGGGATAGAATTCCCAAGAAATTTAATCAACTAAGAATTGACAACTAGGAAGGTCTCTAAAGCCAATTAAAAATTCTATTTCCTAAATGAAGGGTAATATAATAATTTCGCTTATTGAGTATTCAAAAAGTATATTAAATCCAATAAGGCATAGAATTCCCAAGAATTTTATCCAACTAAGAATTGACAACCCTGAAAGTTTCTAAATCCAATTAGAATTCTAATTCCTAACTCTTGAAGGAGATGATTCTCATGCTATAAATAAGAGACACTCTAACATAAATAAAGTACACAATCTTGACTCCCATAATAATTCTCTCTGTCCATATGAGTGTTCTAACTTAAGTATCGAAAAATACTCACGGAGCCCCCAACTCTGATGGACTTTTGTAGGTTTTCTGACAAAATCAAGGCGGTCAAGCAGTGATCAAAGTCAAAAT
The DNA here is from genome assembly GCA_034770075.1 of Aralia elata. Taxonomy (NCBI): domain Eukaryota; kingdom Viridiplantae; phylum Streptophyta; class Magnoliopsida; order Apiales; family Araliaceae; genus Aralia; species Aralia elata. The sequence goes on along the minus strand of CM068386.1, from coordinate 16,661,817 downwards.
TTGTAGGTTAACTAAAATTCTAATTTGGATCTGCTAATTGAAGCATCAAATATCTAAATATATAATTCTAACAAGTAATTAAATCTTATTATCATATAGTTTGATTATTACTAGTTTGTTACCTTAAACAATAATTTAATCATCATTAATTAAATTATGACAATCTATAATTTCAACAAACAATAGTATAACTATAACCTCTCTATTACTTTTTAAAGGTTTTTTTAGAGAATATTTTTTTGTTCTTTTTTTCACTATATCGTTTTGTCAGAATAATTAATTACTTGATTTTTCATATTACTCTTTTATATTTCCTCTGTACCAAAATTAGAAATATATTTATAAAACGATGACTTTTAAGGATAATTATATATTCTCAAATATAGCCTAAGTATTGGCTAAGACTTTGATTGTGATCGTGTGATATTAAAAATGATAGTGAGAAAAGAATGACAAATTAAGAACATCATGTCACTTTATAGTCTTAAAATAGATATGAATCTCTAATTTTAAAACGTACTAAAAAAAATTTATATCTAATTTTGGAATATAAAATTATCTCTTTTATCTCTCTCTCTCTCTCTTTTATTTTTAAAGGGCCCGCATACATGTAATATTAATATCGTATACTTATTCTAATTAATTCATAAAACCATTAATTACACTTCTTTTTTAATTTGCTTACTCTTAAAATGATATTACCTGTCCCCCCTCCATTACCATTTAGTCATTTTAGGGAGTAATATCTTTTCTTATATATGTGATGTAAACACATTTTAGGAGGCATTAACTATATATTTTTGTTCATATTGCTTTCATAATTTCTCTCTCATCTATCCATCGCAACTGTTTTGTAAATTTAGCATGACCCTACATAATTATTTTTCTTAATTTATGCGGTTGTAACAATAATATCATTCTTAATGGTAAAATTAGAGTAATAAATATTTTTTTGGCAAATTTAGCATGACCCTACATAATTATTTTTCTTAATTTATGCAGTTGTAACAATAATATCAATCTTAATGGTAAAATTAGAGTAATAAATAATTTCTTTAATAAATGTGCAACACTTTAAAATGTCAAATAAATAAAAATGTGTACCTATAAAGGAAATGAGTACCTTCTAATTAATTTGGCCATTGATATAGTACTACTAGTTTATGAATTTTGCCCATCTAATAATATGACACCAAATCAATAGAATGACATAGCCAAATTATCCCCCAATTCTAACTTTTTCCCAACATTAATTGACTAAAAAATAATTGAATGAGATTGTTTGACTTTTTTCTTAACTTGCATGGCATTGATATACATATATATGTATATATGCCAATGACCAAATGGCTATAAATAAATGCAGCACTCTGTGGGACTAGTAACTAGCTCCCTACAAGAGACTTTTCAATTAGGAGCAAGAAAATACAGGGGAAAAAGAAAATCCTGTTTTCTTCTTAAATATCACCTTTTCTCTTTTGGGTTTTGAGAGTTTTTTTTTGTTGACATTATTTGTTGCTCTTTCATTTTGGGGTCAATTTGCTAAATTTCTCAAGTGTGTGTGTGTGTGTGTGTATATATATATATATATATATATATATAGAGAGAGAGAGAGAGAGAGAGAGAGAGAATGGTGAGTGTTTTTGATGAAAATCTTTACCAAGAGGTGTGTGAATCTGGCTTGGACATTCAACAGGTGATAAATGGAGAGTTGGATGATGATCTGAAACCTAGAAGAACTGGTATGTTTGAACTTGCTTATTGATAATACAATATTCCCCATATATACACATTAGATTTTTGTAAAATATAATTAATTTCACTTTTATGATTTAATTTCTGACTCTGCAGCATGAGTGTGTGTGTGTGTATATTATATATATATATATATATATATATATATATATATATATAAACACATATATACATAGGTCATGTCGATTATGATCTCAGTTTTCTATATTTTTAAGAGTTTTGTTACATATTGTGAAAGTTTTATATTGAATTATAATTATAAAATATATCTATACATGAGATTAGATATGACTATAAGGGTGACCCACTATATTAAATATTTTTAAAAGAATAATATATAAATTTGTGAAACATATTAATTTTTTTTTGTATAATAATTATTGGCATATGGACCCATAAATTGATAGTCTCATATTATAATATGCATTAAATAGTTGTGTACAACTATAAAGGAAGTTAAATGCGCTCTAAATTTTTCGCTAAGATTTATGTGTAATATCAAAAATACCCTTGTTTGGATAAAAAATATAGTTGAAGTCTAGAGGGGCGCTAATTAGATTATATATGTTTTGGTAACAAAAGATTAATACAAAAAAGGGATACACAATGATGTGCATAGTAGTAAGTGATTATAATTATTAGATCCACCTAGTTATGTATAATAAAATATCAACTATTTATAATATGACATATCATTATATTTTTACTTTTTTGTAAGCATCTTTTATCACGTGACATTACATGATAGAATTAAGAGAATGAGATTAGGATAATTTGAGAAACAATATAGGAGTAATTAAAGTAACTTTTAGGAATCTACGCGCGTCAAATAAAATAGCAACGAAAGCAACTCTATGATTAGAATTTTATTTTAAAATATTAGACTATTATTGTTTTTTTAGAATTAATTTAAAATATTTTTAAATTTAAATTTAATATTAATTTCTTTAATTAGAATCAATACAATGCTGAATATTATAAAATATTTAAAAAATATTATTTATTGTAAAATTTATTATTTCATAATATTTAACAAATCATCTCAATTTTAAATTTGAAAAATGTCTCAAATTAATTTTTAAAAATCATATATATATGTATGTATAATCTGGTCTTATTTTGTTTGTGTGGAGGAACAAAAAACTACTCCTATATTTTAGTTTTGAGAATCTGTGCTTTGACAGCCTTAAACTACCATTAATAGCATCAACACCCTCATAAATATATGGAGTTTATTTTATTCAAGGATAATTACTACTGTGATTTTTGTACACATTAATTACCACTTCTTATCTTTTATTTATTTATTTATTAAAATGTTGTGGTGACACTTAAAAACTTGAAGGAGGGAGCATATAGAGCAAATATTTTAGAAAGAATTATTATTTTCACAAGTAAAAATTGATATTTTCACAATATCTCTCTCACATAAGTGTGAAACCCATTTACTATTTATGTGAAAAAGACCTTGTACAACTATCACTTTTACTTGTGAAAATATCAATTCTCTTTTTGAAAAAAAAAATTATTCCCCTCTTTTTTCTTTATTTAGTAGTTGGGACAACAATTCTTGAAAGATTTTGGTTAACAGTGATTTTAAATTCAGAATTAATTATACTTTAACATATTTTATATAGGGAATTGATATTTTCACAAGTAAAAATTATAATTTCACAAGTTTCTTCTCACATGAATAGTGAATGGGTCCCACACTCATAAGAGAAATCTTGTAAAAATATCAAATTTTATTTGTAAAAATATCAATTCAATTCCCTTTATATATTACAGAACTTCGTTACTTTTGAGGTTAAAGTGAAAAGGTTAAGGTGCATTGGTAGTATTATTACGCGCTCCATTTTTCTTAACTATATAACATGTTAGATGAATATACACTTATTAAAAAAGATATAATTAATACTTTGTCCAATTAATCAAATTAGATAGAAAAATAAAATCTCAATATTATTTTTTTAAACTTCATTAGAAAGATGAAAATAAAACAAATTACTCCCTCTATTCTAATATATTAGTCGTTCTCTTCTATCTAGTCTAGGATAGAGAGTTATCTACATTCCTGTGATATTCCTAATTTTCCTCCCTTTACAAGAAAATTTATTTCCATAAACACTATTAGCATTCTCTTTATTCTATTTTATTTAACGTTTTCCAACAAAAAAATAAAGGGACAAATATAGAAATATGAAGTAATGATATTCTTAATATTTGTGTTTTATGTATAACGACTAATAAATTACTAGAATAAAGGGAGTAGTATTTAATATAGTAATAATACGAGAAATTGATTGTTTAGCTTTTAATGTGGATGTTAGACAAACGATGTCATAAAAGTCAATGAAAGTAAAAACGAATTACTCTAATGAAGGAGAGTCAAATCCAAATATATATAATTCTTTTCATTTTTTAAAAAGAATTTTTCATGTTTAAATACTTTTAATGATTAATTAGTCTTTATATAACATTTTGAATTTGAACAGTATACTAGAGTTTAGACATATTTTAGAGGATAATTCTTTCGTAGTTTAGACATTTTTTTTAGTGGGACATACCATTTGTAATAACTGAGGTACATGTCCAGGTGAAATATAGGGCATGGTTCGTGTACATATAAATGGTCCTAGCTAAATATCTATTACGCTGATCGATTAAACACAATTATATGTAGGGATGACAATAATGTGGTATAGTTTTAATTTTTTAATGATTTGGAATCGCATTTGTCTTAAAAAAATCTTGAATCGAAAGCGCACCTGTAACGACCCGAAAGCGCACACAATTAGCATTCTCTTTATTCTATTTTATTTAACGTTTTCCAACAAAAAAATAAAGGGGCAAATATAAAAATATGAAGTAATGACATTCTTAATACCGGTGTTTTATGTATAATGACTAATAAATTACTGGAATAGAGGGAGTAGTATTTAATATAGCAATAATACTACGAGAAATTGATTTGTTGGCTTTTAATGTGCATATTAGACAAACGATGTAATAAAAGTCAATGAAAGTAAAAATGAATTACTTTAATGTTGCATAAAAGATATTCCCTCCGTCCCAAATTAATTGCATTTCTAGGATTTTTTAAAGTCAAATTGACTATTTTTAAAACTAATTTTTTTACTATTTTTGCTAAAATATAGGTGAAGATATTATAACCAAAAGAAAGTATATACAATTTATTACTAATTTTAATTTTTATAATTTTAGAAATATATTTATATATGCTTAATTATTAATTTTAAAAATAGTCAATTTGACTTAAAAAATCCTAGAAAAGTAATTAATTTAGGACGGAGGGAGTATCTAAAGTAAATCTTTCACATAAATTAATAAAAAATAAAGTGGAGAAGAGAGTATTAATAAATTTCAATTTTAATTATAATGAATCTCATGTAAATATATAGGATTTGTATTCCCTCCATTACACATTCTTTCAATTCTATCTAATACATTATATTTTTATAGTTATGAATAATATAAATGAAATCGATACTGGTCAACTAATGTATTATATTGAATAGTATAATTATTTTAAAAATAAAAATAATCTGACACTTTTTCACCATTTGATGAATATATAGATTTTTCATCAAAATTTTAATGGATAAAAATTCTTTTAGATTTTTAACGGTGAAAATATTTTTTATGATTCTAATTTTTTGTAGGATTGATCTTAATATTATAAACTATCTATTAAAATATTTTAATTATTACTAATAAAATTATTAAGATCAAATAATTGGTGTATTAGATGGTATTAGAGGAAATGTGGAGGGGAACCAAATTTAAATATATATGATTATTTTCACCTTTTAAAAAGAATGGACCATGCTTAAATACTATTAATGATTAATTAGTTTAATAGTTTTTATATAACATTTTGAATTTGAACAGTATACTAGAGTTTAGACATCTTTTAGAGGAATATAGGGCATGGTTCATGTGCATATAAATGGTCCTAGCTAAATATCTATTACGTTAATCGAGCTATAAATGGTCCTAGCTAAATATCTATTACGTTAATCGAGCAGACACAATTATATCACCTGTAAATCCCGTAAATAATAACAAATTATAAATCTCATAAATAATAACAAATTGTAAAATTTGTAAATAATTACAAGTTTAAGGGCATATTAATTATTATTGTCTGCTTGACACAAATGACATTTTTTTTCATCATTAACTATATACAACAAGACATTAAGAGATCTTATCACAATAATTTTATAATTTTATCTAGTCATTTTAGTTGGTAGCCAATACCAAGTTAATCGTTCAAAACTCTTCGTTTTTTTTGATAAAATATATAAACTCTTTGTATTCCATGAAATATATATAGTGATTGGATATATAAGTACATGTATATATAACATAATTTGAAAATCATTTATGAGAACTAATGGACTTATTAAATGTTATTTACTATTTTAAAGTTTATCTATGCATATATATATATATAAGTATTTTCATATAATATATAAATTTAAAACACAAATTTTATAAAAAAACTTAAGCATGCACAACAGGCCGTCCTAATTTGGTCCGACCTAGGCCTGTCAGGCCTTTACTTTGGGTCTGTCAAGCCAGGCTAGACCAGGCTTTGGCCCCTAAGAAGCGATTTGTTGTGGCTTATCAGTCAGGCCAGACTAGACCCGCCAAGACCGGTCCATCTTTTTTTTATTATTATTATTATTTTTTTTTTTTGAATATGAGAATTTCATCTTTCCATGATGAGACTTGAAAAAGCCCGTAAGTTTTTGGACCAAACCTATGAACTCGGGGGCTTCGGTGTGGATGATCATATTAACAGATGGTTTTGAAAGTGGGCCGAAAATGAATGGTACTTTTTGGATGGCATTAGAGTGCTTATTGATCCTCAAAGGAGATGGACGTGGACCATTCATCATTACCCTTGTGCTTGGGCCTGCCTCCTCATCATAACAAAATTTGGCAACCAAAGACAACTATGTACGTATGTATGATATGAGCCACACAAAAAAAATGGCCGACTTAACTAATTGGTGTGTGTGTATATATATATATATATATATATATATAGGAAGGTTGGTTGTGTTTTATTGTGGGGGATGAGAGATATGGATCAAAAAGCATGCATTTGGATAGCTTTTAGACTGAGTCTGACCGGATCAGACCTTGATCAGATCAAGTTTTGACTAGTCTAGACCTAGGTCGGATCAAGTTTTGACTAGTCTAGACCTAGGTCGGACCAAGCCGCACGCCTTTTATGTACCTCTAAAAAAAATGCATGGGTTATGAATGTAGTATATATAATTATCCTTTAGTTAAATTACCGTTGTGTTACATTTGTATATAGGAACTCAATGGACTGCAAGTGCCCACATAGTAACTGCCATTATAGGCTCTGGAGTTCTCTCTTTAGCCTGGGGTGTGGCTCAGCTCGGATGGATTCTAGGAGTCACCACTCTTGTGATCTTTTCCGCCATCACTTTATACGCTTCCGGTCTCTTAGCCGATTGTTATCGATTCCCGGATCCCATCTCCGGCAAGAGAAATTACACTTACATGGAAGTGGTCAAAGCCCACTTAGGTATTTCAATCAATTCAAACGTCTATTTGATTTTTACGCATTTTAAAAAAATATTAATAGACTGTAAATATTTTATTGACGTGTATTCAAGTGTTTTTTGCTGATGCTAATTAATTTTTCTTGGATGATTAAATTTAGATGGGAAAATGTACATGCTTTGTGGTGTTGCTCAATATACAAACCTCACCGGGATGGTGATTGGCTATACGATCACTGCATCAATAAGCATGGAGTATGTAATCTATTCATCGCGATTGTATTTATTCTCTCTATCACAAAATAAATGTCTAGTTTTGACTTTTTTCGGTCCAATCGATCATTTTTAACACTAAGAAACTACTATATACAATTTACTACTAACTCTAATTTTTATAATTCAAAAATGTATTTATATATACTTGCTTATTAATTATAAAAACAATCAATTTGACCCCAAAAAGTCAAAACTGAGCAGTTATTTTGGGACGGAGGGAGTACCATTTAGAAAATTAAACAAGAAAATTTAGTTGTATGAATTTTATTTTATTTTAATTAAATGACTTTAGTTTATGATTATATTCATTTCAGGGCTATATTTAGGTCAAATTGCTTCCACAAAAAAGGACATGAAGCTCCATGCAGTTATTCTGTATATCCTTACATGATTGGAATGGGGATTCTTGAAATTTTTCTGTCACAAATTCCAAATTTACACAAACTTTCATTAGTCTCGGTTGTTGCGGCAGTCATGTCCTTCGGGTACTCATCCATAGGAATGGGATTAGCTTTTGCACAAGTTGTTTCTGGTGAGTTTTTAAGCACTTTAGTAATTGTGATAAAATGAACAAATGTTTAGCAAGTAGTGATTTGTGACAAAAATAAAAATAAAAATTGGGACTTGACAGGCCATGGGAAAAGGACCACCTTAACAGGAGTGGAAGTTTCTGGTAATGTAACACCAGCTGAAAAGACCTGGAGAATGTTCCAAGCATTTGGCAACATTGCATTTGCTTACTCATATTCTCAAGTCCTCGTTGAAATTCAAGTAAGATATATATAAATTCAAGTAAGATATATATATATATATATATATATATATGTGTGTGTGTGTGTGTGTGTGTGTGTGTTTATCGACATAGAAACTTATCTCCTTAAACTCAAGGTTTGTGTGTGTGCGTTCTCAGTTAAAGACGCTCAAAAGTTGTGCATTACAGGTTGTACTTTGTGCATACAACTATGTATGCACTGGTAGGGTATATGTTTTTTGTTAGAAACGGTTGAACTCTCGTTTTCTCAAGTTTTTGCTCATGTATATGTTTATTTATCTACATAGAAATATCTCTTTAAACTCAAGTGTTTAGGGTTCGTAAGAGCTCAACAGTTCCTAACCAGAAAAGGTCAGCAGTTGTGCATTGCAGGTTGTACTTTGTGCGTACTATGTATGCACAAGGTAAAGTAAACTGTTGATTATTTATTTTTAGTCAAAAACTAATGAGCATTTGAACTCTTGTTTTCTCATGTTTTTTATTCATTATCCACTATAAGTGTTTTGTCCCCCTTCAGAATACACTGAAATCGTCACCACCAGAAAACATAGTGATGAAGAAGGCTAATGTGATGGGAGTGCTAACAACAACAGTCTTCTACATGATGTGTGGTTGCTTTGGCTATGCTGCATTTGGGAACAACGCGCCAGGCAACTTGCTAACCGGCTTTGGATTTTTCGAGCCATTTTGGTTGGTAGACTTGGCCAATATGTGCATAGTGGTGCACTTGGTGGGAGCATATCAGGTCCAATTCTAATTCTCCTTATTCATCATCATATAAGGGTCACCATTTCATGTTTTTTAATTACATTTCCTTAAAACAAATAGCTGCATTTCATAAGAAATCCAAATAAAATCTTAGTAGATTAACAGCTTGTTTATTTTGGCACTGAAAAAGTGCGTTTAGGCGGCTTTCAAGCCCCAAAACTCACCGCACCAAAGTTTGAGGCTTAAAAGTTATATTTGTGAGTTAAAAAAATTGTGTTTATAATAAATTGCGCTTAAAGGAACATGATTTTCAAGTTCATTTGGATTCCAAAATCTTCAAACCAAACATGCACTAAACTTTAGTCCTCATTATGATTTGAATCCTGCTATATATGACAACAAATTTATGTCGATATTAAATATTGATGTATGTGAATACAAGAGATAAGAAAGAATTAAGAAGAGACCCACACACTATTATTCTATTTATTGCTTAGAGTTACACGTTAGTTGTCATTCAACTTTGTCATGAGATTTGTCTCACATATATATCATCTTCTTTATGATTTTGTACAGATTTTTGCACAGCCATTGTTTAGCGCAGTTGAACAAAAGGCGAGGAACAAATGGCCTAATTCAAAATTTGTGGTACGAGAATACAAAATGAACATAGAATTGGGAAAGAAATACGCAATCCGCCTCAACCTCTTCAGGTTAACTTGGAGAACTGCATTTGTGATACTAGTAACAATCGTAGCAATGGCATTGCCCTTTTTCAACGACGTTCTGGCGCTGCTTGGAGCCCTTGGATTCTGGCCGCTAACAGTTTTTTTCCCCACACAAATGTACATTACCAAGAAGAATATCAGCAAGTGGAGTTCAAAATGGTTAGTACTTAATTCAATGAACTTGCTCTGTTTCCTTGTTGCAGTGGCTGCAACCTGTGGCTCACTCCAAGGTCTAGGCAAGGCTCTCAGTACTTACAAGCCTTTCAAGTTTTAAGAACAATATGGTGACATTATGTAGCATTTCTAAGCAAGTACAAGCTTGTTATGGAGCATATTTATATTTCAATTTTCGGTATTACAATTATGTAGAGTCCAAATTTTCTGTCTCATCCTCTATCTCATCTCTTGTCTTGTGTTATATTTTACGGTTAAACTTTTTATATGGATAAGTATTATTACTTGACGGTATACATGAGATGAGACAGTGTCATACACTGGGGAAGGACAATAGATCTGAATTCAGTTATGTAACGTCGAAAAAAAACTGATTTAGTTGGATTTTCAATCATTAGGGGTAATTGAGAATGTTTTATGGAGATCATTAAAAATTGTTCAATATTTGCAGTCTTAGACCCCATTTGTTGCTGACTTGTTTTTGTTTGATTTTAACATGTAGATTGAAATAAGCTGATGCTATAGATTTCTTGCAGATTATGCAAAAAAAGCAATAAACTTCAGAAAAATAATCTTGAATTTTTAGTGGAAACCTGTAATTAATATCCATAAATATATTATTGGTATACACATACCTTGAACTACTATGTTAAATTATGTTTATAGGAAGGGATTAAAAGCTTAAAAGTGATGCTTATTTAATTAATAAATTATTAGTTCTTATGAGGCCGTTTTCTCAAACTATTAGGGATTTAGGAGTAATTACTTGGTTCCTGATTCAGGGACTCGAATTAACTTCTAGTTTTGAGTTGATTAGACTTTAAAAAAGAAATTTTTTAACAAGAAAAGGAGATTAGAAACTTTGAAGAGTACAAATTAAGATGTTTGTATTGTTCATTATTGACTTAATTTTCCATATCATCCCTAAACATTAAATACAAATTTATTTCATTTTCATCTTTCGAATGAATTTTACAAGGGTAATATTGAAATTTCACTCCCAATTTAATCAATCAAACAAAGGACGAATACATTTCTTAATAAATATGCTTCCTCCTAAAATGTCAATTAAAAAAGAACAGAGAGAGTGCGACAACAAGACTGAAGAATCTGCTGAACCTTCATCATCGAAGGCCTAGTAGAAGGTGATGTTGCTGTACAAATGAGACCAAGTTTAAAAACAGTAGCCATGGCTTCCAAGTAACCTTGCTCTTTAATCTCATCATCAAGGGCATCAAGAATCGACTTCCCATGCTCACAATGTCGATGTGCCCACTCTGCAAGATTTATATGCTCGTCTCTAGTAACTGCTGCTCTTCCGGTTGTCAACTCCAAGAGAACTACTCCAAAGCTATAGATATCGTTCTTCACATTCACTTTCATTGTGGATGCATACTCTGCGCAAGGGAAAAAAGTGATATTTCAAATGCAATAAGCGATTTTTTTCAGCGGAATGTATGTATGTAGTGTGAGATTGTACTGTGTTTATCAAAAGTTGTACATTACGCTAGTAATATCGCTTATTGGTGCTGAAAATATCACTACCTTTTAACTTACATGAGACGTGACCAGGATTTTAAGACTCGATGGAGACATTATATGAGATCTTACTAGTAGATTGACGTTACTTGTATACTTGTATTGTATGCATTTTTTAAGTATTGCTAAACAAAGTAAGTTATGAATTACTCCCTTTGTTCCAAGATCAGACATACATTTTTATTTTTAGTCCGTTTCAAAATTAGAGATACATTTCTAGTTTTATACTATAAAATGACTTGAAATTCTTAAAATGTCATTATTATATTTTAGGTAGATTGAATACTATACTGCCACCACAACTACATATCTATCAAATATTATAAATATATTTGTGAAAATAAATATTTCCTTTTAGGTCGTTGTTTTAGAAACATATCTCTAAATTTGGAGTGTAGATAATATTAAGTTGTAAAACATCAACTAGTAAAGTGTTGGTATGTATGTACCCGGGGCGATGTAACCAAAAGTGCCTGCTACAACAGATGCAGTTTCAGGCTCTCCAGATTTGGCCAAAATTTTAGCCAGTCCAAAATCCGCAATCTTTCCATTAAACTCGGAATCCAACAGTATGTTGCTGGACTTGACATCGCGATGAATGATGGGAGGCGAGCAATCATGGTGCATATAACAGAGCCCTTGTGCAGCTCCCACCGCAATTTTCAACCTTTTAGGCCAATCCAAAATACCTGATGATGAGTCCCTCCTCTTGCCCTGCAACCATCTATCAAGGCTGTGATTTTCCAAGTACTCATAAACAAGTAGCTTTGTGTCCTTGCTAGAAATGCAGCACAAAAGCTTCACTACATTGGAGTGCCGAATTAATCCCAATATTTGAACCTCAGCTAGGAACTCTTTCTCTAGCCTGTCATTCGATTTTCTTTCATTACTAATCTTTTTGACAGCAACAGTTTCACCAGTTTGGCTAATGGCGAATCTGTATACTTTTCCTGACCCTCCTTTTCCTATTTGATTATTTTCTGTCAAGTTCGACAAAATGTCCCATTTTCTGAAATTTAATCTCTTGAAGGGAATCATCTCCCACTCCTCCAAAACACTGCTGTCATGCTTCCTTTTCATATGCAATTTTCTTGCAAAGTACAAAATGATGAATAATCCAATGACCACACAACCAATTGCACAAGAAATAATAATAATAATGAAGCGATCTTTTGCCTTATGGTTCTTGGAGTGGCAGCTTGAAAATCCATTAATTTTATTATCAGAACACATATTAGCATCATCCAGGCAAATCTTACCAAATTTCTGCATTACAAAATCATACGAAACTTTCTTCGAAAATTTGTTTGAACATAGCTTAAGAGTACTCATATTCCTTAGATGGCTCACAATCTTCCTCATATCTCCAGATAACTGATTCTCTGACAGATCCAAAACATTCAATCTGTAAAAGTTTCCAAAATCCTCCGGTACAGAACCAGTTAAATTATTGCTCGAAAGATCCATGTTAACCATACTAATTGTGTCTATGGGTGTAGGAATTTGATCAGACAACTTGTTATGATCAAGAAACAAATAGCTCAATTGATGGGAAAGTAATAGCCCAGAAGGAATAGAACCACTAAAATTATTTCTTGATAGGTCTAAGTGGTAAAGATTATCTAACTTTCCAAAATCTTCTGGTATAGTTCCATTCAAGTTGTTATTAGATAATAAAAGGGTTGATAACTTAAATGCATCAATGGGTGTTGGTAACTCACCATCCAACATGTTAAAATTCAAAAGCAATGAGCGCAAGCTCTTTGAACGAAACAACCAACCAGGGATTCGGCCTGATAAGGAATTTGCAGACAAATCTAGGAATTCCAGCTCCGAGCAATTATTTAGATTTTGAGAAATATTCCCTGTGAGTTTGTTGCTGGAGAGATCAATTCTGCTAAGATGTTCAAGCTTGCATATTGTTGGTGGGATTTCTCCGGTTATATATTTGTCGCCAAGAAGTAGTTGGGTGACTATGCCACTGGCCTGGCAGTAAATTCCCTGCCAGTTGCACGGTGAGGAAGAAGGGATCCATGACCAAAGGGACGATGGGTTTCCCCAGTGTTGTTTCATGTCCAGTAGGATTTTCACCTGCTCGGTGTTGTTTAAAACTTGTGAATTTACTTGTGAGGGTAGTAGGATGACGACAAAAAGAATGAAAATGTGAGGGACTCTACCAAATGGAGAGGGCATTTTAGACATTTGGGATGTTCGGAAAGTTTCTCCGGTTGTCCGGAAAGTAGACATGCCAACACCAGGAGCTGTTAAAGGACTCGAGAAAATTTATTGTTTGAATTGGGATCAAGACAATTCTGGCATGAAGCTTTATGAGACAACTTGAGTCACCATCACCTTTAATGTAATTATACAATTACATAAGAACGCTTAAGTTGTCGAACCCACTGGTTTAACCAGTGGTCGAATCGTCATTAACTCGTCATTAATATATAAAAATATATATTATTAGTAATTAATAAAAATTTAAAAAAATTTGTTTTTTTTGAATTAAAACGTAATAAAGTTGAGTTACAATATTATTAAAAGTGGTTAATTTTAATATTAAAAAATAATTAAAATCGGTTTACTAGGTCAACTTAATTGGTGTTATCGGTTGAACCACTTGTTCGACCAGTGGTCAACTAGTTTTATCGAGTTTTGACCAAAAACGAGTTAATGGTTTAAATCGGACTAAAGTATCGACCGATTCCGGTTTTTACCGGTTGAACTGACAGTCCAATCTGAATTTAATAACCATGCGTTTAAGTTTCAATGTACAACAATTAATGCGCAAGATAGAAACAGTTGACCTAAAAATGATTCGCAGTTGAGTATATCCCATTTTGATTACGTATCGGAAGAAATTACATAGAAGTCAACTATAACATTTTAATGAATAAAAAACATTACTTTCCATACGGCCTGCACTTTATAAAAAAATAAAATAATAATCAATCCATAACAATATTTAAAAATAAACCAAACAGGTTATATTACAATATTTTATGCAGTCAAGCAAACAGGTTATATTAAATACCCAAAATCCACATTGAACCTAGCTTTCACTCATAAGTCACAAGATTATAGAATCATATATGATATATACAGATACAGTTACCCATTGGATTATAGAATCAAATATAATATGCCCAATTACCCATTAGTTAATACAGAATCATATGTAGCTAGTTACATACTGATTAGTGATTAACTGATTACTCAACAAGTCAACATAAGCCAAATCCCAAAAGATTAAAGCCAAATCCCTAGAGAAGCTAACTTGAAATGAAGAAAAAATAGCAGTCAGAAGTTGAATGAGCATAGTCAAACTTACCTTCCTTTTTTTTATTTTTTTTTATAAATAATTTATAAAATTTAAAAGTAATTTGAATATTTTTGATATCGCATTAAAATATAATCAAAAAAACAGATATTCTCGCACAAAAATAAGCGTAGGCATGTAACGTACTCGTTCTTCACCAAATGAGAAGAGTTTTTATTGATGAAAGGATGAAGTACAGTTGTTCGCCTTATTATACTCATTAGGGATCCGGTTAGGTAAAGTTTCATATAATTTTTCATTAAATTGGGTATAAAAAAGTTTTTTTTGTGCTAATTTAAGATCAAATTTAAACTCACACACACTACTTTATCACTGCAAAGGTTTGAACTCTCATCCTCTTGATACACAAGGGATGGGGATAACCATTAAGTCAAGCCCTAGGTTAGAAAATGTTGCATTAATCATTGCAACAAAAAACTATAGAACTTGTCGATACAATTTCTTATACCGAATGCAACAATACACTATATAACTTATTAGGGTGAAGTTGGTGTCAACTTTACCCTAACCGAATTCACTCATTAGAGTTTCTAAGAAGGCTATAGGCTTGGGGGCTATTTGATAGTCTATGGACTTGGAGGCTATTTGATAGTCTCTTTTTGTCTCTTTTTTCCAATTTTTTTTTATTTTGGCACAGAGACTAAACTTGTTTGTTAAAAATTTATTAACCTCTTTTTGTCTCTTAAAAAAATAGAGATTGAGGCAATTTTATTTTTATTTTTTTAAAAAAGAGATTCCTCGTTTTTCTTTTATCATCGGTACTCTAATTTTATTTTTTAATTTTTCATATAAACTCTTATTACATAATTTTAACTCTTGTTGCACAATTTTATCACACACCACCTTAGCCTATTTTAACTACATTATTCTTCCCATTTCAAGAAAAGAAGTAGCCCCGCTGATGGCAGCAGACTCAATAGGAATATATTTTATATTTTTTAATTACTGAATGTGTTTATTCTTTTTTATTACTTTAACATATTTTATAATATTAATTTTAACTCTACCTTCCCCGAATTCATTCTCTATGAAACTCTATTTAAATTATTCTGGTGGATTTCTGTGCAAAGCGTGTTAATATTTTCAAATTTTTAGATCATTAATTTAAAACCCGCCTATCCAATTTTATTTTATTTTTTAAATTATTGAATCTTTAATCATATCTTCTTGGAAAGTTTGTTGGAGCAAAGCCCAAGAGGCTTAGAGGCCAAGACTAACAGCAGTCATAGGCCTTTGTAAAAGGCAGTGCAAATAACACAATTTTGGACTTTGGAGAGGGTTATTGAAGATAACAGGATCTGAACATTTAGGTTTGTCATGTACACCTCAATTTAGAAATATATTACTCCCTCCATTCTTTTTTATCTATTTTTTTAAAGAGTAACTTTTTTTTTATTTATCGTTTATAAATTTCAAAAAAACATTAATAACTTAATTTTTCATAATATCCTTACATTAAATATTAATTTATTTCTCTTTCACCTTTTCCAATGAGTTTAGAAGAATAATATCGAGATTTTATAACTATTTTTAATCAATCAATAAAATATTAATTAAATTTCTTAATCACTGTGTTCTTTTCTTAAAATTTCAATTAAAAAAGAATAAAAATATGTAATATCTGAGAATTTAAACTCGTGACCAAATAGCCAATACACACTTGAGTATCATGCCAAACACGACATTCTACCCTTATAATTCTCTTTGTATATCTAGAAACATAGCTAATTCTAACAAATTCAAACCTTTCAACTTGTGAAATTTTCAAAAAGTTTGGGTGATAGATCCAGTCACATTACATTACTATCAATTAGAAAAATAAATTTCAACCGTAATAATTATTTTTATAGGTCGAAGAATATGTGACTGGTTGTACTATCAAACTACTCTCGGGTTAAACAAAAACAAAATAATGTTGTCCTTGACAAGTTTATACATATTTTCCAAGCCAACTTCCATTCCTCAAGGAACAAGTGACATTTCAACCATTTTTTGTGAAATTTCAATGCAAGCTTGTTTATAAAAAAAGATTTGCAATCTCCATAAAATACACCCCAGCTGATTCTTTATAATCAGGGGTGGAACCAGCAACTCAGGTGGGGAGGAGCCAAATATTTACAAAAAAAATATATTATTAATTAAATACTTAATTAATTATGTTTGTAAATATACAAAAATAGAAAAAATCTGTTTTTAGTAACAATGTTATATATACACACACATATTAATTGTTGAAAATTTCATCTATTTTAAAACTGAGGTATATTTAAGACATTTTTACATTTAAAGCTAAAATAAATTCAATAAATTTTAGACAAGTAATTACAAAAATTGTAAACTAACTAAAAAATATTGCTAAGATTTATTGTTATTAAAAGTTATAAATTTAAAACAATCTCAGATTTATTAATAAGTATAAATCAAATTAATCTTATATATTAGAACGGATATTAAATTATAAACTAACTAAAAAAATATTACTAAGATTTATTGTTAGTAAAAGTTATACTCTCTTTTCTTTTTGAACCTAGCCCTATATAATAAATTTCTATGGATGCATTTAGAGTCGGGAAGTTTCCAATGCAAACCCAAAAGGGTATATCCTGTGTGAGAGAAGAAAGAAACCAAAAAACACAAATTAGTTTTTCTAATTAAACATTTGTTTTGAGAAAAATTCAATAAATAGAAATTTATTTTAAAAAACAAGCAATAATGGATTATATACCTTGAAAAAGGACATCTTTTTAATCGACCCAAATGAAACTATTAAATTAAACCACTGAATTGCATGTAAAATTGAACTTTTCAAGATTCACCTATGCTTTTTAAGTATATTCAACGTTTATGAGCTAAACCCCAATACAATAATTATGACATAAAGTAGAATATGATTACAATATTAGAGTAATAAGGTTACCTACGCTTTAAAAACTGATGGAACATTACCAATTTACCATACCCATAGGCCATAAGCTATAATTGAAAATAATTTACCCTTGGGCTAAAGTAAAGGCCTGAAGTCTGTACTAAGTTGCCTCATTTTGACTAGAGCGTGCAAGTATTAACTTGTTCCTACAGTCAACAACATTTTAATATGAAAAAAAAATCTTCATTACTATTTTAGATAGTCTCAAATTAAATATTTACTTATTTTAAATAATTTACTTATAATGCCTTTAGTATTAATTGTCATATTTCTATTGTGTATGCATATTTATGAAACTTCACTAGTCATGTGTAGAAAACTATTCAATCAAATGAGAATTTAAATACGGACAATTTTATTATTTTATCCTCTTTTTTAATATGTATAAAAAGTCAATCAAAATTTTTATCCTAAGACGGAAGGAGTAGTCGAGTAGGTAGCTGAAATTTGTACACACCCCTTCCCATCTAAATTCATAAGTGATCATCTCCTCCCCATTTATTTTTTTATTTTTATTTTTTTGTTTTCGTTTTCATATGTTACCTCCAATTTCAATGTTTTATGTTAATACCTCTATGACAAGTGAATTTAAATATTTTTTATAAAGCTTGAGCATATATACTCCTGCACGCGTAAGATTAAATACATGTGTTTAAATTCGATTTAATTAAAATACTCAAGTCAATTAAGTTGTGAACTTATTTATTTAGATTAATCAATATGTCTTTCTTTACATAATTTTAGATGATGACCACTTCTCTTTCCTTAATTAAAGTACATTAATCAATCAATTGATACTAATATATAATAAGTCTAGAAGCTATCTACTTCTCAATTGAATTAAATTAATTTAGTTAGTCGAGTTAACTCGAATAAGTTAACTTAAATTAAGTTAATAAATTACTATTATTCATTGAATTTGCATTAATGAATTGTTTATTGAACTTTTATTTTTCATTCCATTCACTTTCTCTCACTACCATATTAATTATTTGTTTTCTTTATCCCTTTTTTATTAGGTAACAAACCCAAAATTAATTCTAACAACTTTTAACTTCATTAATATGTAACTTCACAATTTTAATAGTATAAATTGAATTTAAAAAAATTAATTATTCACACTTTTAAATTCATGTAAGTGCATATTTTTCTGTATATTGCTTATACATATTCATTACAAAAAAAATACATATAATTACTATTACTTATCAACATACTCACATGAACATGTTATATATATATATATATATATATATATATATATATATATATACACACACACACACACACACACTCCTTCACATTTTTTAATTCCATTTTTTTTGTAAAACTAATTTGGCATTGCGATGTAACTTAGCACCATCAATTTGTATGTGGAAGATGGAATACTACAAAAATAATCAATATATATTCTTCACTTCTTTTTTAATTTTTTTTTAATACTTATGAGCTTTGAGAAATATAATTGATATATAGCTCATAGAATTAACAAAAATACTTCTAAACTTTTGACATTTAATAGAAATTTAATAGACTATAATACAAATAAAAAATAATTAAATCTATTTTAAAAATTAGCTCGTACGGTTCGTAAATTTGTTCTTAGTAACTACTCTAAGAAAATTTTCATTGAGAGCTTTTTAATTTGATCCTTCGATCGAGATCTAGAGGTCTGATAATCATTGACTTTAACAGGACTCCTCATTTATTGAAGATTGACCCAATATATTAAATTTAAATCATTAAATCTTGAGCACATAACGTATTTTTTATCCTTTCATATATACCCATTTCACTGTATGTTATTATTGGGATATTTTTCGAATTTGATTGAAAAATAAATTTATTTATAATAGAAGTTTTATTTTTCAAGAGTTCTATTTTTAATAGAATATTTTTTATCCTTTCATATATACCCATTTCACTATATGTTATTATTGAGATATTTCTCGAATTTAATTGAAAAATAAATTTATTTATAATAGAAGTTTTATTTTTCAAGAGTTCTATTTTTAATAGAAATATTTAGCATATGTTAAAGTTCTATTTTTAATATGAAAATGAAAAGCTAGGAGTGATTTGTAAATAAATGAGATGTTTAATTGTTAAAGTGTAATACAATAAAAAATTATACAACATCCTAAGAATTAAGAGGAGAGGGTAAGTGGATTTTGTATTTGTGTCAAATTTTTTTTTTTATAATTTTATATTTCGTACAAAAAAATTATATTATTGGAATGAGAATTTTTACAATTTTTATATTACGTGAAAAAACTTGTAACATTATAACGAGGGTTTTGTAATTTTTATTATGTGCAAAAGATTATATTGTTGAGTGGTTAAAGTAGCAGGTTATTGGAGGAAAGGTTTTGTAGTTTTCTCGTTCTGCTTTTGGTGTTTTCTTATTAAGCAAGTTATCGTCCGGTTTTAATGATCTGTGCGTAAATAAATTCAAGCATTAACAGTAATGGTTGCATTTCTAATCCCTAATGTGTTCTTGAAAGTAGCATGAAGGGTCTATATAAAATATGTTAAAAATTAATTTTGTAGAGTTGCGTAGAATCTCTCCAAAATAATAAAAATTTAAGAATAATGGGAAGTCGGACCACATGAATTAATAAATGAACAAGTACACATTAGTGTGTGTGTGTATATATATATACACACACCCACACCCACACACACAACAAATTGTCCATTGAAATTGATTAGTACTAATAATTAAGGAATGAAGATCAATTACTTGCCAATTGCCAACTTCGTGCATCCCTCTATCTTTAGTTTAATGTCTCCATACCCTAGTGTCTTTTAAATGTTATCACGAGGTCAAAGTCCATTTATATATAGGCATAATTTGGTACTACTATCATATTTTATATATACACTAACTAATCATAATTATGTAGTTGCAGACAAATTCTAAAATATAAGTCAGATTCCTCTTATGAATAAACAGAAAAAATAAAAGATACACTTAAAAAATTGTGTACCCTAGTTTTGTAAATTGAGTGTATCTTAATTTTTTTTTCATAAATATATAACTTTGCAAAAAGAAAGATTATATAAAATATTGATTACTGTGAATTTTTATTTAATTTGAGATTGTGTCGCACTATTATTATAATCTTATAAAGTAAATATATCTTTTGACGACTTAATATTTGACTTTCAGAATTATAAAGTCAATGATAGATATCACTAAATCATATAAAAATTGATATATTCAATTTTTTTTATATATTTTTTATATTCGAATGGTTAAATTTATTTTAAAACTTTAAAAATTGACGTAGTAAGCTATACTAAGTAGATACCTTTTAGGGCATTTTGTTAAATTTTAAATTTTAGAACAAAGGAGTATTATTTATGATTGTATTTTTACTTTAAATATGAAACGAATCTTCTCATCTAGATTTAGGGACCACCCTTAATACTTAAAAGTCTAATACTACGCTAGCCTTGAGAATGATATGATATACTATCTGTCCCACAAAAAAGAAAAAAAAATGACTTTAGTTTTAGTTGATTTGTAAGATTTTAAAATTTAAATTGTGATTTGAGTTTTAATTTATGTTAGTGATCATAGTAATAATTATGTTGTCAAAGAAATAAATGTTACTAAAAGTTTAAAATATTATTAAAATAAATGTAAAAGTATCGTTAAATGTATATTTACTCTGACAGTATAAATATTACTTTTGCATTATCAACAACCTTATTTTAACTTATAGCATAATAATTTTCTACTTTAAATTAACTTCAAAAGGTCAATAATAATGTTATATTTTGAGAGGAGGTTATATTATATTAATCAAATTAAATAAATTCACATTAATTTTGAATTTTTAAATTTTATAAATCGACTAATTAAATGAGACTGACTTTTGTGTAATCTGGTTTCGTTAGGCAACTAACTAACATATATATCATAGAAAAATCAACATTTCTTTAATTAAGCTGACTCCATGATCACTCTCACTACCATAACTAATGTGCACATTTATAATGAAATAATAATAAACAATACACGTATATTTATTTATGAGATTTGATAGATGTTCTATATACTATTTTATTATAATTTGGTGCCTAAATCTTCAAGCAAAAACTTGGGGTTGAGGGGGGTTGAGGGGGATGTTAGCATTCATTATCAAGTGCTTGACAAGTCAAATTGTTAGATTTGTGACTCATTGTATTTTGTCCAACTTCCAGAAAACCACTTGTTGCTTTCCTTGGGGTCTTCCAATTATTAGACAACAAAAATGGAAGGACAAAACATGAAGTTAATTAATTCTTTTGTTTGTGAGAAATAATTTAAAATGGTGAAGGTGCCTAATTATTGTTGAAACTAAGGGAAAAAACAAGGAACAATATATATATATATATATATATATATATATATATATATACACACACACATGTATATGTATTTTTGTATATATGTATAAAAGAAAAAGAAAGTTACATTTGATTAGTTGGTTCATGATAAAAAAAAAATTGATCCTATTCTTTTACCAACTTATGCAGAATTAATATGAAAACTACAGAAAAAGTTATGGATTTTGCTTTTGAATTGCTTGTACATATAGATGTGCATAATTTATAGCCATAACTAAATGACAAGAAAATTATATAAAGAAAGGATAGAACAATTGTAGGCTTGTGAAGGCATAGTAAAGAATAATTTTCTCTCAATCATGAGAAATTAGTGCAACGTTAGTGGGTCATGGAACCTATTAATCGATTGCAATTAATAATATCTTATATATATGTGACAAAGAAGACGAATATTTTTTATCTACAGAGAAAAAGAATATTGAATTACCAAAAAATTTAACATTTAAAGCAATATATATATATATTATAGGGATTGTAGCGTTCTAAATGCAATTTTGTTTATAAATTATTATTTTACAATACTCAATGAAGTACAAAGTAATTGATCATGTCTAATAAACTTTATAATTGAAACGTTTGCATTTTTTTTGACAGTTAACAATATCAGAAAAATATTTATGTAATTTGAATAAATATATATTTAGTGATATTTAAAATTTTTAATTAAATTTATTAGTCTGACAACATAATTATTGATCTGATATTATGAATAATTATTCTTTTTTCTCTTTGTTTCAATTAGTAATCGTTAATTATTGTATTTGACTGGTATATTTTATAAATTATCAAACTCGGAGGCAATATAAAAAAAAAGGAATTGAATCATCCTTCAAACTGTTTGGTGGATTCTACGAACTATTATAACTGTTTGGTGCAGGACTACTTTTTTTCTTTTTCTTTTTTCTTTTTTCTTTTTTCTTTTTTCCTTTTTCCTTTTTCCTTTTTCTTTTTCTGCAACACATGCAAGACTTGTATCTCATCAACAGGTTTCTTTTTCCTTTTTCCTTTTTTTTTTTGGTGCAACACATGCAGGACTTGTATCTCATGAACTGGCCAAAGAACAATTAAGAATACACTTGTATATCTATCTACAAACTACAAATTGTGGAAATCCGAGAACTAAAGAGTCAAAGTTAATGAAAGATCCCTCTTTTGCCACTTGTCAATTTTATAAATATTTTTAAAAAATACAAATAATTTGCTAAATATAATATAATATACCAGTATGTATTTTTTTAAAGAAGTTAATTCATTATTCTAAATAAAATTCCAAATCGTAATTAATATTTGACGCATACCTAGCTCATACCTGAGTTACTGATTCGAGACGATATAACCTATCTGTTTTGATCTATACACAGTAGTATACAACGGCTAGAAAACCTAAGTTACTGATTCGAGATAGTATTAGATAACCAACTACGATTGACCTTGACTTATATGTTTAATTGTTTGTAAATTTCTATTAAGCAGACAAGATACTTTCACCAACCCAAATACATCGTCCTTTCAAAAGTATAAGATCAATTTAATTTAAAAGTAGCAGAAAATTCAATATAATTTCTTATGGTTATATTTCTTGCACTTATATTTAAAGAAAAAAATAATATAAATTTTGATTACAAAAATAGTCGATAGTCAATTTAACTCATAAAGTCAAACAAAGCTAGTTTTTGAATGAAAGAAAGAATATTATTTGAGATCCTAAACTCGTGATCAAACATTCAATAAGTAATTGACTCTCACGCCAAGCACGACCTCTTACCCTTACGATCTTCTTTGTATATCTAGAAACTTAATTGGCTCATTCTAACAAATCTAAACCTTTCAACTTGTGGAATTTCAAAGAAGTTTAGGTGAGAGATCTAGTCACGTTACTATTAATGAGAAAAATAAATTTCAAACATATTAATTGTTGTTATAGGTGCAAGAATATGTGATTCATCATGCTATCGAACGACTCTCGACCTTTATGATAACACAATAATGTATTCCTAGTCAACTAGCACACCATAAGAAACAAATGACATCTCAATCATTTTATCTAACATTTCAATGCAAGCTTGTTATGTAAAAGATTTTCAATCTCCATAAAATACACCCTAGCTGATTCTTTATGATTGTAGATAGTTGTTTTTCACTGGGGTATAAAAATTAGTAGAAGCAGTTAGATTTTTCTTGTACTTTTTT
Organism: Aralia elata; assembly: GCA_034770075.1. NCBI lineage: Eukaryota > Viridiplantae > Streptophyta > Magnoliopsida > Apiales > Araliaceae > Aralia > Aralia elata. The sequence goes on along the minus strand of CM068386.1, from coordinate 16,637,444 downwards.
TTGATTGATTTTATCCAAGGGATTTCTCATTCGAGCGTCATGACAAAGTGTCACTAGTAAGTGTAGGTGTAGGTTCTAAACTTTGACGTAAAAAAATGTAGGTTTTGGACCAAAAATACTACATTTAATACTAAAGATATTAGTATATCCTGACATTACACGACGTCAGAGTACAAAGTCAACACACACCTAACCAGCTGTCGAATGTAGAACACGACGACTGCTACTACTTTATTTTTCAACCTAGTCTTATACTAAAATTTTATAGAGACGCCTTTAGAGTCGAGAAATTTCCAGCGCACACCCAAAAGACTATCTCTCATGTGAGTCAAAAGTCACAAATTAATTTTTCTAACTCGACTATAATATTTGTCTAAAGAAAAAATTACTTAAAAAGAATTTTGTCCAAACTAAAAATAAAAAATTAAAAAGAAAAAAAAAGCAATAATGATTTCAATAGCTTGAAAAAGGACATCTTTAAAATCAACCCAACTAAATTGATAACAAAGGAAAAAAGAGCTACTTTAGTAACAAACTATTGAATTACAACTACTGAATTGCAAGTACAATTAAACTTTTCTATATTCCCCTAATCTTTCAGATTAACCTATGCTTTTTAAGTATATTCAACATTTATGAGCTAAACCCCAATATAATTATGGCAAAGTGTAATATGATTACAATATTAAAATAATCAGGTCACAAAACTGATGGAACATTACCATAATTTTAAGCAATATTTTAGAATCCTTTACCCTTGGATAAAGTGAAGCCCTCAGGCCTGAAGGCTGTATTAAGTTGCCTCCTTTTGACTAGTATGCATGTTTAACTTTTTTCCTATATAGTGACATTCACTATAGTCAACAAAATTTTATTAGTCAGCTGAAATTTGTACTCCCCCGGTCCCATCTTAATGCATAAGTGATCTCACTATTTCTTTTACCTTTTTTTAACTATTATTATTTCTTTATTTTTGTTTGATAATTGATCTCTAATTTCAATGTTTTATGTTAATACCGATAATCACTTGGTCTAATGATATAACTTACTTCTATTAATATAGAGGTCGAAAGACGATAACTTATATTTCCTTCCACCTAGACATCTGCTCTTGAATTAAAATAAATTATTGTAATAAATTAAAACGTTAAAAAAATATTTTATGTTAATGCCTCTAAGACAAGGGAATACAAGTGAGATTTAATACGTATGTTTAAATCCGATTTAATTAAAATACTCAAGTCAATTAAGTTGTGAACTTATTTACTTATATTAATCAAGTTGTCTTTCTTTACTAATTAATTTTACATGATGAACACTTCTCTTTCTGTCATTAAAGTACACTAATTCTTATTAAGAAATTTTTCATCGAGAGCCTTTTAATTTGATCCTTCCATCGAGATCTAGAGGTCTTATCATTGACTTTTAAAAAGACTCCTCATTTATTGGAGATTGATCTAATATATTAAATTTAAACCATTAAATTTTGAGCACAAAACTCATTTTTATTATGTTTTCCGACCCATTTCATTATATATGTTGTTGAGAATTTGAGATACTTCTCGAATTTTATTTGAAAAAAAAAATATTATATTAAGAGTTTTACTTTAGAATAATCCTATATATGCTCAATATTTAGTATATGTCAGTCCTATTTTGAATATAAAGAAAGACATTTATGAATAAAATGTTTAGTTATTGAAGTGTAGTACGATAAAAAATTATGTAACATTTTAAGAGTTAAAAAGAGAGGTTGAATGAATTTTGTATTTGTGCGAGTGAAGGTTTTTACAGTTTTTGTATTTCGTGCAAAAGAGTTATATTATTAAAATGAGGATTTTTACGACTTTTATGTTATATGAAAAAAAGTTTTAATACTGGAACGAGGGTTCTGTAATTTTTATTGTGTGTAAAAAATTATACTGTTGAGTGGTTTCTGTAGTAGGTCATTGGAGGAAAGGTTTTGTAGTTTTCTCGTTTCTCCTTATGCAAATTATCGTTCGCTTTTAATGATTTGTGCATAAATAAATTCAAGCATTAACAGTCATGAACTGTATTTTCTTATTTCTAGTTGGTTTGTAGAGATAACATTATTTAGAATTGAACTATTAATCCTAAATCACTTTGTTTGTTTTAAAAATTAAACTTAAGAGTATTAGTCTAAAAATAATAAAATAACTTGCAATAGATGACTATTTAATATCATATTCAACCAGATATTATAATAACTATTTTGAATTAAAAATTTGTGGAAAATTAACTTTTACCTTTTTTAAAAATGATCGGTGCATTCTATTATATTTATATATATTCACACCACTGAGAATACAATCTCTTTGTTATTACTGGTAAGGGTAAAATAGTTCAAACGATAAATTTTTATCCAATCTTTTAAATAATTCTAAACAAAACAAACATAACATATATATGATTATTTTAAAGTATCCCATAAATAATTTCATTTTAAACAAACAATAATCAGGACGATTTAATCCTAAAATTAGTAATGTTAGAATTATAATTCATATAAATATAATCTCGGAATTATAATCATTACAAACAAATATGATCCTAATTTGTTCTTGAAAATAACATAATGGGTCTGATATTTTAAAAATTAATTGTAGAGTTGCGTAGAATATCTCCAAAATAATAAAAAATTTAAGAATATGGGAAGTCGGACCAAATGAATTAATAAATAAACAAGAACACATTAGTGTGTGAATCTCTCTCTCTATATATATATATCTTGATTCTTACGGATCTCTTGAATACTCTTTTTCCTTATTTCTTTTTCTTTGATTTGTTCTTGTATGTAATGTGATTTTTATTATTTGTTTTCTTTATTATTGATAAGAATTCTCTTGTTAAGACCCCTATAAATCGATTAAAATCTCAGATTCATACTAAAGCCACGATGATTCAATAAAAAATCTAACCTAAGTTTAAGGATTTTCTGAGTAAGAACCTTTGAATCATCACTTATTCTACGAATAGATATAATCACTATAACTTAAAAGAAAGGTTTGCCATTTTTTAAATTTCTGTCTATGCTTATTTCGACTAAAAATAAATTTTTCTTTCCATTTATAAATTCTAATTTTTTGAAAATTTTTTAGGGTCGGCTGCGAGGTCTGAATATTAAGTGTGTGTATATATATACACACACACAACAATTACTTGCCACTTGCCAACTTCGTGCCTCCCTTCCGGTGTCTTTTTAATGTTATCATGAAGTCAAAGTCCATTATAATTTGGTACTACTATGATATTCTATACACTAACTAATCATAATTAAGTGGACGCAGATAAATTCTAAAATATAAGTCAGATTCCTCTTATGCCTAATAACCCAAAATTTTGTTAATAATTAAATATTAATTAATTTTATTTTATAAAAGTATAATTGAATTGAAAAAGATAAGTTACTAATTTTTTTTTCTTTTTTCCTTGTTTTATTTGAAAAGTTGAATTCTTTTGGTAGATAATTTAATAATTAATTTAATTAAAATTGAGGAATCCATTAGGGTTTTGGTAACTCCTATATTGATTCATATTTATATTTAAAGATGGGAGATGTAACCCTAATTCTATTCTAATTTGATTAGTTGAATTTTCGAGTAAAATACTTATACGCACTGCAGACCATTAAAAAAATCATAATTAATTCATCCGATGTCGAAATTGATTGAATCCAAAACCTATTTCTTTAATATTTCGTTATCTACAATTATAAAGAGGAAGAGAAGTTATTTGGCGCCATCTTCATGCCTTAAATTTCTAAAAATCGTAATATGTCCTAATTCCTGTCATTATTTTCAGTCCTAGTTTTGAAAATTCGTAACTCAGTCATATTAACTCTGAATCAAGTGATTCTTGAGCCTATTCATGTATCTTTTCGAGAGCTACAATTTTCGTGAGGACATAAAGAGATTTTGAAGACTCTAGAAGACCCAAAAGTTAAATTATTTACTGTTATGTATTGAAGAAAGACGAACAAATAAGGTAAATATTATTTCGTATTTTGATTTTAAGTTTAGCTATGAGGGTTTTTAAATTAGAGATTATTTTTTTTTTATCAACATAGAGACATGAAATTAGAAGTCATGATAATCGAAAAGCGGAGATAAATTTATATTAAGGAATATAATTTGATTGAATGTAAACGTTAAAATATGAAAATCAATTTCTATATTTTAAAGTATATGTGTGGGTTATATCTCTTAATCTGGCCGTTGGATCGTTATAATTTTTGGATATGTGAAATATATATAAGCTAAAATATGTTTACCAATTTTGAACCGTTCAAGATTAACGTATGATTTGTTATAAATTTTAAGAAAGGGCTTATCTGAATTTTTTGTAGCAGAATTTTCAGTAATGAGTTTTAATATTTAAAAATGTATAACTTAATAATTTTAAATTCGATTTGGGTGATTCTTAAGGCTAAATTGGAGTATTTGAAGTCTAGTTTCTGTTAAAATCAATTAATTTGACAAATAAGATTTAATTAATGGTGATAAGGCCAGAATAGTGGACTAATGTATTAAGAATAATTTGTCATATTAGAGTTATAAGATTTCTTAAGTTTTGTTATTGATTTTTAAGTTTTGGAGTATTAATAGTGATCTAAGGCGATAACTAAAGGCATTTTAAATGGATTACGAATTATTTTGAAATTATTAGTTTGGATTATATTTAATTTGAGGTGAATAAGTAGTTATAAGTAGTTTTGCGATCATTCTTTTAAATTTTGATTTGTTCGTTTTGTTCTTTATTTAATAGTTAATTATTGTTTCACTTGATTGTTCCTTCTGTTGGTTCGTAGTGTCAAGAAAGGTCGCAGAGTTAACTTATGATAGTAATACGTCAGATGTTTGATCGTAAAGCTTTCGCAGATTTTGTAAAGTTCACGTCAAATCGTAAAGTAAAGATCAAGTAATAAAGTGAACAAAAGATAGCAGAGCAAAATAGAGATCGTAAAGTGAAGACTGAATGCAGAATATACTATGAGGTCGCTTCGTAAAGTCTTAATTGTAAAGTATCTTAAGAATCGTTCAGTAGAGACAAGATCGTAAAGTAATCCTCATAAAAGAGCAAGACATAGAGCAAACTCTACGTTCCATCAACTTCGTAGAGTAGAGTCAGGTTTAACAACAAGACTGACATGGGAACGTTGCTGATTGAAGGTCCCGAGGTATACACCAAACATCCTTGGTCAAAATCGAAGATCAGAAAAAATGTGTCTAACAGGTAGTTTGCTAAAAGCGACGTGTCAAGGTGGGAGGTGAAGTTGTAGGCTGATGTGACAGGAACCAGATATATAGCAAGCTGACACACTAACATAAATGTCAATATGAAGGATCTAGGAGTATCTGAGCATTAAATGCCTCAACGGAAACCTAGCAACGGGAAGATTTTCTGGCGTACTATAAAAGGCAACCAAGATTTAAATTTAAAGAGAGAATGCTCTGATCATCAAATCTAAGTTATGTCAAAGCCTAAGAACAAACTCTACGAAAGGTTGAACATCTAGTTCAAGCTACTAAGTACTTGAGGAGAAGATCATATTGCCAACTTAGCAGCACATCTCAACAATATTAAATCAACTCTTCATTGTCTAAGTGACAATCTTTCAAATCTAAGTGACTTGAAGAGATTTTAGTGATCTAGGACTAAGTGTCCACATTTATTCCGAGACTTAGTGACTCGAAGAAACCTTAGCGGTTCAAGTTGTAAAGATCTGTGTGATTAATATCCTTAGTGAATTTTTTACTCGTTGAGAAGAAGAGTGGATTAGGAGTTATTCAACTTCTAAATCACTTAAATCTATCTGTGTCATTTACTTTCCAGCATTTACTTTCTGTTACTTTATTTTATTGTCTGTGTAACTTAAAACCAAATACACTAAATTTAGAACTAAGAATTTTTCATTAATCTTTAAGGGGGTTTTCTAAATCTTATTCCGTTGTGCATAATTAATATTGACTAATAATCTAATTGGTAATATTTCTTAAATAAAATTTTAAAGATCTATTCAACCCCCTTCTAGATCTCTATAGTGCCTTTGGGAAATAACAAGTGATATCAGAGCAGGTTCTTGCGAACATAAAGTTTACACTTTGAGTAGATCTATGACACTAAACAAAACTAGTACTGAGCTTGGTGGTGGAAATAAGCCACCTTTTCTAAATAGGAAAAAATTTGCTAATTAGAAAGTGCGCATACATGGATGTTATTGATAATGATCTATTCGATACAGTTTTGAATGGTCCTTACATTTCTACCAAACTGGCTCCAACAACAGATGATCCCAATAAGGTAGCTGTCAAGCAGCGTGCAGAGTGGACCGAGAACGGGAAAAAACTAGTGCAGTTAGATGAAAGGACCAAAAACATTCTATTTATGGCTCTAAAAAATGAGTTCTTTGAAAATGTTGTCCGCTGCACCACTTCCAAAGAAGTATGGGAAGCTCTGTTGGTGATGCATGAGAGCACAGAAGAAGTCAAAGAGAACAAGCAGTCTCTATTGACTCAAAAATATGAGATGTTCTCTCATGTCCCTGAAGAGAATATCACGACAACATATGAAATATTCAACGTCCTCCTCAACTCCTTGAGATCATATGACAAGGTCTACCCTAATAAAGACCTAAATATAAAGTTCATGGGAGCTCTACCAAGCAAGTGGGACGCCAAGACCACTATTATTCGAGAATCGAAGAATCTGCACGAGATGACTGTACAGAAGCTCTACAGTAATCTCCTTACCTACGAGCTTAAAATAAATCAGAGAGCAGAAACGCTTTCGAAAAATAAGAAAAAGGGCAAAAGAGTAGCTCTTAAGGCTTTTGAAGCTGCCTCACAAGTTCCAGCGCGCTGAGGCTGAAGATGATGATCGTGATGAAGCTGATGAAGATATAGCCTTACTTGCTCGAAGATTAAGAAAGTTCATGAGGAAAAGCAGCAGTTGCAGACTAAAGAAGAATTACAACAAGGGAATTAGAAGTAAAGATCAAAATAAGGATTTGTGTTACAACTGCAAGAAGCCAGGATATTACATTGCAGAGTGAACCAAACCTCTGCGAGAAGAGCTTAAGAAGTATAAGAAAAAGTCTCATACAAAGAAATAGTATAAAAACTACAAAAATAATTACAAGAAAGAAAGAGGCTTTGTAGCTGAAGGAACTTGGAGTGATTCTGAGAATGATTCCAGTTCAGACACCAATGATGATGAAGAGCCTCAAGTAGCCAATCTATGTTTAATAGCAATAAAAGAAGATTCCAACATAACCACTGATCGTCGAGAGATCGACATTAGTGAGGTATTTGACTTTAACTCTCCTGATGTTAATATTGATAATCTTAGATTAGCTTTGCATGATATTACATCTGATCCGCATCAATATATGAAGCTGAGAATGAGAGATTGAGAAAGATAACTGAAACCAATGCACTGAGAGAGTTTGCTCTTACCTCTAGAATAAAGGAGTTAAAAAAGACGATCTCAATGTGGAATCATTCTTCCTCATCCACGGATTCACTGATCACAAGTTAGAGGGATATCTCTAATAGATTAGGATTGGGATTTGGAGATTTATCTTCTACCCCTAGTGTGGAGAAATCAGTGGAGAATAACAATGATAATGTCCCTTCTTCCTAAAGAGGTATTATATTTTTAAAATCCAAAGAGATTGCAGAGCCTATTATTCTAGGTTGTCCAATCTATGTCGATCAAATGGTTGTTCCAAAGGACAACAGGTCAAACACTGGTCTGAATTTTGTAAAACTGCAAAGTAAATCCAAGTCTACGATCGTGCCTCGAAGGATCGTAGAGTTTAGAAAATTCAACTCTGCGAATCAACCTGGCGCAAATCGTAGAACTGGTTCTTACTCTACGAAATTTTAAAATCGTAGAACAATGTGGAAACATAAGGAGGATCAGCCAATAAGAAAGGCATATCATTCACATAAGTTCCAAATGAGAAGATACCCACACACACCCCCATACAGCATATTAAAAGTTATAATTGTCATGAATATGGTCATAAAGTTGCATATTGTTATCATTATTATGAACCTGTTGCATATCGTGGACCCAAAGTTAGGGAGATTTAGGTCATTAAGGGAACTAACATTGTAGGACCCAAATAAATATGGGTACCAAAATAAATAATGATTGTGAATGCAGGTATCAAGGTCCACTGAATCGATTTGGTATCTCGACAGTGGATGTTCAAGATACATGATTGGAAATGAGGCTTTCCTGTTAGATTTCAAAGCTAAAGATGGTCCATTAGTTGTCTTTGGAGACAACAACTTTGGGAAAATCAGAGGTTATGGTTTAATAGGCAATAGAGCTGTTTCATTCAGTAAGGTAGCCTATGTTAATAGATTGAAGCACAACCTGCTAAGCATAAGTCGGCTTCACAATAAAGGTCATCAAGTCATCTTCCTCAACAACCAGTGTCAAGTTCAAGACCTGAAAAAAAACTCTGTTAAGATGACTGGATCAAGAGAAGGCAATGTATATGTGGTTAATCTCTCTAGGCTAAGCTCTTCAGCAATAACTTGCTTCTTCGCTAAAGCTTCAGAAGATGTTAACTAGTTGTGGCATCGGAGATTATCCCACCTAAATTTCAAGAGCATGTCAAAGCTCGTATCAAAAGATTTAGTCAGAGGTCTACCCAAGCTGAGTTTTGTTAAAGAAAGACCGTGTAAAGTCTGTCAGCCGGGGAAGTAAACCAAGAACTCATTCAAGAGCAAATCAGTTAATTCAAATGAAAGGCCTTTACAACTTCTTCATATGGCTCTTTTTGGGCATGTTCTAACTGCTAGTCTTGGAGGCAAAAGATACTCACTGGTCTTAGTAGATGACTACACCAGGTTTACATGGGTATTCTTCATAAGCTTTAAAGACGAGACTAACACTAAATTGATCAGATTCTTCAAGCTAGTGATGAATGAGAAGGGGGAGAAGATAAAAGCAATAAGGAACGATCATGGCAGAGAATTTGACTATTCTAAAGTAAATCAATTTTGTGAGGACAATACTATTCAGCATAACTTCTCAGCTCCAAGAACTCCACAGTAAAGTAGAGTAGCTGAGAGGTAAGAACAAAATGTTGATCGAAGCAGGACGAACTCTTCTAATAACAGCTCATCTACCAGAATATTTTTGGGCAGAGTTATCAATACTGCTTGTTAAACTCAGAATAGGTCCTTGATTCACTCTACGCTTAAGAAGACGCCCTACGAGTTGTGTATAGGAAGAAAGCCAAATATAAGTTATTTTCGGGCTTTTGGTTATGCATGTTACATCCTAAACAACGGTAAAAGATACCTGATAAAGTTTCAGCCTAAGTCAGATGAAGGAATTTTTTTTTGATACTCTATGGAAAGCAAAACCTATAGAGTGTTCAACAAGAACTCCTTAACCGTGGAAGTCTTTATCTATGTCATATTTTATGAGGCTGATCAAAGTGAACCAGGCAAAGCAGCTCAACAAGAAGAAATCGCAGAGTTGGACCCTCAGATCGCAGAGCAGGAGAACCCTACGATCGCAGAAGTTGAAAATGAAGAACCATACCCTATGATCGTAGTGCTAGATAAAGAAGTCGTAGAGTCTTTAGTTCTAAATATGGGAAAACTACGAATCAATGAAGATGCAGAATCAGAACCCAATCTTGAAAATCTCAAATAGGAAGGCACAAAGATAGACATTTCATCTGAAAGAAAATGGGCGAGAGATCATACTAAGAACCTAATCATTAGAGATCCAAATGTTAGTGTCAAAACAAGATCAGTCACTCAAAACGAATGTTTCTACCTCAGCTTTCTCTCTCAGTTAAGGCTAAGAAGATCGAAGAAGCTTTGGAAGACTCAAGCTGAATTGAAACTATGTAAGAAGAGCTAAATCAGTTTGAAAGAAGTAAAGTTTAGAGGCTGGTTCCAAGACCAAGAGATCACCTAGTCGTTGGCACCAAATGGGTTTTCAAGAACAAGATGGATGAAGTTGGTATGATCACAAGAAACAGGGCAAGACTGGCGGCTAAAGGCTATTCACGAGAAGAAGGAATGGACTATGACGAGACCTTTGTACCTGTTGGTAGACTGGAAGCTATCAGGATATTTCTAGTATATGCAGCCAATATGAAGTTCAAGGTATTTCAAATGGATGCCAAGAATGCATTCATCAATGGTGAACTTCAAGAAGAAGTCTATGTTGAACAACCTCCAGGTTTTATCGATTCTAATCATCCTGATTATGTTTATAAGCTAGATAAAGCACTTTATAGTTTAAAGCAAGTACCAAAAGCATAGTACGAAACTCTCACTAATTTTCTTATTGAAAAAGGATTCACTAGAGGTAGGGTAGACACAACTCGATTTCTTAGGAAGTATAAAGATAAAATATTATTAGTTCAAATTTATGTAGATGACATTACTTTTGGTTCTACTGACGAGAAACTGTGTGAGAGATTTGCCAAGTCAGTGTAGAGTAAATTTGAGATGAGCATGATGGGTGAGCTGAATTTCTTTCTTGAACTTCAAGTAAAGCAAACTGATGAAGGGATTTTCATCAACTAAACCAAGTACATAAAGGATCTTCTTAAGAAGTATGGCTTAGATTTAGCAACCCCTATAAAGACTCCAATGGCATCTGTAACAAAATTAACAAAGATGAAAATGGTAAGGGTATTAACATTACTCAATACCGAGGTATGATTGGATCTCTCCTATATTTGTCTGTTAGTAGACCAGATATTATGTACTCTACATGTATTTGTGCTAGATAATTTTCAGATATCTCAAGGGCAGTCCACATTTGGGACTGTAGTATCCCAAGGAGTCTCTCTTTGATTTAATAGGATATTCAGATGCAGATTTTGCAGGATGCAAGATTGACAAGAAAAATACTAGTGGGACTTGTCAATTACTGGGCAACATACTTGTTTCATGGTTTAGCAAGAAGCATAACTCAGTATCAACTTCAACTGCTGAAGCTGAGTATATTGTTGCTAGTAGTTATTGTGCTCAAATCTTATAGATAAAGAACCAGTTGGCTGACTATGGTTTTAATTTCAAGTTTATTCCTATTTTCTATGATAATACTAGTGCTATCTCAATCACTCATAATCATGTCATGCATTCTAGGACTAAACATATAGACATTCGATATCATTTCATTAGAGATCATGTACAAAATAAAAATATCTCTTTGCATTTCATTTCAACTGAAAATTAACTAGCAGATGTGTTTACTAAGCCACTAGACGAATCTAGATTTAATAAGTTAATATGTGAGTTAGGTATGCTTAATTTGCATCCTCAGTACTATGTTTTTGGAGGTTTCTAACAAAGTGCAGGAAAGAATTGTAGAACTATCAAAGTAGACACGTTTGATCATAGAGTTATTCAACGCTGATCGTAGACTCAAAGAAAGTCCGTACAATGAAAGTTTCTCAAAGAAGATCGTCGAGCTGAAGGATCTTCGTAGAGTTAAAAATCTCTTCAAAAGTCACTCTACGACAGATAAATTTAAGGTAGTTACTTCAATGGCGCGTACAGCTCACACTCAAGAAAAGCGAGTAAAACCAAAAAGTTACTGTGTTACAGCTGTTAAAACGCAGAACTGAAGCGACGTGCAACCAGTTTCATCTTGCCACATGCCCCTCTCAGCAAAATTAGAAGGAAGTGATTTAAAATCATTTCAAAATTTACTTTCTGACCTTTGCGCTTTCATTTTGCAATCTGTGTTATAGAGCTTTCAAATTTTCAAGAGCTTTCGAACCCTAGTTCTTAAATTTCTCAGAAAACTTAAAACACTTCTGCGAATATTTTTAGTTCAAATCCAATCCAAATAGCAAAATATCAATTTTTGACCAGTATCCAACTTTGCTCTGACAAGTTCAGCGCCTCAGACAAGAAGTTCATAAATGTGCTCAAGCTTGTGCAGGAGGCTGGTTTCTCTGAATGTCTGGATACCAACAACAGAATCTATATAGAACTCGTGAAGGAGTTTTATCTGAACATTCTGTATGGTGATGGGGTTTTAACCACAAAAGTCAAATGAGTAATGTTGCTGATGGGAGCTGCTGAAATCAACCACTGCTTGGGCTTTATCAGTCAGGTCCTTACTTCTTTCGATGAAGTAGACATGAAGGAAGGAATAAAGTTGATGGGTCACAAGAAGAATCCACAGCTCAATGGACTCAAGAAGAAGGAGTTCCCTCAAAAATTCGTGTTACTCGCTGAGATAGTGGGCAAGTGTATCCTCTGCAAGGACACTGCTCATGATTCAGTAAGTGAGCTGCAGATAAAGTTTATGACTGTCATTGTCATGAAGAAGCAAATCAATTTTGGTGCCATATATATCGATTAGTTAGCCAAATGGGTAGAAGATTTTGGCAAGAAAAAGGCTCTAGGCAAGCCTACTCCCAAAATGTTTCATGGGAGGCTTATTAGCATTATCATGAAGAAGATGTTGAAAAGCAGGATAGGTGATGATGAAGGGGAGCCTCTGAATGTCAATAAGAAGATCACTCCCAAACTATTCGATAACTAGAAGAGGAATCCTTTGGAGAACCTAAGATCGAAGCAATCTGAAGGTGGAAGTGAGCGCACAATCAGTGAAGTCTAGAAGCCCACTAAAGCCAAAGGCAACAGAAAGGTGGAGATGATCATAAAAGAGGTGTCTCAAGGGTCGGTCGCTCCCGAAGTTCGTAGAGCTCCTGATTCTATGGCCAACCAACTTGCTAAGAAAAAGAAGAAAGTTGAGAAGCCAGTGAAGGAAGTTCTCGAGGACTCTCAGAAGAGTCCCTCAAATTATAAGAAGAGGGAAGACGAAGAAGACATTAACACACCCCTCTCCAAAATTATTTCAAAAAGGAGGAATGTGAGGCTCAATCTACAAGAAAAGGCCCATGCTCATCTTGAAGAACAAGTAGGAGAATTTATGCCTACTCCGATCGTAGAACCTGTTGATGCTGATGAAGAGGAAGAAGAAGAGGAGATGTCAGAGCTGATAAGGAAAAATTAAGGGCAGAGAAAGTCAACTTCCTTGGTGCATCAAGAAGGAGACATGGCTGTGAAGGTCCCTATACCCGAGTCACACGATGATGATGACCCAATGATGGCTGAGATGACCTTAGTACTAAAGCCAAGCGAAGATGAAGAATTGGTTGTAAAGGCTCCCACGTTTGAGCCACTAGATGGTAATGAAGTATTAGCTGTGACGGCAGATAAGCTAGGCCATAACAAGATGAAGATGAACAAGTTGTGTAGGCTTCTACGCCTAAGCTAATTGTGGAATAATTAGTTGTGATGGCTGATAAGCCAAAGCCCCAAAGTAATGATGAAAAACAGACTGTGAAGACTTCAAGTCCTGAACCTAAGGAGAAAAAGAAGAAGAGTAAGTTAAGCAAAATGGTAGAAAAGGAAGACACGAGAAAGAGAAAAGTAGAAAAGAAGGAAGAAGAAAAGCAAAAGAAGTAGGAAGAAAGAAGGCAGAAGAAGAGGAAAGAATTGAGAACCAAGTTCAGGCAAGACACAATTCAACGATCGGTCCATTTATCTGATACTCTCTACCACTGACCCAAGTCATTGAGAATGTCGTAGAGGATATTAACAAGGGTTTTGACCTAGAGATCGTAAAGCCTGAGAATCCTACCTTTGAGAGGGAGCAGCCCAATGGATATCAAATTCCTCATCCCTCTCGTCCATCTACATCTTAGCAAGAGTCTGTAGAGATCTTCATGCCTCAACAAAGGTAGTATCAACCTGGTCTTCGCAGGGTAATTCTCACAAACACAGAGATTCTAGAAACAACTCATCTTCTTCCGAATGAGTTTGAAGGGATAGGGGCAGGCAGAATGAGAGTGTTGCATTCTACGGATCTTTTGTTCACTCTATTCTATGACTTAGAGATAGACATAAGTACAACTGTCTATGAACCTAACGATGATCAATCGTTCTACTTTATGTCTCTCATGCCTCTAGTTAGAGCACTTATGAAAAGGGATCAAAGTTTCATCCGATGGAACTACTGCAAGTATCCAAATCTGAAGTTGGTTGCTCAAAATTTTTCAAGAGTTCTCAAGTATGACACCAAGCTGATATGCTCTGAGCCCTATGTATTTCCTCCTATGTATCAGAAGGTAACATATACTCATATTACCATTTGTGTACCTTTTTACCCATTTTTTTGTGAAGGGTACATAGAGTCTTCCTCTACGTTCATTGAACCACCTTCCACTCCTGATTTTTATATACAATCTTACCCTAACTTTTCGGTCGTAGAGCCTCAACACTCTATTGTTGATGTAAATAATACTATTCTTCCAGTCATAGAGTCTCAAAACTTTACTGACCATGTAAATATTCCTAACTCTCCGTTCGTAGAACCTCCACACACTACGAATGATGAACAGAAAATAAATTCCCCGGTCGTAGAGTCTCAAAACCCTACGATTGATGCACAAAATACTAACTCTCCTATACACATACCTATACAAATACATACAGATTCCCCATCTCTCATTCAAATATCTTCTATACTAGTTACACCTTAAAAATCTCCTGTTCATTCTAATTCTTCCTCCCCATGGCCTTCTCCAAATATAGTCTCAAAACTCTACGTTTAATGTAGATAAAACTAAAGCATTTATTCTTGTTCCATCTAAAGACTCACTTGTACATTCCCCATCCCATATACAAACAATAAAACAGGAGTCCAATCCATCTATTCCCTCAGATATTCCTTCCTCTCCGGGAAAGGAATTCTTAGATCTACCTCTTGCTTTACTCAATCTATCCCAAAGAAATAAGGGAAGCTCATAAGCCACTCTCGCTCAAATCTTAGAGCGTCTTGCAGTTATTCCAATGACTGAGAAACTGACTGACCACGGCTCATATGAGTCAAGACATTAATGAAAAGCTTGAACTAAATATAACTGAACTTCGTGATCGAATAGAAAAGATTACCACTGTTGCAAGTCATCTTCCTGATGATATGGGTAGAGAGCTGAACAAGCAATTGAAATCATTTTTCAAAGATGTATCTCATTGTCTTCATGATCGAGATCAAATTTTTCTTAAGATGATTGAAGAACATAAACAGACTGTACTAGCTCTCCAGAAGCAAAATGAAAGCTCTGTTAAATCTTTGATCGACAAAGTCTTTGAGCTCAGTTCTACACTATCTGATTCAAGAATGTTATGACTGTTCGAACTGACAACACAATGGCTCTGGTCCATTAGCAAAGTGACCAACCTGTTGTTCGTCAACAAGAGATTAAAGCTGATATTGCTCTATCTTCCTCCCAGATTCAAGAACTCGTCGATACTGTCAGGCACCTTTCAGAGGGCTATGATGACAAAAAAGGGGAAGGAGTCAAGACAAGGGGAGAGGCAGGGGGAGACAACAATATTAGGGGGAGAAGAGAAAAAGAAATCAAAGGCAAATATCCATAACCCCTCCGATCTTTAGATCACCTCCTCCTCCTCCATTAGTTATTCCTCTAGAGCATGGTCACTCCTCTTCACAGCACAAATCATCGAGTAGAGTTTCCTCTACTGGCATTCGAGTTCCCTCAGGTGATCCTGTGTAAGTTAACAGAAATCTTCAAGGAACTCATGTCGTAGGAGAAGAAAGAATAAATATACCTAATCTTGGCCCAAGGGACTCTGCTGAAGAAATCAGAAAGAAAGAGTTTGAATACAAAGCCAAATGCAATCGCAGAGTAGAGTCAGAAAAGAAGTGGCTCTCAAAAGAGAAAATGCCAAGAAGGTAGAAAGAGGTAGTAATGTTAGTTTTGTAAATTATAAATTTCTTTGTAAAATAATTCATATGTTATACAATCATTATACATCAATAAATTCATTATTTTTGTTGTAGCAATACAGTGGCTTATTGTATTTTTAGTCATATTTATTTTCAAGCAACTGCATTTTAGTCTTGATGAATGCTATGAAACTTCTGGTTTTGTCATCATCAAATAGGGAAAGATTGTTAGAGTTTGCATATTAAATTTGATGATGATAGTATAATAAGATTAATGTATATTTGTACCAGTAAGTATTGTAAAGTCCTTAATGATGATTTGATGTACAAGGACTTAGAATAGAAAGATCAAAATTGTTAGGTTGATCTTATTGAGTTGATCTGATGTATAGTTGATAGGATGTCATTGATCGTAAAGCTACTTTGATGGTTCGTGTCAAGATGGGTCGCAAAGTTAACTTATGATAGTAGTACGTCAGATGTTTGATTGTAAAGCTCTCACAGATTTCGTAAAGTTCACGTCAAATAGTAAAGTAAAGATCAAGCCATAGAGTAAACAAAAGATAGCAAAGCAAAGTAAAGATCGTAAAGTGATGATTGAACGCAAAATATACTCTGAGGTCGCTTCGTAAAGTCTTAATTGTAAAGTATCTTAAGAATCATTTAGTAGAGATAAGATCATAAAGTCAACTTCAGAATCACAAAGTAAATTTTCGTAGAGCTGACCGTAAAGTTCTTTCACAGAGTACTACTCCATTCGTAAGGCAATCCTCATAGAAGAGCAGGACATAGAGCAAACTCTACGTTCCATCAACTTCGTAGAGCAGAGTCAGGTCTGACAACAAGACTGACATGGGAACGTTGCTGATTGAAGGTGCCGAGGTATCCACCAAACATCCTTGGTCAAAATTGAAGATCAGAAGAAGTGTGTCTAACAGCTAGTTTGCTGAAAGCGACGTGTTAAGGTGGTAGGTGAGTTGCAGGCTGATGTGACAGGAACTAGGCGTAAATCAAGCTGACACATTAACATAAATGTCAATATCAAGGATCTGGAGTATCTGAGCATTAAATGCCTCAACAGAAACTTAGCAATGGGAAGATTTTTAGGCAGACTATAAAAAGGCAACTATGATTCAAATTTAAAGAGAGGATGCTCTGATCATCAAGTCTAAGCTCTGTCAAAGCCTAAGAACAAACTCTATGACAGTTGAACATCTAGTTCAAGCTGCTAAGTACTTGAGGAAAAGATTATATTGCCAATTTAGCAGCACATCTCACAACATTAAATCAACTCTTCATTGTCTAAGTGAATTGAAGAGATCTTAGTGATCTAGGACTAAGTGTTCACATACATTTCGAGACTTAGTGACTCGAAGAAACCTTAGTGGTTCAAGTTGTAAAGATCTGTGTGATCAATATCCTTAGTGAATTTCCTACTCGTTAAGAAAAAGAGTGGATTAGAAGTTATTCAGTCTCTAAACCACTTAAATATTCTACCTGTGTCATTTAATTTTCAGCATTTACTTGTTACTTTATTATCTTGTCTGTGTGACTTAAAACCAAATACACGAAATTTAGAACTGAGAATTTTTCATTAATCTTTAAGGGGATTTTCCAAATCTTATTTCGTTGTGCATAATTAATATTGATTAACAATCTAATTAGTAATATTTCTTAAATAAAGTTTTAAAGATCTATTCGACCCCCCCTTCTAAATCTCTATAGTGCTTTGGGAAACAACACAGTCCACGACATGTCCTTTTGTTTTGTATATTGCTCTGAGTGTGAGCTTTTATCATTTGATATGTTTGTTCAGGATACGTATGGGTCGACCCAGTATTTGATTTGATTTGAGTTGATTGGCAGATTAGTGACGTATGTGTCGTGCGTACTGTGACGCCCCAAAATAGGTCCACACAACCCATTTTGAGTCGCCAAAATATATACTATAAAATCCAAATACATATTTTTCTATTTACAACTATTAAACTGTCGTGAAAAATACGACAACACACGTACTGTGAGTTTTCAATATAAATATTGTACCGTATCTAGTACAACAATATTTACACCCAACTTAAGTTCTCAATACAATTATTGTCACACTGTTTTATAATGTATTGAGATACTTCTGCAAAGCTCCGACCATCACTACATTCTCCGGTTAGTCCCAACTACACTCTTATTTTCTGAGAAGGACAATGGAATAAAAAAAAGGTGAGCTCAAATAGCCCTGTAAAGAAAATCATGACTAAGATCACAAAGAATAAATTGTCTTTAGCCTTCAACAATAATAAATCAGAGAGTTAAAGATAATAAATTTTTAACAATAACTGCAGCGGAACAAACAATCCATTAGAAGAGTCAAGTAGCATAATGTCTACTACCTTCTTCTATTTGAAAAATTCACCATCAATATTTTCTCTGTAACACCAATCAACAGTTCCTCTTTGCACCTAGGCCAAAGAGAACTTTCATCACATGCCTTTGTTTGTAACACCAAATATCATGATTTTACTAATAAATATTTTCTGTTCATAATCATGTAATTCAACAGTTTATCTTTGCACTACGGGCCAAAGATATTCAGTTGTAGCACCAACGGTCATGATCATGTCAATCAACAGTCCATCTTTGCACTACGGACTAAAGAGAACTTTCACCATATGTCATTGCCATACCGACCAAAGAGACCAAACAATTATATCGTCTTCGCACCCAGGCCAAAGACGTTCACCATAACTTGATTCTTTGATGATTAGTAACAATAATATAAAGAATGAACGGAAGTTGTAAGAATAATAAAAGAATAAACATTCAAGATTTGACATTTAACTTGTCTAGAGTTCAATAATATCTAAATTGTCAATATGATAATCAAAATGTGGAGTCAAATTTAAGAATGATGTTCAAGATTCATAATTCAAGAGGATACCGATTAAAATTTAATAAGAAGACTCAGGTAATTAAAAAGTTTAAGTGAAATGATATTAGATGAAGCGCAAATCTTAAGAAAATTTATAATCATTTTAGAAATTATAGAAGTAATATTTACCATAGTAAGTTTAGATTTAGGAGTATGAAAGAAAATGACATCATTTACCTTAGTAGGAGACAAGATCTAACTGTTATAAAGGAGATTAACTTGAGAAATTCTTGCACTATTAGCCACACTCAAAGTATCATTATACTAAAAAAAATACGCACAATATTATAGAAGAAGAATTTTGTAACTAAGCAACCTATTTATAGTAAAATGTTTAGCACACTAAGTTTGACAATTACGCAGGCTAAGCACAACGATGGCGAAAATCGTTCGTTTTATTTTTATTTTTAAAAAAAATATTCTAATAAAACAAATAACTTTATATATAATATAATATATTCTAATTATATTCTAATAAAACAAATAACTTTATATATATTATAAGGCTGAAATATATTTTACTACCCTAAACTATTACCTTTTCCCACTTCGATAATTGACCTTTCAATTTTGTCAATTAGATGAGTAAACTATTAATTTTTTTCACTTCTGTCTAATTTCTCTTGACATGTCAGAAATTACTGACTTGGCCCTCAGATTGGGCCTATGTACAGCTGATGTGTCTTAAAAAATAATTTCTTCACTATTTTGTTAAATTAAAATGTTTAAGTAGGGGTAAAGTTGGCAAAGCATGTGAACATAAAAACGGAGACTGGTCATCGTTGAGAAAATCGCCATCTCTCTCGCTCGCCTCTGTTTCTCTCTCTAGAAGTAGCAGCAACTCCCATGGAAGGCGAAGCTGCTAAAGAGAAGAACAACAACCAACTCTTCAAAATTATAGAAGCTGCTAAATAAGTTTCCCACCACTTGCAAACCAACTCGGCCGATTCCAACTCGTCCGCCATTAAAGCTCTACTCGACCTTGAAATTGAAACTAATTCCATCCTCTCTAATGATCCACTCCTCTCTACATCTCACCACCTCACTAACCTTAAATCCCTCATCTAAACTCTTCAAAACTCCCATAACTGACTCAGCCTCAAATCGTTCTTAAATCGGCGAATTTCCTCCCAGGAGATCTCCTGAGTCGCTAGATCCATCGAGTTCGAAATTCAATCCTAGATCGACCGTGAAACCATCGAAAACCTATCGGCATCTTTACGCAAGTCGGAATCTAACGAAGTCTTGGTGCACAGAATCGATCAGTTCAAGACCAGAATTTCCCAAGGGTTTAATCGGGAATTACAAGATTTGATACTGAAATCCAAAGTATTTGAAGCTTTGGAGTTGATTCTATTTGAAAGTAGGGTTTCGAAGAAAGTGTAAGAAAGTGATGCGTTTGTTGTAGAGAATTAATTAGGGTCAATAAGGACGTGTTTGTGGGATAAGTTTTGATGGGTCAAACAATTCGAAGCTTAATTCACAATTCGAAGCTTAATTCACAATTCAAAGCTTAATTTCACTGGGTTCGTATTCCTCCCTTAAAGTTCTCTGTTCCCTTATCAAATCAATCAAGAGTCCATTAGTTAATGAAATTAAGTCCAATAACGAAATCCCCAAAATCATATGCTTATTGAGCTCTGAAGATCATTCAGTACTCATAGTTGCCATGGATTGTATGCTTAAAATCGGGTATTATGGTCGAAAAGAGGCGATTGAAGCGATGTTAAACGAGGGTCTAATCAATAAATTGGTGGAACTGCAAGGAAAAATGGGTGGAGATTTATTGATTTGGGGAGGTTTGAGGAGAGAGAAGAAATAGTGAATGTGGAGGGAGTTGAGAAGGAAGAGATATGGAGGAGAGAGAAAAATAATAGGGAGAAGAGATACTTGACAACTTTATGCTTGCTTAAACATTTTAATTTAACAAAATAGTGAAGAATTTATTTTTTTAAGACATATCAGTTGTACATGGGCCCACTCTAAGGGCCACGTTAATAATTTCTGACGTGTCAAGAAAAATTAGACAGAAGTTGAAAAAAATTAATAGTTTACTCATCTAATTGACAAAATTCAAAGGTGAATCATCGAAGTGAAAAAAAGGTAATAGTTTAGGATAATAAAATATATTTAAGCCATATTATAAAAAGTTTTTTGTTTTATATAAAAAGTTTTATATTTTATTACTATTATTATAATATTATAATAATAATAAAACTTTACTGATTAACACAAGTCGGTTCCTTAGAAGGAAAAAGAAAATAAACAACCACGTTCTGAAAACTTTTGACTGGTTTGATAAAATAAGTGGATCCCACAGAAGAAAAACCAACCCTCAAGCAAACCAAATTTGACAAAGTATGAGTGGTGGTTCCCACCGAAAAAGTAAGTTAAATGTGTAACAAACGTCTCATACTAAATCCCTTTATTTATAAATTAAATTGAACAATATCTACCACACATCATTTAGTATACTTATCTCTAATCAACACCTTTTGTTCATCACTTATTCGCATATTTTCAATCTTTCAATAATTATTCACAATTAATATTACAAACTCACAATATTGACAACCAGATCGTTCCTAAGAAAAAAGGGATCTTCCGTATAAATGGCTCGCAATTAAATAACCCCTTTCCTCGACAGAACTTCTAGACATTGTCAATACTGCTAACTGGTTTAATAATATCATATCAAATAATATGGGTTACTGTGTCATAACAATTATTGATCTAACAATGTGAAATACTGTGCAGTTGTTACTGTGGTAATTATCGAGTATTTCAACAGTTGCAGGTGATAGTACCGTTGATAATTTTTATAAAAATATTATTTATATCGTTTTCCGTATCTAACATTTAGTCGTTATGGGGCACCAATGATCGGTTATTTCGGCACCGTCGTACTTTATCGAATATAATATTTTTCGACAGAAAGAATATTCCCCGACAAAAAGAATATTTCTTATAAATTGCACATATCACCCATAACTATAACATTTATCAAATCAACACCTTACTATTTAGAATAATATTAAAATTTTAAATCTTATTCATAAAAAGTTGGGGTCTTACACGTATTCCAGTTTGATTTGCATACATCATGATATCGATGTATTTTTTTAGCATTTGACTATTTGTATTTGAGCTCAGTACGAAATTGTTATCTTATAAATATTTGATTCAGCCTTATTTTGTTTGGCATCCTTTTGGCTATAGTTGTCCGTTCGACAGTGTTCATCATTTGTACCTGGTCTCACTAATTTTGATATATTCATAATTCGTTCGTAATTCACATCTGTTCATTCATTCGACTCTTTTGGTTACAGTATATATTGTGGTATATTTGTACATCTTTATATCCATACTGGACAATTGGCTCATGTTGTGTTTTTATTCCGTCAGATTTGCAAGAGCGATTTAAGGTTTCATGTGAAGAGAGCTACATTTGACCATTTAGGTTTATTTGATTTTAGGTTTTGATTATTCTGTCAATTTTTGGAGAATTGTAATTAATTCGACATTAATGGATTATCAACTATTAAATATTTTAAAGTTATTAATGCTCTGTTTACTTATTTTGAGGTTTGTTGTGCTTTGCACATGACCTCCATTTCCTATTCAGGAAGGGAGTGTTACATTATGAATAAACAAAAAAATCAAATATATTCTTAAAAAAGTCATTTGATCATTTATTTTAAAACAAAATCAAAAGTTATTATTGTTATTGTTTTATATTTGAAAACAAAGCAAGTATTATCACTATTTTTATACTTCAAATATGAAATGAATCTTCTTAATCTAGATTTAGGGGTCATCCTTAATACTTAAAAGTCTACTCTTACGCTAGCTCTCAAAATGATATGATATTATAATGATCTACTCCTTCTATCCCAAAAGAAAAAAGAAAAAAAAATTGATTTTAATTAAATCGATTTGTAAAATTTTAAAATTTAAACTTGTGGTATTAGTTTATATGAATTTTATAACAAAACAATTTTGTATTGAATAATATTTTTAAGTAGTTTACGATATTAAGTACTCCCTCTAACCTAAGATTTTTGAAAATAAATTTGACAAATTTTCAAACTCAAAATTGAGACGATTCATTAAAAATTATGAAACAAAATAAATCTTATAATGAGTTATATTTTTAAATAGTTTACAAATTAAATCTTTTAATGAGTTATATTTTTAAATAGTTTACAATATTTATCAGTGTATTGCCTGCAATTAAAAGAATCATAACAACTTTAACTTTGAAAATATATATCTTATGTTGCCTTCAAAAAGTCACTAATGATATTACAATTTGGAATGGTAAAAAATATTAAATTTTAATCTAATCAAATAAATTAAGAACAAGTTTGAATATTAGAATTTTATAATTTGACTAGATAAAAATATTAAATGCGACTGATTTTTTTATTTTATTATTTTATTATTTTATTTTGTTAGTTTGGTTTCGTTAGGCAACTAACATGTCATAGAAAAATTAACTGTTCTTTATTAATTAATATTAGGGACACAAACTATACATAAAAACTGTATACAAATAGTATAAAAAAGGAAAACAAATAGGAAGTCATTGTTGGTTTACAGATTTAAGAACATACATACAATCACATGTATATAAAGCGGAAGCATAACATAAATAATATTTAAAAATTTTACTACAATCCCAGAATCACCTTGATGCGATATTATTAATCGAAGAGGGATAAAAGATATATCTTATGAAGATAAATCAACCCTTTGATTTGATCTTCAAGTTTCAATCCTTTGATCCTCCTTACTTTTTCGAATCCACGGATCAAACGTTAGCTACTTAGTATATGCAGCGCTTTAAAGGTGATCCGCCAAGTGAATATTGATTGAAGAAATAAATTTAGATTTCTCTAAATCTTGGACGACTAGCACTAATTCTCGCTCCCACTCCTAACTCTTAAGGTTGCAGAGAATTATTGTTACATAGTATCTCTATACTTCTAGTAACTTTTTTTTAAAAATCTATCATAAGGCCTCTCCTTATATAGACTTTTCTTCCTCCTAAACTCTTTAGGACTTAAGATTTTAATTAAATTCTCAAACTATTTAGGAACTAAATTATTTTATAATAATAATAAGACTTCTCTTATTAATTTATAATTAGTATTTCTCCAAATACTTAATTATAAATATTACTATTTCTCCAAATACTAAATTATTTTTATTAAGTCAATTACTTCTAAAATAATATTTCTCTTTTATGGTGTGACCCTTTAGGTTCAATATTATACCGATAGTAAAATAAATAAATTAGAACTATTCTAATATTATTTATAATGAATTAAACTCCTTTAATTCAAATATAAATAAATAATATTAATCCTACTTCATTAGGGACACATCTCAACATATCATGACTATCCAGATAATATAAAATCAACGTTTAATCACAAAGAATTCCGTAAATAGTTATCATACAATTTAATCCTCCTACCATACAATATCCCGGTCAAATATAAAATATAGATTTACTGACCGGTCTTATTTATTTGATTATATGCATTTTGATTCTAAAATGCACATGCAACTCCTGTTAATTTAAATTAGAAACTCCTTTCTAATTTTCATTGTACCTTGGCCAAGGATTTTTGAGTTGTCATTTATCGAATCGCATAGGACATTATCTCCTTTACTAGAAGTGGTAGATCCTTTGTTGATCATTCACCTACCTCCATGTACACTTAATTATACCCGAACATACCATTTGATATACCCAAAGAGTCTTAAGGAATATGACAAAGTATCACTCAGAATATATAAGGTACTATGATGATCTTAAGTCCAAGTATCACTTGTACTACTATAACTATAGGAACTCCGATTGTCAGACAAATAAACTCCATTAGGTATTCCTTAAGCAAGTCACGTTAAGTGAACTTATTCTTCAATAAGCACCTACATATTTGCTTTAGTGTCTCAACACAAAATGATTATGAGATCAATCATCCTCTTTAATAGAGCAAACATAGTATGCACTAATCTATCCGGAATCAGTAACCCCACATTAGTAATCCAACGATTAGGAACATTTTAGTTTTGAGCTATCTAGAATTTAGATCTCATTAGTATGAACTCTTCATGATTATAAAAGCATTGCTCCAAAACTATGAGTTTATCACATTTATTAATTCAACCAATTAACATGGGTAAAGAATGCCTTTAATTAAATTAATTCTTTTATTAATAAATGAACAAGATTACAAAGTAAATGTTTATCACATCCAATGTGATTGGCTTGAGGACATACTACTTTTAATGAGAACTACGATTAGATGCTTTATATATTTTCATTGGTAAACAATACATGAGTCCTACTCTTTGTGCACAATTTTTTGTATACAATTTGTGCACATAGTATTCTTCTTCTTTAATTAAGTTGACTCCATCACTTCTCACTTCCATAACTAATGTGCATATATATAATGACAAATTATATACATATATTTCCTCTGTTTTAATTTATAAGATTATTATTGACCATTTGAAAGTCAAATTGAGATACTTTCAAACTCGAAATTGATATAGATTCACTTAAATTTAGTTAATACAATGATAAATATTTTAAACTATTTAAAAAATATTATTAGTTAGAAGATTTATCAATTCATAATTTTAAATGAATCTATATCAATTTTGCATTTGAAAATATTTTAAATTAACTTTTAAAAAGCTAATAATAATCTTATAAATTAGAATGGAAGAAGTATTTATTTATAAGATTTGATAGATATTATGCTATTTTATTTTATTATAATTCGGTGCCTAAATCTTCAAGCAAAACATGGGGCTAAGTTGATGTAACATTCATTATCAAGTGCTTAACAAATTGAATTGTGAGATTTGTAACTCATTTTAATTATTTTGTCCAACTTCTAGAAAACCACTAAAATGGAAGGACAAAACATGAAATTAATTACTTTTGTTTGAGTGAGAAATAATTTGAAAAGATATGAAGGTGCCTAATTATTGTTGAAACTTAAGGGAAAAAGAAAGGAACAATATATGTGTGTGTGTGTGTAAGAAGAAAAAGAAAGTTACTTTTGATTAATTATGAAAACTAGAGAAAAAGTTAAGGAAATGATTAGGATTTGTCTTTTGATTGGCTTGTATACATGTGCATAATTTATTGTCACAACTAAATGACAAGAAAATTACATAAAGAAAGGATAGAAAATTTGTAGGCTTGCATGTGAAGACATATTAGAGAATAATTTTCTTTTAATCGTGAGAAATTAGTGTAACTTTAGGTGTCATGGCATTGGCACCCATTAAATGTTCATGATCAATAAACACGCGCGTATATATATGACAAAGAAGATGAATATTTTTTATTTACAAAGAAGAATAATATTGAATTGCCATAAATTTTAACAGTTAAATTAACATTATATGAGTGAAAAAAGTAGAGGAGCGATCAAATATTTTTATATGTTATACAATAAATAATATAGAGATTTTTTGTCCGGATCATAGCATTATTTTTTTTCTTTTTTTTATTAAACGGTAAAAATATTCTCGGGCCAAGATATCGGATCATAACATTCTAAATGCAATATTGTTTACAAATTATTTTTAAAAACTCAATGATGTACAAAGTAACTGATCATGTATAATAAACTTTAGAATTGTACATTCACGTATTCTTTTTTGCGGTTATATATATATATATATATATATATATATATATATATATATATATATATATATATATATATAGTCTGAACAAATATTTATTTAGCGACACTTTAAAATTTTCAACCAAATTTATTAACTTAATAATATAATTATTACTGTGATATTATCAATGATCATTCTTTTTCTCTTTATTTTAATAAGTAATGATTAATGGTTGTATTTGACGGCTAGGTTTTATAAATTATAAAATCAAGCCAATTTGTGGAAGCAATTAATTAGATTCTCTTAAAATTTTCAGCTACTCGACATATTTCTTGAATTATTGTAATATAAAAAATAATTATTTCTGGAATTATTGTAATATAAAAAAAATAATTAAAATTATTCGTCAAACTGTTTGGTAAAATCTACAAATTATTTAGCGGAGTCCACCAGATTGAATAACTTGGTGGAGCGAAATTACCGGTCACTGTTATATGTCAAATAGTTTGGCAGGGCCTCCATCAAACTATTTAGCAGACAGCTCAATTTGCTAAATTGAAGTTTCTACGTACCTACTAAACAGTTTGATGGAATATTTAAATTAAATTAAATCTATCACCTAAAAAAAAAAATCTCAAGTCTAGTGTAACGCATGCAGGACTGGACTTTTTATCTTTCTCTTTTTGTCCTTTTTCCTTTTTGGTGCAACACATGCAAAACTTGTATATTTACAATTTACGAACAACAAATTGTGAAACCCCTTGTTTGTGAATTTTATTGTGGGGGAAGGGAAGGATTGGAAAGGGAAAAAAAAAATTTAAAATTTGGAATGATTTTTTTTTCTTTTCATTTAAAAATAATAAAAAATAAACTCACAAACATAGCCTAAAGAATCAAAATCAATGAAAGATCCTTCATTTGCCACTTGTCAGGTTCATGAATATTGCACTTGTGCGATATACATTTTTTTTAATGAGTTTTGTTACATATGATGATAAATTTACACCGATAATACTGCTTTGAGAGCTTTTCTATTCACTAAATTAAGAAATTGTTTTTAATGGTTTATTTTAGATAATGATTGTGTTGACTTGATATACATTGTTGGTGTATTTTTTTTAAGAGTTTAAACTTTTAGATGAGTTGTTTACTTAATATGTAATAAAGTTTAGGGTGTACTCAAGGTCTTGTAATCAAATATTCTCGCTATACGTGTCTTAATATTGATATTAATACATCTGAAACTTTTAGATGAATTAATTATTTAACAAATTACAAGAACGTTGTTGATCGTCTTTGTCCATCCCATAATAATACTAGTAATTCCTATTTTGATATTTTAAATGCAAATTGCTTGAACTTCAGACGTTATTTTGAGTTTATTAACTTTGCCCGTGTATACCGCCTTGCTTTTCTAATTCAGTTGCTCATGTTAAATTGACTTACAACTTTGAGTTTTCTTTGTCTACCTACTGGCTGAATTTAAATGTAGATTGCCTAAACTTCATACATTATTTTGAGTTCATTAGTTTTGTCCATGTATGCCGCTTTGCTAAATCAGTTGTTCATGTTAAATTAATTTAAAATTTTGAGTTTTCTTTTCCAACTTATTAACTGAAAGAAATTCATCTTTA
The DNA here is from genome assembly GCA_034770075.1 of Aralia elata. Lineage (NCBI taxonomy): Eukaryota > Viridiplantae > Streptophyta > Magnoliopsida > Apiales > Araliaceae > Aralia > Aralia elata. The sequence goes on along the minus strand of CM068386.1, from coordinate 16,609,436 downwards.
TATTATTTCCGTCGTTGTAAAAAATATTTAGGCTCAATAAAATTAGTCTTCCACACTGTTTTCATAAAAAATAAAAATAAAAAAAAAAGATAAAATTACAAGCCTTTCATTTTCTTTAGCCGCCTTCTACATAATCTAAAAAAAAATAAAAATTTGCCGCCGTAATTCCACTGTATTTCAAAGTGTATTGCCTAACTAACTTTGATTGACCTTGACTTATATGCTTAATTGTCTGTAAATTCCACTGTAATTCAAAGTGTAAGCAGACAATATACTTTCACCCCACCGCCCCTCCTTTCAAAACTATACGATCAAGTTAACATCAGAAAGTAAATTCAAAATTTTAAAATTAATTAATTTTGTAATATTTAACAAAAAAAATAAAAAATATATATATAATATTAATAATTATGTAGTCTCAAATTAAATCAATTCGTATTAATTTTAAATTCAAAAATATTTCAAAATATTCTTACAAAATAAAAATTAATCTTATATTTCTGAAACAAACGATTATTATATTACTTTTTTCACTATCTTTTTTCCTTTTAAATCTAGATAAAAGTGTTGTTCCTAAGCATGGTTCTTCTTGGTTAAAATTATATTCATATAGTGGTATATATAATAAGATATTTAGATATATTACCCTTTTCTAATAAATATGTTTGAGTTAACTGCATAGTTTATTATATCTATTTTTCATGTTCAATTTAATATAATTTCTTTTATAAACGGTAATAAACACTATAATATACTCTTTTTTGCCCTAAATAAAAGAAGTCCATATATATATATATATATATATATATATATATATATATATATATATGTATGGATACTTTTTTTGTCTTTATTGACAGGGGATCTAAATAAAATTATGCACATAAAAGAAGTCCATATATATAGTAGCGGACACTAATCAAAACAAAGGTTTAGCTTTATGAACTAGAGTCTAGGTTTATTAACTAGGGTTTAAGGTTTATTAACTAGAGTTTAAGGTTTATTAATCAGGGCTTATGATTTATTAACTAGAGTTTAGAGTTTATTAACCAGGGTTTATTAACCACATATTAATAAGGTTAATAAAATCTAAACCCAGTTAAAAAAAGAGGTAATAAACCCTAAATCTTGGTTAATAAACCCTAAATCCTAGTTAATAAAGTCAAACTCTTATTCTGATTAGCTTCCGCTAGTATTAGTAGAAGATGGCATATGTATTTTTTTTTACCGTCAATCCTAGTTGTTCCCTTTTATTTTTAATGGTATAAATGGTGTATATCCTATAAAGATCCATATCAAATATATGTTACGGATCATTCTCATGTATATCCCCACACACACACACATATATATATATATGTATATATATATATATATGTGGATACTTTTTTAAGTCTTTACTGACATGGGGTCTAAATAAAATAATTAGTTTTTTTTTAAAAAAGGTCCATATATAATAAGTACTTAATTAGGCTATCCTAAGTACCTAACCTCATGGGAAGGTTTGTTAATCAGCCTTAAATAATCAAAACAAACAGTACTAGGTAGAGCCTAGAGGAGGTGTTGCATACAATGTATGGATCATCTAATAAGTGCTCTTTCCAAGTTAGAATAATCCAATAAAGTAGTGAGAACTTGTGACCAACTTTTGTCCAGCTTCTAGAAAATAAGCTGCTACTACTACTAGTAAAAGAAGAAAGAAGTTCCATTTAATTTGTTGCTTCCTTAATTTGCATTATCCATCCTTCCAAACATTGGATACCAGAAACAGCTGGAAAAAATGGGGAAAAAAGACATTATTGCTGAGACTTAAGGAAAAGGGAATATGACATATATTCCTATTGATTAGTTGGTTGATAATTTGAAATTATTCCCCTCTACAAACTTATGCATGCATGAATATATTGCTTTTTAATTTTTGATTTGTTAGTTTATTTCTTAAAAATATAAAACCAAGGGCGGATCTAATAGTGTGCCAGCTATGGCAATTACCATAAGCTGGTTTTTTGAAAGAAAAAAAAAATTATATCATATATATATTTATATGTATATATTTTCAAAAATAACAAAATATTACAATCATAATGTATAGTATTATATATATAAATATTAAGAACTTCCAAACTATCATACCCATTAAATACGTAATCGTGACTATTTTCTTATATCTATACCTTGCAATCATTTTTATTTTCTTACAATATATACCTATGTATTATTTTCAATTAAAAATCATTTGGCCATGATCTAATGCAATATTAATTAATAGCTACTATATGCGACGTTTACTCAATATTAATAAACAGTAACACAAAATATTTTTATTTCTATTTTATATGGAACATATTGTACATATTACAGATGAATTATATTCAACCTATGATATGATATTATGTAATATTTTTCCAAATTTAAAGATTCAAAGAATGTTACTGTGAACAATATTATTCTATTTTAATATTAAGAATTCATTAATTTTGGATATATATATATATAATATTAATCATTTTACGTTAATTTTTTTAAAAATTATTTTATCATAATTGAATTAATTTTCTAGATCCACCAGTGTGGAACACACGTAGAATATATTCTCTTGAACTGCAATTTCAGTTATGGAAAAGAAAAGACGAAAATAAAACATAAACTTTTATTTTATTTTCCATGTGTTGTAGTTATCGTGGAAAAGAGAAAATCTGGAGCTATTATTATAAATAAAAAATATTGTGAAACAGTCTTGCATATTTCCTTAAGGTAACATAGATATTTAACTATATTAATTAAAAAATTATTTTTTATAAAAAAAAATTAAAAGGTAGTGTAGTTTCTCGTTTTTAAAAGTATAAGTTTCACAGTAATTTATTTTTACAGAAAACATTATTTTCCCAAATTATATTTTTGAACAAGAATTTGCGTCATTATTAAAAGGTTTTTAAGTCTTATTTTCTTAAAATTGTAATATTAATTAAATATTTATACGAATTTCCGTAATTTGTTTTAGTGGAGAATGTTGTAAATTTTTCAAAACATCGAGGAATAATATCTTTAATATGATTAAATTCACGTACGTGTTTGAAAACTATAAAAAAATATATATTTTTAGTATGATTTTTTTTTATTTAAAAACACTCATCAATCATTTAATACATTATTATCAAACACACAAAACATGAAAAACTTGTAAATCAATGGACATAACTTCTGAGTTCGAAAGACTTTGAGAATGATGAACCCAAATATAAATAAAATGAGTTCACGGTTTTCAGGGTACAGGTTGTATATATATATTTATATTTATATTTATATATATAACCACGTATATAAAAAAATATAAAAGTGTTATTCTTTTGGAAGGGCTAAGTTCTTGTTTTCTATAAAAACAAATACATCCTATTAGGGATGATAATTTGTCTCGTCTTCACGGTGATTCTCATATCCCGTTATAAATGGGGACGGTAATTTTGACTCTAACAAGAGATGAGGCCGAAAATAAAAATCACTGAATATTATTTACGAAAATAAGGAGGGGATGATATTTGTTTCTCTCGTCTCAATTCTTGCATTGTACCCACTCCTGAATAATTATATACTAATTAAATTAATATTTATACTATTATATACTATATAATTAAAATATAAGTCCTTGTGTGTGTATATATATTATTATTATTTGATTTTTTTCTTAATTTTATTATACTAAAATATGATTAATTTTTATGTATATATTATTGTAAATATAATTAAAATTGATTTTTTTTAATTTAAAAAATTCATAAAATATTAATGTTCACCGTAAATTTTTATAAGTTTAAATTTTTCATAAGAACAGAGATGATTACTAAATTTTAATTCCCATAAAAAATAAGACAAGTATAGAAAATTTTAATAAGATCAAATATAAATACGAGATGTGTAATTTTCGCTTAACCCCGCCCGGCCCGGCACCGGCACCGGCACCGGCACCCGGGCACCGGCCCCATTGCCTTCCCAACATCCCACAGGCTTTTGGTAGGAAAACAAGTGGAAACATTAATCCCTCCACTCGCATGCACTCTCTTTTCCATCTGACAACTTTGTTGTCCTACCAAACTTAGATTCCATTTTAACCACTAGAACTACTTTGAAAGTTTGAACAAGTCTTATTATACTCTTATGGGAAAAAAAAAAATAACCAAAAATATTTTACACATGAGTTTTTTTTTTTTTGATTTTTTATTTTAGCAATTTCCAAAATTTAAAATTTAAAATTGATGTAATTTATTTTATTTTGATTAATTTAATAACTAATAATTAAAATTATTAAAAAGTTTAATGTTATTATTTTAAAAATAAAAATAAATTTACATCATAGTTCAAATTTTAAATTTTTACAAATTAAGTAACATCAAAAGCAAATAAAAACATGAACTCCTCCACTTATGTGCCCTCTCTTTCTCCATCTGCCAAATTTTTCACCTACCCAAAGATGGATTCCAACTTAATCACAAGTACTTTAAAGAAGTTTTAGAGTAAAAAAATAAAAACTTAATGTAAAAATAAAAAAACAATATTTTCACAATTCCACAAAAAAATAGTCTTATTTTTTTTCCTTTGAAATTTTATAAAAATTTTAAATTTTAAATTTAATTAATACAATAGTTAATAATAATACAAATTATCCCATTTAAATTTTGTAAACTAAACTAATATTTAAAAATAAAAAAAAATAAAAAAAGACTGAAAAGAATGTCATACTGTGGGACTAAATGCACGTGATTCGGTACCCTCACACAGTTAAAAAAAAGTGACACGTTTGTGGGACCCACCAACAAATAGTCATTTTTGTCATAATCCATCCAATTCCAACCATCCTTTAAGACCATATAATAATATACCACTCTAATTTTGACTTTGACTACTAAATTCCAAACCAGTCAAATCCTTATAAGTGGCAATATCGTAATTTAACATTCAAATCAAATTATAAAACCCCTTAGCTTAGCTCGCCACATTTGAACTCAACGATACCCCCTCCGTTAATAGTCGAAAACCTTTTTCTACTCCTCCCAAAGTTTCCCGGTAAAAAAAGCGCCTCCACGGCGCCGCCGTAACCACCTCAAAATGACCGAACTACCCCAGCCTTTGCAAAAATTCCCACTCATTTTCCTCTCCATTTCCCTCGCCCTCCTGTCCTTTCAAGTAAATTCACAGACCTCCACGGCCGCGGAACTTGCCACCCTGCTGAACCTCCGGCAACAGTTCGGCAACCCATCCGCCCTCGACCACTGGAACAACTCCACGTCGTCGCCGTGTGGCTTGCCGGAAATTTCCTGCTCCGGTTCCGGCGCCGTCAACGGCCTGAACCTCACCGGCAAAGACATCACCAAACCGATACCGGCGTCAATCTGCGACCTTAAAGACCTCGAAGTCATCGATCTGTCCTTGAATTACATCCCTGGTGAGTTCCCTACGGTTTTGTATAATTGCTCAAAGCTCTTAAAACTCGACCTTTCTCAAAACTATTTCATCGGCAAAATTCCGGCGGATATCGACCGGATTCGCACTCTCACTTGGCTCCGCCTCGAAGCCAATAACTTCACCGGCAACATTCCTCCGGCGATCGGCCGGTTACCGGACCTTCAAGTTCTATATTTGCAGGCAAACTTGTTCACCGGCAAAATTCCAGCTGAAATCGGAAACTTGAGCAACCTTGAAATTTTGGGCTTGGCGTTTAATGATTTCTCGCCTTCGGCGATACCGCCGGAGTTCGGAAATTTGAAAAAATTGACTTTCTTGTGGATGACGGAGACGCAACTGATCGGAAAAATACCGGCAAATTTCTCGGGACTATCAAGTCTTGAGCATTTGGATTTGAGCTCAAATAATTTGGAAGGTTCAATTCCAAATGGGTTGTTTTTGTTGAAGAATTTGACTGATGTATTGTTGTTCAAGAATCAATTATCAGGCTCAGTTCCTTCAGCTATTGAATCACTCAACTTGATTCAACTCGATATTTCGAATAATTATTTAACCGGACAAATCCCGGAAGAATTCTCAAAATTACAGCAATTGCAGCTCATGAATCTGTTTTCGAATCAGTTATCCGGTGAAATCCCATCAAAAATAGCCCTAATTCCATCCCTGACAGAGTTCAGAGTATTTCGCAACTATTTGAGCGGTGAATTTCCACCTGAATTAGGCCTGCATTCCAAGCTGGAAGCATTTGAAGCCTCCGACAACCGGGTCACCGGAAACTTGCCGGAGAATTTATGCGCCGGAGGGGCTTTATTGGGTATTGTTGCTTTTTCTAACAACCTGACCGGAGAAATTCCCAAATCATTGGGAAGTTGTGGGAGTTTGAGAAGTGTTCAGCTGTATGATAATAATTTTGTGGGTGAGGTTCCATTAGGCCTTTGGACATCAACGAATATGATAAGCTTGATGTTGAGCAATAACTCGTTTTCCGGTGAGCTGCCGAGCAGATTTTGGAATATATCGCGGTTGGAGATTAGTAATAACAAGTTTTCCGGGCAAATTCCTGGTGGGATTTCTACTTTGGTGAGTTTAGTTGTGTTTAAAGCTAGCAATAATCTGTTTTCTGGTGTTATTCCACTTGAACTCACTAGTCTTTCTCAGCTGACAACCCTTTTTCTTGATGGAAATTTGCTTTCCGGTGAGTTTCCGCCGGAAATCAAATCATGGAAATCCCTCAATACCTTGAGTTTGGCAAGAAACAAACTCTCCGGTCCAATTCCTCCGGTGATTGGTACTTTACCAAACCTTATTGATCTTGATTTATCCGAAAACCAATTTTGGGGTTCAATTCCGTCTCAATTAGGCCATTTGAAGCTCATTTCATTGAATTTGTCCTCCAATGAGCTTAGTGGAAAAATCCCGGGTGAGTTTGATAATATGGCATATGATAAAAGTTTCTTGAACAATTCCAAACTTTGTGCCATTACATCAGATTTGAATCTTGCTAGTTGTTACACCAAACTCCCCAACTCCAACAGACTGTCGAACAAAATCCTTGCCATGATTTTAGTCCTTGCAGTAATTGTTTTACTAGCTGCAATCGTATCGACTGTGCTTCTGGTTAGAGATTATCGCATGAAAAAGCACAAACGCGATTTAGCAACATGGAAATTGACCTCATTTCATAGATTGGATTTTACTGAGGCTAATATTTTGTCAAGTTTAACAGAGAGTAACATGATTGGAAGTGGTGGCTCAGGAAAAGTTTATCAAATTCCCGTTGGTCGAGTTGGAGAATATGTTGCTGTTAAGAGGATTTGGAGCAACCATAAACTAGACCACACCCTTGAGAAAGAATTTCTAGCTGAGGTTGAAATCTTGGGCTCTATTCGACATTCCAATATAGTGAAGCTTTTGTGTTGTATTTCAAGTGAGAACTCCAAGCTTCTTGTTTATGAGTACATGGAGAATCAGAGTCTAGATAAATGGCTACATGGGAAGAGGAGAATGGCGTCGAATAGGTCAGTTCATCATTTTGCATTGAATTGGCCGAGAAGAATGCAAATCGCCCTTGGCGCTGCACAAGGCCTTTGCTATATGCACCATGACTGCTCCCCATCCATCATTCATCGCGATGTCAAGTCTAGTAATATTTTGTTGGACTCTGAGTTCCAGGCTAGAATAGCAGATTTTGGACTGGCCAAGATTTTAGTCAAGCGCGGCGAGGCTAACACCATGTCTGCTATTGCTGGCTCATTTGGTTACATTGCTCCTGGTAAGAACATTCCCTTGTTTTGGATAATCTATTTTCAGTCTTCAAATTTCCTTTTTGTGTTAATTTTTCTAGATCCTTACTGATTTTTAAGAAAATTTAGCATAACAATAATCTCCATAACATAAATATATGAAAAGTTTGTTCACATTTCAAGTTAACATTAGTTCAACTATGCAAGCTTTGTAACACTTAGAAATGTTGGAATGTTTTTCACCGACTAAAATGCAAAATTGTACCCTGAGTTTTATCATTTTCTGAAGATATCGTATCTAACTTTACAATATAGCAAACTGCTTCCTCGTAGTACAATTAATACTGCAAAACTATATGTTTTGGAATTTTGCACTGCTAATTACAGTTTTACACATAATCGTACTTTGACAGGGAATTTTCTAATTAGTCAAACTCAAGGACGAAAATATCACACGAACACGAACACAAACATAGGGTAGAGTTTTGCATTTTAGTCTTTTTCACCTGTTTTAAACCTATCTATACTGAAAACCCAACTTTTAATCTTCTTTCATCATTGGCTTGTAATTTTCATTTGATGAAATGAAGTTTTTATCGATTAACAGAAGAAGTATCTATACTGGTATTTGTGTTAAAATCTGTAAGTTCTAATGATTGCAGAGTACGCTTATACAACGAAAGTGAATGAAAAGATCGACGTTTTTAGCTTTGGAGTGGTACTTCTAGAACTGGTGACTGGAAGAGAACCTAACGACGGAAATGATAACATAAACCTCGCGGAGTGGGCGTGGAAGCACTTTTCAGAGGGAAATTCCATTGCTGAAGTCTTAGATAAGGAGATCAAGGAACAATGCTACTTGGAGGAAATGAGTGGTATTTTTAGACTGGGGCTAGCTTGTACTAGCACCTTGCCTGCTAGCAGGCCTTCTATGAAGGAGGTTCTGCAGATTCTTCGTCATTCAAGTCCTCAGGAAGCTGGTAAGGACGGAAAGAAAGGAGGCGAGTACGATGTTGCGCCACTCCTCGGGAGTGGTGCTACCGGGGCTACATACCTGTCCAGTTACCGGAAAAGCAAGAAGGTATTGGATGATGATGAAAGTAGTTTTGTTCACATACTATAATCTTTTTTAGTACTTGTATAGTTATAAAGCATAATAGAGTAAAGAAAATGCTAGGTGACTTGAGTAGACATAAGTTTTCTAGTTTATCTAGACAAAACTTTACAGTCTACAAAGCTTTGTTTAGTTAAACTGGACAAGTTTTATCTCGTTACCAAACATTACTCATAGAGTCGTTAATATAGGGGATGTTATGGTGTTTTCTGTGATGGCAAGAGCATGAGTACAGGTTGAGTTTGTCATGCTTTGAGTGTATTTTGTTATAATCATGTCAAGTGCTGTTACATTGCAGGCATGTAAAATGAATCTTTATTTTAGGGCATTACTATTGTGTGAATGTTAAGTAACTAGGGAGATTTGACAAGACCTGCTGTGCATCAGCTGCAAGCAGTGTACTGCTAAAGATGTCATCTTTTTGGGTTTAAACTTGGAAGTACAGATATATAAAGATTTCATAACTTTTAAGCATCAGGCATATTTTTAATCTGTTTCTGTGGAATTTAGCCAAAATCCCCATAAAAACTGTGTTTGGAAAAACCCACCCAATGAAATATGGTTAATGATAAGGATCTCAATGTGTTTAAAAGACTAATGCCACTATCACGTCGCTATGTAATGATTGCATAGGACTCGCCATGATCTTCAACAATCAATGCAAGGATGACGTGTATTAGACACCCAAAAATTTGAGACAAATTACCCGAGTCCGGAAAGTGTAACCTATTTTGTTGGCAAATTGAAAGGTAGACAAAACCTATTGTTTTAGCAACTACCATCAGCTTTGAATAACCATTTAATCTCACTTAACCACAACATACAAGCACCAATATATCTCAAATGGAACCTGGTACAATTTGCTAAGCTGACTCACAGATCAAGTCTTGCAATAATGTATAATGCAAAGAGGAAAAGTTGTATTGTAACGTTGAGTATCAAGTACAAAGGATGTGAAGGTAATAAAAGTCGCAGCCTGACATACAGGCATTTGCCATCCTTTACAACTCAACTCACACGTCACCCATTCTTCAGATTAGCTGTTCTGAATCCTCTGACTCACAAATCACACAACCCCCCTTCATATTCTCCTTGTGGCTTTTCTTTTTTCTTTTTTATTTTTTTTTCCTTTTCTGCTTTTCTATTTGTTCATAATCAAAAGGAAAATAAAACATAAAGTCTTGAAAACTTCCAACACCAACAAATACATAGTAACAGGAGCTTATATAAGCCAAGCTCCCTTCAGAAAACCAGAGCAGTGCTCAAAGTTTCAACAGTTCTTCAAAAACAATGTTCCCTTTCATCCCCCTTCACCAAGATGGAACGAGTTTCCACATGTGAACCACCACGACAAAGCCGGGAATTCACGAGGGATCCGCCAAAGAGGCCGCCTCTCTCTCCTTCAAAGTTGAATAATCCACCTTTGCAGCCTCTACGCTGACGATTCCAAACTCAACCTGCTAGGAGAAATACAAACCAGACAAGACAGTATAATTAGGGAAATGATATTTCCACAAGTGAAAATGTTAGTTCCACAAGTTCCTCTCTCAAGAGGGTGGACCCCCACTTACAGATCATGTAAGGAGAACTTGTGGAACTAATAATTTTACTTGTGAAAATATCAATTCCCAATTAGGGTATAACATGTATCAAAAATAATTCAAGGTTTTAGAGAACATGCCTTATCACTGGCTGTTGCACCGGTTCAGAACTTGATCCATCCTGCGACTCCCTGACCACCGAGTGCAATATTTGGCTTAGACAACATAAATAAAAAGAAAATGAGTAAGTTCAGTGCCAACAAAAGAAATGGGTATTTTGAGAGAGGAGAAATCATGAACCCAAGCCCGGAAAACAAAGTATGGTCAAGCACTTGAGCCATAATCATTGGAGATGAACACCATGCATACACCAAGTTATGAGTGCACAGAAAATTAATAATTTAATATGAACATTTCGAAAACATCTACTCAAATGAAGTAGCAAATTTGGTACAAAAGAAATCGGCACATTAAGGATTTTACTAAAATCAGACTATGTTCCAAAATCATCTGATATCCTTGCTCTTCCAATCCTAAGATCCTGTTGACGTGACAAACAAGGCTCGCTCTGCATGGTTATAAAATCTAAGCGCCAATGTTCATTTTTTATTTTTTTCCCAATAATCTTCATCACTGCCAAATTGATTCCTCAAATAATAGGAAGAATGAAAAAGAAAAACCAAGCAGTATATAAACAGCAATATTTCTCTGTACTAAAAGTAAAGAATAAACTAAGAAACCGAGGGTTAAATGCACAACCTTCAACTCTTCTGCCAAGCCATTTTTCAATACTCCAATCCCCCGCAAACATCCATTTTCCAGTGACAACTCTGGATCTGACATGCTTCCAGAACCCTGCAAGTACCCTTGGCTCTCACTATCTTCAAAATTTCCAGAATGCTCATGGCCATCTTCTAATTTCTAACCCAAAAATCTTCAAAATGAAGAAACTCACCTCGCAAGTGAGATTATGAATCTTGTAATTTGATCCTAATACACTTTCAGCTCCTAAAGTTCGCTTACATGGATCAGCCAGCTGTCTGTCATCCTGAACAACACCTTCTCTCTGTTTTGCCGTTCTCTTGGAATATTTACTTTCAGCATTATCAAGATCAGTGGATGCCAGAGGTCCCAAATTCTCATTAAGTCCCAATTGATTTGTTTCCATAATCCTAGTAGATTTTACTTGACAAGGAACAAGTAACCCCCCGCAAAGAGGGCTCTGTCTCCCAGGTTCTTCAGGGTCTGGTTCTTTTGCATCACTTAAGATATTAGATCCATTTAAAACAGTTTGTCTGTTTATCGTAGCAGGTGAATGATCGTTGGTTTCACCAGTACAAACATTATTTCCCACAGCCCCTTTTTCTGTCTTTAATTGTACACCAGAATTACTATCCACATCACAATCTGCCAAGCTTTCCACTTTACCTTCCTCGATGATGCTGATCCTATCAGCTCCTCCAGAAATACTTGAACCACTTTCTGGAGAAAATGATATAGTTCGTTGTGGGCTAACAGAGACCCGCTTCTCTGGTTTGTCCTTCACATCAACCAATTCAGAATCCTGTTTCCTCTTAAGCTGCTTTCCTACGGACGCAGTCCTGCAGCCTTCGGCATCTGCCTTGGGATTTTTGGCAGACTGCTGGGTTGTGTGCCTTGGTGGACGTGACCGCTTATACCCTTCAGGAAAAACGTACGAAGGAATTTGCTTCCTACGGACATGAGAAACAAAAATATCCATCCCTGGTTTCCAGAAGGTGTACATACTAACCTCAATCTTAAACTCATCAACTGTTCCACGGATATCGAATTGCTGCCCTTCTTCAACTTTCACTCCCTGCTTTCTCTGCAGGCCCATAAAAAAAGAGCAATGTGGACATGGTTTGGACGTGTCTGAATATTCGTTCGGATAAGGGTGGCACTGCAACATCCCATATGTATCTCTTTCTATCTGCAGAGACCACAGATGAGAAATGAAGAAACATTGCATCTTTTATCATTTTGTGCTTGAGATATTAGTAAATAACTTGTTCCGAGTACACAAACTAGCTCAACTTTTACCTTCAAAGTAAGTTGCCTAAGCCGGGATTCCACCCAACCTTTCCAAGCTAGCAAATCATCATCATCTGCTGCAACAATGTCAATCTGCAGGTAGTTTTTGTATGCCTCAAAGAAGATATAGGGCTCGAACAGAGTACTCCATTGCGCTTTGTTCAACTCAATCTCCTGGATACATGAGAAACAGAATTCGGAACCAAAGATGCTTGGTAAGAAAAGAAAAGGAAAAAAAATAATATTATATGAATTACCGCTTTATGTCTCACCTCACATATCTTATTACCAATATGAAACTGGTCCATCATAACCCGAAGTGTACTAGTTGAGACATTGTAACTAGAGTTCATACAAGGGTATGCAGGTGTGATGATTGGCATATGATGTGTGCGGTCCCGAGCGTTCTTACGAGGATCCCACACAGGAAACCCAAGTTCTTCCTCTTCAATTGGGCATAACATTACAGGGTTTGGCCAACGCCATTGTGTATAGACTCTGAAAAAGCGGGAAACCAGCATGCTAGGGATTGCATTGGGATAAAGCTGGCAAACCCGAGCAACTAAGAGAGCCCAATTTACCCCACCAAGAAATCCCGTAACCTAAATGCAAGGTTGAATAGAAAAGAAAATGTCATATGGATGAATGAGAAAATATAAAACAAAACAAAATGTAGATGATAATTTATAGCTTACATTTGAATAAACACCTCTTCTTTTTGCCCAAAATTTCAAACATCTGAGGGTTTTGCGGAAGTGCTACAATATTTAAAATCAATTAATGTTTAAGTCGGTAAAAATTGTTAAAAATTGTTAAAAGAACCGAGGTGAAGAATAGACTATATCCACCTCAACATTTGGAACAAGCTTAAGAATTTGATCAGCAACCCGGCATCCATTAAAACTTCTCACAGTTTTCTCATCAACATTGTACAGTACAGAACCATGTGAGATGTCCAAGTCCTGTCCAGAACAATAAAGAAAAATGAATTAGATATTACCAACAATAGCTAAATGTTAAAAATATGTAATGACTTTTCAACTACACAACATTTCGAAATGACAAGATATCAATCACCAAAAAAATTGTTGAGAATCAAAATTGGATCCGACAGGCATGGAGAACATCAACCTTCACTTATTCCAAAAATAGTTGCATACACAGTAATGACTGCTAGATTTCAAATAGGAACAACACATCATGACAATTATACATTAGCAACCATTAGATTTTACTTGGGAATAGAAATCCCATACATATAACTATACAAGCAACCACAGAGATCTCATACTTTTTTCCGTCAATCTCCTTTAGTAGATTCCATACTGAATTTATAATTATAATTAGTTTTTTATATCATCCAAAAAGACTGCATGGAAAATGACTACAATGCTGTGAAACTACTGCATCTAATATATACATGTAGGTTCTGGTTCAACAAATTAATGTGTCGAGGGTCTTTCAGAATGAAGATATAAATGGCATACATCACAGGTTCAATACTCCGCAAAGGTAATGATTGTCAAAAAGGATCCAGCTCAGAATCAAACCAAAGACCATTGTTGAATCACAGAAAATTAAGGAGGCCGGGCACCAGAAAAAATATAAAATATTTGACGAAAATAAAAATAACATATAACCATGTTACGTGAATTAAAATGCAACTCTACTTGACAACCCATAGCAATAATAATATACTAAAATTTTCTTAAGGAGGAAATCCTATCATCAAAAACGAGCTCGTCCCGAAACCACCAAAAGATGTTCAAAATGTCAATAAGTACCTCCAAACAGCTCTCAAGAAGGTCAATCTTCAACCAACATACCAATTCTATGGCATGACTCAATCTATATATATATAAATATATATATATATATATATATAAAGAAAAAAGATAAAATCCACATACTAGAAAATTTAGTGACTGCAGAAAAGGAGGGAGATAACATGGAGCCCTGTTTTATGATTTTTCCTTTATTGCATGCATTATAATTTAAGAAGCAAGGATTCGGGTGCGGGGATATATGGATTCGTCAAATTTCAAAAAGTGAGGATTCGGGTGCGGCGGGGATATGGCATATTTAATTAATAATTTATTAAAAAATACAAGTGTGTGTATATGTGTGTGTGTGTGTGTGTGTATATATATATATATATATTATAATCTAATACTACATTAATATTTTACTAGTTGATGAAAGCCTTGTATTATATATTTATATTTAAGTTTGTACAGAACTGAAGTGTTGGGTGCAAAGACATAAAAATATGAGACTATAATCTGAAATGTATAAAGCATAAAGGATTTAACTGTAATTTTGTTAATTAATAAAAAAATGGCCATACATCAGATACATATCATGTACAGAATAGAGAGTAAAAAAAGAAGAAAGAGACGGGAAAGAGCAAAGCCATGAAGAGAGAGAAGAGTCGCAAAGAGAGAAAGAAGAAGATTCGGGAAGAGAGAAAGCAACGGCGACTCCTTTGTAAGAATCTATGATCTTCCTTATTGCCCATCAGCCGCACCCCTGCTTCTTAGATTATAATTATAATTAACTTAGAAACAAAGCACACAGCTAACCAATCAAGCGTAAACACAAACATAAGATGCATTTCACAAAACAAAATATAGATACTTTTTTTCTTTTGTCAATTACCCAAAAGGGGACATGACCCATTTTACATTCATAATATAGAGTGCTTTCTGTCTGCATCCAAAAGTACAGTATCCAATTAACACATGAAAATAGAGATTCTCAATCTATCTAGTACTGCCTTATATTTTTTCATCATTTACTGTGTGTTTTTCTCATATGTTGTGCTTTACAAACATATCCGCCGTGTCAGCTGAATTATGATTCATATTGGACTATGTAAGTTTCAAACACTTTATAGGTGTTTCCAAAACGTGTTAGTCCCACAATCAGATTAAACACGATGATATTTGTTAAAAATCTATGAAGCATTGAAGTAACTGATTAAAAAAATGGACATACTAATTAATAGACCAAGTACGTAAAAGTAGCTTGAAGGGATCATCTTGGAACTTACTTCTGGAACAACTAAAAGAGATATACCAGCATAAAGGAGATCAATTGATATTCCCTGGAACTTGAATTTCATTACTGGGACGTGAGCATCCGACACTGGTTGAAGTTCGGTAACTTCATCCATTTCAGCCAAAATATCATGCAAAATAATGAAGAAATCTTCCTGAGGAAGGAAATGCATAGATTAGCAAAATGTTTAAACTCACCATGATGACTAAATAAAATTTAAGAAGTTTATAATTCACCTCTCGATTCACATAAGAAGGCCCAACACACAAGGTGTCCATGTCAGCTCCAGGCCCATGTACCTGGTACAACATGCATTGTCAATCATATGCCAAATTTTATTATTTTTAAAAAAAAAGAAAAAGAAGAAGAAGTAGAGCGGAAGACATTTCAACAAAGGTTAACACCCCTGCCCACCCCGGGGGGGGGGGGGGGGGGGTATTTCTATTTCTTGCATTATTTTGGGTTAACATCACTTTGCTTGTCATCTTAATGCCTGAAACCACATTGGCAACAGCTAATGCAACTGACCTATTACAGTCAACACTCTCAACGTTAACACTCAATAAGTTTAATAATATCTAGGGCGAAATAAACTTATGTTACACCGAGTATCACCAGATTCATAATTCAGCCCCCAAAGTAATTGGGCTTACAAATTACTACATAAACTACCTAATTGCATACAATGTTAACCCCAAAATCATTTTCCGGCGGAAATTGGCTGGAATACTCCATTTTTCAACAACTCATTTGATTTTCTACGGTTTGACTTCAATATACAATAAAAATACTAACTTAAAGAAATATTTTTATAATAACTAATTTAAAGACTTAAAAAAAAAAAAATCACCACAACCGCCGTCCCTTATCACCGCCGCCTACCACTACCACCAACACCATTACCAACTCCTCCATCTCCATCATCAATCAAGCATCCCTTTCTTTCCTAAACTCCAATCGTATCTCGAATTACTTCACAATCACAACACAATCTTCAAAATTTTCACCTTCAAATAAATAGATTTGAGCATAAAATTAAAAGCAAAGTGGGTATAAAAAAAAAAAGTTGAACCCACCTCTTTGATCTTCTCCCGTCGTCAAAATTGAACCCAGATTTGGATGATTTTCTTCTTTCACGATGTGAAAATTTTGGATGGTGATAAGAATTGAAAGGGATTCCATGAAAGGTGAAGAAGAAGAAATTAAAGCTCATAAGGAGAAGATGAAAGATGAAGATGAAGAAGAGGATTTCTAGAAATTTTACCCCCTCAGTTCAATAGGCCCGTTCAACATGAAGAATAGGATTTGATTGCCATCATGATTGAATCAGAGCGATGTGAATCTTTCCGTCACTGCAAATGAGTCATCTAACAAATTCCTCCATAAGTACAAAATCGATTTTGTGGCTAATGATTCTCTCCCTTACGCGATTCGAATGAAGCTGCAAATGATGTTTACGATTTTGTCCAATCAATAAGTAAAGTTTAGTATATGATTTGGATTATAATCAGTGTGTGATTTCAAATTTGAATCTGATGTATTCGAGAAAGAAGCTTGGAGTTAGCTATGTGAAGAAGCAGAGCTTCGACTATTTGTGAAAAAATTAGGAAGCAAATGATTTAACTATATACAATATTAATTACTATTTTTTTGTTCATTTTTTAAGGGCTAAATACACTTCTATTACACCAAGTATCACCAAATTTATAATTCGACCCCCAAAATAATCGGGCTTACAAATTGCTACACAAACTACCTTATTGCATACAATATCGACCCCAAAATCATTTTTCGGTGGAAATTTGGCCGAAGTACTCTATTTGTCGGCAACTCATTTGATTTTATACGATTCGACCGTATTCAGATACGGTTTGACTTCATTAAACAATAAAAAAACTAATTTACAGAATTATTTCTATAATATCTAATTTAAAGACTTAATAATGCTAAAAAAAAACACCATAATCACAACCACCATGGAGGTGGGAGTTGATGTTGGGGGATTTGAGATTAGGGATTTTCATGGCTTGCAAACGATATGGAATTGGAGGAGAGATTTCGCCGAAGAGATTTCGCCGGCAATCGTGAGAGTGATTTGCACTTCTTGAAACCCTTAAAATCACAACCACCATCAAAACTCTTAAATAGAAATCACCATCATCCCCACCTCTTGAAACCCTTAAAATCAAAACCACCATCATCACAACCACCATCAAAACCCTTAAAATAGAAATCACCATCATCCCCACCTCTTGTAACCCTTCAAATCAAAACCACCATTATCACAATCTCCACCTAAAGATTTGCAAAATTTATGCGAATATAGATCTCATTCTCCAATCTTATCTCCAACTTCACAATCACAACACAATATTCAAAATTTTCACCTTTAAATAGATATATCTGATTCTGAGCACAAAACCAACAATCTCATTCTAGAAAATATAGATCTCACTCTCCAATTGAATATATGAGAGACTTTTCAGCAGAGACAGAGAGAAGGGAGAGAAGCTAGCATATATGGGATAAGGACAGAAGGCAGAGGAAGAGGAAGGTGGTGGTGCATGGTCAGAGTGGTGGGGATGGTGTTGGGTGGACAGATGGTGATGGTGTTGGTGGTGCATGGCTAAACTGGTGGTGTTGGCGGGTGAACTGCTGCTACTGGTGGTTGGGTTAATAATTAATTAGACAAGCAGCACTAATGGTTAAAAGGGTAAAACCAATTTTGTTTATATAATTTCATCCAAATGTTATTTAGTTTTGTTATAATTTATTTTATATACAATTTGGTTTTAATTAATTCAAATTTAACGCTAATGATCATGAAATATATTAGTTAAGTTATTATTCTTAATGATAATTGTATTTAGAAGTATTTTAATTTGGGGCTAATTGTATTTAAAAGTATTTTAATTTTTTAATGAAGTCAACCTGTATTTGAATATGGTCAAACCGTATAAAACCAATTGGATCCAATCAGATTGCTGCCCGTGTCGGGTATTCCGGCCAATTTTTGCCGGAAAATTATTTTGGGATCGACATTGTATGCAATTAAGTAGTTTATGTAGCAATTTGTAAGCTCAATTACTTTGGGGGCTAAATTATGAATTTGGTGATACTTGGTGTAATAGATGTGTTTAGCCCTTTTTTAAATTTGTTTTTTTATTTGTTAAACATTATTTAGTATAATCTTATATTTTATATTTTAAAGTCAACATTATTTGGGGTGAATTGTATTTAGAAGTATTTTAATTTGGGATTAATTGTATTCAGAAGTATTTTAATTTGAGGTTAACTGTATTTAGAAGTATTTAAGTTTTTAATGAAGTCAAACCGTATCAAAATACAATCAAACCATATAAAACCAAACGGGTTGCAGGTTGCCGGTCGGGTCCGGTATTCCGGTCAATTTCCGCTGAAAAATCATTTTGAGGCCGACATTGTATGCAATTAGGTAGTGTATGTAGCAATTTGTAAGCCCAGTTACTTTGGGGGCGAATTATAAATTTGGTGATACTTGGTGTAACAGATGTGTATTTAGACCTAATATCTATTAATAGGAAAAACATTTGAGAAACCAGCTTCGTACCATATTGAATCAATAATAATTTTATTACCTCATAATTTATAGAATTTCTAGAAAATAGATAATTAGATCAAAATATTAGGTACCTTTATAGATATCCGAGACATTTTTCATACACTGTGAATGTAAGTACTTACAGTCGAGCTAGAATCTCCACAGCCGATTTTAGATATTCAAAAGAGCGCAACAGTTGCCAGATCTTTTACAATTGGATTGTGATCAGCAGGGGTGGAGATAGTTGGAGGTTGATTATCTTTTTGGTGTTAAATTATGGAAAGTTCAGAGCATATTTCTGACGCTGGCTGTTAAGTATATAAAAGTAAAAACATTTTGGGGCCAGGGGGACAGGTGTTTTGAATATGCTCCATTATATAACAGATTTCCAGAATTATACAGGATCGCTATGTAATGTGTGTAAAGGGCAGGCGGTCGCTGATTGTAACTCGAACGAAGGGGCCAAGCTCACTTGGAAAAGGATAAGAAGATAGTTTCAGGACTGGGATTCGGAGGCAACATTTTGAATGAGTTGTATAATGTGAATTTACCAGTGGGGCAGGAATATTCTGAGGTGGTTAGATACTTAGATCATGCAAGTGGCACTTTTCTGCCAAATCGGATTATGTTTTACTTTCTGATGGTTCACACTAGAATTTCCCATGGGAAAATTATGATTTCTTTATCTGGAGTTTGGACAGCAGCGCACGGAGCTAGCCTGAACATTAATAATGAGTCAAGTACTTAACTTCTTACTGACATCTATCTGTAACATGTGGAGTAGAGTAGAATAGTAGATTATCTTTTTCTTTTTCATTGTGCAGTTGTGGTAGTTCATTCATTATTTTGGCATGCAGTGGGTCAGGTTCCTGTGTGCAAAAAGAGCTCAAAAGAAGAGAAACACTATTTCTATTTGCCTGATGTGGTCTATTTGGAGGAGAAGAAATGAGTAATATGATGAATTTCACAGTGAGTTATTCGCAACACATTTGCGTTCATCGATGTCAAAACTACTTTTTATTTCTTTTTGCTTTAGAAGGATTTTCCTGAATATGATTTTGCTTTTCTTGATTTTTAAGGGATTCGGCATTGGACTACGATGATGTATCAGTAATAGGAGACGGACAGATTTATGGTTTTAGTAAAACTTCCACAAGAAGCACAGGTGTTTGTTTCCAGTTTTCAGCATACATCTTGTGTACATTAAATATATTGTGTCATATCAGTAACCATTCTTCACAGTTAATCAACTATGGGAACACTCAGTAACACACAACAAAATAACTTTACAATCAGATCAGCCTTGTTTCTATCTTTTGGGATATTCAAAATGTATTTTTAGCATGATCAATATGCCCCCAAAAAAGAGTTCTCCAGATTTCTCAGAAATTTCAAAATCACATGCAATTGCTTGATTAACTATTTATTGCACGTTACAATGGAACACTCGTAGAATTCGAAACTGCTTAAAGATCCAGGCAGATCATGCACTGCTTCCGCTTAACTCAGTCTTACTCAGTTCACAAAATGAGAAAATACTGTCAAAGTTCAAACTTTACCACTCCCAACTCATATCCCATCTGAGCTATAATACACTGCCATATTGGATTATGCAACTAATTAGCTTCATTATGTGTCCCAACTCACTTTTAATTCTTGTATGAAAAGCTAGATTTATGGATTTTTACAATCCACCAAAATGAAAACATATTACTTCCAGACTCCAGTACCTATTTGAGAATGGATCACATATCCATGCAACGACAAGTATAGAATTAATCATCAGATCCTTACTAGAACAACTAAAAGGCCTACATCCATTCAAAGTAATGCAAACTTTTACTTACCCCTAGGCGATAAGACCCAAAAGTATATATGACAGCATTTGCATCTTCCACCATTTGATCCATGTACCCTCTCTTGTGGGTTAATTGCTTCACCCAATATTTTACAATCTAAAGTACAAATTTAACCATTATTATAAACATATGGTACACAACTGAAATTTCAGTTAATACATCAAAAAGCAAGATCATAAAAGCCAACCACAGGTTTAATGAAAATTCAAGTGTAGAGCATGTAAAGAAGTGAATATATTTAGAGTGAATAAAGATGGCCAAAGAGCATCAACATTGAAAAAGTTGTAAAACTGTTGTTTGTTATCAACAACAATACAAAATAACCGTCTGACTTTTTATCTTCCCATACTTTACGAATTCGCCAAGACAACACAAATTACAGGATATAAAATAATCCAGCAAGCCAGTGATCTTTACAAAGCTAGACAATGCCAAGGAAAATGAACAGTCATCGGTAAAAATCACAAGAAAATTTGAAGGAACAACTATTGCGCGAAGACCAAATATATACTCCCTCCGTCCCAAAAAGGATGACTTAAGTGGTAAAAATTCTTGTCCTCAAAAGGATGACCAAAGTACTACATAAATTTTAACTTGGACAAAATTAACCTCGACTTACTATCATATTTTACTTACCTCAATAGTCAATCACTCACATCACTAATTCTCTCTACCCAAAACCCAATTAAATATATTAACCCATACAAATATCAACTCATCACACTACTCGAGGACACACTACTCGAGGACAAGGATGGATTGGGAAAAATATATACTCTCTCCTAATTTTTTCACTACATTAATTTGTGTGAAAATTGTACTTCCATCATCCTTTTGGGGACGGAGGGAGTACTTACTTGGCACAACATATATCTAGCACAAAGAAATGAAAAAGAAATAAGAAGTAGGTAGCCATTTCAGACAACAGGAAAAATGTTACTAGAAAGAAAGGGAAATACACAGATGGTGGACAACCACCCTCCAATCTCTACGGACTAATAAAGAACAACCCACCAATCTCTATGGACATCCAACACTACTACCCCTCTAAATGCTCCCATGGAGGCATGGACATAGCCCAAAGCGAAGCAAGAAAAACAACTCTCCCTCAAAGCCAAGGGAGCGAAAGATAACTAGAAACATTCTAGCATTCCTCTCCAAATGCCCAACAGAAAAGCAACAAACCACAACGCATAATCTTACCATTTATAGCTTCCAAAACATCTATATCTGATCCAAAGCACTATCCAAAGAAAATGGTAAAACTGACCCTCCTCCAAAATCCCAAAGGACCCAAGCAAATTAATACACAAACCTCTAGCAATCGAACAGAAAAGAAGCAGATGTTCATGTGACTCGAAATTGTGATTACATTCACACATACATCCAGAGACAAGTTGTAAGGAGTCTTGGTCTCAAATCAAGCTTTTAGTTGTCGACCCTCAACAAATCATAAGTAATGAGACGATTAAGAACTTAAGTCCAAACAAAGGGCATAATTTTATAGGAAACATACTATAGGAAAAGAAAACAAGTGAACCTTGGCTTTTAATTTTTATATACAAGAAGCTAAGGCGAAGCTTTTAGGAGATCAGATGTGAATAATAAATTGGAAAAAAAGTACTTTGAGAAAAGCTACCTGAAAAGTTGACAGACCAATCTCCTATATGGAGAAGAGAAAAAGGAGATCGAGCTGAAAAATGTCAAGAGAGATCCCTCAGCCTCTCTGTAGTTCAAATTTTGGAGAAACTGAAAGTTATAAACAAGGCAGCAATAAATGAAATATGCAAAGAAGAAAGACGAAACAGCCGAGAGAAGGACAGATGGAAAGAAATGTCACCTAACCAGCTCCCAAAAGCGAATGCGGGAGCCACAAGGCCCATCACTGATCATATCCTCTATGAGATCAAGGGCAAAGACAAACTCAAACCCTGACAATGAGCTGAAATGAATTTCTATGGGCAAGATTTAATGACATCACTGCGAGTGAGCCCATCATCCCAGCTGATTCCAAACCAAATTTGCTTCTTATTATTTTGTGCCATAGAGTTAAGCTCTAAATTGAATTTCACTTTCCCACCAAAGATTGATTCATAGCCAAAAGATTCTCCAAAACTAAACTTCCATCCTGCCTAGGACGAAAAACAGATTTTCACCCTACAAGGAGATCCTCCAATCATCACCTGAACCTTCCCAAAGAATCTCCCTCAAAATCCACTCGGGGTAGTTAGCTACCTAGTACCTAATGAAAAGCTTAGACGGTGACTAGAAATAAATAATACTTCCTCCTTTTCAAATTATAAGATCATTATTGACTTTTGAAAGTCAACTTGAGACATTTTCAAACTCAAAATTGATAAGATTCATTAAAAATTACGAAACAATAAATGTTATAATTAGTAGAACTTTTTAGATAGTTAACAATATTCATCTTATATGTACTAAATTAAATGAATTCCTATCAATTTTGAGTTAAAAAATGTCTCAAGTTGACTTCAAAAAGTCCATAATGATCTTATATTTTTGGAATGGAGGGAGTATTAGTTGGACAAAATTGGACCAAGGTAATACGAGAACCCAGAGAGAAATATATGCACTTCCAGCCATCTAACCTCTTAGCAGCGTTTTCCACCATCAGATCCCAAAAGGCAATCACCGGCAAGGAAAACCCAAAGAAAGTTCATGCGCATCAATATTCACCCTAATAGACTACATTTAGCTATACTAACCTTAAGACCAGATACGGCCTAAAAATAAAAAGAATACAAAATATGTGCTTGAAGACCCACATACTCTTATGAAAGGAAAGAATAGTTCCATAAGCAAACTAAAGATGGAAAACTCTAACCTAAACTTTACACATTGTGCAACTAGCTAGAAGACCCATGTCACTCACCTAATCCCCTTTCTTCAATAATCTAACAAGGACATCAACAGCCAGAGTAAAAAAAAGAATGGGGAAATAGGATCACCCTGCCACAAACCCCTAAAACCCAATTACCAGTGACGTACCACGTAATCAAGTTGAGATGATTACTAACTTTAGCGTGTATATGCTCCATAAAATATATGTATATATAGATTCTCCATAAACTGGAGATTTTGATGAATATATTTAGTAAGAAATTACAACCAGAAACATCATCCAGAATATTTGTTGATGCACACGGACTGGAAACAACCAATATTCTATTATCCCATACATACAATACATATCCACCTTGGTCCCCATCCAAATTATCCTCATATTCAAACTTAAACGTGGGGGAGATTAGTAGTGAACTCCACACTAGAATTAAATAATCACCCCCCTTTCTCTCTCATAGCCTACATGCACTCATACTTGCCATAGACAAGATGTGATCATGTGCTCACATAATGACTGAAAATTAATATTAGCAAGTAAAGGGAAAAAAAAAAAAGGAGACGAAGAGCTCTTAGCAAATGAGACAAAGAAAACAATATATATATATATATATATATGCATACTGAATGTTCAAGGTAAAGTTGTCATATTAGAATAAAACTTACAATAACTAAAAGTTTGGTTGTTATTTTTGGTTTTACCAAACAGGCCTCAAGTATGTTCAGCATTAAGCCTAATATTTTGACTTAAAATTTTAGTTATTTTAATTCAAGATTTAAGAAGAGCTTAATTTTTTTTAAATGATATGCTTAAAACTTATCAAACGAGCTTAATAACTTAAATCACTTGATGCTTTAGGTTTTAACACTTAATTCACTTAACAAACAAGCTCTAAGCGATATGCAATACAAAAAGTATGGTAAGTACCTCAGGCGCCAAAAGATCGAATGAAGTCATGTTTCAAGATGACCCAATGTAAAGTAGATGTATTCTTATGAGGAAACAACAAAAACTATGTATCTTCCTCCTAGCCATCCCACAAACCATAGGTCGCCGAATCTAATTTCAAAGCATCGCCTACTATTCAATTGACTCAAATATCTACGACCCACATAACCAAATCAATTCTTTAAGCGAACAACTCTATTACCCAAAACCTTAAATCCCTTAATATAACCTCTTTTTCTTTGGTTGGATTTATGGTTCAAAGTATCAGTAGTTATGTCGAAATATTGGCGTATTAGTTAGGTATCGGTAGTCATGTAAAAGGTAATTTTCAGCGAAATTCAGCAACTAGGCGTAGCGTAGCGGTTTTGGACCAAATAAAGTAGAAATCACGATGTTAGGGGGGAGAAACGCCACCAAAAAAAGAAAGTGAATATGTTGGAAGCTATAAAAGGGAGACGAGAAAAGAAAATGAACATTTCTCTATAAATTATACTTAGATTGTACCTATGTAGTACCTAGTTAAGTATACCTTAAAAATAAATGAAAAAATATTGTACTTTAAATATACTAAGTAAAATTAAATTGTACTTAAAATACACTTATATATAGCGACTAGTTAAGTATAACTTAAAAAAAATATAACTATATGAACTTAATATATAATTAGTTAACCTAAATTGTACTTAAATTGTATTTATATAGTACCTAGTTCAGTACAACTTGAAAAAATTGCACTTAAAATATACTTAGTTAACAACAAGTGTGCTCTACAGAACATGTGTGCTCAACCATTTGAGCTAAGACAACATCAATATCAACTTCATTCAAACATAAAATTGATTAAACATATATGCGAGATGTTTGTTTTATCATTTGGACAATGTTATGTGCACTAAATAGTATTTTTGTGTGACTTAATTGATTCATCTTGTTATTATTTAGAATTTTTTTAACCTTTTTTAGAAGCTATTAACTAGCTAACGGTCCATATCGCCCAAAACCGATACCAAAATCGATACCGAGTCAAAAAATAACCTTCCGAGACATAAGCCGCTACCGCGACTTTGAAGGATAAGTTAATCATACCCAATTCAGAGACAATACACATTTATTTATTTTTATAATTAATTCCAGAGAAAATATATAACAAACAAACAAAGTAAATGTAACGCACATGTGATCCCATAAAAATGTAAGATAAAAGTTGCACCCTTTTCACCCATCTCAGTTTGAGACTTTGAGCTACACAACAAGCCAGTTACCTCGTTAATTCGCGAAAGAACTTCTTCTCTCCTCGCAGTCTCTTCCGTGCTCTCGTATAGCCCCGAAGCAACCAAAAACTTCAAAATATTCAAAACAACAATATCAGAAAAAGATGCAATTCTAGCAACAATAAACTACAAATTTCCTCTACAAAAGTAAAAAATATCTACCTTTTCCAACTCTGCATTTCTCTGAAGATCTGCCTCAGTCGGCCCAGCAAGCGATATTGGCTTCGTCACCCCATACTTGATTTCTGGGGCCAGCTGAGGCAGGGGCGGTGAAGCCCCAATTATACACTCAGAGTCCAACATTTCAGTACCACAAATACCCCAACACAAACCTTTTCATCACAAACAAACAATTTTACATAAAAACCAAAAATTAATCAAAGGAATCAAAGTAACATAAGCTAAATTTAGTTAAAAATCTGAGGCGATTAGAGCTAAGATAGTAAACCCTTAAACAAAAGGCGCTAAATCAAATATTGAATTTTACGTAAAACCCAAAAAATTAAACAAAGAGAACAAACTCAATGTGTAAGCTAAATTTAGTTTTACAAAATGAGAAATGGTGATTATAACTAAAATAACAAATCCTTACCAAAAGGTGCTAAATCAAACAGTGGAACAGTTATACAATAGGAAGAAAGATCAAACTTTATGAATAATTCAACAAAACCAACAACCTAAACCATAAAAGGGAATTAAATTTTGGATATATAAATACAATTTAAAGAAGAATGAGTGATCGATTAGATAATCTACCTGAGGGCAGAAGCAGGGTTGAACATCGGAGGAGAATTGGGGGGAATCGAAGTGGGGTTTGTTTGAAGAGGATTCCAGCTAATGGCCTACCTATTTAGGAACTGTTTGGGGGGTTTGCTTATTCAAGTCAAAGGGTACATTTATTCATTTTTTATTTTTTATTTTTTATTTTTTGCTTTTTTTTATATAAAATTGGGCCCCACCTAAGTGGGAGATTAATTTTGTAAAAATAACCGCAACAAAAATACACGTAAAAATAATACTTTCGCATAAAATCTCATTTGTTTGATCTTTTTATTTATATATAATTAACTTTCTTTCAATATTTTAAATTTGTAAAATTTAAAAACATACAAGTCTGTCCTAAAAATGTTTATAGGAAAAAAGTGGATTAAAACTTTGTCTTTTTTATTTTTTATTTCTTTCTTAAAACTCACATACACGATAATAATGACATTTTAAGATATATTTGTTTTAGCATTTAATATTTCTCATATGCATTATTTAAGATTCTTAATATAATGTAACAGGGACCTACATTCAAATTGTTTTATTTTTAAACGATGAAAAAAATAATAATTATCACGAGAGACAAAAAAAAACTAGTGACGCCCCGGTAAAAATCTTGTTAATGGAATGAAATTATCATCAGGGATAAATAATTAATTATTTAATTTTTATTTTACCTCTAAACATTAAATGCATATTTGTTTCTCTCTTCTTTACAACCAATTTAACTCCAATGAGATAATTTCTCATATTTTCTCTCACATGATATTACATATTTAATGTAATTAATTAGTCAAAATTAATTGTGTTCATAATCTATGTGCTTACCTCTAAAATGATATTTAAAAAGGAATGAAGAAAATAATTAATTTTCATTAGAAATTTGTCACATAAAGAAATAAAAATTCTAAAATGACAATTAAAAAGAAATAGAGGACATAGTATGCAAACATTAGTATCTCCATGAAAATCGTAACACCACTCTTGGCACAATATAAAGTAGTTGTTTTACATGAACAATTTTTGTACATGATCTTTCTTGTTAGATCGTGGTACTTATATTTAATCAAGAGCGACAAGAGGTGTTGACGAGGTCCTAACCTGATTTGAGGTACTAAAGTTAAAGTGTCAGATTCGATTAATTTATACTTATAATTAATTTTAAGAAATAAAAAGTGTTTGGTAAATTAATTTTAAAACGATTTATAATTATTTTTTATAAAAATAATTAGAAATTCCAAATTTATTTGTCAAATCTAATAATCAAGTATATTACTAATATATTCCTATTTATTTTAATAATTCCAATCATTACCCGTATTTACTTTTGAAAACATTCTTTTTTTAATAATTTACACTTGAAATAAGTAATTAGCAAAAAACTTTATGCCAAATATTTTTCATTTATTAGTAATTTAAGTGTTATTTATCAAACACAAATTATTTTTTAAAACTGATTATAATTAAAAGTACTTATCAGAATTAATAATCATATTTTTTAAATAATCTTAAATATACTCTTAATTATTCTTGATATTATAATAGTGAACGACAGGTCTTTTAATCAGAACACATTGCAGTTCAACATACAACTTCCATACAACTGCCATCTGCTCCTCTATTCAATCATCATGCCATGAACCAACCGCCAATTTCAAGTTGGCCAGCCCAATTAATATTTTCACCATTTCACAAAAAGTGTCTGATTTATAAAAATTTCGTTCCAAAAAAAATTCACGTACTATTTATTAATAGTAATGTAAAGCGACACAAAGTGCTCAGGTTTCTCATCATAATTTTAGGGAGCTGATATTTCCACACGCTATTTTGATATTTCCACACGGTGGGGCTCACCTTTAACTAAAGCAAACATGTTAACTGGAATAAAGAATTTTAATTCCAAATTTACCCCTTCTTCTATCTTTATCTCTGACTACTCATCTACCATCGTCTCTCTCTAATTCATAAGAAATGGTTTGGCTCGACGGAGCCACCAGAGCAAGAAATTTCGTCCCTTTCAATATTATTGTTTGTCGCGAACAACAAATATTACTAGCTGCACAATAATACACCTCCATGGGAGAGGAGAGAGAAAAAGAGATTTACATTTCATTCGGGTTTCATTTGAGTTTCATTTCACTGTTCTTGCAATCCACCTTCCATTTGTTTTTTCTTTTAATTTTTACAGCCATTGCATATACATATAATTCATAGAACTATTAAAACTTTTTCGGCATTTCTAGAGAGAGATTCGGATGAACGGAGACGAATCTCAAAATTAGAAATTTATGAAAATAGTGAAACAATAGTTTCTTGCCGATTGTTTTCCTGATGCTGAATCGGGTTTGAATCTAGGTACGTAAAAAGTATTGATTTTTTTGGTGACCTGATTTTGGATCTGCGATCGAGCGGTGTTTATAGATCGGAGTGAGGAGAGAGAGAGTGAGACGAACCACAAATAATATTGCCTTCGCACGGGGATCTGGATCGTCAGATCGAGTTGTTGATGGAGTGCAAGCCTCTGACGAAGGCGGAGGTGATTTGAGATGGGGGAAGCTTTGATTTGAGATGATACTTTTGGTTGAGTTTTGTGGGCAATAAAGATAGAAGAAGGGGTAAATTTGGAATTGAAATTCTTTATCCCAGTTAACATGTTTGGTTTGGTTAAAGACGAACCCTACCGTGTGGAAATATTAAAATAGCGTGTGGAAATATCAGGTCCCTAATTTTATTAACATACTAAACTATTAAATTAACAAACTTATAGTTTTTAGGAGTATATATGAAACAAAATATATCTTTATTATTCGTAAAAAAAAATTGTGAATGAAACTATTTTTGTGAAACGGATGGAATACAAGATAGGTTCCACCAATGAAGTCATACAATGTAAATGGTGATAGACCCAAAACCCCCTTCTACAACAACTCAACAAAAAGAAAATGCACCTTAGCCATAGGCCAATGGGACGGACAACCTGGGCCCTCAACGCTAACTCAAGGAAAAGGCTCGCGGATGATCCCACATCCGGATTTCGGGACATAGGTACACACCTTCTTTATCCTACGAGACTGCGGGTAACAAATTCTTATTTACCCAAAACAAAACATCCCACGACAAGCAGTGTCTCTTCAGAGAGCATGGTAACAAATTGCACTCCCTCGGAATCTCCTCTACCTTCATTATGCCAAAATTATTGAAGTTCAGAAATTTAACTACAAGCAACTAAATAATAATAATAATAATAATAAAAGAGATAAATAAATAATGCATTAATTTTTAACTAAAAATCATAACATTTCTTCATGCTTAATTCTTCCTAGTTTTGCATGAGAATTCATTACAGTTTTCTGCAAGCAGCTAATAAGTCGAACACAATTTCATCCTTGTGAAGTGAATTTTATATATATACCACAACCATCAATTTGCCAATCATGAACATTCAACAATAGTCACAACTGCATATGAAGCAACAAATTGAGATTCTGCTTTTCCACACTAGCTATCCATATAAGAATTTCATCAAGTCGAGGCAATTCAAATTCTATTATATATATATATGTACCTTGGATCAGAATGAATATTGCCCTTCAGACTCTGAGAATCACAGCAATGACAAAATTCATATCGACAAGGTCCTTTCTTGACCTACGTTCACATGAAGAAACACTTATTAAGATTTAATATATCAACAGTAGAAAAGGAAAACTCACAAAAAAAAAAAAAAAACTGAACTTAAAACCGACACTTTTGGAATCTATGTATTTTCTGTTTTCCTTTGGTAATCCATAGTTGCATCCTTCCTCTTTTTCATTAACAAGTAATACGCTACTCTTAGATTCCATGTGAATACGGAAAATGTTAAAGGGAATTGTTATTTCCTCAAGAAATTTGCTGTTACCGCAAGGTCTTACACATGATTGTGCAACCAACTTACTATTCACGTGAGGAAGTTACCTTGTGGAAATATATATCCCTTCCAATGTGAACTCTAACTTCCCTAATTAAAAGGAGAGAAGGACTAGATGGGGAGGAAGATGCTTAGATTACACCAGTAGATTACAGCTCAGACAAATTATACTCGAGTCAAAAATTAACTCATTAATGGTGTCATTATACAAGAATCAGTCTAGTTGCCCTAGTTGTTGCTTATCTTATTCGCAATAATTCAACACAGACGTCAATAACTTCAAAATTTATGATTGCAAGTGGTTGCTAACTAGATAGACAACCGAATTCTCGCCATTTAAGTGAGAAGAATATTCAATGCGTGGATAAATTGGAAACCTATGAAGAATCCAAGCAAAAGATTTTAGTATTATTCATGCTTTTTACCAAGTTTATAAAACTAATAAACATGCTGATACTAGGGTTATACAGTACCAAAAACTAACATGCAGAGGTACTTCAGTTTTCTTATGCATTTTACTTCTATCAAAATGTGGAAAAAATGTAATTAAATCTTATAGACCAACAACACATGCATAAATATAATTAGAAGCTGAAAAGTTTTACAACTAAAAACAGAACGAAAGCCTTATACCTTGCAAATTGTAAATGATAGAACCCCTTCACCAACTCAACCTGTATAGCAAGCATTAGCAATCGTAGATTATTAGGGATATAACAAAGACAAATTCAAAAAATGCCATACTGAGCAATTTTGTACTTTCGCTGTCGACCGTCACCGACTTCCATAATGCACATTCCGTCTCATTATACAGCAGCTTCCATTTGTAAAAACATTGACAAATTAACATAAGGATGACCTGGAGAACCAAAATAAGTAAAAAAGGGGTGTAGAAGCATATCTAAATAATTTTGATCATCACATACGAATAGCCCTACTCATCACATACGAATAGAAGCAGATCCATGGGTTTAGGTAAGGTTGTCAACCTCATAACCATACTCATGCCGCAAACATATAGCTAAAGCTAAGCTAATCAATAGAAAGTATGTATATAAGAATGCCATACACATGTATTAAACATTAAGGGAGAGTTGTAATAATTTTCAATAAGTAAAATAAAGAAAGTAAATGAACCAACAATTACATATATTTAAGCAATTTAGCAAATAGTTTTACATTATCATGGATCGTGGATGTAATTGTATCACTTTCATACTAAATATAAAACTAAATGTAGCTAAGACCTAAATCTGCCACTAGGCCACCCCTTGAAACATAAACCTTCCCCCTATTTCTTTTTACATACAACATCCTAACTGCTGTCCTCATCATAGCAAATTCGAATCCAGCTGAATTCACCTAAAGTAGACCTGTGGGTTATCAACAATCACCACCCCATTTCTCAGCAGAAACTCATCCTCTTCACCACTTGAAGCAGCTGGCAAAACCTCCCCCATTACCAGACCTCCACTAGTCTCCCCTTTCTCAGTCACTCCAGAACAAAAAGACTCACCCAAAGATTCCTTCTCAGACTCATTTGCCCCAAAACTCATCTGGGTTTTAGCCCAATTCCCAACAGCACCCACAATTCCCTTACCTTTCCCCATCTGAATTCCATTATTTTCATCGGAACCACCAATTTGCTTCCTTTTAACCTTGGCCTTGTTCCTTTTCTTGTGAGACTTAGCATCAACCCCACCTACATTACTATCCCCATTTTCATCAATCACCCCAGATGAAAAAGACCCATCCAAAGATTCCCTACCCACTTCATTTCCCCCAATACCCACCTGATTTTTACCCCACTTCTTCTTCTTCTTTGGCCTGCACTTGCTACTTTTTTTACCACAACTAGAATCAAACTCAGGCATACCTCTTTTCATTTCTTCAAACTCCCTCTTTTTCGCCATATAAGCCTCTGAAGCTTCCTTGGCAGTACCAAATGAGCCCAGCCAAAGCCGGATCTTTTTGAAAGGATCTCTAATCTCCGCCGCATACGTCCCCCATTTTCTCCGGCGAGCACCTGGGTATTTTATTTCCGGCGCCGCCGGTTTTGGGACATAACATACACAAACAATTTTTTTTCTTGAATCCGATGAACCTTCATCCGATGAAGAATCATCAGTAGCATCTGGGTCAGAACAAATAATTCTGACCTTTATTAAATTCCCCTTGTTGAACTCATCAATCTCATTTTTTCTGCTTCTTCTCTTCTTCTTTCCTCCGGCGGCCGCCGCTACAAAACCCATTTTGATTTGATTAAAGTCTTTTATTTTTGTTTGTGCTGAGGTATTAGAGCTGAAGCCTTTGTGTCACAGCTTGTGTATATATATAGAAACCTCGGACCTTTTTGGTTTATCCTCGTACCTTTTTGGTTTATTCTAGAATCTTTGTAATTCAAATCTTTATAGTAAACTATAGGGACGACACGTGGAATCTCTTCTTTTTTTTATTGATTTAATTTAAAAAGGATTAAATAATTAATTGCAGATACTATCTGACTGGACCTGGGATTGAAAAGTAATAGTACTATTAATTGACTCAAGGGATGGGGTCCATAGGGAGAGGAAAAGCATGCGTTTCTTTAATGGTATATTCGTTTTGAAGTATTAATAAGAAATTACTATTTTTTAGAAAGAAAATTGATATTTTTACCCGTTCTTACTCATCAGAACGTGAATCTCATTTATTATTAATTATTATTCAATGACATATTTATTTATTGTGTATGTAAATTATATAAAATAAAAATTTTATAAAATTTAAAGAAGTAAATAAAAATAATAAAGGACAAAAAAAGATTTTTTTTTATTTTTTTTTAAGTCGAAGGGCATTTTCAAAGTGTAAAAAAGTTTTATTTTTTTTGTTTATACTCGGAGTCCTCCTACTTTATATATTAGATATTGTATGTGAAGAGTTCTTGTGAAATTTATCAAATTTTCTTATAATAAAATTAAAGCTCGATTAATATGTTAATAGTTTTTTGTCTTCATAACTCATAGAAGAGGTTAAATAAATTTGGAGTTGTATTGATAAAAATAAATTGAAATTGAAATAATAAAGGGAAGATAAATTTAGAGAATTTATAAATGAAAATGATAATTTTACAATGTCCTTTTCACATAAATAATAACCGGATCTTATTCTCATGCTAGAAAAACATTTGTGAGATTATTTTTAGTTTGTAGTATTGATATACATGACGATAAATTTATTACGATATTAAATATTGATTATATATATACAAAAGATAGAAAATAACAAATAAATAAAACTTCACAAATTATTATTATATTAATATATTAATACTTTCTATTTCAGATTAGTCGCACTCCACATTTAACATAAAATTAGTCATCATTTCCTTTGTTTTTTTTAATCTATTTTTCCTTGTATTCTATTTCTTAGTCCTATCACTTTCAATCCTAATAAAATAAACTACAAGAAGCATGCCAATAATTAAAAAAATGAGGGTAAGTATCATTTTCCAAATTAAAAAACAAAAACACAATCAAACATGCGAGAACCACATGATGATTTATTAGGCACATTTAAAATGCAGCAAATTTTAATTCCTTAAACTTGTAAGGAAGCTAAATTGTCACTAATTGTTACTGTGCACGCTTGAGTTTATTGATATTGTAATTATGATCATTTATCTAATATTAATTATAAAAATATCTTGTATTTGAGTTTATTGATAGGTAATTGATATTAACAGGATAAACGTGTCAAAAATTTATAAATTATCTTATAATTTTGAGAACTGATATTTTTACATAAAAAAATTGATATTTTCACATGAATAGTGAGTGGATCTCAACTCTATGTTAGAAAGACTCACGTAAAAATATTATTTTTAATATGTGAAAATATCAATTTTTTATGTGTTCTGTCTTGTTAATATCAATTGCTTATTGATATTATAATTATGATCGTGTATTTAATAATATTAATTATAAGAACTGGGACCCAAAAAATTGTTTTCAACCTTCATACCACACATCAACTTTTCTCCCCAACCCAAAATCCGGTCAATATCAATTAAATTTCATTTTTCATGTTTTTGTAATTATCTAAATGAAAGTCCAATTTATAAAAGAAAACAACTTTTTAAGGGCTTAATGCTTCGAATTTACCATCCATGAAGGTGGCTATACCTACCATTGTAAATATTAATATCATTATTTAAAATGAATTGGAAGGTTAAATTGATCTGTTATTCATCATTTTTTCTTAAAACAACATGATTTTTTAGTAACGAATTTATGATTTTTCCATATAAAAGTACATCACTTAAGTATTTTGGTTATTTTATTTCTTTTGTATGACTTTTGTACTATTTAGGATATGCTAAAATGTATATTTAGACATTTGGCAATAGAAAATCAAACTTACTAGTCAAAAATAAAATTAAAAAATGCTCATTAGACTAGAGTCTAGACCCTTCCGCATGTAGCTCTTTCCATCATGAATAAAATATATAATAAAAAAATAATGATAAAAAAATTAAAAGATAACCTATGAGTGTTTTTTTTATTTTGAATATAATACTTATTTAAATTGTATAGATATAAAAAGTTCACAACAAAGAAACTGATATTTCCATATAACACAATATCTTTGGAGTAATTAATATTTTCACATAAACCTCTTACGTTAATTGTGAATCTCAATCACTGTATATATGTATATATGAAAAAAATCATGTGAAATATTATATTTTCATATAAAAGTATCACATTCCCATGTGAAAATTTCAGTTACTATTTTTTTGCTTTTCTTTTGTTTTTTTTTTTGGCCATCTGTGTATCTACAAGACTACAACCACAGATTTGTCCCCAACATTAAGGCAATGACACCCTAACCTTTACATTAACATATTCACTATTTACCCTAACTTTCTAACCACCATATTTTAATCTCATTGTTCTATACTCAGTGCACTATGGACACTTGCATAAAAAGTTTGCATCTTTTTTTTTTTTCAGTAAACTAACATAACTTCATTTTATCAGTTAAAAACAGTTGCAAAACAGAGAATCCCTGCATTAATATCAATGTCTTTCACCTTTCATATTCATAAAAATCTGCTTTATACGTAGAATTGAAGTTCAGGGGCTACACGAATTCGGATGGAGTGACTGGTTGAACACGATATTTTGAAGAGTCTGACACGGATACTCCTTAATTTTGTCATTTTTAATACTAAAATGAAATATCCATTACTCACACCCTTGTCTAAATGAGTGTTAGACATGAGTACTTTAGGGTAAGGTGAAGAGTCCGTGTAACAGAGCATGGGGTGATATTTAACCGGAATTACCTTTGCTAGTAGTGAAAAATAAAAATTAAAAAAGAAAGCCTCTGTCCCTCATTCTTCGAGAATGAGAAAGATCCTTTTCAAGTTTAAATTTGTTCATTTGGGATCTAACACATTTCAGAAGTATCCTACAATCTTGAAGCATCGATCTTTTGCAGCTTAAAACCCCGCAGTTGACAGAATATACATGTATATCAGAGCACTTAAGAAAGCTGTTTATTTAAAATCAGAGGAAATAATTTCATGAACAATAGAGTGAA
This sequence comes from Aralia elata, assembly GCA_034770075.1. Lineage (NCBI taxonomy): Eukaryota > Viridiplantae > Streptophyta > Magnoliopsida > Apiales > Araliaceae > Aralia > Aralia elata. The sequence goes on along the minus strand of CM068386.1, from coordinate 16,573,184 downwards.
AAGCAATTTTTATGAATGGGATCGGATATGTGCTCAAGAAAGTTCTGAACAGGTCATTTACCAGTTAGAGCCGCTTGGGCATAAAAACCAAGCCAGACAATCATAGCAAAGTGCTCATTTTTGAATTCTTTTACTTTCAGTTCGTCAAAAGCTATAGGGTTTTTAGAAAGACTCGAGAGATCAAAAAGGGCTCCTCCTGGATAATTAATGTCACCTGGCAAGTATATTTCTATATTCCTACCAAAGGTTCAAGAGCTTCAGTCCTGCAGTATCTCACACGAAAAACAGCAAGTTCCAAGAAACATATTGCTCTCGGCCAAGCTTAAGTATTGTGTTTCCATGTAAATCATATTTCCTATTATATTGTGGCACTCATTTAGTTAACCTATTCATACAAGTAACTCAAGGACTTCTTTAATTCTTTTATAGGTTTCACATTCTTGTAGTTCAAAATACAAGACTTGACCAGTATCAGGGGCCATCCTAATATGTTGCTTACTGAAACCGACTCTAACATGACCTTCTTGTGTTTTGGGACAGAACAAGTATCATCTAGCTTCAGAGAACATGTTAACAAACACCATTCCACAAATATCTCCCATAATCTTGTTATAATCCAAAATCATCAAAGTTCACCAAGGAAAAGCACAAGAAACCAAAACTAAGAAACCAATAAAATAACTTAATAAAACTCATATTTTAATGCTTCCTAAACATTAAAAAGATACCTCTAAGAATGTCTGCCATGCTCTAACAAAATAAAAGAATGTCACATAGTGTGTATGATATTCTGTGCAACAAAATGAGTGTCCCAAAAGTTTGACACATTATGTAGAGTCTATATCAACAACAAGATTCATCAAAGTATAATAGACCAAAAAACTTGGGATTATTACCAGCAGAAGGGCTTGCCAGATTGCTATGATGACGATCACACCTTGACTCCCAACTAAGTGGAGTACAGGGATGCCAAGGTAGTCAAGTGCCTCTCCCTGGTAAGAGATAAAAGAAAGGAAAGAAGACAAAATGAGTTGGTAATATAACCCTCCTCGCCGCACTCTTTCCAAATTCTCATTCACATTCTTCATGCGAATGATGTTAAAAACTAAAGAACATAATGCCGGATGCAAAGTTGTGCAATAAATTATCCGCCAGCAACAAGACAGACCAAACAAAATAACCAACGTGTTCAAGTAGCATATCAAATTAATGTTGATAGATGCATTTAGGAAGAATGCCTAACAAACGGTTGCAGGCAAGAATCTACTATTAATGTGGCCCTACTGGACTTAGGCATCCTATGCATGTACATGATATACATGTAAATTCCAAAATATAGAAAAACCAACAGCCCTCTTATTTTTTTAAAAAAATTAGGATATCCCTCAACCTCTTGTAGAATGGCCAAGTTTGAACCTTGGGGATCCTCCAAATGAGGTTTTTAGGGTTCATCTTGTACCTTGTGGCTTATATAAATAGATTAGATTATTTAAATTACTTTACACAGTTAAGGCAATACACCATAAGTCATGTTACAAAATCAAAACCACATAGGCATACTTCATACAAAGGATATCTGGAATACAATTTACTTATCAAATGTCATAGCCAGAAAAATAACTTGGGCAAATAGGATGTTGCTACTAGATGGAGGTAAGAGGATTACAAAATGACTTTTCCCCATTGTAGTAATCTTTACCCCTGTTTGTTTTCTTTAGGAGTGGTACATTGAATCAACAAGGTATTAATGGCCTAAAATGCAAAAGAAATCTCGAGCTTACAGCTCTGAAGGGTTATTAAAGAGGCTGGTAGTTGTTCAATTTGTCAGAGAACAATGGAGAGCCGAGGTGAGGGGAATATAAATCATCCATTCAATACTCTAATCTGATAATATGTTGCTTTTGAATCTATTAACTTTCTCTAAGTACCTTCAAAAGATTTGTTTTGGAGTTTATAATAGGTTTTCCACTCCAAATCTCCAAATGCTGATTATGTTAGGAATGTCTTAAAATGGGTACATTGGCTTTAATAATTTTCTTTTTTGATAAGTTGGGCATCTATTATGCTAGAGAAAGAAAATATGGGAAGTCGAGTCACCAAGATGGCATTTGCTTTCTTATAAAATTGGCTTCATTATTTGGAAATTCAGTCTAGATGCCCAAGTTATTGTTTTGATCTTATTAGCAAAATTCATCACAAAGAACTACAGCTACAAAATTTATTATTGCAAGTGGTTCCTAACTACATAGACAACCGAGATCTCTCGCCATTTAAGTGATGAGAATCAATGAGCGGATAAATTAGAAACCAAAGATAATATGTAGAGATACTTCATTTCCCTTATGAATTTGCTTTCTATCAAAAGATGAAAAAATGTAAAGTTCTAAAGACCTTTAGTTGTCATCAAGGCTGATGCATGCATAAAAATAATTAGGAGCAGAAATTTTTTATATCAAAAGTTCAAAAACCAAAGGAAAGCCTTAAATTCCACATACCTTGCAAATTGCAAAGGATAGAACTCCTCCACCAAATCAACATGTAGACCAAGCATTAACAATCACAGCTAATTAGGGATAACAAAAACAAAGCTCCAAAGCACTCACAACGAGCAATATTGTACATTCCTGCTGTCAACCTACTTTCGTAAAGCACATTCGATATCATCGTACAAAAGCTTCTACTTGTAAAAACATTTAAGACATACTTAAAGAGGATTTGGAGAACCAAGAATGTAAAAACAAAAGAAAAGGATAAAAGCAGGTCTAAACAGTTTTCATCACATACAAAAGCCCAAACCTCAAATTGCTTCAGCATTGTAGAACCAAATCTCACATACCATGAGATACAATCAATGAAGACATGGCTCCTATCAGGTTTCCACATTTCAGCTCTCCACTCGACAACGTTCCATGGGTTTATGGTATGATGTCAATTCCATAACCATATTCATGCCCCAATTGAATAGCTAAAGCTAAGCTGTTCAATAAAGAGAACCTATATAGAATACTACCATATTCATGTGGAAAATAAGGGTGCCAAACTTGGTAGTAAATAAGATTTGTAAAATAAAGCAGAGGTGTAATAGTTTTCAACAAAAAAAAATAAAGAAAGTAAACTGAACCATCAATTAAGAATCCTGAAGAAATCTGGCAAAGAATTTTCAAATATCATGCATGTAACTGTTACAATGTCATGTTAATATCAACAACAGCGTTGACCTTAATCTGCCATAGGGCCACATATTGAGACATAAACTTTCCCCTATTACTTTTAACATACAGCACCCTAATTTCTGTCCTCATCGCAAATCTGAAGGTCATCCAAACAGCTGAATTCACCCAAGATAGACCCGTGGTTATCGATAATCACCGGACCAACTCTAAGTAGAAAATTATCATCTTTACAACTTGAAGCTGGCAAAACCTCCTCAATTAAGGAACCTGCACTATTGTCTCCTTCCTCATTCACAGCTTCAGCGCTTTTATCAAGCACTGAGGAAAAAGACTCAGTCACTGATTCACTTCCAGATTCATTGGCACCACCAATACCCAGTTGCGTTTTCAGCAAATTCTTAGAGGCAGCCGCAAGTTCTTCACTGTAAACAGGCTTCCTAATTTGGGGGTCAATTTCCTCATAAGAAACAGATTCGCATGTGGCTAGTTCGTCATAAACATCAGGCAGCACTGAAGAAGGAAATTCATTCAGTGATTCTCTTTTTGACTCCTTAGCCCTAATACCCATCTGGGTTTTAACCCAATTCTCATAAGCACCCATAATTTCTTTACAGTAAACAGGATTTTTCTTTATCTGGGTTTCAATTTCTTCACCAAAAACATTAATGGGTTTGTTTCTTTTTCTGTGGGAAGCAACCATACCTCCTTCTAAAGGAGTTTTAACCCAATTCTCACAAGCACCCACAATTTCTTCATTATAAACAGGATTTTTAATTTCTTCAATAAAAAATTCAATGGGTTTATTTCTTTTTTTGTGGGAAGAAGAAACCATACCTCTTTTACTTGCATCCAATTCATTCTTCTTGGCAGCATCCAATTCCTTCTTCTGGGCAAGATAAACCTCGGAGGCTTCCTCGGGAGTTCGGAAAGTGCCCAGCCAAATCCGGCGATTGTTGGGTGTGTCCTTAATCTCATACCTGCCCGACTTTCTCCAATGAGCCTCTGGGTATGGATTTGATTTTTTTGAGGTCATGTTCTTGAGATTCAGATGAATTTCACGGACAATACGTTTTGATGAAGGATTTTTTTAATCGGAAGAAGAATCATCAATGGCATCTGGGTCAGAGCATATGATTCTGATCGTTCTCAAGCTCTTTCCTTTTTCTCTCTCTCATTCTTACCAGTTGCAGTAGCTATGCTCCCCTCTCTCTTCCCTGCTACTGTTTTTGCAGCCCATATTTTCAACTTTTTTTGAGCTCTTGCATTTTATACGAGTGATGGTTGGATAAAAGAACGGAATTGATTATTTTGACAACCGAAGACGTTAGTTTTCACGAGAGTAAATTTATTTAGAATGATCAAATTCACGTGGGAATGAATTCTATTTATTATTTATATGAAGAATAATGTCAGAGACACAAATTATTTTATAAATATTTTATAAATTGGTTGATGTGGCACTGTTGTATTGGTGATAGTGTTGTAGTGAGGAGATGTTTTTTTTTAAATATCACCAATACAACAGTGTCACATCAGCCAGTTTGTAAAATGTTTGTAAAATAGTTTGTGTCTCTAGCATTACTCTTATATGAAATCTATATTAAAATGTTTGTAAAATAGTTTTTTTTTCTATTTTAACATTTTTATTAAGCTACGCTAGGCCTAAACTGATCTGGTCTAATTCAATCTTTTTTTATAACTTTTAATGTTAAAAATTAAATATTAAAAATAAAAATTAATAAAATTTTATAAAAATAAAAATATAATGAATATATATATGAATTAAATATATTTACAAGTCCAAATTTTATGTCTCGACTACTATTTTATCTATTATCGGACTTCATATATTGTTTCTATCATATTGTGAAAGTCGTAAATGTATAATGACGACATGATATGATACATATATATAATTATATATCAAATATAAACTTTGATTGTCTGACTACATAAACTACTCGTAGGTAGAACTTCCAAAACTACTTTTTTGACTCACCCTCTTAAGCTAAATGTTTTTTTTTTACGTTTGGATCGTAAAAATTAAAGTAAGAATAAAATGATTTATTTTTATGGAATAAAAAAATGTGTTTAGTTGTTCTATTAGAATAGAATAAATCATTCATATTCTTGTCAAATTTAAAAAATTTATTTGTTAACGTCAAAATTTATTCGCTCGCCAAATCATCAAATAATGAGTTGAGGATACGTTTAACAGCGGAGGAAGTGTAATTGTTTGTGTGTGTGTCAGTATGTGTATATGGAAATAAAATAATAGCACAAAAATTTTATGTGAAAACTCAACTGAGAAAAAATCACGGAAAAAAATTTCAAAAATTTACTATAAAAATTATATAAAAAATACAAATTTTCAACGGAGAAATAAACTTATTTTCTCTATACCCTTATTCCTCTCTATTTGCTATTACAGAACTCCTTTCTAACTCTTGTGCTGGTGTTTTGTGTTGTGAATGTCAGAGCTCCTTTCTAACTCTTCTGTTGGTGTTTTGTGTTGTGAATGTGCGCCTTTAGTTGCTCACCGAGTAACCCTTTTACGGGAAAAATTTAGGAGACAATCTCCTTAAAATAGGGAACTAGATTTGAAAAGTTTTGCTTATTAAAATAAATGGGTCACATGGTGCATGAAATTTGGAGGAAAAAGGAGCGCAAAACACGGAGGAAAACATGGATCATATTGTAGGGACAGCCAAATATTAGGAGAATATAGAATCACTTATTTAAAAATTAATTATTATTTTTTTTTTCCAATTCAAACGTAATATTAATATTATTTTTTATAAAAATATTTTAAATATTAATAGTGTGACTAGAGGATACAAATAAAAATTTCTTTCCACTTTGTCTTTGGAACTAAAAATAAGAAATTAAATGACATGAATTAATTATGTGTCTTTAGTATATAGTGGAGCAGTACATATATTTTTGTCCAGGCAATTAGCTAAGATTTGAATTTATGACCTCTCATTACTAAACAAGATATCATACCAACTCAGTTAAAAGAGCTTAGTTGCGTTAATTCAAATCTTCAATCATTTTCTCTTTTTCTAAACTCCTTTTCTCTTTCTCTCACCTTCAAGTTAGTAAAGTAAGTAACTCACCCCATTCTATTTTACTCTTCAATCTTCCATAGTTCCATACTTTCATTCATACCTCATCTCTCAAATATCTCTCTAAAACATTCTCAAGTTCATTATTTTTAACTTAGATCTTGTTAGATCAATAGATCTTATGAAGTTTTGACAAAAATTACTCCGTTTAAATTTTTTTATTCATTTTTTATATACAAATCTATCGATTTGATTTACAAAAATCAACTCATTTGATTTTCAAAAAGTTTTTCACAACTTAGTTTACATCCCCTACTTTTGGAAATCACAGCAAGCTTGTTTTTTTTAAACACACTAATAAAAAGAATATTTTTCTTGGTCGTGAATATATGAACTAGTTGTTCACTGTTCAAGAATTCTTGTTTAGGCAGTTCATATCATCCATACATAGTGTTTTGATCTAAGATTTCATTTCTTTCGTGTTTCAGCAGTAGCATATTATTCCATGGAGCTAAGGTCCAAAATATGAAAGAAACAAGCGTTTCCACGACTCTACCATCCAGTCAATTCTGTTCCACTTAATCCCTCTTTCATGACCACATGTCTTTCCTGCTAAGGAATGAGAAATCATTCTCCTGTTCCATGAATCCAATTTCATTTCATCCGGGAAAAGCCATCCAAACTGCTATGTGTAAATTAGAAAAAAACACATTACTAAAATTCAAACATCAAACATGCATGAACTGTGAATTTATGATACCAAATAATGAACCACAATATAGCAAAATCAATCCAAACATTTACTTAATTAAATAATACTAAAATAAAATTAATAAACATTAACCAACGACACCAAACAACCTCATCATTAACCAACACGAAAATATATATATATATATATATATATATATATATATATATATATATATATATATATATACACACACACACACACACACACGTTAATAATATATATAACAATAACGTGTGTGTATATATATAACAATTTTTGTAAATTTTTTAGAAATCTTGAGAAAGGAAAAGGTAACTTAGAGAGAAGAAACTAAATAATATTCCCTCCATCCCAAATTAATTGCATTTCTAGGACTTTTTAAAGTCAAATTGACTATTTTTAAAACTAATATTTTTACTATTTTTGCTAACATATAGGTGAAGATATTATAACCAAAAGAAAGTATATACAATTTATTACTAATTTCAATTTTTATAATTTTAGAAATATATTTATATATGCTTAATGATTAATTTTAAAAATAGTCAATTTGACTTAAAAAAGTCCTAGAAAAGCAATTAATTTGGGACGGAGGGAGTAACAAATATCATTGAAGATTGTAGTTAAAATAAAAAACTATAATAGCTCAGTTGGTCTAAACACTTATTTTGTAAGTTGGAGGGGTCTTGGGTTCAACTCTTCATGAAAGCATTTATATTGTTTTTTTAAAAAACTAACACGCGGGTGGGCCGGCTCACTACAGGCCGGGCTAAAACTGGGTCGGGCCAAAACGACACAACTTTTCCTGGACTAAAAATCTTAAGCCCGTAGCCCAATTTTTACGGGCCAGCCCAGGCCTAATTTGTGAAGTTTAATGAGACATGGTGCTTTTGAGGTTGACCATTTACTAGTTGGTCCAACAGGGACAATCCCAAATTTTGTGACCACTTGATGATTTTATTTAATTGGCTTGGGTTTCGGTGTGGGGCCTAAAGATGTTGAGTTACATAAGTGATCGGGTCAGGCCAAATCTAAGATGTTGGACCAGGCCACACCAAGGCCACAAATCAGGCCTACGTCAGGTTTTTGGTCAAGCCGATCCAAGCCGGACTTTTACTTTCAAATAGTGGTCTCTTTAAAGTCTCTAAGTCATGTTTGACTAAATCAGACTTTGGCCAGGTTGGACTAAAGCTAGACTGCAGACTTTTTGTATATCTCTACAAATTTGTAGTAACTAAATGTACACTATCCAAATTTATAAAGTATTCAAAATAAAAACCCAACTTGTTAAGAAGAAGAAAGTTGATTTTTATTTTTATATAAATAAAAAAATAAACTTCTAAAATAAATTTTTATTGGCAAAAAGGGATACTACTCACTGTGGTTGTCGACTTTTAAGTATTATACCATTAAAATTTAAAAATATGGAATCAGACAGTTAAATTAATTGAAATTTAGTGATTAAGTCATTCTGTATCAACTTTTATTCACGTGTATGTGCAAACAAAAAAAATAAATTAAAACTTCATCTGGATTTGACAAAAGAATAATCTTTTTACTCATCCAAGTTTAATTATTGCAGAAGATTTAGTAAACAACTTGGTTCGGCCCATCAAGAGAGAGAATTAAAGAAACCCACAGCTTTTTTTATCTGATTTTGCTTATCTTTACCTGGGTTAGTTTTGGATTAATTCCTTCTTCATTTTCTATCTAGGGTTTTAAATCATTGATCTTCAATCTTTCATATCACCATATTTTATCACTATAAATCTATATTATTATTTTTTTGCTCTGTAAATTCGAAGAATATTTAGTGTGACGCCCCCAAATTCGGGTCCCTTGAACCTCAAATTCGGTGCTCACGATACATCATACGCATCACACTCATCTACTCATTCTTTATGAATTACATCATTCATTCTATTAACTTAATGCAAAAAATAATAATCATCCCAGGTCTTACTAACCTTAACATTACATACTTAATAATGCAAAAGGTTTAAGTCAAAATATAACATATTATTCATTACATAAGTGACACTACTCGGTCGTCTTCGCTTTGCCTTTATCCTTTTTAGACCCTTCAGATACCTCTGCTTTAGCTGAAAAGTTTTATTTTAAGTAAGAGTGAGCAACTAATTTGCTCAGCAAGTTAAAAGTGTACAATAAATGATATATCATGAATAAAAGAGTCTAAACTTATAGGATTTCAACAATATTCAAAAGATTGTGAAGTCGTTGAAACAATGAATCATTTTCAATAACAATGATTTAAATTTTATGCTGAATAATACATCAAGAATGAAAGAGTTAAAATTCTTTCGAAGGTTCAATAATAGTCAATTGATTATGAAGGAATAGTAATACTGCAATAATAGTCAATAAAAGTGTGATTATACCCATATTTCATGTTGAATGATCACAATGGATCGAGAACTGTTAGAGAAATCATCAGTTAATAGAATTGAATTATCTCAAGAGTATAAGTTAATCGTATAGACTAAATATACTCTTCTGCAAGTACATGAAGGGATCAACTTCATTGTACCCGTAATTATGCATAATACTCAAACATAGCACGTGGGTCGGATGTCCGACAATAAAGTTCCCATTTTTATAATAAGGGTTGTTCATCTCAGTCTTATATCATAAGTTCGTACCACATCAATATGGTTTGGATTGCTTTCAAAAAAATACTTTGAGTTCAACATATTATATCAATTTTTTATCTTGCCGAATCAAATGACATATATCTTTAATGTCAAATTAGTTCAAATAATAAAACGTTTCATACCGTGTAAATTTAATATTAGTCTAGCCGAAACAACTAGCTGAGACATGACTCATAAACAGTTTATGCATAAAGAACTCTAATTATTTCACAGTTCAATTATAGAACAGGAAATCAATTGCACAAAATACGAATACCAATAATCATTATAGATGTGGAATAATCAACAATAATTATCCACTAGCATGTTTAAAAAATAATAACTCGAGTTTGAGTTATGAAGCTTGCAATAATGTAAAAAGATTAAGATTAGAGACTTGCCTGTTTGACGAGCTACAACTATCTAGCTTTAATTAATACTTTTTGAATGACCTAACATTGATAATGTTGGTCTATCAATTAGTACCACATATAATTGAATATCTATAGGCTTACTTATGCTATTTATCTAGCAAATAAATCAATCACAAGGCACACGTAATATAATATACTATCATTAATCTATAAAACATTTAATTGATATTAGATTAATGATTTAATTAATTAATAATGTTTTTCTTAAGTGATAAACACTTACTGAACCTTTAAACAATTAATTATAATTGTGTAATTAATATGTTACGTAAATTCTCTTTATTTTACAATTTTTATCTTCATTTAATTACTATTTAATATTAGTTAAATGGTAATTAATTAATTACCTTTAGTTATTATTTAATAATAAATAATAAATAATTATATTTACTCATTATTTATTGTTAATCAAATAATGAATAATCAAATTAATAATCTTATTTGTCTTTAATTATTATTTAATATTAATTAAATAATAATTATTTATTTATTTGTCTTTATTTATTATTTAATATTAATTAAATAAATTAAATAATAATTAAAATAATTTATAAATTTTTTGTTAATTAAATAAACATGTAAATAAGTACTATACCATTATTTATTACTTAATCTTATTTACATAATAAATAATTAGATTATTAACTTAAACATTCTTTAATTATTATTTAATATTAATTAAATAATAATTAATTAATTCTTTAACCCTATTTATTATTTAATTTTAATTAAATAATAAATAGTTAGCTTAATAACATTAATTCTATTTAATTATTACTTAATAACACTTAAACAATATTTAATTAGTTTAATAATCAATAGAAGCATTAGAAATTCATTAGTTAGTAATTTTAAATAATTTAAAAGGGTTTAAACCATTAATTACACTAATACTTACTTAATTACACTGAAAAATTCTAAATTAAATATGATAATATTCTTCAGCATTTTAGAAATTTTTGGGTCCAAGACCCGACCCAAGAACCGATCGGAAAAGGGACAAACCGGTCGTCCGAAGTTATCGTGAACCGGACCGACCCGGAAAAACTGAATCGGCAGTTTGTTCCTTTAGTTCCCAGATTTTTTTTTTCAGATTTGGGGTCCTTCACGAAAACATGAATAAAATAAAATTTATAACTCCGATTGACGTTTAGTCGGTCTCGTTGGATTCATATCTTTCCGAACTACAATATTCCATCATCAAAATATAAATTTGGACATGTTTTCACTGAAATTCGTCTGGAAGTGGACTGTTCTAACATTGTTTCGGCAGTGAACATGTTTTGGTTAAAAATGCATATCTCACTAATTATGTTTTGGTTAAAAATACATATCTCACTCATTTAACTTATCTGTAAACGATTCCAACTAAGTTTTACTCGTAACTTATCCTTCTAATACCAGAAAAAAGAAAATCATAAAAATCAATTGTATATTTCAAAATGTACAATTTTTATGAACATGCTATGATTTACTTTCGGTAAAAATGTTTTCAAGCATTTTGTTAAACTTTTCTACATAAACACATATCAATATTCAAATTAAACCCATTAAACTATATATCTACCATTCTAACATGTTTTTAGCCATTTAAAGCTCGAACTTCATATATCTAATATAAAAATACACAAATAACTCAAGATTAGGGTTTTTAGAGTTTTTGATAAGTTTTTATACCTTCTAAGCTTGGTGGCTTGTTTTCTCCTCCTACCAAGTATGAGACAAAACTAGATGGCATGAAATTTTTTCTTCTCTCCTTCTTTCTTAAGCTGGTCTGAACCCCCTCTTGATCTCCCTCTCCATTTGTTTTCTCTTTCTCTATTTTAGCAACTTAAGAAATGAAATAAAATTTTCATAGCAAATGAGAAGATGCTTATTTATAGTTATCAAAACACATATATGCAACTTATATATGTATCTTTCGAAGTCTTAAGCTATAAATTGAATTTTTATTAGGCTAGAAAAATAAGGAACAAAAGCTACTTGGAGTGGTTGAAAACTTAGAAGTTAAGACAAGTAAAATGATTAAGTCACATGCTCCTCTTCCCTTTGATATGCGGGGTACATCCCCCTAATTTAGCACCAATTTTATTTTTATTTTTATTGCTTTATTTAGCTTATTAGCCTTCTAGAAAGTCCAATCCAATTTGGGCCAAAGTTTGGGCTACCCATTACTCTCTATTTAATTGTTTGGGCCACTTAAAATAATATAAGTCCAACACATTAATTTTATATTACCATGATTATTTAATTAGGGTTTCTAGTCCACTCATTTTGTACTTTAAATAATTACTCATATGTGTTTAATTATATAACCTAATTAGACTTGCTTTAATTAGGTTTAAACTAATTTATTAGGTGAGATATATAAAAAATATCAATCTCTTAAGGTTAGTTTGCTAGTACATGAATTAAATACTAGGATTATTCAATTACTATAACCCTTAGGTTATTTAATTCTCATTCCTAATATATTATTAGGTTATATAGTTTTCTTTTTATTTCTCTTTATAAAATAAATAAATATATATACATATTTATAATATCTATTTATTTAGTCACATACATTTTTCACATAAGCCATAACATATTTATTATCATTAATAAATAATTATTATATTTATTTAATCACATATTCATTTAATATATGTTACAAAATGTTCAATACATTGATAAATAATTTAATATACTTATTTCTTGGATTTTCTTTTTATTCCACTAATTCATTAATTCAATTAGCTCTAATTGACTTGATGAATTAATTGAATTAATGAATTATTATACATCTTTATCCACTTTATATTAGTTATACTAATTAATCACTTAAATATTATAAATCTTTTCATTTACCATTCAAGGTCAACACTCAAACTATGTTAATTTACAACATAAGCTTATCCTGCTTTTTCTTTAATCTACTAGATTAATTATTCATCTTGGTCTCCTTTTTATTTCTTAGTCAACTTAAAATAAATAAATTGATTAACTTACTTAATTCACATCATATAATACATATTCACTCATATGCTTAAAATAATAATAAAAAAAAAATATTCGTACAAATATACATATATAATCATATAAAATTCTCGATCCTTACATTTAGAGCTTCAATTTGGGATGATTCATTCCAACGATTTCAGATGATTTTCTCGATTAGGCGATTAAGCCATGGCTAAGTCAAACCAATTGATACATACATACATACATACAGAGAGTATTTTTCAAGACTAGCATAAATCACACCCAAATTTCTAGATTACATCCAAAATTTTCAAGCTTTCTCAAAATGGGCCAAACGCCAATTGGACCCAGCGTTAGAGTTTGAAAATCAAATACAACGCTAGTTAAATTGGCGTTTGAATTTTTTTTTCTATTTTTTTATAAAGAAAAGATGTCAGGAATCTTTTATTAAGTAAATTTGTAAAAAAGGAAAGTTGAGGAGAGAGAGAACGTTGAACGCCAATTCAATTGGCGTTTGAAACCCTTTTTTTAAAAAAAATAAAACAAAGATGTCAGGGAACTTTTTTTGAACGCCACTTGAAGTGGCGCTAGAACCATTTTTTTTTAAAGCCAAGAGTTGGTGTCAAGAGGCATTTTTTTTTAACGCCACTTGAAGTGACGTTTGAATATTTTTTTTTTCTTTTTATAAAGCAATCATAGCAATTTTTGGAATGTCACTTGAAGTGGCGTTTGAACCCTTTTTTTTAAAGCAAATTATGTCATAGCTTTCTTTTGAACGCCACTTGAAGTGGCATTTGAATTTTTTTTATTTTTTTTAATTTATAAAGCAAAAGATGTTAGAGAACTTTTTTTTGAACGCAGTAGCGTTTGAACCTTCATTTTTTTTATTTATTTATAATCAAGTGACGTTTGAACTTTTTATTTTATTTTTATATATAGCAAATTTGAAAAAAAGATTTGAGATTTGTGGAATCTTTTTTTTTATTTAACGCCAATCTGAAAGTTCAATGAAATTATTTAAAAAAAGAAAAGAAAATCACCAACGCCACTTGAAGTGGCGTTGAGTTTGTAATTTTTCAAATTGGCCTTGAAACCTATTTTTTTGGTGTTGTAATTTTTTTAAATTTTTTTTTGTAATTTTTTAAAAGTTTTTTTTAAAATTTTTTATTTATAAAGCAAATTTGTAAAAAAAAAATAACATATAAGAGATTTAACGCCAATTTGACTGGCGTTGGATTTTTTTTTTTGTTAAAAAAAAAGAAGGAAAATTGATAGAGAAGAGAAAACTGTGTACGACCAGAAAGCATGACAAAAAGCTGGATAATATTTCAAAATCTGTCATTCCAAAAAATCTATCAATCTCTCATTTCAAAAAATAACGACAAAAAGCGAATAAAATTTGCTTAATAAAAGGTCTTTGACATCTTTGTTTTATAAAAAAAAAAAAATTCAAACGCCACTTCAAGTGGCGTTCAAAAAATGTCTCTTGACACCTACTCTTTACTTTATAATAATAAAAAAAATTGGTTCAAACGCCACTTCAAGTGGTGTTCAAAAAAGATTCCCTAACTTCTTTGTTTTATTTTAAAAAAAAGAAGAAGAAGGTTTCAAATGCCAATTCAAGTGGCGTTCAATTCTATCTCTCCTCAATTTTCCCTTTTTTTCAAATTTGCTTAATAAAAGGTCCTTGACATGTTTGCTTTATAAAAAAAAAAAAAAATCAAACGCCACTTCAAGCGGCGTAAACAAATGACTCTTGACACTTATACTGCGTTTGGATTGGTGGAATAGGAAGGAGAATGGAATAACTCATTCCTATGGAATGAAAAAAATTGTGTTTAGTTGCGATTAGAATGAAAAAAATTGTGTTGATTCCTATAAGGAGGGAGATCATAAGAAATAACTTATTCCAACTAGAATGGAATAAATCATTTCATTTTTCATTTCATTCCTTCAATCCAAACGTAACATTACTCTTTGCTTTATAAAAAAAAATAAAAAATATTCAAACGCCAATTCAACTGACATTGGATTTGATTTTCAAACTCTAATGCCAGTCCAATTGAGGTTTGGCCTATTTTAAGAAAGTTTGGAAATTTTAGATGTAATCTAGAAATTTGGGTCTTGGAAAATACTCTACATACGTGCATACATATATTTAAATGCATAAAACTCTCTCTTTCTTTTTTTTCTTCAACATCTTCTTTGTGTTTTGGACCCAAAGCAAATCCCCTGTTTTCTATCCAATTTTCAGGTATTTCTTTGGGTATGAATTTGAAGTACAATCTCCTTCTTATTTGTTATTGCTATCTACGAATTGGGTTTTTAGAGTATGGGTGGCGATTGGTGGTTAGGCCAGCAGATTTAGTATAAAGCCGGAAAGATTGAAGAAGAAGAAAGAGAAAGGTTGAAGATAAAGAGGAGAGAGAAATATTGAAGATGAAGACGAGGAGAGAGAAAGAAAGAAAAGGTCAAAAAAATGAAAAAATAAAATCAAATACTTCTATGTATCAATGTGATAACTTTCCATATCATTTCTTTTATCACAATTTTATAATAAGATTTTTTTATCACAATTTTATGTAATTAATACAATATAGCTTATGAACTTTTATATGAGATAATTTTATTAAAATATTAAGATATCAAAAAAATTTATTAACATAGCATGTGATTTAATAATATTAATATTAGTCGTGAATTTTATTATTAAATTAATACTCTAACTAAATTAAATTCATTAAAACTTTACCAAATCGCACGATCAATCATATTAATAATATTGTGATTTAAAAAAACCATAATAACTATAACATTAATTGAGAAATTATAGTGAAATTATTACTAATTAATTATCATAATTAAATTAAAAAGTAATAAATCTTGAATTTCATACATTCGGATAAGAATTTCAAATAAATTTTGTCAATATAAACACTAATACAGAATTCCAATACAAATCTAAATAAAAGTAACATAATTATTTTTTTGATAATCATAATTAAATAAATCTACATCATATTCAAATGTTTAGCTTAATAATTGATGAAAGAAACATACAACATATAATTCAATAATTTATTATTTAAATAAATATTTAATAATTTAACAACTATAATTATCTTTTCAAAATCTTAATTAAATATGTATCATATATACAGTTAACTATTTAACAATTAACATAATAAATCACTATTCTGCACGAAATTGGTGAGCATGTGAATATGAATTACACACCCAAAGGCCAAACGCGTCACGCTTTGCACATCATTAATAAATAAAAATGACTTGTAGAAAAGGTCAAGTTTTTCCTGCTTTTCATTTTTTGTTTATTAAAAAATTCAGAACTAATAATTGAACAAAAATTCTTTTCTTTTTTTTTTTTAAAAAATAAAAATAAAATTTCCGTCCATTTTAAAACGTAAAAACAAAAGTCCATATAATATCATACTTTCTTTGTTTATCTCCTAATAAACGTACTTGTCCATATTGTTATACACTGTAGTTATTCAATATTATGGTGGACTCTTTTATCCTAAAAACATAATAATAATTTCAATAATATCTCATAATAAAATAAACTATCTTATCATAGAGTAATTATTTGAAGGTATGATAAATATATTTTCTTGGTTATTTCAACATTCACTTATGTAAGTAATTATGATTTTTATTGAAATTATATATTAAAAAATATTTAAATTAAACAAGCAAGCTCATTGAATGTCAATCCATAACATTAGATACCAGATCAATTAAACCTTTTTTGAGGTTCAATTGAATCAGGTATAATAGAAGATGGTAGAGTATTCCCATTTGTGCTTACCTTATATTTTTGAATGTTTCATATTATTTGGGTATTTGTAAACATGTAAATTTAAGCATTCAGTGATATAAAATCAAAACATTACAATTTTATTTTATTTTATTTGGTGGGGGGGGGGGGGGAGTGGGGGCCGGTGGGGTTGTAAAATTTTCATATACAAGAATATCAGAGAGCTTAAGAGAGCTCTTTATGTGCAAATCAGAGGGAAATATTACATGGGCAATAGATTGGAAAGCAGATTATTATGGATGGGATCAGCTATGTGCTCAAGAAGGTTCTGAACAGGACCTTTACCAGTTAGAGCTGCTAGGGCATAAAAACCTAGCCAGGCAAGGGATCAAAAAGGGGTAATTAATGTCACGGGGCAAGTATATTCCTAAAGGCTCGAGAGCTTCAATCCCACAGTATCTCTTGTATTCAGGTCCAACCTAGACACGAAAAACAGCAAGTTTCATGAAACAAATTACTCTCGGGACAAAATGAAGTGTAATGTTTACATGTAGACAATCTTTCCTATTAGAATGTCGCTGTCAATTAGTTAGCCTATGAAAACGAGTAACAAGAGGACTTCTTTTATAGGTAAATATTCTCATAGTTCAAAAAACAAGACCTTGATTCCATGTAATTATCTTCTCCTTTTATTTAATCATCAGGGGTTGAACCGCCAAAATTAGTGGTCATTCTAAAAAGTTTTTGTCTAACATGATCCTTCTGTGTTTTTTTGGACAAAACAAGAATAGTCTAGTTTCAGAGAACATGTTAACAGATAGGACTCCATAAAATATCTCGCATAATGTCATTAGAATCGGAAAAATATCAAAGTTCGTTAAACATTGAATGCATACCTCTAAGACCATCTGCTATATTAAAACAAGATTGCAATGTCACGTGGTATGTGTTTGTATTTCTTTAAAGGGATTTTTTAGACTATGCGAAACTTATTGGTGTATGAGGAATATTAGGATGTAAAGTCTCCAAACATAACGTCGATGCATTTTCAACAAGTTATTCTTAAAGTCTTCAACTTTACTATCATCCCAAAGTATATCATTAGTGCATCACTTATGCCTGTGCTTCTCCTAATTTCCTTCTTTGAATTTCCGTTACTGTTTTCTACAATTAGCTAATAGTTCCAGGTGAATTTTCCTCTTCGTGAAGTGCATATGTTATACTGTGAAAGAGAATTAATGTCCCAAAAGTTCAACAATCTGCTAGGGTTCTTTTGAACGCCATGGATGAATAATGATAACAATTGTAAAAGAAATTAAAAATATGGTGAGAGAAAACTGCAATACGTATGAATCGCTTAAAGGTTGTGACTATTAGCTGTTCGTGAATGGGTTTATATAGGTCCAGTTTTTGAGGAAGAAGAATAGGAAAATGAAAATTCGATAAGAACAGAAATTAATTTATTCTATTATTAAAATACCCGCGATATAATGACTATTTTCGCGAGAGAAAGACGACGAATGAAGCCTGTAAATTAAGAATATTCCCATAAAACCGTCCCCAGTACATAATAATAATAATAATAATAATAATAATAATATTCGCACCGGTCCTCAACGTCTCTCGAGTCGTGAGTGAGTCGGATGAAAGCACGAGTACGAAACTCACGGGGAGGAATTGATCACGGTACACGTGGTTGGCTGCGTCCGGAAGAAGTAGCACCGTCGGATTAATTGACTAATGAGTTGTCATGGGTTTGTTAGGGTGATTTTGACCTTGGTCAGCAAAGAGAGGGATATATATAACCAGACTGAGACTGTTCATCTAATCACTTTTAACACGTGTATATAGATAGATTAAGCAAAGTATGATTAATGAATATTAAAAAATTGTTGTATATAATAAAATATTTCGGATTAGAGTGAAAAACACTGGGTACGACTATTACAAAATGGGACGCAAACGTGTAGCCACATACAAAGGAAAAACAAAACATATCCGAAAAGGATGGAAGAGAATTTGGAGATTTATTGTGGGGGATATATAACTGAAAATATTCATAAAGTCATGATAGACCAAAGTTCGGGACCATTACCATCAGAAGCACTTGGCAGATTGCTACTACGATCACGCCTTGACTTCCAGGTATACCAAGGTAGTCTAGTGTCTCCCCCTGTTAAAAGATTAATGAAAGGAAAGATAAATTGAGTTAGTACTAAACCCCCTCATCACACTTTCTGAATTCTCATTCACACTCTCCATCTCTCTTCATGTGAATAATGTTGGAATATAAAGAACATAATGCAAGATGCAAAGTTTGTGCAAGAAATTATCCGCAATAACAAGGCAGACCGACCATGTAGCAATTTGTCAAGCCAGCATATCAAATTAATGCTGATGGATGCATGAAGGAAGAATGCCTAACTGACACTTGCATGCAAGAGCCTACAATTTAAATGGCCCCACAGAACTTAGGCATCCTTTGCATATAAATGATATACAAGTACACTCCCAAAATGTAGATATAGCCACACCTCCATATGGACTTGCCAAGTTTGAACCTTGGGAATCGCTTTTAGGGTTAATCCTGTACCTTGTGGCCTTTATGTATCAATTAGACCATTTAAATTCTTTATACAGTCAAAGCAAGCTGCAATAAGTCATGTTACCAAATTTAAGACCGCATACAAAGATATCTGGAAGAGAATACTTTAATCAAAATGTCATAGTCAGGTACTAACTTGGGCTAATAGGAAGTTGCTACTAGACAGTCGTAGAAAAAATGCTTCACTGTTTCCCATGTTCAAGAACTTTATCTCATTGTAGTAAGCTTTACCCCTTTAACTCTAGACTTTCCATTTTCTTTCAGAATATATTTTGTTTGTTTATTATGTTTATTGGCTAACAAGTGGATAACATATCAACATCGCAAACTGGAATTCTTATTTTCTTTTCTTGTTCATTCAGGGTTTCATTTGTTTTCTTTTAGAGTGGTATCTTGAATCAACAAGGTATAAACAGCCTAAAGGGCAAAACATCTCGAGTTTACAACTCTGTCCGGTTATTGAAGAGGCTCTTAGTTATTTCATCTGTCATAAGAATGTCTGCCATGCTCTAACAAAATAAAAGAATGTCACATAGTGTGTATGATATACTGTGCAACAAAATGAGTGCTCCAAAAGTTTTACACATTATGTAGAGTCTCTATCAACAACAAGATCCATCAAAGTATAATAGACCAAAAAACTTGGAATTATTACCAGCAGTAGGGCTTGTCAGATTGCTATGATGACGATCACACCTTGACTCCCAGCTAAGTGGAGTACAGGGATGCCAAGGTAGTCCAGTGTCTCTCCCTGGTAAGAGATAAAAGAAAGGAAGGAAGACAAAATGAGTTGGTAATATAACCCTCCTCGCCGCACTCTTTCCAAATTCTCATTCACATTCTTCATGCGAATGATGGTAAAAACTAAAGAACATAATGCCAGATACAAAGTTGTGCAATAAATTATCCGCCAGCAACAAGACAGACCAAACAAAATAACCAACGTGTTCAAATAGCATATCAAGTTAATGTCGATAGATGCATTTAGGAAGAATGCCTAACAAACAGTTGCAGGCAAGAATCTACTATTAATATGGCCCCACTGGACTTAGGCATCCTATGCATGTACATGACATACATGTAAATTCCAAAATATAGATAAACCCACAGCCCTCTTATTTTTAAAACAAATGAGGATATCCCTCAACCCCTTGTTGAATGGCCAAGTTTGAACCTTGGGGATCCTCCAAATGAGGTTTTTAGGATTCATCTTGTACCTTGTGGCTTATATATATAGATTAGATTATTCAAATTACTTTACACAGTCAAGGCATTACACCATAAGTCATGTTACAAAATCAAGACTGCATAGGCAAACTTCATACAAAGGATATCTGGAATACAATTTACTTATCAAATGTCATAGCCAGAAAATAACTTGGGCAAATAGGATGTTGCTACTAGATGGAGGTAAGAGGATTACAAAATGACTTTTCCCCATTGTAGTAATCTTTACCCCTGTTTGTTTTCTTTAGGAGTGGTATATTGAATCAACAAGGTATTAATGGACTAAAAGGCAAAAGAAATCTCGAGCTTACAGCTCTGAAGGGTTATTAAAGAGGCTGGTAGTTGTTCAATTTGTCAGAGAACAATGGAGAGGTGAGGGGAATATAAATCATCCATTCAATACTCTACTCCGTTTGTCACACACGATAATATGTTGCTTTTGAATCTATTAACTTTCTCTAAGTACCTTCAAAAGATTTGTTTTGGAGTTTATAATAGGTTTTCCACTCCACATCTCCAATATGCTGATTATGTTAGGAATGTTTGAAAATGGGTACATTGGCTTCAATAATTTTCGTTTTTGATAAGTTGGGCATCTATTATGCTAGAGAGAGAAAATATGGGAAGTCGAGTCTCCAAGATGGCATTTGCTTTCTTACAAAATTGGCTTCATTATTTGGAAATTCAGTCTAGATGCCCAAGTTATTGTTTTGATCTTATTAGCAAAATTCATCACAAAGAACTACAACTACAAAATTTATTATTGCAAGTGGTTCCTGACTACATAGACAACTGAGATCTCTCAACATTTAAGTGATGAGAATCAATGTGTGGATAAATTAGAAACCAAAGAAGAATCCAAGCAGAAGTTTTTATTATTCATGCTTTTTACCAAGTTTATAAAACTAATATTACACATGCCAACATTAGGGGTATATACAGTACCAAAGATAATATGTAGAGATACTTCATTTCCCCCATGCATTTCCTTTCTATCAAAAGGTGAAAAAATGTAAAGTTCTACAGACCTTTAGTTGTCATTAAGGCTGATGCATGCATAAAAATAATTAGGAGCTGAAATTTTTTATATCAAAAGTTCAAAAACCGAAGGAAAACCTTAAATTCCACATACCTTGCAAATTGCAAAGGATAGAACTCCTCCACCAAATCCACATGTAGACCAAGCATTAACAATCACCGCTAATTAGGGATAACAAAAACAAAGCTTGAAAGCACTCACAACGGACAATATTGTACATTCCTGCTGTCAACCTACTTTTATAAAGCACATTTGATATCATCGTACAAAAGCTTCTACTTGTAAAAACATTTAAGACATGCTTAAAGAGGATTTGGAGAACCAAGAATGTAAAAACAAAAGAAAAAGATAAAAGCAGGTCTAAACAGTTTTCATCACATACAAAAGCCCAAACCTCAAATTGCTTCAGCATTGTAGAACCAAATCTCACATACCATGAGATACAATCAATGAAGACATGCCTCCTATCAGGTTTCCACATTTCAGCTCTCCACTCGACAACGTTCCATGGGTTTATGGTATGATGTCAATTCCATAACCATATTCATGCCCCGATTGTATAGCTAAAGCTAAGCTAATCAATAAAGAGAATCTATATAGAATACTACCATATTCATGTGGAAAAGAAGGGTGCCAAACTTGGTAGTAAATAAGATTTGTTAAATAAAGCAGAGATGTAATAGTTTTCAACAAATAAAAACAAAAAAAGAAAACTGAACCATCAATTAAGAATCCTGAAGAAATCTGGCAAAGAATTTTCAAATATCATGCATGTAACTGTTCCAATGTCATGTTAATATCAACAACAGCGTTGACCTTAATCTGCCATAGGGCCACATATTGAGACATAAACTTTCCCCTGTTACTTTTAACATACAGCGCCCTAATTTCCGTCCTCATCACAAATCTGAAGGTCATCCAACCAGCTGAATTCACCCAAGATAGACCCATGGTTATCGATAATTACCGGACCAACTCTCAGTAGAAAATTATCATCTTTACAACCTGAAGCTGGCAAAACCTCCTCAATTAAGGAACCTGAACTATTGTCTCCTTCCTCATTCACAGCTTCAGCGCTTTTATCAAGCACCGAGGAAAAAGACTCGGTCACTGATTCACTTCCAGATTCATTGGCACCACCAATACCCAGTTGCGTTTTCAGCAAATTCTTAGAGGCAGCCGCAAGTTCTTCACTGTAAACAGGCTTCCTAATTTGGGGGTCAATTTCCTCATAAGAAACAGATTCGCATGTGGCTAGTTCATCATAAACATCAGGCAGCACTGAAGAAGGAGACTCATTCAGTGATTCTCTTTTTGATTCCTTAGCCCTAATACCCATCTGGGCTTTAACCCAATTCTCATAAGCACCCACAATTTCTTTAAAACAAACAGGATTTTTCTTTAACTGGGTTTCAATTTCTTCACCAAAAACATTAATGGGTTTGTTTCTTTTTCTGTGGGAAGCAACCATACCTCCTTCTAAAGGAGTTTTAACCCAATTCTCATAAGCACCCACAATTTGTTCATTATAAACAGGCTTTTTAATTTCTTCAATAAAAAATTCAATGGGTTTGTTTCTTTTTTTGTGGGAAGAAGAAACCATACCTCTTTTACTTGCATCCAATTCATTCTTCTTGGCAGCATCCAATTCCTTCCTCTTGGCAAGAAAAACCTCGGAGGCTTCCTCAGGAGTTTGAAAAGTGCCCAGCCAAATCCGGCGATTGTTGGGTCGATCCTTAATCTCAGAACTCCACCTGCCCGACTTTCTCCGATGAGCCCCAGGGTATGGATTTGAATTTTTTGAGGTCATGTTCTTGAGATTCAGATGAATTTCACGGACAATACGTTTTGACGAAGGATATTTTTCATCGGAAGAAGAATCATCGGTGGCATCTGGGTCAGAGCATATGATTCTGATCGTTCTCAAGCTCTTTCCTTTTCTCTCTCCTCATTCTTACCAGTTGCAGTCGTTATGCTCCCCTCTCTCTTCCCTGCTACTGTTTTGAAGCCCATATTTCAACTTTTTGTGAGCTCTTGCTTTTTATATGAGTGATGGCAGGATAAAGAAAGGAAATTGTTATTTTTGCTATTATTTTGATATTTTTACGAGATTATTTTTATAAGATTTTATTTATATAAATATGGGTCTCATTTTTATAAGGTCTTGTTATATAAATATGGGTCTCATCTTTATAAGGTCTTATTTATATAAATATGAGTCCCATTTGTTATTTATATAATTTTTTTAATATAAAATTATCATTTTTTTTCGTAAAAATATCAATTCCCTAAAAAAAAGGTAAATATATTTATTTATTTATTATGTGTTTCTCAATTTTAATCTCAAAATCAAATAATATTTATAGTAAAATTTTAAATTAATTACACATCAATTATATAATTAAAAATGCAAACTTTATTTTATTAATTTTTTTTGTTTCACAAATTTTTGATTTAACCTTTTGTTTTCCTATCCAAACTAGTATAAATTATTTCTAAATTTATAGTAATTATTTAGCAAAAAAATAAAAAATTGTAGTAATTAAATATGCACAATCCAAATTCGTAAATTTTTATAGTTATTCAAAAGAAAACCAAGTCTTTAGGAAAATGAAGTTGTTTTTTGTTTTTATATAAAACTCTGGTTCACCAATTTTTAATCTCACAAATTTATTCAATATTTTCTTATCCTATCCAAATTAGTATATTATATTCAAATTTGTAAGGGGGTGCACAACTTGCCGATTCGGTTTGGGCTTGTCAGGGGTTGAGGGATATCCTCATTTTAAAAAATAATAAGAGGGCTGTGGGTTTATCTATATTTTGGAATTTACATGTATATCATGTACATGCATAGGTTGTCTAAGTCCAGTGGGACCATATTAATAGTAGATTCTTGTCTGCAACTAGGGATGAAACCAGGATTTGATCTTGGGGGAGACAAATTATTTACCAAGTTATAAATAATTTGGTGGGGGTTCGGGGGCAGTACCCACGAGCCAATTTTTTTAATACTTTTGTATTTTCGGGTCACACACACACATATATATAAAATATTATAGGGAGATATACATATATTGAGAGGATATGAGTCATATGTGGTTAAAATTTGATTGACAAAATTATAAATTTTCAATTTGACCCCGTATAATAGAAAATTTATAAAATTTTAGCGAGGTCAATTTATATATAATACTTATTTTTTTTAAAATTTACTTTACATTATAAAGTAATTATTTTTTTTAGTGGGGTCAATTGACCCCACAATTTCTACATAGATTCTCCATTGCAGTACTACCCAAGTCTTTCTAGTGAGCTTCTATTTTCTTTTTTATTTAGTATAGAGGTAGGAGTTGCCAGTTTTTATTTGAGAATTTTCTAGGGCAGGTTATAGGCAAGAAGGACAGGTCTATAATCTATCTATAAGTGTATGATATTGGCTAGTTAAGATCAGAGTGAGACCGATGTGTAAACTTATATCATATTACAAAGAATGTGTTGTGGTCGTTAGTTTGGTAGTAAAGAAATTCATTTTCCTCTGAAGCACTGCATTTTTTTGAGAGGGGCCAAAAATAGTTTCTTGAAACTTTGGAGTAGGACTTACAAAATTTTCAAACCTTGGGGGGGGGGGGGGGCGTGGCCCCTTCCAGTCCTAACATAGTTTCGTCCCTGCCTGCAACTATTTGTTAGGCATTCTTCTTAAATGCATCTATCGACATTAACTTGATATGCTATTTGAACACATTGGTTATTTTGTTTGGTCTGTCTTGTTGCTGGCGGATAATTTGTTGCACGACTTTGTATCTGGCATTATATTCTTTAGTTTTTAACATCATTCGCATGAAGAATGTGAAAGAGAATTTGGAAAGAGTGCGACGATGGGGGTTATATTACTAACTCATTTTGTCTTCATTCCTTTCTTTTATCTCTTACCAGGGAGACACTGGACTACCTTGGCATCCCTGTACTCCACTAGTCCACTTAGTTGGGAGTTAAGGTGTGATCGTCATCATAGCAATCTGACAAGCCCTACTGCTGGTAATAATCCCATATTTTTTGGTCTATTATACTTTGATGAATCTTGTTGTTGATAGAGACTCTACATAATGTGTAAAACTTTTGGGACACTCATTTTGTTGCACAGTATATCATACACACTATGTGACATTCTTTTATTTTGTTAGAGCATGGCTGACATTCTTATGACAGATGAAATAACTAAGAGCCTCTTCTGATGAGGACATCCTTAGCTCCGAAACCCATGACAAAACCCAAGAGGATCCATTGCATTTGTCACGTGAACCCGTTACGAGAGCTCGAGCCAAATGCTTCAAAGAAGGACTTATGAGAATGATTTATGAACTATGTAACGAGGTTGAATCAAGTACAGAGGTTATGGAGATGGAGTCCAAGCATATGAAGCCCATGAACATGTTGCGAATGGAAGTATCGAACAAAACAACGAAAGAAATCAGTTTGGTTGGAAATCCAGGAGCTCGCCCAGACGTCAGTTTCTAGTACAATTTCTGGCCCCGACGAGAAACTCCAAGCCAATTTTCGCGCCCTGACGCTGAGCTCGCCCCGACGGAAAAAATCAATTCATTTTGCCGCCCCAGAGCGAACCTCCTGTAGCTAGTTCACAGATTTTGACTTTTTGGATTTTGAGATTCTTTCCCCAAATCATGGCTTTTTGTTTATTTTTAGTTCCTTGTTTTCAGTAATGGTGTTTTTCAATAATTGCTAGGGTTTATGTGATTCTAGATTGTTCTCTAGCTTAGTATAAATATGATCATTGATGTAATGGATCAAACACTTGAAATTTGAATTATCAATATTATTGTGAGTTTGTTTCTCTACTTGTGGCTCTTTGAGAATTCTTAAGTGTTCCTTAAGGTTCTTTGAGATTTATAATTGACTTATCATACAACCATTCATAGTTGTGTGTGGCGTTTTCTACCACATCAATCATCGATTGTACCGA
The DNA here is from genome assembly GCA_034770075.1 of Aralia elata. Lineage (NCBI taxonomy): Eukaryota > Viridiplantae > Streptophyta > Magnoliopsida > Apiales > Araliaceae > Aralia > Aralia elata. Next base: position 16,546,534 of record CM068386.1, on the reverse strand, counting down.
AGTTACCGTTTCAATATAGGCGAGGGGTCGAGGTGTCGTTGGTGTTCATCCTACGCAGATTTCCTAAGCAAGTAATTGTGCCAAGATTACCGTCTACATATAGGCGAGGGGTTAAAGTGTTACAAGCTATCCATCCTACCAACTTGTTAGAAACGATCCGGGTGACGACCACCTCACGCAAGCGTGCCGTAGAGTCTATCATTTGGTATCAAAGCTAAGTTCCTAGCAAGTTACTTATCTTTACTTTTATTGTTGGGTTATAGTAAAAAAAAAAAACTGCAGAAAATATATAGTACAGAAAATTATTATTGTTGATTGCTATTCTTGAGATTTCATTTGCAAAATCATATTTGACGATTGTGAAGTCTTGTTGGTATTTCGAGAGTCATATCTTCTATATTTTATCTTGATGAGTTCTTATTGGATTGAAATTGAAAAATTGAGGTAATACTTGTAAGAATTCAAAAAGAACCTACTAGAGAGAACTGCGAGCGAAAAAAAAGGCAAGAATGGTGAGATTCTTAGAGGGTAAAAGCCTATTTGTGTGATACACGAGCGTTTCATACATTGTTTGAGCGAACCACGTAAGGGAGTGGTGAGGAACTTGTTTTCTATTAACCTTTGTTTTGCAGAGAATATGTCTAACACAAGCTATAAGACAATTGAAAATGAACCTTCTACATCAAATTTTGACCCAAAACTCATGATGGAAGCTATGATGAAAGAATTTTCCAGACAGTTAGGGATAGATATGGAGCAGGTACATGATCGCATCGATCAGTTGAGTGACACTCGAGGGGAACAAACTCAAATCCCTCCGGGTGGACGCCCGAAAGGAAGAACACACCAAAGGGAAACTAGACAAGAGGAAACAAACTACTATGATGAAAGATTCAGTGAGGAAGATGATTGAGAAACCGATTTTATCCCCAGGAGACATGTTGTAAGGGATAGAGGCGGCTAAAATCGAGAGGACAACAACGTTGATAGCATTAAAATGAAAATTCCCACATTTCAAGGCAAGAGTGATCCTGAAGCATACTTGGAATGGGAGAAGAAAATATAATAGATATTTAATTATCACAACTACTCGGATCTCAAGAAGGTTAGAATCGCAGCTACAAAATTTTCAGATTATGCGGTTACTTGGTGGGATCAATTGATGACCAGTCGAATGAGGTGTAGAGAACGTCCAATAGAGACTTGGGCAGAAATGAAAGCTGTAATGAAAAAGAGGTTTGTGCCAAGCCACTACTACCGAGATCTGTTTCGAAACTTGCAAAACTTAAAATAGAGAAGTAAGAGTGTGGATGACTACTTCAAGGAGATGGAGATGTTAATGTCTAGGGCTGACATCGACGAGGATAATGAGGTAACCATGACCCAATTTTCAGCAGGTTTAAATTGGGAAATTGCAGATTTGGTGGAGCATCAACACTATGTGGTATTAGAAGATATGGTGCACATGACTATCAAAATAAAGAAGCAACTTAAGAGAAGATGTGGGAAACGAACAAATCCTACCACAGGGTCATCATGGAAATCCAATAATGTGAAACACGAGGACAAGCCAACTGTTTTCAAACCAAAGCCAGAAATCAAGCAGGGAACGACTACTCAAGGATTGCAAGGTAAAACTAGTCAACCTTCCATTAGTCGTAATCGAGATATTGTATGCTTGAAATATCAAGGCAGGGGACATATTGCAAATCAATGCCCAAATCAAAGAACTATGTTATTGCTTGATAATGGAGAAGTGAAAATCGAGGAAGAAGATAGTGACAATGACTCTATTCCACTATTGGAGGAAGATAGAGAGGTTGCTATGTATGGTGAAGTGTTGGTTCCACGAAGAATACTTAGTACACAGGTAAAGGAAAAAAGCAATGAACAAATAGAAAATCTGTTTCATAGTAGATGCATGGTAAATGGTAAGATCTACTGTGTCGTGATTGATAGTGGGAGTTGTATAAATATGGCAAACATCACTATGGTGGAGAAACTGAGACTTACAACCTCAAAACATCCTCATCCATGCCGATTGCAGTGACTCAATGACAGCGGCGACATTAAAGTTACCTAGCAAGTATCAGTTCCGTTTACAATTAGGAAGTATGTCGATGAGATTCTATGTGATGTAGTTCCTATGCAGGCGGGTCACTTACTACTTGAGAGACCTTGGCAATTCGATTGGCGAGTAAAACACGATGGTTTTACTAATTAGTATTCTTTTGTTCATAATCAAAGGAAAGTTACCTTGTGTCCTATGTCACCAAAACAGGTGCATGAGGATCAAATGCACTTATAGAGAGATAATGAAAACAAAAAAATAAAAGAGAGAGAAAAAAAGAAAGGAGAAGAGAGAAAAGCAAATATTTTTGTAAAAAGGAGTGATGTGAGGCGAGCATTGGATTCTAAAAAGCCAATGATTATACTTCGGTATAAGGAGACACTTTTAAATACTAACGCTAATAATCCTTGTTAGCCTAGTGTTGTTTCTGCTCTTTTACAGGATTATCAGGATGTCTTTCCCGAGGAACTTCCACAGGGATTACCACCAATTCGGGGAATTGAACATCAAATTGACTTTGTCCCTGGCGCGACATTCTAAATCGTCTGGCATACCGAAGCAATCTTGAGGAAATAAATGAATTACAAAGGCAAGTTGACGAGCTAATGGACAAGGGGTTCGTGAGGGAAAACATGAGTCTTTGTGCGGTTCCGGTCATCTTAGTTCCTAAAAAGGATGGAAAATGGCGTATGTGCATTGATTGTCGAGCGGTAAATAACATCACGGTAAAGTATCAACATCCCATTCCTAGGTTAGATGATATGTTAGATGAATTGCATGAATTTTGTGTATTTTCTAAAATTGATTTAAAGAGTGGTTATCATCAGATTAGAATGCATGAGGAGATGAATGAAAAACTGCTTTTAAAACAAAATATGGTTTATATGAGTGGTTAGTCTTACCTTTTGGTTTAACTAATGCTCCTAGCACGTTCATGATATTAATGAATCATGTTTTGCGTCCCTCATTGGGAAATTTGTAGTTGTCTACTTTGATAATATCTTAATCTACAACAAGGGTTTAAGTGAGCATGCAATACATATAAAATCTGTCCTAGTTGTGATTCGAAAAGAAAAATTGTATGCCAATATAGACAAATGCACATTTTGTACGGATCGAGTTGTGTTTCTTGGCTTTGTTGTCAATGTGCAGGGAGTACAGGTTGATGAAGAGAAGACACGGGCAATCCGAGAATGGACAACTCCTACGAATGTCAGTCAAGTTCGTAGCTTTCATGGACTTACAAGTTCAAGTGGTTTGTAAGAAATTTCAGCGAAGTCACAACGCCTCTCACTGAAGTAATCAAAAAGAGTGTGGGATTCAAGTGGGGTGATACAAAGGAAAAGGTGTTTAATTTGATTAAAGACAAATTAACCAATGCTCCTTTACTTGTATTACCTAATTTCACTAAAACCTTTGAAATTGAATGTGATGCTTCAGGTTTAGGAATTGGAGCTGTGCTGATGCAAGAAGGCAAACCAATGGCTTGTTTCAGCGAAAAGTTGAGCGGAACAACTTTGAACTATCCTACCTATGATAAGGAGTTATATGCATTGGTTCGATCTTTGGAGACCTGACAACATTACATGCGGCCTAAGGAGTTTGTGATTCACACGGATCATGAATCGTTGAAATATTTGAAAGGCCAGCACAAGTTGAACAAGAGACATGCACGATGGATGGAGTTCATCGAGACATTTTCATATGTCATTCGATATAAGCAAGGTAAAGAAAATGTCGTGGCTGATGCTCTTTTGCGAAGGTATGTGTTGTTAAATACCTTGGACACAAAGTTACTTGGTTTTGAACAAATCAAAGAATTATATGATAATGACCATGATTTCTGTGAAGAGTTTAAAAATCGTGAAAAGAATGTTGTATTTAAATACTTCAAAATGGATGGATTCTTGTTTCGTGAGAATCAATTATGTATACCTGCATGTTCTTTGCGTAAATTATTGGTTCGAGAATCACATGGAGGTGGTTTGATGGGACATTTTGGTGTTGAGAAGACCTTATATATTATAAAAGAACATTTCTATTGGCCCCACATGAAATGAAATGTGGAAAGAATTTGTGATAGATGCATTACATGTTGTCAAGCTAAATCTCGTGTTCAACCCCATGGGTTATACACACCATTGCCTATTTCGAGTGAACCTTGAATTGATTTGTCTATGGACTTTGTGTGATGGGTTTACCTAGTTTTAAGTATGGTCATGATTCTATATTTGCGGTCGTGGATAGGTTTTCAAAAGTGGCACACTTTATCCCATGCCACAAAACTGATGATGCATCACATGTTGCTGCTTTATTCTTTAGAGACATTGTGCGTTTGCATGGCATATCCTGAACAATTGTTTCGGATAGAGATGCTAAGTTCTTGAGTTATTTTTGGAAGACATTGTGGTGTAAATTAGGAACTAAACTATTATTTTCAACTACTTGTCATCCACAAACAGATGGTCAAACTGAAGTAGTTAATAGGACTCTATCTGCTTTATTGAGGGCTATCATTAAAAAGAATATTAAGCTTTGGGAAGAATGTCTACCACATGTTGAGTTTGTTATAATAGGTCTGTTCACTCTGCTATGTACTAAATTCTCACATTTTGAAATTATGTAGGGCTTTAATCCTCTAACACCATTGGATTTATGACCATTACCTGTTTCTGAGTATACTAACATGGATGGCAAAAACAAATCTAATTTTGTTAAGCAGATACATGAAAAGACAAGACTCAACATTGAGAAAAGGACGGACCAATATGCCAAACAGGCCAACAAGGGTCGGCGTCAAGTAATCTTCAAACCTGGAGATTGGGTGTGGCTACACTTGCATAAAGAAAGATTTATTGATCAAAGGCGTTTGAAACTACTTCCAAGAGGAGATGGACCATTTCAAGTGCTTGAACGCATTAACAACAATGCTTACAAATTGGATTTACTTGGTGAATATACTGTTAGTGCAACTTTCAATATTTCTGATCTAAGTCCGTTTGATGTAGGTGAAGATTTGAGGACAAATTCTTTTCAAGAGGAGAGGTATGATGAGGACATCCTTAGCTCCGAAACCCATGATAAAACCCAAGAGGATCCATTTCATTTGCCACTTGGACTCGTTACGAGAGCTCGAGCCAAATGCTTCAAAGAAGGACTTATCGGAATGATTCATGAACTATGGAACGAGGTTGGATCAAGTAAAGAGGTTATGGAGATGGAGTCCAAGCATGTGAAGCCCATGAACATGTTGCGAATGGAAGTGTCGAACAAAACAACGAAAGAAATCAGTTTGGTTGGAAATCTAGGAGCTCGCCCCGGCGCCAGCTTCTAGTACAATTTTCGCGCCACGACGCTGAGCTCACCCTGACGAGAAACTCCAAGCCAATTTTCGCGCCCTGACTAGAAAAATCAGTTCATTTTGCCGCCTCGACGCGAACCTCCTATAGCTAGTTCACAGATTTTGACTTTTTGGATTTCGATATTCCTTCCCCAAAACATGGCTTTTGCTTATTTTCAGTTCCTTGTTTTCAGTAATGACGTAGTAATTGCTAGGGTTTGTGTGATTCTAAATTGTTCTTTAGCTTAGTATAAATAGGATCATTTATGTAATGGATCAAACACTTGAAATTTGAATTATCAATATTATTGTGACTTTGTTTCTCTACTTGTGGTTCTTTGAGAATTCTTAAGTGTTCCTTAGTTTTCTTTGAGATTCATAATTGACTTATCATACAACCATTCATAGTTGTGTGTGGCGTCTTGTACCACATCAATCGTCGATTGTATCGAGGTTACCGCTTCAATATAGGCGAGGGGTCGAGGAGTCGTTGTTGTTCATCCTACGCAGATTTCCTAAGCAAGCAATTGTGCCAAGATTACCGTTTACATATAGGCGAGGGGTTAATGTGTTGCAAGTTATCCATCCTACCAATTTGTTAAAAACGATTCAGGCGATGACTATCTCACGCAAGCGTGCCGTGGAGTCTATCATATTCAATAACCGGACAGAGTTGTAAACTCGAGATGTTTTACCCTTTAGGCCGTTTATACCTTGTTGATTCAAGATACCACTCTAAAAGAAAACAAATGAAACCCTGAATGAACAAGAAAAGAAAATAAGAATTCCAGTTTGCGACGTTGACATGTTATCCACTTTGTAGCCAATAAACATAATAAACAAACAGAATATATTCTAAAAGAAAATGGAAAGTCTAGAGTTAAAGGGGTAAAAGCTTACTACAATGAGATAAAGTTCTTGAACATGGGAAACAGTGAAGCATATTTTCTACGGCTGTCTAGTAGCAACTTCCTATTAGCCCAAGTTAGTACCTGACTATGACATTTTGATTAGAGTATTCTCTTCCAGATATCTTTGTATGCGGTCTTAAATTTGGTAACAAGACTTATTGCAGCTTGCCTTGACTGTATAAAGAATTTAAATGGCCTAATTGATACATAAAGGCCACAAGGTACAGGATTAACCCTAAAAGCGATTCCCAAGTTTCAAACTTGGCAAGTCCATATGGGGGTGCGGCAATATCTACATTTTAGGAGTGTACGTGTATATCATTTATGTGCAAAGGATGCCTAAGTTCTATGGGGCCATTTAAATTGTAGGCTCTTGCATGCTAGTTTCAGTTAGGCATTCTTCCTTCATGCATCCATCAGCATTAATTTGATATGCTGGCTTGACAAATTGCTACATGGTCGGTCTGCCTTGTTATTGCGGATAATTTCTTGCACAAACTTTGCATCTTGCATTATGTTCTTTATATTCCAACATTATTCACATGAAGAGAGATGGAGAGTGTGAATGAGAATTCAGAAAGTGCGATGAGGGGGTTTAGTACTAACTCAATTTATCTTTCCTTTCATTAATCTTTTAACAGGGGGAGACACTAGACTACCTTGGTATACCTGGAAGTCAAGGCGTGATCGCAGTAGCAATCTGCCAAGTGCTTCTGATGGTAGTGGTCCCGAACTTTGGTCTATCATGACTTTATGAATATTTTCAGTTATATAAACCCCACATAATGTGTTGAACTTTTGGGACATTAATTCTCTTTCACAGTATAACATATGCACTTCACGAAGAGGAGAATTCACCTTGATCTATTAGCTAATTGTAGAAAACAGTAACGGAAATTCAAAGAAGGAAATTAGGAGAAGCACAGGCATAAGTGATGCACTGATGATATACTTTGGGATGATAGTAAAGTTGAAGACTTTAAGAATAACTTGTTGAAAATGCATCGACATCCTTCACAAAACGTTATGTTTGGAGACTTTACATCCTAATATTCCTCATACACCAATAAGTTTTGCATAGTTTAAAAAATCCCTTTAAAGAAATACAAACACATACCACGTGACATTGCAATCTTGTTTTAATATTTCTGATAGTCTTAAGAGGTATGCATTCAATGTTTAATGAGCATTAGGATATGAGTATTTACTAGTCCCTCCGTTCCAAATTAATTGCTCAATTTTGACTTTTTAAAGTCAAATTGACCATTTTTAAACTAATCTTTTTACTATTTTTGCTAAAATATAAGTGAATAGATTATAACCAAAAGAAAGTATATACAATTTATTACTAACCCCAATTTTTATAATTTTAGAAATATATTTATATATGCTTAATTATTAATTCTAAAAATAGTCAATTTGACTTTAAAAAGTCAAAACTGAACAATTAATTTGGGATGAAGGGAGTAATATATTTTATTGATTTCTAATAGTTTTTAGTTTCTTGTGCTTTCTCTTAATGAACTTTGATATTTTTCGATTCTAATGACATTATGTGAGATATTTTATGGAGTCCTATCTGTTAACATGTTCTCTGAAACTAGACTATTCTTGTTTTGTCCAAAAAAACACAGAAGGATCATGTTAGGATCAGCTTTAGTAAGCAAAAACTTTTTAGAATGGCCACTAATTTTGGCGGTTCAAAAATATAAGGTAAACACAAGTGGGAATACTCTACCATCTTCTATTAAACCTGATTCAATTGAGACTCAAAAAAGGTTTAATTGATCTGGTATCTAATGTTATGAATTGACATTCAATGAGCTTGCTTGTTTAATTTAAATATTTTTTAATATATAATTTCAATAGAAATCATAATTACTTACATAAGTGAATGTTGAAATAACCAAGAAAATATATTTATCATACCTTCAAATAATTACTCTATGATAAGATAGTTTATTTTATTATGAGATATTATTGAAATTATTATTATGTTTTTAGGGTAAAAGAGTCCACCACAATATTGAATAACTACATAGAGTATAACAATACGGACAAGTAGGTTTATTAGGAGATAAACTAAGAAGTATGATATTATATGGACTTTAACTGTGTTTTTGCGTTTTAAAATGGACGGAAAGAATTTTTAAAAAAAATGAATTTCTTTTCAATTATTACTTCTGAATTTTTTAATAAACAAAAAATGAAAAATGAAAAGGAGGAAAAACGCGCATTTTATTTATTTATGATGTGCAAAAGAGGTTAGGCCACACCTGTTGGGTGTGTAATTCATATTCACAGGCTCACCAATCCTATGCGAAACATGAATGACATGGATAGGGATTTATTATGTTAATTGTTAAATAGTTAATTATATATACGATAAATAACTAATTAAGATTTTAAAAAGATAATTGTAGTTGTTAAATTATTAAATATTTATTAAAATAATAAATTATTGAATTATATGTTGTTGTATGTTTTTTCAATGAATTATTAAACTAAACATTTGAATAGAATGTAGATTTATTTAGTTATGATTATGAGAAAATAATTATGTTACTTTTATTTAAATTGGTATTAGAATTCTATATTAGTGTTTATATTGACAAAATTTACTTGAAATTCTTATTCAAATGTATGAAATTCAAGATTTATTACTTTTTAATTTAATTATGATAATTAGTTAGTTATAATTACACTATAATTTCTCAATTAATGTTATAGTTATTATGTTTTTAAAAAAAATCACAATATTATTAATATAATTGATCGTGTGATTTGGTAAAGTTTTAATGAATTTAATTTAGTTAGAGCATTAATTTAATAATAAAATTCACGACTAGATCACATAATATGTTAATAGATTTTTTTTTGATATTTTAATATTTTAATAAAATTATCTCATACAAAAGTTCTTTAGATATATTGTCTTAATTACATAAAATGATGATAAAAGATTCTTGTAATAAAATTAGTAAAACTAAGAATAAAAATTTATTTTAGAAGTTGCTTTTCCTATCTATATAAAAATAAGGCTTAAGTATAATTTACTATTCTAAACTATATGCCATATTCCACTTCGGTGATCCACCTTTCAATTTTGTCAATTAGATAATTGAACTATTAATTTTTTTCAATTCCATTCAATTGAGTGTGCTACGTCATAAATTGTTGACGTTACTGTCTAGGTGGGACATAACTGAGCTGATGTGTTTCAAAAAAATAGTTTTTAATTTTGTGATTAAACATTTTTGATATATTAAAGGGTAAAATCGTCACATCACCTTCTATCAAACATTAATACTAATAAAAAAACATCAAAAACTACAAAACAATCAGAATCGATCAAAGAGAGACTCACTGAAAGCCCCAAAATCGATCCAAAAAAATCGTAGGTCTGAGAATCAAAAATTGCTCAACGATTCCAGCGAAAAGTCTTAGAATCAAGAATTTCTCAACTATTCCAGTGAAGGACTGTGATCGTGCATTATGTGCTGAATCGTCGTTGATACTGTGCATTTGTCCTTAGTTTCGAAGCTTCGACAGAGCAAGTGTCTCTACCACACATCTATGTCTATGGTTTGAATATGTGTGATGTTTCTGTGTTTGATGCATGTGTATTATGTTTGTATTGTTGAGAAAATTTAGTCTCACAGCTGTAAAATATTATTCCCCCACAGTTCCCCATAGTTTTGTCTCCGTGACTCGTGTGAGGTCCTCATTTGTTTACTTTATGTATAGTACTTGTCAAATATATATATATATATATATATATATATATGTATATCTTTTAATGCAAAAATGAATGTCATTACTTTAAGATTTTATCATGGTGGTAAACTAGTAAATAATGGTGATATAGTTGATTATGTTGGAGGCACTGTTAGTGAATTGTTTAAATATGATCCTGATTATATAACTAGGCCTGAGATTATTGATTATGTTTCAACAATACTTAGAAGCAAGTGTGACGCCCCCAAAATAGGTCCATACAACCCATTTTGAGTCTCCAATTACATTCTACAAAATCCAAATCCAAATATAAATACGAATTTTCCTATTTACAACTATAAAACTGTCGTGCAAAATACGACATCACACATACTGTGAGTTTTAATACAAATATTGTATTGTATATAGTACAACAATATACACGCTCATCTTAAATTTTCAATAAAATTATTACCACACTATCTTATAAAGTATTGAGATGTTTCTACAGTCTTGGACCATTACTCTATTCCCCGGTTAGTCCGAGCTACACTCTCATTCTTATTACCTGAAAGGAATTGTGAAGCAAAAGGGTGAGCACAAATAACTCAGTAAAGAATATCATGACTAAGATAATGAAGAATAAATTATCTTTAGCCTTCAACAGTAATAAATTAGAGATTTAGAGATATTATAAGTTTTCAACGATAACTGCAGCGGAACAAGCAATTCATTAGAAGAGTTAGGTAGACTATGATGTCTACTATTTTCTACAATTTAAAAGTTTACCATAATATTTTATTTCTGTAATACCAATCAACAGTTCCTGTATATGAACATCCAAATCAACAGTTTATCTTTGCACTACGGGCCAAAGATATTCATTTGTAACACCACTGGTCATGATCATGCCTCATAACAGCTTTTGGTCATGATCATACCAAATGCCAGTTTATCTTTACACTACGGGTCAAAGAGAACTTTCACCACACACCTTTGTCTGTAACACCAAAGGTCATGATTATACCGATACACAGTTCCTGGTCATAATCATGTCACGCCAATTTATCTTTACACTACGGGCCAAAGAGAACTATCACCATAATTTAAGACTGAAGATGATGATGATAATGAAATAAATACAGTGAGATCAAGAATAAGAATAATATTAAAGATTTGTAATTTAATTTATCTAGTGTCGAAGATTGTCCAAATTGCCAACATGATATCTATAAATTCAATTATAACTCAAGAATAGAGTTCACGATTCAACTATAACGTATAAAACAAAATAGAAAGATTCAGGTGAAAAATGTTAGATGAATCACAAACTATTAAGAATATTCTACTAATTTCAAGGATTTTCACTATTTAATAATAAGGTTATGGAAACAGACAATAATTTCTTATCATAAATGGAGAAATATGAAAAAAAATGATATCCCTTGAAGAGTACAAAAGAAATGATATCTTATACGAGTATGAAAGAATATACGAAACTGCAAATGGATTTTCACCCGTCAGACGGTCTTACGCGTAGACAGATCATTTCCACAACTTAATAAGGAACGAATATGAAGCATGCGATAATCTGCACGGAATGATAATTCCACATATTAATAAGGAATGAATACGAATGGTTATTCACCATGCATGCGATAATCCGCAAGGAATGGTTATTCCCACAGATTAATAAGGAATAAATATGAAGGGTTATTCACCAGGCACGGTAATACGTACATACATGTTATTCCCACAAATTAATATGGAATGAATAACAACCCTTACGAGTATGAAGTAAAATAATATCCCTTACGAATATGAAAGCAAATGATATTACATACGAGTATGAAAGAAATGATACCCCTTACCTTAGTTAGCAGATGATTGGATGTTGCTTGCTATTGGACAATACTAGTATTCTCACAAATACTCAAAATAGCCTAGCACATTTAGAGAACTGAAGAAATTTAGAGAGAGAGATAGTATAAGAAAGGAAGTTGTGAATTTTCTTATGTTAACCCTCCCTATTTATAGGAAGACCAAGGTGAAGGCATTTTAGTTTTTTGCCTAATTTTTGTTGGCTTATTACACTTATACCCTTGACACTATGCAATAAAATAATATATTCTAATAATAATCGAATAAAACAAATAACTTTATATATAATATAATATAATATATTCTAATAATAATCGAATAAAACAAACAACTTTATATATAATATAATATATTCTAATAATAATAATCGAATAAAACAAACAACTTTATAAAAGTTTTCTGTTTTATTACTATTATAATAATAATAAAACAAAAACTGAAGTAACATGTTTTTTACCGATGGTTAGAAAAATTGGCAAGTGGGGCCCATAGAATAATCAGCCAAACTTGCAACAAACGCTTCATGAAAGACTCCAAAAATTGAACAATTATCTACCACGCATCACTTATCATTAATCAACATATTTTCAATCTTTCAACAATTATTCACTATTAATATTATAGACTTACAATATTGAAAACCAGATCATTCCCAGGAAAAGGGGGCCTTCCGTATACACGTCACGCAATTAAATAACCTCGTTCCTTAACAAAACTTCTAGACATTGTCAATAATATTAACTTGTCTAATAATATCATATCAAATAAAATGAGTTACTCTGCCGTGACAATTATTGAGTTAATAATATAAAATACCATGCGCGCAAGTCATTGTAGCAATTATTGAATCAATAATATAAAATATTGTGCAATATCGTGTGCTAGTGTGAAATACCGTGTGTTACTGTGGCGTAACGCGTTTTACTGTATTTTTATCACCGAGTATTTTAACAGTTAACGATTAAAGTTTTGCCGCCAATTTCTGTCGCTTTCTATATACGATAGTTATTCCATTGCAGGACCCATCAATGATTGGTTATTTCTGCGTCGTACGTTACCGAATATAATATTGGTTATTTCAGCATCATCGTACTTTACTGAATATAATATTCTCCGACAAAAAGAATATTCTCCGACATACTGTTTATCAGATAAATTGCATATAACACCTTGAACTATAACAATTATCAATTAACACATTACTGTTTAGAAAAATAATCATAAAGAAAAATGAACTTTTATTTCATAATAGTCGGGTTCTCACAAGAAGAATGTATATTTTCTTATCCCTGGACTAAGTTTAAAATAAGGGCTTAGGGCAACAGGTTTTGATAAAGGAGTTATTGACATGTGTGAGTATGTTAAGAAGAATTCTATTGTTGAGATCTACTCAGACCATGACCATGATCAAATAGTAAGTACTGATGAGAACATAGATGATGGAAGTGAGGGATTTATTGACATTTTAAAAGATGTTAATATTGAAGGACATTCAAATAATGAGGGAGTAGCAGAGGTTGAAGTTGATGTGCTTCAGACTGATAATGAGGAAGATACAGAGTATAAAGGAGAAAGAGATACAGACTCTGATTCAATTAGTAATTATGACTGGTTAGTTGAGAGTGATAAAGAGTTACTTGTTGCTAGAGAAAATGTTAGAGCAGCAAAAACGAGGGAAAAAAGTGAGAAAACGAGGGACATAAGAAGAAAAAAGAAAAAGAAAATGAAGAAGGAAATAGGGAAGAAAATAAAAAATAAAGAAGGAAATGAAGAAGAAAATGATGTTGATAAGATGTGCAGAGAGCAATTGATGAAGGTGGACAGGGACCTATTGATGAAAGTGGGCAAAGAGCACCAACTGAAGCTTGGGAGAAAATTGATTTGGATTCTGATGAGCTGCACACACCTGAAACAAGTGAGAATGAAAATGATGAGGTGAGACTAACCAATTTAAGAATGAGAAAATATCTTGAGTTTAATCCAAAGATTGACATTAAAAATGTTAAATTTACTGTTGGAATGAAATTTTCTAACCATAAAGAATTTAAAGAGGCAGTGGAACAATATGCAATTAGAAAAAAAATACAATGTATGGTTTCCAAAAAATACAAGGGATAAGGTACACGTGAAGTGTGTACAGGGCTGTCTTTGGAATTTATGGGCAAGTGTGTTGAAACATGAGAACACTTTTACTTTTAAAAGGTATAAAAATGTTCATAAGTGTACAAATAAATTGAAAAATAGACAAGTAAATGCATGGTTTTTGGTCAACTACTATTATGATAAAATAAAATAATGTCCATTTTAGAAACTCTCAGAATTTTAATGGGATATGAAGAAGTATTTAAAAGTTAGAGTGTTACTGAGCTAGTGCTACAGAGCTAGAGAAATAATACTTAAACGTGCTTATGCAATAATTGACGATATATATGGACAGTTATGGGACTATGAGAAGGCATTAACAGGTCTAACAAAGGTTCAACATTTGAAATTAAAGTGGATACACTACAAAAAAATGGGCCTTTAGCAACGATTTTTTGGGCAACGACTTTATAAGTCGTTGCTAAAAGTATATGTTTAGCAACGAAATTTGTCCTTCGTTGCAGATTATGTCAGACTTTCACTTTTTGCAATGAAATTCATAAGTCGTTGCAAAATTTCATTGCTAATTCATTGGCGGGAAAAACTTTCGTTAGAAATTCGTTGCAAAATTTTTCGGCCACTTGATTACCCGTCATCGTGGGCAAACGAAAGTTTTTTTTGTTGCTAAAAATGGGGCTTTAGCAACGATTATTCAGGCAACGACTTTATACGTCGTTGCTAAAAGTGTATGTTTAGCAACGAAACTTGTCCTTCGTTGTAGATTGTGTCAGGCTTTCACTTTTTGCAACGAAATTCATTAGTCGTTGCATAATTGGGAAACAAATTTCGTTAGAAATTCGTTGCAAAATTTCTAACCACTTGATTTCTCCTCATCGTGGGCAACAAAAAGTTTTTTTGTTGCTATATTTCGTTGCCTAATATGGACCACATTCATTGGCAACAATTTTTATTTTCGTTGCATATTTTATACAACTTTTTGCAACTATTAAAATGTTGTCTTAAATTAAGATAATCTCAATAAGCATGTTTTTGTAAGACCATATTCGGTATTCGGAGAATTGTCAAAAAATATTCGTATTTAGTATTTAAAAATTATGTCCAAATGCGGAAAATATTCATTTCTATTTTTTATTCGAATAAACAAATTATTCAAATATCCGAATTCGAATGTCAATCACCTAATAAACAATTTATTTACTTATAAAAAGTAAAAATAAAAAAATATTGACCAATTACTAACAAATCACAACCATTTAAAAGTTGTAAAAATACATATCATAAATGGGAGACATATCAAATACATCATCATTTCATAATTGATCATAAAAATCAATTTAAAATTTACTAATATAAATTGTACATATAAGTTGTATAAATTGTACTTATAAGTTGTTCCATATTATTTAATTTTATTTTTTGCTAAATTTAAATGTATATAAGAGAAAAGAGATACATATACTTAGGGGCATTCCCCAGATCGATACAAAATGTCAAGAAAAGGAACTCAACATGACAAACAGTGAAACTCAGATTCTAAGACAATACAGAGCATAAGGCCAAAACAGATCAAATGAGCACTGCATTGGACTTCAAGAACACTGCAGAGCATCCGACCAACAAAATAATAAACGGACGGAATGCTGACTGTGCATATTGGCCCGTTATTTTTACTGACGTGGCCCGTTATTGCTGACGTGGAGGACAGAAATACCTGACTTAAAAATATCCTTAAAGAAAATGTTGCTCACAAGTATCAAACTCCAAACCTCTCCAAACTAGAAACCTTATATTCCAACAAAAGCCACTAGATCAACTACCTATTATGCTAAAATTTATGTAACACTAATATTTAAACCACCTAACAACATCGTTTCTATGCATGTGAAGATGAGATAATACACTTTTTGGGACACTGTACTAGGAATTGTAATAATAATAATAATTGTAATAATTATTATTGTAATAATAATAATAAATTTTAAATAATTAAAATAATAATTAAATAATAATTAAAATAATAATAATATTTAGATAATAATAAAATTATTATTATTATTATTATTATTATGGTACTAATCCTGCAAAGCCCGTCAGTATTAATACTTTGAACAAAATACAAAAGATGATATATTTGAGATATAAATTTCAACATAGAGTTGGCAGCCATGAAATAAGTCATGCTGCTTCATGCTGCCTGCATTTACCAATGTTAGAAACTAAAAAGTGTTCACAAGACAAAAGTGTTTACCAATGCGATAATTAAAAATTTTAAATAATAATAAAATAATAATAATAATAATAATTTAATTATTATTATTATTATAATTATTTTAATTATTATTATTAATTTAATTATTATTATTATTATTATTTTAATTATTATAATATATTTCAGACTTACAATTTGGTGGAGTTGGAAGAAGAAGCAGGAGAAGATGAAGGGAGAGTCGGTTTGGGCCTGTATTTCTTTTGAAAAATATGAGTTCAAACTTTAAACGGATCCAAAAAAATTAAAATAGTTAATCAACCCAAATGATTCGATTCTAGTTAATATAAATCGACTCATCAGTTTATAAATCAAATTGCCAAAGTCTAGGTGATAATTACCGGAAAAAAATAATATAGTAGTGATACATAACGATAATTTATGATAGCAATAATATCACACATATAATGTCTTATGTAACACAATCAACCAAAATGTCGTCTCCAGCCATGACCTCCCATTGCCCTATCATCACCCCCACTAGAATCAGGGCTATAGCCTCCCATCCATTTAGCCTGCCCATGAAATCCATTGCCTTTTGGGCTTGGGCTCTTTGGGACTTGATAAGTTATCGTTCCTCCACCAGAACTGGATGAGTCACCATTACCCAACCCAACAACCGGCCCTCTCTTTGTAGATGGATTCCACTGGTTCACTGATGGGCCTCGCTGCTCTACTGACCCTGAGCTCTGACTTCTCACCTTGGCTTTTGCTGATTTTGTTAGGGCCATGTAGCTAGGGACATCATCCAAACCAGACTGTCGATGCGGCCTAGTTGGATATTGGGCTGATTCAACAATGTCCGAACTGAGCCGATCTGAAATGTATGTGTAAAAAAAAGAGTATAGTTAGTCATTTGTAAGTTGACTTAAAGTACATTGATCAAAAAAACATTTAACCCAATCTGAAATGTATGTGTAAAATATTAGGTTTACACTATTTTAAATTAATCATTGCCTCAAAAATTAATATTTATTAAAGTTAGGCTTACTCGTGTATTTTAAAAATAAGAAATTAATTTTATTTTTGTAATAATCTTTTTTCTCAAAATGAGTAAAATGTATTTCATTTTATAGGAATCATGACATCAAAACATGTAATCTTATGTAAATCTGAAGTGTATGTGTAAAATACTAAGTTTATACTATTTTTAATTAAGCATTGTCTCAAAGATTAATATTTATTAAAGTTAGGCTTACTCAACTATTTTAAAAAATAAGAAATTAATTTTATTTTTGTAATAATCTTTTTCTCAAAATGAGAAAAATGTATTTCATTATATAACAATATAATCATGGTCTCAAAACATGTAATCATACATAAATCTATAATGTATGTGAAAAATAATAAGATTACACTATTTTTAATTAATCATTGTCTCAAAAATATACTCACCCCGTTTGACTTTACATGTCCTAATTAACTTTTTATGATCAAAGCCAATTTTAATATTAATAATTTAATAAATGTATTTAAAATATTGAAATCAAATTAGTTGAATTTGATAGCATATTCGATGTACTTTCTTATGATAATAATTTTATGTTTATTTCCAATAAACTTAAAAATAAAATTTGATTCTAAATATGGTCAATTTGACCATAAAATGTCAATTAGAACAAATAAAGTTTGACAAAGAGAGTAATAATTATCAAAGTTAGGCGTACTTAGAGATTTTTAAAATGTAAAAAAAAATTAATTTTTGTAGTAATCTCTTTCTCAAAATATGTAAAATTTATGTCATTATGTAGTAATCACGGCATCAATACATGTAATTTTATGCAAGTCTAAAATGTATGTGTAAAATAATAAATTTACACTATTTTTAATTAACCGTTGACTCAAAAATTAATATTTATTGAAGTTAGGTTACTCAGTTATTATAAAAATAAGAAATTACTTATATTTTTATAATAATTTTTTTCTCAAAATTAGTAAAATGTATTCCATTACGTAGTAATCATGGTATCAAAACATGTAATCTTATATAAGTCTGAAATGTAAGTGTAAAATAATAAGTTTACACTAATTTTAATTAACCATTGTCTCAAAAATTAATATTTATTAAAGTTAGGCTTATTCAAGTATTTTAAAAAATAAGAAATTAATTTTATTTTTGTACTAATCTTTTTCTCAAAATGAGTATAATTTATTTCATCATATATCATATAGCAATCATGGTCTCAAAACAAGTAGTCATACATAAATCTATAATGTATGTGAAAAGTAAAAAGATTACACTATTTTTAATCAAGCATTGTCTCAAAAAATATACTCCCTCCGTGTCACTTTACATGTCCAAATTGACTTTTTTTATGGTCAAAGCGACCAATTTTAAGATTAGTAATTAAATAAACGTATTAGAAATATTGAAATCAAATTAGTTCAACAATCACAAAATAATAATATAGATGACGGCTCCTAGTGATGACTAATTTTGCCATCACTATAAACTACTTGTGACAGTCAAGGCAATCACTAAAAAACAAGCATATATGACCAACCAATATATTATGTGATGGAATTTGTGACAACCATTACAATCACTGATTTTTTCGCGTAAATTGTTTTTTGTTTTTTGAAAGGAGGCGGGTACAATTGATAAAATTTTCAACGAACGCGGGAATATATTTGTTTTGCCATTTATCGAAGGAGGTCTTTTTTCAATTTATTTTTCTTGATTGTGTTTAACCATCACACAATATTTCATCTATAGGAACATATTAAAACTTATGTTAGAGAATATTACTCATACCTATGCAATCACTTATATTTTTCTTGGTCTAATAGTTTTTTTCAATTTTCCTTTTTTATTTTATTTTTAATTTCATGTACTCACTACAAGAAATTATGTATGTACTGAAGGAAATTTTGTGAAGGAATGAATTCCTTCACATGAGGAGTTTTTATTTTTAAGTGAATGAATTGTGAACGAAAATAAACTTTAAATTGAATAATCAAAGTAAATAAATTTACAATAATTTAAACTTTAAAATTTCATACATTGACCATAAAAAGAAATTATAAAAAAGAGGATAAGACTCTTATGTGGAATAGACCATAAATGCTAAAAAATTACTCATCTATTCTGCAAAAAGAGTTAAGTTTGAGTGTTATTCTTAGTTAATTTATGATATCATACCACTCAAATTGTAATGTAATTAATTTTTTAAAATAAAATTTTATTCTTAATAACACTTTTTAAATAATTTATAATATTAAATGTTTTATTAATTAAAATATTAAGTTACAATAATTCAAATTTTAAAATATTATAAATTGATAATAAAAAATTATAATAATTAAGACTATTTTTGTGGAACAGATCACACATGTGCTAAATTATTACTTTTCTGTTTCACAAAAAAGTTATATTTCAGTTTGTTATTAACTAATTTATGACATCTTAAAATTAAAATTAAAATTTAAATCTATTTAAGTTTTTGAAATAATAATTTTATTTATAATATTACTTTTTAAAGAGTTTTTATTTTTATAAGTTAAAATCAAATTCTTTTTTTGAAACAGAGTCGTTGTGTACTTGGTATGGTAAAAGAGGAGCTTGACGTGAAAACCAGTACAGAGGCAAACCAAATCGCATATCACTCTCTGCCTGCCCTAACCCGAAACCCCAAATCGCATCTCCTCCTCTGGTCTCTCCGCGTCTCTGACTCCGCCTCCGCTCTACTGACTACTGGTACGTCAATTGTTTTGATTTTTTGATCTTCATTCCACGAATTAAGGCTAGGGTTTGAACATGTCTATGGGCAATTTTAAAATAGGCATGACTTGTACTGAAATAGGAATCTATGGCTCATGAATTGGTGAATTAATTAGACTAAGACGAAAACCTCAACTGAGAATATCTAATAGATTGTACTGAAATAGAAGAGGTTCTTGATTGTTGTGGTTTCGGGAGGGTTGAATCATCAGAGAAATCAGATTGTTGATGCGGTTGTTATTGCGAGAATTGTTGAAGCTGCATTGGTTGTACCAGTTTTGCAGGTCAATCCCATTTGGGAAGATGAAAGGTAATATTAGTTAGGAGTTTTCACTAGGATTGTTTTGTTTGTTTGTTCCTTTGGATTGAGATTTTGTTGGGGTTTGCAACCATTCTTGTATTTGATGAGTTGACTATTAGCTCTTAGTTTGTTGTCAGCAATGTTTTAATTTAAAATTAAGCAATTAAAAGCCTATCATTCATCTGGGGGAAAAATAAATAAAAAACAATTCAGTTTTTGTTCAAGCCTATGTTAAATGCTTACTTTTTCTTGATTTTCTAAGCTACTGAAGGATACTAATAAACAATGTTTTTCTACTTTATTTAGAAAATTGCAGAACTTTATGAACAGATCACATATTTCCTTAATTACTAAGCTGCTAATTTCTGTTTCTATTTGAGAAAGTTATGGACCGATGTGAATTGAAAGAAATGGTGAAACAGAATTTTCTTTTTTATTCAGTGGGGTTGAAAGAAATTATTGTGGTTAGGCTGTTCTGATCTGGGTTGAGTATGAATACTTAGTTCAAAATCCCTCTTACTAACTGGAATCAAAGCTGTTTTTGCAGTGAATTTTCCGACATTTTTGATGTTGAACATTTCAAGAGGACATTAAAAGCTGATGTCCGAGTGGTATCATCGCTTCCATCCACCCATTTGGTTTCAAGACAGTCCATTGAAAATGAAATTCCATACCATGTTCCTCCACTTTGGATTCGTGCTAGATTCTTGAGACAAGTAAGATACTCCATTTAATCACCTACATTTTGCTTGATAGTAGGGTATAATCCATGATTTAAAGAAGCAAATTTAAGATTTTTCTTTGACAGTGCATGTGTTCATGTGCTTTAACTTTGATTGATGCAGCTAAATGAAGAAGGATTTCTTGTATTAAAAGGGTTAGATTCTAAGCTCTCCAGGAACCATCCCCTTGATCTTCAGAAGCTTCGGTGCAAGGTCAATAAAAAAATTGATCACTCTTGGTTCATAGCATATATATATGCATATAATAATAAAGTACTAGCTAGCTCACACTGTGGTAAAAAAATTATATTGCAGGTAGCCTTTCATGCACTAAAATTTTCAGCTCCAGTGATGGAACTTGGGAATCGGATTGCCAGAAGAATGTGGATTGAAGGTCCTTACATTGCCATTCATCTCAGGCTAGATGTGTGGTTCAGAACCGGATGTCTCACAGGTCTAGGCCCTGAATATGACAACATTATAACGAGGGATCGAGACTCTCACATTGAATTCCTCACCGGAAAGCTGAACATGAGCAACACTCAGCGACGACTTGTCGGACTCTGCCCTCTCAATTCATTTGAAGTGGCAAGGTAAATCAGAAACTTAAAAATCCTTAAACATTCAGCTGCACCTCACTTTTTTTTTGGGTATGCCTAAAAACAAGCTTAAATGTGGTGCAGGCTCCTAAAGGCTTTAGGTGCACCAAGAAATGCACGACTATATGCTGCGGGAGGAGAGGCATTTGGGGGCAGCCAAGCCCTGCAGCCCCTTGTGGAAAGATCCGACGGTCACTGATATCTGTCATTTTTCCCCCAATTAACATCTTTTTTTCAAAAATCTATCCACTCAGTGCCCTTCCTTATCTCTCTCTTTACGTTACAGTCTCTCTCTTTAAAATTAGGCGAAAATTGGGAAGAGATTTGAAGGGAAGGTGGCGATTTTGACTGCTTCAACTCAGGGCATCGACTATGGCATCGCTGAGCGCCTCTGTTGTCATCTCCTCTCGCAAACAGGTTTCTTTTCCATTCCCCAATTATTAATTTCTTTTAGATTGACGGATTTTTGTTTTTCATCTGGGTTTCAACAACTTTGCTCAACATCTGGGTTTCATTTTTTGTTACATGATCAGTTAGTTATCTCCCACACTTTGTTCCTTTTCATGTTTATTTAGATAATTTTGATGTAATCAATATGGGTATTTTGAATTTTTTTCAAACTCAATTACTTTATGCAAGTGAGTTCAAATGGTGTTGGGTTTTGCTTGGTTGGTAGAATAACGTAGATGAGACAGTGGAAAAGCTTAAGGCTCGAGGAATTTTTTTTTTCCTTAACTGTTCAAGTATTTTTTGCTCTTTTTGGAGTTCTCTAATTTGTTTTGTCTTGTGAAGGCTAATACTAATAAAATACTCTGTTTTCTAGCTAATACTAATTGTTTACATAGTAGTGATTATTTGCTCTCCGTATAATTTAGCTGTTGAGTTTTTCATGTTTTAAAGAGATGGTTTTAGTTTAACTGTGGCAATTATAGATTGTTTTTTATCCATTTCTTTCATTCTCTCGGAATCATGGATTAATTTTCTATTTTTTTCAATAGATTGGTGCATAAAGTATTGCATAAATGTTGTTGATTGAAATCTTTGGATTTAAGCATCGAGTATTCTTGGGTGCATGCAACATTAATATTTTTATGATGTTATGAACTTCATTTACGTGGTTGCGTTAGTTGGTAAATGGTTGTGTTAGGCAAAATTGTGGTGTGATAGTTAGACATTTAGTAACCTTTTTGGGTATGAGAACAAATTGTGTATACAGGTTGAAAATTTTCTGATGTCCCATTTTTAGGGGAAACTTTGGCCAAATTTTTTTTAAAATATATGGAGTATATAACTTTTTGTCCAATGAATTTATTGCTAATTGTTGGTTACTGAGCGTCTTTAGGCACAAACACAAGATCAATTGAACCAATCATTTTGATTTGTTTTAGTTTTGCTTAGATTTTGAACTTATTGTTATATCAATTTTTATACGGGAGCTGATATGGATGTTAATTAAATGTATGTTGTTGTGGTAGTTGATGAATGGTTTTGTTAATGCAGAATTGAGGCTTACCCAAATTCAGTGTTCGATGATTTTTGAATTGCACCGTGCCTTCAGGCACGGGTTATCCCTAGTGAACAAACAAAATAAAGATGATGTTGCTGCTGCTGCTGCTTATGTATGTGCAGGAAAAGTAATATGCCTTTTAGGCACATTAATAATAAATACTACTTTTGGAACATAAATAACAACTTACCCATTTCCTGCCCCCTTTTTATTATTTTCATATATGTTAATAAAGTAAGTAAGATATTTAATTTCATCACCTAAAATACTCAAAACAGTTTTTTCCTCCATCAATCATCAACTCCTGCAATTATTTTCACCTTTTTGGTAGAAATGGCCATGGGCATGGGCATCAGAATCAGATCGCGTGAGTTATATGGGCCGGCCAATAATAAAACGGAAAGGTTTGGCCCTGGGACTACCGGTCAAGGGCCGGGCCAGGCCAGGCTAATTCTTTTTTAATTTTTTGTATTAAGCACATAACTTAGTTAGGTCAATAAAACCTAGTCAATTGTAATTGCATTATTTAACTGTATTTGGATGATTGAGTTTTTCACAGTTTCTTTTTAGCTAGTTGTACTAGTAATAATTTGATAAGTGAGCAATCTATTAGCCTACACTTGTAAGAAGCTAACATTTAAATTTTTAAATATTCTAGTAATTTAGATGTTCCTTGTAAGTTAGATTATCTGAAGGATCCAATAGCTGTCCCTTCTCGATTTTGAAGTTATGGATGAAGACCTGGGGGTGATATTGGAGAAAAGAAAATGCCATTCGTTCTTTGGAGTTAAAAACAGGGTCCCCCATTTAGGAGATCATGTGCTTGAGGTCCTTACTTCTCTTTCATCTTTATTTCCAATTTTGATAATTAATGAGTTTAACTTGGCTTGCTTGTATTTCCAGCTGATAATTAATGAGTTTAACTTGGCTTGCTTGTGTTTCTAGCTGCCCTGATGCAAGTTCTCGAGCTGCTCTGAAACTTGTATGTGATCTTTATGCAATGGAACGAATCTGGAATGACATAGGGACTTATCGTAATGTGGATTACATGGCACCTAACAAAGCAAAGGTATTAACTTACTTTATTGAACTTCAGGCATATATTAGGTATACTTTAATAGAATTGCCCACAGAAATGTTAATTTTGTATTCTGTATAATAAATAATTAGGCTTGGATTTGTGGTGACCATTCACATCTTATGAATATGAATATGAAAGTGTAAGGTTATTTCAATAATTTGACCAAAAGATAGACATTATTCATCTAGATTTTGCGTTGTTAATATTTTCTGGATTTCCTTGTAATTTCTGATATGGATGCATACTGTGTTTCTCATATGCAGGCAATTCACAAGTTGACAGAATACCTAAGTTTTCAGGTGAGGAATATCACAAGAGAACTTGTTGATGCCTTTGATATGCCAGATCATGTTATAAGGGCTCCTATTGGCAAGCAGACACCTGTAGAAGCTTATTCGGAGTATAGACAACATGTAGGGTTCTAGTTTCAAAAGAAAGCTGAAAACTGCTTTCGATATATTGTTACAAATTTGTTAGCCGAAATGGGAGAAATAATGGAGTAGTATTTGTTCCAAGCGTTTATACTTTGAGAGCAGAAGGGGTATCCATGTATTTCCTTACTTTTGTTAACAAAAAAAAACAAATTTGGGTACCTCCAATAGAGAACACTCTGCCTTGTAGTCTCGAAGAGCTTTATAACGGTACTACCAAGAAGATGAAGATATCCAGAGACATTTTTGATTTGAGTGAGTAAGTACTTGCCTAGTTTTAGTTTTTTGATATTGTACTAGATTTGGTGTATTTTTTAGTTAATATTTTATCTACAGTGTTATTAAGATTTAGGTTTATGCTATGAGATGATCCAAGGATTCTTATTGTAAGAATATCTGTGATCCTGAATTTGTGTCTTCTTTGACATATAAAAACCTTTTGCTTTAAATGTCTTATTGATGCGGTGCTGAACAATAAGCAAGTGCAATTTAACGACACAAACACATTGGAGAGAGCATATCTGTTCAAGAATCAAATGATGGAAAAATAAATTTGAATCTGCTGTAAATACATTTTAACACTTTGCTCTATGTTTTCAGCCATGATTCTTATTTTTATATTACTGAGTTTATGTGGATTCCAGCGAAGGATTCATAATATTACTGTGTTTACGTCATATATCTTTTGGTATAATGTTATATTGTTGTGTTGTTGATGTTGGCCTGTTGCATGTTGTTGTGTGCCTGTGTTGCTGCTAATCTGCTGCTGGTTGTTGCATGTTGCTACTGCATATTGTTGCTGAGTGCTGACTTCCTAGGTGCTGGCTGCTTGCTGCTGCTGCATCTTGCCGCCGGTGAAGGTATGTATATAATTATCCTTTATCTTCAATTCTATTATAGTATATTTTAGGCATAATCTTATTGCCATACATTATATGGGATATATGTCACTTCTACTTGGGAAAAAGATGTTATTTTTCCATTGATATTTATCTTGTATTGTTAATACTGAAATGGGTTTACTTGTGTTTGATTGTGATTTGTACTGTAGTGATTGATGTAGAGAGGGTTGGTGTTAGAACTATGCAAATCTTAATTTTTTAAATTAGTTTTTGACTTATACTTCATCTCATATTTGCTTAATATATATTTATAATTTTTCGGACACAATGATGAAAACAATTGAGATGATAAAGATTAAATCAGTCCATCATTTGCTTGTATTTGAGTTTCTGTCGGTCTATATTGAATTCTTTTAGTATGGAAAGAGTGTTAATTTTTTTCTCTCACTACTGTTTGATGAAAGAGAGGGAGATGGGTTTTTTTATTTACTATCTCTAATTCCTTTGCTCTACTTTTGTTCAGAGTTGAGGTTGCTTTTCTGAATTTCCCTATCCTTGTGACATTGTGGTGGATTTTATGCTCTACCATGTTAATGGCAGTGGTGTTACAACAATATATAGAAATCTAAACATTGTTATTTAAGATTGTGTGATGGTATTTAAGATTGTGTGATGCTTGTGGTTGTTGAATGTGACTGAATTCTGACTTGAGGTCAACATATAATAATAATCTACAAGTCTTGTAACAGAAAATATGTTTACCACTATGCTTACTGAAATTAATTCATGAAATGGCCGATTAAGATTCCAATTTTTTCTTGTAACAGAGCAATCATATAGTCGCACTGAAGGTTCTTTTTCTATTTGGATTTGTAGCAAAAGATATTGTGATTGCCTATTTGTCTTTTTCTGCTTATGAGCAATACGGTGTACATTAGTACCACGTAGCAACTCTATTGTCTTTGATTTTTGGCATTAAGTGCCTCTGGTGACCTATTTGCTTCATTTTTCTGACTTGATATTATTTTTGAATATGTGCAGGAAGACTGCTTCTACGACCTGCCTTACAATACTGGGTATCAAATTTTCGTGCTACGTTTACGGAAGACAAGGGACAAAATTATAAGTGTACTCTCTCTATATATGTAGATATATACTTTGATTGAAGAACTGTGGTAGCTTTAGATGGTTAATTGTAAAGATAATGAATGATTATGTGGTGAATGATTTTATTAAGTTAATAATATTTTAATTTTTTGTATTTTTGCCATTATTTGCAATGAGGACATTGAGCCAACCAGGTACACAAAAAGAATGTCAAATTTTGATTTGGCAACAATATAATTCGTTACCAAAGCATTGAATAAGTTTTAATATAGCAATAATTTTTTATACATTTAGCAACAAATTTTTGTTGCTAATGGCATTAAAAATATAAAATTTGGCAACGAAAAATTAACCTAATAACAACGGAGAGGATATTGTTGCTAATACAAAAATAAAATGTAACATTTTTTATCGTTGCAAATCATATCAACTTTCGTTGCACATATAAAGAAACGACAACATATAATGTCGTTGCTAATCGACGACTTTCGTTGCTATTGAAAAATAACCAGCAACAAACATTTTCGTTGCTGATTCAGCATAATGTCGTCAAATAATATAATCAGCAACGAAAATCGTTGCTAAAAAGTTTACATTCCGCAACGAAAGTAAGCTTAGGCAACAATTTTCATAATTTACTGCAATGAAAAATGTCGTTGCAAAATGGTGTCAATTGCAACGAAAATGCATGGCGTTGCAAAAAAAAAGAGTTCATTGCGTTGCCAATTAGCAGGCTTTTGCAACGAAATGGGGTTTTTAGCAACAAAATTTTAATTATTCTGCAACAATACATTTTGTTGCTAAAGGATCGATGTCTCTGTACGAAAGCCAAATTTCGTTGCAAAATGTATTACTTTTGGCAACAAAAAAAATACGTTCGTTGCGGAACAATTAGCAACGCTCATTGCGCAACGAAAGACGCAACGACAGTAAAGTCGTTGCCAAAACCCTTTTGCAACGAAATTTGACACCTTTAGCAACGAAAATAGGTTGTTGTTGAAGCCCCATTTTTTTGTAGTGATAGGCAGTCACTAAAGGAATCAGGGATATTTCAGAGATTTTATATAGGATTTGATGCTTTAAAAAAGGGATGGTTGACAGGTTATAGGCCAATAATTGGGCTTGATGGATGTTTCCTCAAAGGAATATACAAGGGTGAGTTATGTGCAGTTGGGAGGGATGCAAATAATCAAATGTGTTAGGAATAACATGATTAATTTTGATGTTGTGATATTAATGTGTATGTGTTTCAATAGTTGAATTGTAAAGTCCTTCAAATGAATATGATGTACAAGGACTTAGATAGAAAAGATCAAACTTGTTAGGTTGATCTTATGAGCAGAATTAATATATAAATGATAAGGCTAGACTTATCGTAGAGCAGTTAGCAAACTATCGCAGAGTAGACATCAAGTGATCATAGAACAGTCGGTGAAGGATCGCAGAGCTAAATGTAACATCGTAGAGTCTGCCAGGCAATCGCAGAGTAAAGCTCAGTCAGATCATAGAGTTATCTCAGAATCGTAGAGACAATACAGTCAGTCACTCTACGATTCCCATACACAGTATACGATCAAGTAGAACGTAGAGCAACCTCTACAATAACATTCAAGATTAAGACAGCAGTCCTCAAGAAAATTATCTAGCTAATAATACATGTTATCTCTGAATGATTAATGAACTAAACGAAGATCTCAGAGCTCATCTTCAGCATCAAGTCTTATTATAGATCGTAGAGTAGTTTAGAAAGTTACTCTATGATTTCACTAAGACTCTACAATTGGCAAAATTGTAGAGCAGAATCGTAGAGTCAACAAGATATTCTACTATCTTCGTCAGATGCGAGCAACTCAGAATGATAATTTAATATCCTAAGTTACCCACAATGGATTACTAACATCCAAGCATGTTGGGAGTTGTCGTCAGTACTACCAAAAATAAAAAGCCTTACTTTTACTCTACCAATTCAAAACTAGTATAACTGTAATATCTCGGAGTTTTCGAAAATTATTTTAAGAATAGTAAAATAAGGATTAGTAAATAAAATTCTTATTTAGGGATGTGTCAAGTTTGAATGTATAAATATAAATATATATATATATATATATATATATATATATATATATATATATATATATATTTATGTGATTATGCGGTGAAATTTAATATGTATATATAAGTGTAAAATATATACATATATTTGGATAAATAAGATTTTTTAATAGTTAATTTAACTATTAAGTTAATGGTTTAAATTAGCTATAAAATGAAATAAGGAAGTCCAATCATTAAATTTTGAGGCCCAAGCTAATGTGGAAGAAATACTAAGTAAGTCCAAGAGAGAAGCCCAAACTAAGTCCAATTTGAGAAAGTCAAAATTGGTTAATGTGTGAGAAGATTGCTAGATGAGTTAATAACCAAATTAAATTGCAAGCCTAATAAGTTATTATTGGGAGTTTAAGAGGAAGGTGTTAGGAGACCCACGTAAGTATTACTAGAGGTCCAATGTGTAGTCCAAGATTAAACCCAAACCATGACCCAAATTGAAAAATTAAAATTGGGTCAATATACTAGCAAAATGGAAAAAGACAAGTATCAAAATAATTTGAAAGTAGAAGTATACAGATGGGAAGAAAAGAAAGGTGGGACTTGCAAGTGGGAGCATGTGCTCCAATTATTTAAACTAAGGAAGAAGCACAAAACAAAATAAGAAGAAATAAGGGAGGAGAGAGAGATAGTGGAAAATTATGGGGGAAGGGAAAAAGTTGGTGGAAGACAAAAGGAGGAAGTATACTTTCCAAAAATAAAAATAAAAATTATCCTAATGCTTCTAATAGTTTAACAATAAATAAAAGGTTGGGTTTTTTTTTGAATTTATAAAACTAATTAACAAGAACAGATTTAAAATAATGAAATTAACTAGTGAATTAAAACTTTAGTTTTTCCAGTTTAGTTTCACCTTTTCACAACAATAGAACCATCAAGTATAACAATATTTAACCTTCAATAAAACTAATAGTCCCAAGTAGCAATAAGCTCTTCTATCCAAAATTTTCCTTAGATTGTCACATAATAAAACAAGTTCTTCATCAAATTCTAACTATCATATAACCTAAAACAAGCTCTTTAAATTTAATATGACAGTAACATCAAGAACTAGGAAATTAGACTATTCCAAGCAACAAACACATAAGCTCGGATTGTTTAACTTGTCTTTTGATAACCATAGCAATAACCAAAAGCTTGATCATAATTAGTATCACTAACTGCTACGTATGATTAGAAACAATATCAATTATGTAATACTATTCCTTAATCTAGCAAATGTTATCCAATTTAATCCTGCAGAAACCAAATCAGTTAACTAAATAACATGCAACTATTAAAACAGATTACAGAATAAGTTTTATGTAATAAGGAATAAATATTGTATAATCAATCAAACCATTAGCTGTAAATAAGGATCCACATCCCCTTCAAACTGAATAAAAGAAAACTACCCTGGCATGCTGATAACGAAACAAAGAATAAAATATATGATGTCAAATATCAAGGATGCCCCCTGTGTTTACAAGTGAAGGTATTTATAGATAAATCTCTAAACCTTAGAAGAATTCTAATCCAATTCTACTTCAGAAGTCTTCACTCTATAGCTATAGTAGTTTCTATATCCTTTTCAAACTCTGAAATCCAGCTTTAAGTAGCTTCCTTATCAAATTAGATTTCAGTTTCCAAAATAAAGTCTTCTTCTGTTTCCTTTTCCAATTCTAGTTCAGCCTTCATAACTATCTTTGACTTGGTGTCCTTAACTTCCCATAATCGGAGATATTTTCCATGAAAGTTTGTAATTCCATCTCCAAATTATAGGAAAAATCTAACTCTAACTTCCCAGCAATTCAAATCCTACTTAGAATCGAAAATCTGTAAAATCGACCAAAATCGTAGAGTGACACTCTGCACCAGTTTTTCTTAGAGTAAACATGTCATCGTAGAGTGAACTGAGACGTTCGTGGAGTAGACATCACCATTGTAGAGTAATCATCGCACAACTGGTTAATTCGTAGGATGAAATGCACAAACGTAGAGCACTGTGTCGCAGAGTAGTAAATCGTAGAGTAACTTAACAAATCGTAGAGTCTTTACTATACAAACATAGAGTAAGCTAAGCGATCGTAGAGTTGTTTCGCGTAATCTTAAGCTTCCACTATACGAACGTAAAATGCTGTGTCAAATCGTCGAGTGACTATGCCTTAACCTTCTTACAATCGTAAACCTGCCAGACTGCCACTTTAACACTACGAATGTAGAGTATCCTTCATGATCGTAGAGTACCAATGCTGATCGTAGAGTACTTCTGCAAAACAACATAAAACCCAGCATTAACTCTATATTTTACAAACTCATATCAAATTCTTTCAAAGATCTATAAACACATTAATTCAATTAATATAACAGATAACATGCAACTAAACTAAACATAAAGGAATAAAAATAATCAAATATTATGCACTTATCAAATTCTCTCACACTTAGGTTTTTACATGTACTTATGTAAATAGAATATAAATCATACAAAGAAAAACTTATCTGACTTATTAAACCAAAAATTCAAAGGTCTCTATTAAATATCATGGAATAATAACACCAATCACATAAACCTTACTATCACCTCATCAACTAACTCACAACAACAACTCTGTCATTTCCTACAGAATATCTTCCAAATTAGAACTCATCCACACAAATATCTCTCCTATGATTAACACAAATACTCAACTCAGTTTATATAGAACAACAACTGTGCATATTGACTCAGAACTCAAAACCTGTTTATCCTGTAATTCTTTTAACACTAAAACCTGTAGTCTTCATTTCCTTGGGTGAATATATTTTATGCTCCATTTCACCTTTCATATTCTTTTCTTTTTCAACTGAGTGCATTTTTTGCTTCATCTCACTTAATTGCTTCCCAACGAGTGCGTTTTACGCTCCTTCTCGCTGCTTGTGTTTATTGGTGAGTACGTTTTGCGCTCTTTTTCAACCCACCACAAGACATCTGCACTTTTCCTTCTTTTATGTTGCAATTTTCAAAATTTTCCAATTTGTTCTTTCCCAAGGTTTTGTAAACAACATAAGCAGTTAACCAAGTTTTAAATCATAAGATCTGTGCACAAAGTAGAATTCCACAAATAACTTAGTCAAGTAATCATGTATCTCATATTCAATTACTCACGCAAAGCAATTCTCATTCAAAATGATCAGTTCATGGATCCTATCTAAGTCATCATTATTTATCAGTTAACAAAGTGTTAAGTCAAATTCTGTAAATAAATATCAATATTCACTCTACGATTTCTACCTTCAAAAATTCAGCAGATCATAACACTACGATCAAAACACTACACTACGATCGTAGGGTACAATTGTAGAGTCATAAAAATTTTCAAAAAGTTTTTTCCTCAAAATTCACGTTCAGAGCATCATATCTAGCATATCATTTCCTACATAAACTTAAATAATAACCTAAACCCCTCCCCCACACTTAAACCTTACATTGTCCCCAATGTAAGACAATCATGCAAAGAAGAAATGACTATTAATCATGCAATCTATAATCTAAAAAGTAAAAAGGGATAACAAATCAAATCTGAATTCATGGGTTGCCCCCCAAGAAGCTGCCCTTATTTAGTGTCATTGGCTTGACATCATGCCTTCTCTCACAATCTGAATACATGAGATCCTCCAAATCCATCAACTCAACATTCTCCACCTGATACCCCTTAAAAAGGGCTTCAACCTGTGTCCATTCACCTTAAAGATCTTTCCTGTGTTTGGGATCTGAATTTTCACTACATCGTGATGAAAAATGTTAGTAATAACAAAAGGTCTAACCCATCTAGAACGCAATTTACGTAGAAATAACTTAAGCCTTGAGTGGTAAAGGAGAACTTTCTATCCCACAACAAAGGTCTTCCTCAAAATCTGCTTATTATGGAAGGCTTTAGTTTTATCCTTGTAAATCTTAGAACTTTCACAGGCTTCATCCTTAACTCCTTTAACTCCTACAACTGCAACTTCCTATGATCTCTAGCTTCGTCCAAACTCATGTTGCACTACTTAATAGCCCAAAAAGCTCTATGCTCCACTTCTAAAAAAAGATGGCATGGTTTCCCAAACACTGTCCTATATAGTGACATACCAATATGAGTCTTGTAAGTAGTCTTGTAAGCCCATAATGCATCTGGCAACCTCATATTCTAGTCCTTCATGGTAGGCTTCACTACTTTCTCTAAAATGGACTTGATCTCTCTATTGGACACCTCTGCCTGACCATTACTCTGGGGATGGTATGACGTGGATACACTGTGCATCACATTATACTTTTTGAACATTGCTGCTAGCACCCTATTGCAAAAATGGGTCCCTCTATCACCGATAATAGCTCTTGGGGATCCAAACCTGACAAAAATATTAGATTGAACAAAATCTGCAACAACTTTAGAGTCATCACTCCTTGTAGCTTTAGCTTCAACCCATTTAGAGACATAGTTAACATCCAAAAGGATATAAGTATTACCAAAAGATGAAGGAAAGGGTCCCATAAAATCAATTCCCCAGACATCAAAGATTTTAACAATTAAGATAGGGGTATGTGACATTTGATTCCTATATGAGATATTCTTAGTCTTTTGACAGTTTGCACATGACTTACAAAACATATAAGAATCTTTAAAAATAGTAGGCCAATAAAAACCAGATTCTAAAACTTTGTGAGCAGTTCTTTTAGGGTCAAAATGACCTCCACAAGCATATTAATGACAAAAAGATAGAATAGAATGAAATTCACTATTGGGAACACATTTTCTAACAACCTGATCACTACAAAATTTTCATACATGTGGGTTATCCCATACATAGTGTTTAACATTTGATTTCAGTTTATCTTTTTGTATTTTAGAATATTCTTTTGGGATAAATTCACTGGCTAAATAATTAACAATATGGGCATACCAAGGTAGTAATGAATCAATAGAGAAAAGATACTCATCTGGGAAAGAATCTTGCAAAAGTAGTGTCTCTTCCTCCTTAATGATTCTGCTCAAGTGATCTTCCACCAAGTTATCAACTCCTTTCTTGTGTTTGATTTCCAAGTCAAATTCTTGTAGCAAAAGAATCCATCTGATGATCCTTGGTTTAGAATCCTTCTTGGTCAGTAGATACCTAAGAGCAACATGGTTAGAGTGAACTACTACTTTAGTTCCAAGTAAATAAGATCTAAATTTATCTAAAGCAAAAATAACTGATAACAATTCTTTCTCAGTCGTAAAGTAGTTTATTTGAGCAGTATTCAACGTTTTAGAAGCATAGTAAATAACATGAATACTTTTGTTGATTCTTTGGCCCAAAATAGCTCCAACTGCATAGTTGCTTGCATCACACATAATTTCAAAAGGCAACTTTCAATTTGGAGGTTGAATGACAGGTGTTGAGGTCAACAGTTTCTCCAGCTTGTTAAAAGCCTCCTTGCACTCTTCAATAAACTAGAACTCTACATATTTCTGTAGCAACTTGCACAAAGGCAAAGCTATCTTAGAGAAGTCCTTGATAAACCTCCTATAGAAACCTGCATGTCCAAGAAAAGAACGAATCTTCTACACTTTTGCAGGATAAGACAATGCAACAATGATTTCTATTTTAGGTTTATCCACTTCTAAACCTTTAAAAGAAACAACATGACCAAGTACTATCCCTTGTGCTATCATAAACTGTCATTTTTCCCAGTTAAGAACAAGATTAATTTCCAAACATCTATCAAGCACTTTAGTCAAATTATCCAAACAAACATCCAAAGAATCACCATGTACTGTGAAATCATCTATAAAATCTCAATGTAGATTTCTAAAAGATCAGAAAAAATACTTACCATGCATCTTTGAAAAGTATCTGGTGCATGACACAAGCCAAATGACATTCTCCTATAAGCAAAAGT
Source organism: Aralia elata (assembly GCA_034770075.1). NCBI lineage: Eukaryota > Viridiplantae > Streptophyta > Magnoliopsida > Apiales > Araliaceae > Aralia > Aralia elata. The sequence goes on along the minus strand of CM068386.1, from coordinate 16,511,944 downwards.
TCCAAAAGGTCATGTGAATGTAGTCTTCTCCTGGTCGTCTGGTGCAATCATAATCTGGTTATAACCTGAAAAACCATCTAGAAAACAATAATAAACATGGTTTGCCAATCTTTCTAACATTTGATCAATAAAAGGAAATGGAAAATGGTCTTTTCTAGTTACTACATTCAGCTTCCTGTAATCAATGCACACTCTCTATCATGTTTACATTCTTGTTGGTACCAACTCATTGTTGTCATTTTTGATGACTGTGATTTCAAACTTCTTTGGTACTACTTGGACTGGACTCACCCATTGACTGTCTGAGATGGGGTAGATTATGCCTGCATCAAGTAACTTTAGAACCTCTTTCTTCACTACCTCCGTCATGAGTGGATTGAATCTTCTTTGTGCTTCCCTGGTAGGCTTAGCTCCTTCTTCTAACAAAATTCTATGCATACATATAGCAGGACTTATACCTTTAATATTTGTTATTGTCCAACCAAAAATAATGATGTGATCCCTAAGAATTCTGAGCAATTTATCCTCTTGCATTTTGGTTAAGTTACTAGCAATTATCACTGTTAGTGTATTATCAGTCCCCAGGTATGCATACTTCAAGTGCACAGGCAATGGTTTCAATTCTAAAGTTAGGGCCTGCATAATAAATGGTAACAATTTTTGATTAGTTGCAGGTAATTGAATAGAATTAACTACATACTTATCTGAAATTTTAGGCAAGGAATTCAATGCAGCCACAACCTTCTTTATCTATTTCCAAGCTGTTAGTAATAGCAACCACCAAACCTTTCTTATGTATGTGTTCCAAAGAGCGTTGCACCCGAGAATTAATTGCATCAATAGCAAAAATAGGATAAACATCACTAGGGTACCTCATGGCCTCATATATGTTGAACTGAATCTTCTCTCCATCAAACTCCATGGTTAAAGTCCCATTATGCACATCAATCATGGCTCTTGCTATTTTGAAAAATGGCCTCCCTAATAAAATGTGTAGTATTTGGAAATGTATCATCATTCATATCCACTATGTAAAAATCTACAGGAAAGATTAGCTTATTCACCTGCACTAGAACATCCTTAATTACCCTTGGGGGTAGGTGTTAGTCCTATCAGCCAGTTGAATAGTAATACCAGTTTGTTTCAAATGCCCTAGATTTAAAGAAACAAATATAGATAAAAGTAATGCACTAATTGAAGCTCCTAAATCTAGCATAACTTTCTCAAACCTGGTATTACCTATTCTACATGGAATGGTGAACATGTCTGGATCCTTGCATTAATGGGGCATTTTTCTTTGAAGTACTGTAGATACATTCTCTCCAACAGTAACTATTTCATCATCTTTCAACTTCCTTTTGTTAGTGCACAACTATTTTAAAAACTTAGCTTACCTTGATACTTGTTTAAGTGCATCAAACAATAGGATGTTGACTTCTACTTTCCTGAAGGTCTCCAAAATCTCTTTCTCTTACTCATCCTTCTTTGAAGTCCTGTGATTTCTAGGTGGAGAAGGTAGGGGATTAGTTTTAATCTGAACATGAGGGTTAAGAATTACCTTAGACGGGTTCAACTTCCTCCTTAGCTTTCTCTTCATTAAAGTCTGCAATAGCTTGGGGCACTACTAACTGGTTTCCACTCTTCAAGGTAATTGCACTGGCATTATCCCTTGGATTGACAACTGTTTGGGAGGGCAGTTTTTCTGAGCCTTGAGATTCTAACCTCCCAACTATGGTAGCAAGCTGACCCACTTGATTCCTTAGATCTTAAAGAGAATTTCTTGTCTCCTGCTGGAACTATTGTGTCTGGTCCATGAATTGTTGAGTTTGACTCATGAATTGTTGTGTCTGACCCATAAGTACTTTGAACATGTCCTCTATAGATGTTCCTTGGGTTGTAGGTGCTGCTTGTCTAGGTTGGTACTGCTGTTGGGCTGGCTAGGGTGAAAAAACTCCTTACACTGGTGGTCTACTTCCTCCATAGCTCAGATTGGAGTGGTCCCTACATCCTGGATTGTAAGTATTTGAGTAAGGATCATACTTCTTCTGAGGTTGTGCCTGATAGTTTCCCACTGCATTAACTTGTTATACAATTTTATCCTTTTTGTAACGTTGGGCATGCATCTGTGTTGCGTCCTGTCATCAAACAGATTCCACAAGCCTTTGCAACTGACATGTTCCCTGTAGCCATTTGTCTAACCATAGTAGTTAAGTCTGAACTTTGTTGCTCAAGATTACTTGTGGTTACCTAATTCACCCTTTTTGGTATATAGTCCATCCTAGTCCTATATTGCTGTGAGTTTGCTGCCATAGTTGCAATCAAGTTCTTTGCAGCCTTAGGTGTTTTGTCTATCAATGCTCCTCCACTTGCAACATCTATTATACTTCTATCCATTGGTGTCAGCCCCTCATAGAAGTACTGGATTAGGTGTTGCTCATGGTGAGGTGGACATCTTGAGCAAAGCTTCTTGAATCTTTTCCAGTATTCATAGAGTGTTTCTCCACTGAACTGTCTGATTGCACAGATCTCTTTCCTTATGTTGGCAACTCTTGAAGTAGAAAAGTACTTCTCCAAGAACGGCCTCTTCATATCATTCCAGATCTCCTAGTGAAAAGGAAAAAGCTCTAAGTTTGATCTGCTCCTCAGTTATCCCTTGAGGTTTCATGGTGGAAAATACTGGAACTCCTTCAGATGCTTGTATGGATCTTCACCTGTAAGACCACGAAAAGTAGGCAAAAGGTATATCAGTCATGATTTAAGTTCAAAAGCAACATCTAAGGTAGGATATTCAATGCATAAAGGTTGTTGATTTAAGTTAGGAGTTGTTAACTCCTTTAAAGTCCTGTTATTGTTTGGAACACCACCTCTTCTTCTAATAAAGATTTAGTTGATGAGTTGTTGGATAGCAATTCCATTGCTATGTTAAGGCCAAATGATGGAATTTCAGCTTCTTCTGCAGTTGTATGTTGCACTCTACGATTTTCCTTCCTGAGCCTTTTTGTAGTTTTCTCAATCTCTGGATCAAAATTCAACTTACCAGATTTAGAGGATCGAGTCATAAACTAATAAAGAAACAAAGAACAAATAAAAACAACTAATTATTCCCCGGCAGCGGCGCTAAAATTTGGGAGCTGTCGTCAGTACTACCAAAAATAAAAGCCTTACTTCTACTCTACGAATTGAAAACTAGTATAGCAGTAGCAAGGGTCGATCCCATAGAGAATATTGTTGATTTTTAATTTATCCTAATTTTCTAACAGTTTAACAATAAATAAAAGGTTGGGATTTTTTTGAATTTATAAAACTAATTAACAAGAACATATTTAAAATAATGAAATTAATAGTGAATTAAAACTTCAGTTTTTCCAGTTCAGTTTCACCTTTTCACAGCAATAGAACTATTAAGTATAGCAATATTAACCTTCAATGAAGCTAATAGTCCTAAGTAATAATAAGCTTTCCTATCCAAAATTTTCCTGAGATTGTCACTTAATGAAACAAGTTCTTCACCAAATTCTATCATATAACCTAAAACAAGCTCTTTAGATTTAATATGACAGTGAAATTAAGAACTAGGAAATTAGACTATTCCAAGCAACAAACACATAAGCTCGGATTGTTTAACTTGTCGTTTGATAACCATAGTAATAACCAAAAGCTTGACCACACTTAGTATCACTAACTGCTACGTATGATTAGAAATAATATCAATTACGTAATACTTTTCCTTAATCTAGCAAAAATTATAAATTAACTAATTTAATCCTGCAGAAACCAAAGCAGTTAACTAAATAATATGCAACTATTAAAACAGATTATCAGAATAAGTTTCATATAAGAAAGAATAAATATTGTATAATCAATTAAACCATTAGCTGTAAATAAGGATCCACATCCCCTTCAAACTGAATAAAAGAAAACTAGCCTACCATGCTGATAACGAAACAAAGAATACAATATATGATATCGGATATCAATGATGAATCCTGTGTTTACAAGTGAAGGTATTTATAGATAAATCTCTAAACCCTAGAAGAATTCTAATCCAATTCTACTTCGGAAGTTTTCACTCTGCAGCTATGGTAGTTTCTATATCTTTTTCAAACTCTGAAATCTAGCTTTAAGTAGTTTTCTTATCAAATTAGATTTTAGTTTCCAAAACCAAGTATTCTTCAGTTTTCTTTTCCAATTCTAGTTCAGCCTTCATAACTGTCTTTGACTTGATCTCCTTACCTTCCCATAATCGGAGATACTTTCCATTCAAATTTTAATTCTATCTCCAAATAATAGTAAGAATCTAACTCTAACTTCCCAGAAATTCAAATCCTACTTAGAATCAAAAATCTACAAATTAACTAAAATCGTAGAGTGACACTCTGCACCAGTATTTCGTAGAGTAAACATGTCATCAAAGAGTGAACTGGGACGTTCGTCGAGTAGACAGTACCATTGTAGAGTAATCATCGCACAACTAGTCAAGTCGTAGGATGAAATGCACAAACATAGAGTACTGTGTCGTAGAGTAGCAAATCGTAGAGTAACTAAATAAAACGTAGAGTCTTCACGATACAAACGTAGAGTAAGCTAAGCGATCGTAGAGTTGTCCGGCTTAATCATAGAGCTTCCACTATACAAATGTAGAATGCTGTGTCAAATCGTCGAGTGACTCTGGCTTAACCTTCTTACAATCGTAGACTTGCCAGATTGCCACTTTAACACTACGAACGTAAAGTATCCTTCATAATCGTAGAGTACTTCTGCAAAACAATATAAAACCCAGCATTAACTCTATATTTTACAAACTCATATCAAATACTTTCAAAGATCTATAAACACCTTAATTCAATTAATATAACAGATAACATGCAACTAAACTAAGCATAAAAGAATACAAATAATCAGATATTATGCACCTATCACATGTAAAGTGTCACTCCCAAGACTGTTGTTGATTACTAAATTAATCTCAATGGAGAATCAAAGTTACTGGGGTTTTAACATCCATGATATGCAGCAATAAATAGCACACGTGCCTGCCACTATCTTGGGCCAAGTTAATGGATATCGACTCACCCCACTACTGAGCACACCAACGAATTAACTAGAAAAGATAATATCAATGTGGAACAAGTCTTCTCTGTCTATGGACTCCTTGATCTCTAGCCAGAGATCAGTGGTGAACATATCAAGTTTAGGTTTCTGGAATTCTTCCTCAGAACTCAGTGTGGTTAAATCAATGGAAACAAATATTGATATCTCCTCTAATCTCCATAGAAAAGTTGTGTTTGTAAAATCCACACAGACAGTTGAGCCAATCTCTCCAAGCTGTTCAAATTCTGTTGATCATTTTATTGTTATTAAGAACAATGGATCTCATACTAATCCTGGATTCAGGAGATTAAAGGGTAAGTCAACCTCTAAATTTAAACCTCGAAGGATCGTAAAGTTAAGCAGAACTTACTCTGCGAACCAACCAGGCAAAAATCGTAGAATTGACCTCCACCGTACGAAACCTAAGAATCGTAGAGCAGTATGGGAGCAGAAAGAATATCAGCCAAAGAGAAACGCTATAAGCAACTATTGTGACGCCCCCAAAATAGGTCTACACAACCTATTTTGAGTCGCCAAAATATACACTATAAAATCCAAATACTAATACAAAATTTTCCATTTACAATAATTAATCTGTCGTGCAAAATACGACAGCACACATACTGTGGGTTTTAATACAAATATTGTTCCGTATCTAGTACGACAATATTCGCACCCAACTTAAGTTCTCAATACAATTATTGACACACTATTTATAATGTATTGAGATACTTCTACAGTCTCGGACCATTAGTCAATTCCCCGGCTAGTCCCAACTACACTCTCATTTCCTGAGGAGAACAATTGAACAAAAATAAAAAGGGTGAACACAAATAGCCCAGTAAAGAATATCATAACTATGATAATGAAGAATAAATTATCTTTAGTCGTCAACGATAATAAATCAGAGATTTAAAGATAATCAATTTTCAACGATAATTGCAGCGGAACAAACAATTCATTAGATGAGTCAAATAGACATATTGTCTATGATCTTCTATAATTTAAAAGTTCATCATCAATATTTTATCCCTATAACACCAATCAACAGTTCCTGGTTTTGCTCATCCAAATTAACAGTTTATCTTTGCAATACGGGCCAAAGATATTCATTTGCAACACCATTGGTCATGATCATGTCAAACACCAGTCCATCTATGCACTACGGGCTAAAGAGAACTTTCACCACAAGCCTTTGCCTGTAACACCAAAGGTCATGATTATACCAATACAAGTTTTCTGGTCATAATCATGCTTATCACCAGTTCATCTTTGCACTACGGGCCAAAGAGAACTTTTACCAAAATTTAAGTCTGAGGATTATGACAATGATATACAAGATGAACAGAAACAATAAAATAAATATTAGAGATTTGTAATCTAATATATCCAGAGTCTAAGAACGTCCAAATTGTCAACACAATGACCAAGTTGTGGAGTCAAATTCAAGAATGTTATTCAAGACTAATTTTTCAAGGATAACGATAAAAATTTCAATAGGAAGATTCAGGTGAAAATATTGGATGAAACACAAACTATTAAGGATATTCTACTAATTTCAGGAATTTTCACCATTTGATAATAAAGTTATGGAAACGAATAATAATTTTTTACTATAAATAGAGAAATATGAAAGATAACAATATCCCTTACGAGTATGAAATAATATTCTTTACGAGTAACAAAGAAAATGACATCCTTTACGAGTATAAAAGAAATGATACCACTTACGAGTATGAAGAAAATGACATCCCTTACCTTAGTAGAAGACTAGAACTAACCGGTATAAGGGAGATTATCTTGAGAAAATCTTACACTATAAGTTGCACTCAAAGTATCCTAATACATAAGAGAAACACTCATAATATTATAAAAGAAAATTTTTTTGAGTTTGGTGTGATTTTCATTACTAACTGAGCAACCTATTTATAGGAAAATGCTTAGCACACTAGGTTTAACTAAACCACCGACGACGGAAAAATTCGTCTAACGAAATTCTAATTTTCACTTTTAAATTTTTTATATAATATAATATTCTAATAAAACAGATAACTTTATATATAATATAATATATTCTAATTATAGCCTAATAAAAAAACAATTTTATATATAATATAAAAAGTTTTCTGTTTTATTACTATTATAATAATAATAAAACAATTTCTGAAAAACAATTTTTTTGCCGACGGTTTGACGATTTGGCAAGTGGTGGGTCCCATGGAATAAAAAGTCAAACTTACAACAAACGCTTCATGACAAACCCCTCTATTTATATCAAAAATTGAACAAATATCCACCACACATCATTTATCTAAATCAACACATTTTTAATCTTTCAACAATTATTGACCAATAATATTATAAACTCACAATATTAAAAATCAGATCATTCCCAAGAAAGAGGAGGCTTTCCGTAGAAACGGTGCACAATTAAATAACTCATTTCTTTGACAGAACTTCTAGATATTGCCAATAATGTTAACTGGTTTAATAGTATCATATCAAATAATACGAGTTATTGTGGCAATTATTGAGTTTAATAATATAAAAATACTATGCACTTGCTACTGTAACAATGATAGAATCAATAATATGAAATACTGTGCAATACCGTGTGCTACTGTAGAATATCGTGTATTACTGTGGAATAACGCGTTTTACTATTCTTTTATTATCGGGTATTTCAACAGTTGCAGGTGATAGTACCGTTGACAATTTTGTTATAGAAGTTATTTTGTCATTTTTTGTATCCGACAATTAGTCGCTGTGGGGCCCACCAACGATTGGTTATTTTGGCGTCAACGTACTTTCGTACTTTACCGAATATAATATTTCTCGACAGAAAAAATATTCTCCGACAAAAAGAATATCCCCTAACATACTGTTTATCTGATATTGCATATATTACCCTCAACTATAACATTTATCAATTAATACTTTTATTGTTTAAAATAATAATCATAAAGAAAATAAACTTTTAGTTCATAAAAGTCGGGGCCTTACAACTATCATTCACACATGTCCATGACAAGAAGGAATCCACACACACACACAAACATGTATTATACTCAATGTTATACCTGTCATAAATATGGTCATAAAGCTTCAGAATGTTATTTCAATGATTTCTATCCTGTGCTGCATAGACCTAAAATCAAGCTGATTTGGGTCCCCAAATAAACTAACAAATCAGGACCCAAGTAGATTTAGGTACCAAAATGAGAGTTGATCCTTACTGCAGGTAGAGAGGTCCACTATGTCTACTTGGGACCTTAATAGTAGATGCTCAAGACACATGGCAGGAAACAAAGCTCAGCTGTCAAACTTTGAAGAGAAAGATGGTCCTGCAGTCATCTTTGGAGATAACAACACTAGAAAGACTATTGGTTATGGCTCAGCTGGAAATGGTGCTCTATCATTCAGCAAAGTAGCATATGTTGAAGGACTAAAACACAATCGATTGAGCATCAACCAACTATGTGACAAAGGTTATAAAGTCACATGCTTAAAAAATCAATGCCAAGTCAGAGATATAAAGACCAACTCTCTGAAGCTGACTGGAACTAGAGAAGGCAATGTCTATGTAGTCAACCTCGCTGAGCTAAGTTCTGACGAGACAATTTATTTCATTGTTAAAGCATCAGAAGACATAGGTTGGCTATGACATAAGAGATTATCTCATCTAAACTTCAAGAGCATGTCTAAACTAACCTCCAAAGATCTAGTAGTAGGGTTACCAAAGCTCAACTTCATCAAAGAAAGGCCTTGTAAAACATGTCAATTTGGAAAGCAGACAAAGAGCTCATTCAAATGCAAAACAGTCAACTCCCATGATAAGCCCATTTAATTACTTCACATGGATCTTTTTGGGCTTATTCCAACTGCAACTCTTAGAGGAAAGAGATACTCACTGGTAGTAGTGGATGATTACACCAGATTCACATGAGTGTTCTTTCTAAACTCTAAAGATGAACCCAGTTCTCAACTGATCAAGCTATTCAAATTGGTTATGAATGAAAATGGGGAAAAAATTAAGGTTATAAGAAGTGTTCATGGAAGAGAGTTTGATTTCACTGAGACGGACCAATTTTGTGAAGAGAATAGTATCAATCACAACTTTTCAGCTCCAAGAACCCCTCAACAAAACGGAGTAGCTGAAAAGAAAAACAGAACCTTGATTGAAGCAGGAAGAACACTACTTGCAGCAGCTTACTTACCTGAGTACTTTTGGGCAGAAGCTATCAGTACTGCTTGCTACACTCTATTCTAAAGAACACTCCCTACGAATTATGGAAAAGAAGAAAGCCAAACATTAGCCACTTTCATGCTTTTGGCTGTCTGTGCTTCATTCTCAATAATGGTAAGAAATACCTAACCAAATTCCAGCCAAAATCAGATGAAGGGATCTTCCTTGGTCATGCTATAGATAGCTAGGCTTATAGAGTGTTCAACAAGGAGTCTTTAAGTGTTGAAGTCTCTATTCATGTCATCTTTGATAAATCAGACTCAGAAAGGAAAGATGCTCTACTCAACAAAATTGCACATAAGAACACTATGATCGCAGAGTCCAAAGTTGTAAAACCAAACACTACGATCGTAGAGCCAAAGACAGAAATCGTAAAGCAAGAAAAAGAAATTGTAGAGTTTATTATGCCAGACAGTCAAACCCTATGACTAGAACTAGAAGTCAATTTAGAAGATCTCAGACAAGAAGGGACCAAAACAGATTTACCAAGAGGAAGAAAATGGGCTAAGAGAATTTTTTATTCAACGCATCTTCACAAACCAAGAACTATGAGATCACCCTCAAGATCTTATCATTAGGAATCCCAATGTCATGGTCAATACATGATCCGTAACTCAAAATGAATGCTTCTACCTTAGCTTTCTCTCCTAAATAGAGCCTAAGAAGATAGAAGAAGCCTTGGAAGATTCAAGCTGGATAGAAGCTATGCAAGAAGAGCTCTAATTTGAAAGAAGCAAAGTCTGAAAATTAGTTGCAAGGCCAAAGTATCATCTAGTCATTGGCACCAAGTGGGTATTCAGAAACAAGATGGATGAAGATGGTGTGATCACAAGGAGCAAAGCAAGACTGGTGGCCAAAGGTTACTCACAAGAAGGAATTGACTATGATGAAACCTTTGCTCCAGTTGCTAGATCGAAAGTCATCAAAATATTCATTTCTCATGCTGCTCACATAAAATTCAAAGTCTTCCAAATGGATGTCAAGAGTGCCTTCCTCAATGTTGAACTTCAAAAAGACGTCTATGTAGAACAACCTCCAGGTTTTATCAATCCAACCATTTCCAATTATGTCTATAGATTAGATAAAGCATTATATGGACTAAAACAAGCACTTAGAGCATGGTATGAAACTCTAACTAATTTTCTTATTGAAAAAGGATTCTCTAGAGGCAAAGTAGACACCACACTATTTCTTCGAAAACACAAAGATAAAATACTTCTAGTTCAAATCTGTATGGATGATATTATATTCGGTTCTACTAATGAGAAGCTATGTGAAAGGTTTGTCAAGCTTATGTAGAGCAAGTTTGAAATGAGCATGATAGGTGAACTGAACTTCTTCCTTGGATTTCAAGTGAAGCAAACTGATGAAGATATCTTCATCAACTAGGTTAAGTACATCAAAAACTTACTAAAGAAGTATGACATGGAATCAACTACCCTCACAAAAACCCCTATCGCACCTGTAACTAAGTTTGACAAAGATGAGAAAGGTAAAAATATTGATATTACTCAATACAAATGTATGATAGGCTATCTCTTATACTTAACTATTAGTAGACCAGATATCATATTTGTCACTTGCATTTGTGCTAGATTTCAAGGTAGTCATAAGGAATCACATCTAATGGCTGTAAAAAGGATTTTCAGGTATCTCAAGGGCACTCCACATTTGGGACATTGGTACCCCAAGGAGTCACCCTTTGATCTAATAGGTTACTCAGATGATGACTATGCACGATGCAAAATTGATAGAAAAAGCACAAGTGGCACATGTCAAATCTTAGGAAACAGACTTGTCTCATGGTTTAGTAAAAAGCAAAACTCAGTATCAACCTCAACTGCAGAAGTTGAATACATTGCTGCAGGCAACTGTTGTGCATAAATGTTATGGATGAAAAATCAACTAGCTGACTAGGGTTTGAGTTTAAATATATTTCTGTATGTTGTGATAATAAAAGTGTTATAGCTATAACTCATAATCATGTTATGCACTCAAGAACCAAGAATATAGATATAAGATATCATTTCATCAGAGATCATATGCAAAATGGAAGTATATCACTACATTATATTCCAACTGAAAACCAACTTCCTAATATTTTTTACAAAACCTTTGGATGAATCAAGATTTAACATGCTAATAAGTGAGTTAGGGATGCTAAATTTGCATCCATAATGTTATGTTTTGGAACCTACTAACTCTGCAAAAAGAAAGCTATAAATTGGACTAAGTTTAGCAAAGTTCGTAGAGTGAAGCCAGATCGTAGAATGGAACTAAAATCGTAGAGTGGCTCAGTGTTCGTAGAGTAAAGAGGGCTCAAATGGGAATCATAGAGCTCAAGGGGAGCTAAAGGTAAATCAATCTTATCCCATTACAAACAAAATGACATGCCTCCTTCAGAACTGAACACGTGTCCCACTCAGTAAATTAAGAGGGAAGTTTTAATTTATTTTCTGACCTTTACTCTTTATTTACGCGATCTAATTTCAAAATTTTAAAAGTCTCTCACTCTTTCTTTCGAGCCCTAACTCTCAAAGATTCACAAAACTTAGACAATTTCATTTCTATTTCATCAAAAGCCAAACAATCAGAAATTGCTCCCTCCCCAGTTGTATCAGGCAATGAACTCTGCTACAAAATTTTCGACAATGCTAAAAAGAGATTCAAAAGGATCATCACATTGCTGAGAAAAGCTGGACTCAACGAAGCCCTTGACACCAACACCCGAGTGTACTCAAAATTGGTGAGGGAATTCTATAACACTAAAGTCTACGGTGATGGCATCCTATCAATAAAGGTCAAAGGGGTTTCGCTTCAACTGAGCGCTTCAGAAGTTAACACTGCTTTAGGCCTTCAACCCCGACGGTCTCACTACTCTTAAGTTCGTCAATACTGACGAAGGGTTAAAACGTATGCATCACAAGAAGAACCCAGAGTTGAAGGGTTTAAAGAAAAAGGAATTCTCCCAGAAATACGAATTCCTAGCAGATGTGGCAGGAAAGTGTATCCTATGCAAGAATTCAGCTTACATTTCTGTCAGTGACCTTTAGCTGAGAATCATGACTGCTATTATGAAAAAAACTAATATCAACTTTGGTGCCCTACTATTGGAATGGATTGGGAACTGGGTCCTCAATGCTAAAAGGACTAAAGGAGCAAGGAAGATGTTTTATGGAAAGTTTATAAGCATCATCCTGCAGAAAGCAATGGGAGATAAAATCGGGGATAATGAAGCAGAGGCCCTAAATGTCGACAAGAGGATCACCTAGAAGTTTTTTAAGAATTGGAAAAGGAATCCAGTTAAGAATTTGAGGCCAATTCAATCAGAAGACGGTGAAAGGACTCAAAGTGAGGTCAAGAAGCCCTCTTTGAAGGGGAATATGTCTGTAATTAAAGAAGAACGTGCTGAGGTGAACAAGTAGTCACCTATTCTGGCCAAGAAGAATAAAGGAAAGAAGAAGATGAAAGAAGTACCCAAACAGAGGAAGAACCCCAAGGCTCAATAAATGAAGTACCCTAAGGGTCTGCAACTGAAGATTCTCAAAGTTCAACTGCTCTGCCAACGTTTAGTGAGCAAATTTCATCTGCAGAACTGCTTTTTATAAAGAAAAAGAAGAAGAAACAATATGAAGAGATTACTGATGAGACAACCCCTCTCTCTCTCAGTTGATTCATAAGAAGGAAAAACGCGTCAAGCATTCAGAAAAGGACAGTCTCCCTATGATCGTAGAGTCAAACATAGATGGTGCTGCTAAAGAAATTGCTAGGACGAATGATCAGCCTGAGCAAGTGATTGCTGCTGAAGAATAATTGGCTGAAAAGGTTGCTGAACCTGAGCTAGTGAATGTTGATACTGAACTGACTAAAATGGAAACCTTACCAGTGTCTCAATCTAAAGATGAGGAAATGGCTAAGAAGGTCACTAAACCTGAGCCTGTATCAACAAAATTAAGAAGAGATCGATCAAAATGAAAAATGCAGAAAAGAAGAAGAAGAATGCCTTAGAACTGAAGGAAGCTAGTTCTAAGGGGGAGATGGTCAGGCTTAATCCAAGCTTGCCCAATGAGTCCTTAGTCCAAACAAGGATCATTGAAACTGTGGTTGAATTCATTGAAAATATGCTTAGCCTAACTACTTTTGAGCAAGAGAATGCTCAAACTGAGGGGGAGCAACTAGAAGTTGTTCATGAAACTCCCTCATCTCCTTAAGAGACAAGAACTAAAGCAAGAAATGAAAATGTAGATTTTGTGGAGCTTAGTGATGAAGAAGATAAAGAAAAAGTGGAAATATTTGTTGAATTCAGGGATGAGCAAAGGAATATCAATTATAACTGCTCGTTCTCCTTCTTGCCTATGATGCCATTCAACAGGGTTCTATGTCACAATACTTGGGATCAATTCTTCTAGACCTACAAAGCTTATCCAAATGTAGAGGTGTTGGCTCAAGGATATCCAAGGGTTCTCCATTTTGCCTAGAAGATGATCATGAACGAAGAATCTTTTGCTTCATATGATAAGGTAATATTTGTCCCAAATTTTTTCAATTTGAATCATTCTCCTTTATCATACTACTACTGCTTTGATGAGCTCCCAAGGACAATATTTAATGTCATCTCAAATCCTCACAACCCTTTCCTAGCCACAAAGTCTCAAAACCTCGTGCTTGATAGACCAAATGCACAATTTTCCCCAGTCGTAGAGTCTCTAATTTCTATAACTAATGACCAAATTAGCCTCACTACCCCAATCGTAGAAAGTTCACACTCTACGATTGACATCCAAACCGTAGAATGTGTTGACCCTATGATTAAAGATCAGACAAACACCTCTCATGTTCATACAACCACAACCTTTCCTCTCCGAGACTTACAAACCAATAAAGCCCCCATTATTTAATCAAATATTCCTTCCTCAACGAATCAAGAATACTTTGACCTCCCCCTCGACTTTTCAAATCTTCAAGTAAGAAATAAGGAGGAATCAACAGGAGCATTGAAGCAAATCCTTGAGCGTATCTCTCTCATTCTTACTAAGGATGAGATAACTGACTTAATAGTCGATATGGCCAAAGATATGGAAGAAAATCTTGAGGCCAACTCTCTTACAATTTATCAAAGATTCAACAATATAATTGAAACTGCCAACCAACTCCTTGGTAATTTGGGCACGGAATTGACCAAGAGGTTGAAGGCGATCGATATGCAAAGAGATTACAGCCAGTCTCAACGAAAGGGACAAATTCTTCTTTAAAGAAATTGCAAAGCATAAAGAAGTTGTTGTCTCCCTTAAAGATGCCTTTGAGAAGCACTCCAAAACTTTGATCGATAAAGTCCTTGATCTAAGCTCCTCCCTCAATTACTTTAAGCAAGCCTCCCTCCAGCAGATGCAAAGGACAGATCATACCTTGGCCATGGTACAATAATAAAGAGTGTAGGCTGATGCAATAGTCCAAGAAACCCGAGAGGATATACTTCAATCTCGATCGCAGATGCAAGAACTTGTGCAAGGAATGCAGCAGTTATCCCATGATGTTCGAACCCTGGATGCTGACATAAAGGGGGAGAATATAAGGGATAAGGGGGATAATAGAGATAAAGGGAAGCAGCGGTAAAGGCAAGCTCCAAGTCGAGCTAATTCATCAATTCCTCATGAACAACCTATTGATGCAATCCCCATAAGGTGACATGGCCCTACTTCTTCCTCTAGACAGCCTGAAGTGACTCATACTAGGGTAAACATTCCAAGTGGAGATCCTGCGATCTTAAATCGACACCTTCACGGGACTCACTTACACGGAGAAGAAGGAGGTCGTATGCCCTCCCATGGCCTTCGTCATGAAACTATAGAAGAGTTTCAAAGAATGGAAGATAAAGGCAGGGAAAGGTATAAGAAGAGAGTAGCTGATGAACAATTACATCCTACAAGGTCTAAGAGGGTAAGAAGAGGAAGAAGAAGTTAAGTTTTAAAGTATTTTGTATTTTTTTCTCTTAAATTGATGATACTGTTATACATTGTTCTATTCAACTGAACATCAATAAATTCATGTTGTTATCTAGAAATACAGTTGCTTACTATACATTAAGATATGTTTATCTTTAGACCTGGCAAACGGGTCGGGCCAAAATGGCCCGAGTTTTGTCAGGCTGAAAATAAGAGGCCCGTGGCCCGGACTAGGTCGGGCCCGCCCGCAAACCTTTTTTTTTGAAACAAAACATTGCACATGCTAAGGATTAAACTCAAGACTTTCCCATTTTTTAAAGAAGTTGTCAAGCCAACTTTGCTACAATAACCGGTTTGTCTAAATTCAAACAATTAAATGGTATTCAAACAATTACACATGTTTTCCACTAAAAAGATTTATTATATGAAAATATATATACACTTTTATATTACTTATATATATACTGTTATATATACATTATTATATATATATATATATAACGTTTTCGTATATATAACATTTTTTGTAAAACTTTTGGAAATCTTGGAAAAGGAAAAAGTAACTTAGAGAGAGAAAAATAAATAATAAATATTGTTATATATATATACACATTAATAATATATATATATAACAATAACGCATATATATATAACAATTTTTGTAAAACTTTTGAAAATCTTGAGAAAGAAAAAGTAACTTAGAGAGAGGAAAATAAATAATAACAAATATTGTTATATATATACACACATTAATAATATATATATATATATATAACAATAACGTATATATATAAGTATATAACAATTTTTGTAAAACTTTTTAAAATCTTGAGAAAAGAAAAGGTAACTTAGAGAGAGGAAAATAAATAATAACAAATATTGTTATATATATATATATATACACACACGTTATTGTCAATAATATTTATATACACATATAACAATAACGTGTATATATATATATAACAATTTTTGTAAAACTTTTGGAAATATACGTTAATGATATATATATATATATATATATATATCATTAACGTGTATATATATATATATAACAATATATATATATATATATAATAACGTATTACATATACATAACAATAATTGTAGTAGCTCAGTTGGTCTAGCTCACTTATTTAGTGAGTTGGAGAGGTCTTAAGTTCAATTCTTCATGGAAGCATTGGTATTGTATTTTTAAAAAAAATAATATGCGGGCGGGCCGAGCCACCACGGGCCGGGCCAAAACGGCCCAACTTTTCATGGGCTAAAAATCTTAAGCCCGTAGCCCAATTTATACAGGCTAGCCCGGCCCGCGGGCCTGGGCCTAATTTGCCAGGTCTATTTATCTTTATAAGCAATTGCATTAGAATTGATGAAATGATTCGAAACAACTGGTTTTATGTCAACACCAAATGGGGGAAGATTGTCAGGAATCGCATGATTAAATTTGATGTTATGATATTAATGTATATGTGTTTCAGTAGTTGAATTGTAAAGTCCTTCAAATGAATATGATGTACAAGGACTTAGATAGAAAAGATCAAACTTGTTAGGTTGATCTTATGAGTTAAATTGATATATAAATGATAAGGCTAGACTGATAGTAGAGCAGTCAGCAAGTTATCGCAGAGCAGACATCAAGTGATCATAGAGTAGTTAGTGATAGATCACAGAGCCAAATGCAACATCGTAGAGTCTGTTAGGCAATAGCAGAGTAAAGTCCAGTCATATCATAGAGCTCTCTCGAAATCGTAGAGATAATACAGTCAGTCACTCTATGATTCCCATACACAATATAAGATCAAGCAGAACCTAGAGCAACCTCTAAAAAAATATTCAAGATTAAGATAGAAGTCCTTAAGAAGATTACCAGGCTAATCATACAAGTTATCTCTAAATGATTAATGAACTAAACGAAGATCTCAAAGCTCATCTTCAGCATCAAGTCTTATCATAGATCGTAGAGTAATTCAGATAGTTACTCTACTAATTTCATTAAGACTCTACAACTGGCAAAATTGTAGAGTCAGTAAGATATTCTATGATCTTTGTCAGAGGCGAGCAACTCAAAACAATGATTTAATATCTTAAGTTACCCACAATGGATTGCCAACATCCAAGCATGTAGAATGTCACTCTCAAGATAGTTGTTGAATACTAAATTGATCTTAGTGGAGAATCAAAGTCAGTGGGGTTCAAACAACCATGATATGCAGCAACAAAGAGCACACGTGTCTGCCACTATCTTGGGTCAAGCTAATGGATACTGACTCACCCGACTACTGAGCACACCAACAAATAAACTATTCATCAATGCAGCAACATGTCTCGACAGAAAGAATTTGATGCAACGAGAATATCTTAACGGAAAGATTTTAGAGGCATCTATATAAGGCAAACAGATTGGAGAATACAACAAGCAATAACAATCAAGAAAATCAAGATCTGTAAAAGCCTCACTCTACAATCAGAAGAAATATCTAGTTTCATTACTAAGTTCTTCAGAATTCATGCTTAAGGAAACTTAGTAGCATTAAACCAAGCACTTTAAACAAAGTGTAAAGTCCAAGGTTGTTGGTCTTGAAGAGTATTATGTGTACTAGAGTACTAAGGCCGCTGGTCTTGAAGAGTACTTAGTGTACTAAAGTTCCAAAGCTACTGGTCTTGAAGAAATCTTAGTAATTCAAAGTTGTAACGATATCCGTAGTGGACTTGCTACTCGAGGAGTAGAACAGTGGATTAGGAGTCTTGAGTACTCTGAATCACTTAAAACAACTGTGTCATTTACATACTGTTTATTAACTGTTATAACTGTTATATCTATAAATAACTGTTCTTTAAATTATAATACTTAGAACTGTGATATCTATTATTTGTTTAAGGGGTTATTCAATCATATATTTCGTTGTGCATTATTAATTAATATAATCTTATCTGATAATACTTACTTAAGTAAACGAAAAAGTTTCAAAGAATCTATTCAACCCCCCTTCTAGATCTCTTTTGTGTCCTTGGAAACTAACAAAATGTATCCAATTGCTTGGACAATAGTAGAGGTGGAGAACACAGATAGATGAACTTGGTTTTTACATATTTTAATGGATGATCTAGGTTATCTTGATAGAGGATATGGTCTCATAGTGATAGCAGGCCAACAAAAGGTATGAAATGTATTTTTGTTATTTACTATATTATAAATGTTTGTTATATGAATTCATATAAAGCTAATGCCATCATGTTTCTAAGTAGGGTTTGAATAATGCAATCAGGACAATTATACCTCAATCTGAACATAGATGTTGTGCTAGACACATCTATACAAACTGGAGGAAAAAGAACAAAGAATTTGAGTTGAAGACCGCATTCTGGAAAATAGCTACGAGCACTACTATGAAGCATTACATGGACGAAATGGATGAACTGAAAAAATTAAGTCTAGAGCCACATGAGCAGTTGTCAAAACAAAATACAAAGCAGTGGTGCAAAGTTTTCTTCAATAACATGTGCAAGTGTGATATCACCACCAACAACTTGTCAGACACCTTCAATGGTTGGATAGTTGGTGCAAGACAAAAACCCATAATTGAGATTCTTGAGGATATGAGAGAGCATATTATGGAGAGATTGGTAAGAAACAAGACAATGATGCTGAGAAGTGATGATGTATTTCCTCCTAGAATTAGGAAACAAATTAGAGGATGCAAAGAATGATAGTTTCTTATATGAAGCTAAATGGGATGGTTTTTAGGGGTATGAAGTGAAAAGGAATGGTGGACTTGAAGGTAGGACAGTAAGTTTAGTGAACAAGACTTGTGTTTGCAGAGCTTGAAATCTTGATGGTATCCCTTATAGGCATGCAGTTGCAGCTATTTATGAACAAAGGGAGGAGCCAGAGGAATATGTCTCTCCAATGCTTAAGAGAGATGCTTAATTGACAGCTTACCAGTTTCCATTGAAAGGAATAAATGGACCAAATCTGTGGGAGGCAAGGAGAAGTTATTATCCCTAAAACTTAAAGTGCTTCCTGTTAGGACAAAGAAACATAGGATTAAAGATCCACGTGAGGAACATAAGTTAGGTGCAAGTGGAAGACTGTCAAAAAAAGGAATACTGATGACATGCTGGAGGCCCAATCAGATTGGTCATAACAAGAGAACTTGCAAGAACACACCGGTTCAAAGGCCTCAAAAGGAAAAAGGTAACTACAACTAACAATAAAGAGGCAGTTTTTATTTTACTTAATTTACAAAGCAACTAACATTACATATTTAATTTTTATAGCTGCAGAAGGTGGATCGGGTAGAGGAGCATCAAGTAATGCAGTGAGAGGTGGAGATGCACACACTAAAATTGTTGGTAGAGGGAGAGGTAGGCCCCAAAGTACTGAAGGTCAAGGAAGAGGAAGAGGTAGGCCACCAAGGAGAGGGAGAGGAAGAAGTGGAGGTAGAACTGGGTTTGGTATCTATGTATCTGAAAGTGGTGATTCTTACATATCAAGTGGGGCACAACATACTAGGCTAAATACTTTTGACAAGTCTAACATATAACTTTATTAAAGCATACATTACATATTTTATTGATAATGTTTAACCACTAATTATTTTTGTTTAATGCTTTCTAGATATTTGAGAATTCAACTGGTTCTAATGTAAGTCAAGGAAATCCTCAAAGTTAGAGAAGTACTCCAGCCACAATTAATCCTCAAAGCCAAGAAAATACTCAAAGTTCAACAACATCTATGTCAGTCATGAGACCATCTATATTCCAATATAGGGGAATAAATTGGATTTCTACAAACCAACTAATTAATGGAAGGAATACAAGGCAGGATGCAAAGGTAAAAGAAAAAGTTATAGATAGGGGTGTTCATCGATAATTTACTGCACCGAACCGGTTACCGAATATACCTAAAATCGAATACTGATACCGGTAACGATTGAGCCGATATAGCAAATCGATTAGATGATTTGGTACTAGTTCGGTAACGGTTTTTACCCACTTTGTACCAGCCTACTTCCAAAATTGAAAACTTTTAAATATTAGGCTCTTGATTAAGCTTTACTTGGTAGTCATTTTATAAGGAAAACTTCCTTAAACTTTTACCAATTAATTATGTGGGACTTGAAGACTTTGGCTTCACTTGGTAGTCTTTATAAGGAAAACTTCCTTAAGACTTTTACCAATTAACCAATTTGGGACTTAAAGACCTTGTTCACTTGGTAGTCTTTTTATAAGAAAAATTTCCTTAAACTTTTACCAATTAACTAATGTGGGACTTGAAAACCTTGGCTTCACTTAGTAGTTTTTTTATAAGAAAAATTTCCTTCAGACTTTTACCAATTAACCATTGTGGAACTTGAAGACATTGTTTCACTTGGTAGTCTTTTTATAAGGAAAACTTCCTTAAACTTTTATTATCTAATCAATGTGGGACTTAGAGACAACCAAGTTCTTTTACACATGAATGACCACCATTACATATAAGGGAGCCAATGTAGATTTTAAATTTCCAATAAGTCCCACATTGTCTAATATGTCTTCTATTGTCTTACCTCTGTTTTGTAAATAAAGGAGATTATACAATAAGTCTCGCATTGTCTAATATGTCTTCTTTAGTCTTACCTATGTTTTATAAATAGAGGAGACTTTAAGTTAATTTCATAAGGCTTGACATGAAAGTCCTAAGAAATAGATTGGACTGGCCTTGTTCTTCTTATTGGGTTTGGCTTGGGCTGCCCCTTTTTTTGATAACCGGTACAACCGGTATGGTTCGGTATATACCGGACATGCAAAATAGCTAACCGAAAATTGGTTTATACTTACATATACCGAATTGGTACCGAACCGATTTTATCTGTACCGAACTAGTCTGTTCAGTCCGGTTCGTATACCTTAAATCTCGAAAATACAAAAACTTTTGCACATCCCTAGTTATGGATATCTAGTTCAAGTTATGCATGATAGGAATTATTAGTAGTATTTGTTGTGTGATATTTTTGGATTATGTAAGAGTTTAACTAAGTAATTATTATGTAGTATTTGTTGTTGAAATAGTTTAAGTGCTCACTGCTGGCAAACTAAGTAATGTTTTTGGTTTATGTTTTGGAAAACTGTTGGCAAACTATGACAGTTGGGTTACTTTATGTAAGGTGAACATTATCTATGACAACTATGTGTCATTATCTGTAAAGGTTGAACAAAGTACTTTAATGCAAAAGTCCTTATTCTTGGAAATATTATTGTATTTGTATGCATTTGTTTAGTGATTTTAATATTATGCATCAGTTTGATGCTTTGTTCTATATATCACTGCAAAATGCAATAATGCATATTAAAGGTGCCACGGCACATACTAAAAGGCACTGAAAAGTTTTTTATGTCACTACAAATTACAGCTTGAGGTGTACCATTCATTGCAAAATAACTTTTGTCATCAATGAAATTTAAGAGGCACAACAACTTACAAAAATTCCAAAAAATTTTACGATTCATTGCAAACTTGTTCCTTTATACATAATTCAAATTATAAATTACAATTATTCAACACTATCATTCACATACATCTGTCCTAATATGAATACAAATATTATGCCTAACAGCATGACTTTAGTTGAAGCAGTACACATTTATCTTTCCTTCTCAATAATGCAATCACCGCTCTCAGTCTTCCACCCTCTTCATTTTGCTTTGCATATTCAATTTGAAGTTTTTCATTGCTTTTTTCTAATTCAATTATTTTTTTCAGTGTCTCTCTCAATTTCATACTTCTTCTTTTCTATTTCTAAATTCAGACCACTTATCATAAGTTTCAACTCATGTAAAACTTCTTTAGACCTTTTACAAATCTCTTGGCCATACCAGCAAAAGAAGTTGCAGTGTTTGCTTGTCAATTTGTCCAACATGTTGGTTGATAAAAACTAATCCAAAACATCAAAAATTAATACAACTACAACACAAATGTATTTGTAATGTTTTCAGAAAATAAGAGAAAACTCAACCTGTAGGATTTTCGACACATAAAAGCAACGGAATTTAAAAAACTTTAAAATAATTTTCGAAAATCCTAAAACAGGATCCATGCGAAAGCATATTAATTCAGAGGTTTAAATTGTGTTACCGATTATCCGAGCTTGAATGAAGATGAAGGAAGACTCTGGTACGGCTTCGAATCTCCAACGCAATCTAACGGAACTGCGTCCCTATGGTATCTACACGAACGCCCCGCGAATCGTCAAACGATCTGCAGCAAAGAGATTTCGGTACTAGCCGCCAAGATCTGAATTTTTACTGAAGTTTTTCTCTCAACTCTCTTTTCTAAAATGGCTAGGGTTTTTTTTTTTTGGTCTCACGTAAACAAGATAGCTGATATATCAGATATATATAGCTTTCAAAAAGGAATTAAACAAAACGCTAATCCTATTAGAAAAGTAAAATCCGAATTTATATATATTATATTTTAATTAAGTCTTACTTAATTAATATACATATATACAAATTATCCTGTTAATTTAAATTCGTAATTTAAATACTATCAATCATATTGACATATTTGAATCCTTACAATTTAAATTAATTTCCTTTTAATTACGTTCTAAGTGTGTGACCCTATAGGTTATTATTATATTGGCAATAATTTTAAAATCATATTATAAAATTATAAACAGTGAGTGGCATCTAGTAATGCATCACTGCTACTCAAGTAATAATAAGATCGATGATTCAATGCAACTTTTTCGTAACTAATGTTTCAATGTAATTTAATCCTTTTAACCTTGACATCCTAGATTAAACTCGAGCTATAGAATGTGTCATACTCTTCATAATTTAATCTGAGTTTTCTTGATCAATGAGTAGACTATATCAAACAAATCACTATTTGAGCATGGCCATGCATTTCATAGTCCTACTCAATCAAGAGGCCTATGGATATCACCCCTAATATATAGGAGGGTTAAATTCCATCTAGATCACTCATATTCCTCACATGATTCATGATGTACCCAATAATCACCTTTATTGTCCACCTTATTAAAGGTAACCTTTGATGATATCAAAGTACATAAATTCTCGTGTAGTAATATAGTAATTTTAGGTCGGAGGACCATTATATCATTGTCACTATGAGAATTTCTTATGACACTTTGCATAATGCTCCACGAAGAATTCTCATGGTGGGTTTGTCCAGTACATTGTTCTCTAACATGTACCTATGCATTGACTCAATATCTCATATATTAATGACCAATGAGATTTGACCATCAGTCAATCCACATACTAGTCTCAATGTATCATTGTTGTCCCATTAACAATGATACTCGACTAGGGACATTTAAGAGTAATAATACTAATTATAATTATATAATCTCATGTTCAAGTCACATACTTGAAGCTATATAATTTGTATTATTATTCTAAGGACTTTTATTATGCTAACATTTATATAACACAGTAAATGAAACCAGAATAAAATAATTCATTTATTCAATCAAATATCAAAAGAAATGTTAAGCAATTACATCAAATAATTGGCCTCTAGGGCATAAACTCTAACACAACCAACCAAAAACTACAAAAAACTAGTACCTTGCTCCATTGTAGATAACCAAAGAACCTTTTTTCCTGGATTACTCATAGTCCAAGATATCTTCATTCAAGTTCTATACCCACAATAGCACCTTGGAGATTCACCCATCAAATCAAAAGGCTCGCCCAATTCTAGTTCATCTTCCAAACCAGTAAATTCCATTTTTAGTGAGGGCTTTTTTGGGAGCAGATGAATGAAACACTTACTTCGTCGAAACTTCGAAACTTAGGACAAATGCACATGACCAACGACGATTCAGCACATAATGCATGATCACAGTCCTTATTCGCTGGAATCGTTGAGAAATTTTTAATTCTAAGATTTTTTGCTAGAATCGTTGAGCAATTTTTAATTCTCAGGCCTAGTGTTTTTCTGGATCGATTTTAGGGCTTTCAGTGAGTCTCTCTTTGATCGATTCTGATTGTTTTGTAGCTTTTGATATTTTTTTATTAGTATTAATGTTTGATAGAAAGTGGTGTGACAATTTTACCCTTTAATATATCAAAAATATTTTATCACAAAATAAAAAATTATTTTTTTGAAACACATCAACTTAGTTATGCCCCACCTAGACAACTACATCAGTAATTTTTGATGTGGCTGGCTCAATTGAATGGAATTGGAAAAAAACTATAGTTCAATCATCTAATTGACAAAATTGGAAGGTGGATCATCGAAGTGGAATATGCCCTATAGTTTAGGGTAGTAAATTATATTTAAGCCTAAAAAAAAATTTAAAAAAAAAACAACTTTCTTTTTCTTAACAGGATGGATTTTTTTTAATACTTTACAAATTTGGATAATGTACATTTAGTCACTACAAATGTGTAGAGGTGCATAAAAAATGCGCGACTGGCCTTGGTATGACCTTGTCAAAACTTAGCTTAGTTAAAGTCTGAACTAGTCAAACCGGACTTAGAGACTTTAAAGAGGCCGCTATTTGAAGGCAAAAGTTTGGCCTGGATCGATTTGACCAAAAACCCGACATAGACCTGGATTATGGCCTTGGTCTGGCCTGATTCGACGCTTTAGCTCTGACACTCGGTCACTTATGCAACTCAACATCCTTAGGCCCACACTGAAACCCAAGCTAATTAAATAAAATCATCTCGTGGTTACAAAATTTGGGTATGTCCCTCTTGGACCAACTAGCAAATGATCAACCTCAAAAACACCATATTTCATCACTATACTTAAGAGATATGGCTTTAAAATGTATATGAAACATACTATATATTCTCTAGAAGCTAACTGCCTGGACAAAAATATATGTACTGCTCCATTATATACTAAAGACACATACTTAACTCATGTCATTTAATTTTTTATTTTCTGGTTCTAAAGACAAAGTGGAAATAAATTTTTATTTATATCCTCTAGTCATAATACTAATATTTGAAATGTTTGCACAAAAATAAGATTAAGAACATTTAGCTCAAGAGGGTGAGTCTAAAAA
Organism: Aralia elata; assembly: GCA_034770075.1. NCBI lineage: Eukaryota > Viridiplantae > Streptophyta > Magnoliopsida > Apiales > Araliaceae > Aralia > Aralia elata. Next base: position 16,486,625 of record CM068386.1, on the reverse strand, counting down.
GTAGTTTTGGAAACTACTAAGCAGTTTATATACATAGACAATCAAAGTTTATATTTGATATATAAAGCCCTTTCAACAACGACTTATTTTAAAATGACTAAAAGTTAGAATATAAATTAACATAAGTAAAAGCGTTCGACATCAATTTGACTTATAAGTCAGAAATTAAATTAAAATAAGTTATAGAGCTTGTTCGGGAACGACTTATTTTAAAAAGACTTATAAGTTAAAATATAAGTTGACGTATAAGTTATTTTAAGTTGTGACTTATAAGTAAAAACTTTCGGTATCAATTTGACTTATAAGTCAAAATTAAGTTAAAACAAGTTATTAAGGTGTTCGGCTCATAATGATTTATAAGTTAAAATAATATAAAGATTACTAAAAGTAATATTAATAAGAAGAGGAATAAAATAAAAACGGGGCAAAAGAGATATTACATTTGGTCAAACTAACTTATTTTAAAATGACTTAGTTACTTTTTTTAACTTAAAACTGAACTTATAAGTCAAAAAATAAGTGCTTGCCAAATACCTTAATAGTGAAAAATAACTTATAAGTTAGTTTGACCAACTTATAAGTTATTCGCGAACAGGGTCATAAAGGTGTTCGACTCATAATGACTTATAAGTTCAAATAAATGTAAAGATTACTAAAAATGACATTAATAAAAAGAGAAAAAAATAAAAGAGGGGCAAAATAGACATTACATTTGGTCAAACTTATTAGGAATCGCATGATTAAATTTAATGTTGTAATATTAATGTGTTTCAGTAGTTGAATTGTAAAGTCCTTCAAATGAATATGATGTACAAGGACTTAGATAGAAAAGATCAAACTTGTTAGGTTGATCTTAAAAGCTGAATTGATGATAAGGCTAGACTGATCGTAGATCACTACAAGAACTATTGTAGAGCAACTAGGACGTGATCGTAGAGCAGTCAGCAAGCTATAGTAGAGCAGTTGGTAAAGCAACACAGTGCTAAGTGCAAGATCGTAGAGTCTGTCAGGAGAACCCAGAGTAAAGCTCAAGCCAAATCGTAAAGCTCTCTCGGAGTCGTAGAGCCAATGCGTTTAGTAACTCTATGATTCCCATGAACAATCTAACGACCAAGCAGAACGTAGGGCAACCTCTGCAAGAGCATTCATGATTAAGACAACAGTCCTCATAAAGATTATCAGGCTCATCAAGTAAGCTATATCAGAGTGATCAAGAGCTAAACGAAGATCTCAGAGCTCATTGGCAGCATCAAGTGTTATCAGAGATCGTAGAACAGTTCAGTCAGTTACTCTACAATTTCACTAAGACTCTATGACTAGCAAGATCGTAGAGCTGAATCGTAGAGTCAGCAAGATACTCTACGATTCTCATCAGAAGCAAGCAACCCAGAACAATGATTAAATATTTTATGTTACCCATAATGGATTGCCAACATCCAAGCTATAGAGTGACCTTCCCAAGTAAGTTGTTGATTACTTAATTGATCTCAGTAGAGAATCAGAGTCAGTGGGGTTCAAACAGCCATGAAGGGCAGCACAACAAGCACACTTGCCTTCCACTATTTTGGTCCAAGTTAATGGAAGCTGACTCACCGCACTACTGCACACACCAAGGAATAAACTATTCATCAGTGCAGCAACAAGTCTCAACGGGAAGAATTTGATGCAACGGGAATATTTCAAGGAAAGATGTCAGATGCATCTATATAAGGCAAATAGATTTATATTACAAACAAGCAAGTACAATCAAGCAAATCAAGATTTGAAAACGTCTCACTCTACGATCAGAAGAAACATCTTGCTTCGTTACTAAGTTCTTTAGAACTCATGCTTAAGGCAACTTAGTAGCACCAAACTAAGCACTCTAAACAAAGTGTAAGGGTCTTCGAGACCAAAGAAATTCCAAGTATGTTGGGCTTGAAGAGTACTTAGCGTACTAGAGATTCTAAGGTTGTTGGTCTTAGTTTACAGAGTTTCAAGGTTGTTGGTCTTGAAGAGTACTTACTGTACTAAAATTCCAATGCTGCTGGTCTTGAAGGAATCTTAGTGATTCAAAGTTGTAACGATATCCTTAGTGGATTTGCTACTCGAGGAGTAAAACAGTGAATTAGGAGTCTTGAGCACTCTGAACCACTTAAATCAGTTGTGTATTTACATACTGTTCATTAACTGCCATAACTGTTATATCTGCATATAACAGTTCATATGATTGTAATACTTAGAACAGTGATATCTATTATATGTTTAAGGGGTTATTAAATCATATATTTCGCTGTGTTTTATTAATATAATTTTATCTGAGAATGTGACAATCCGAATTTTTCAAAAATATTCTTATTATGAGACAAAGTAGGTTTGAATATATATATATATATATATATATATATATATATATATATATATATATATATATATAATGTAATACCCCAGAAAATTGTGTAACCTTAGAATTAAGTTTATCATGAATATTTATATAATAAAATGAAATTTTTATGGATATTATTTGTGTAAATTAAATGAGTGGAGTGAATAAATATATGTGTAGTACATATTTATTAACAATTAAAGTGATGAGATGTAATTTAATTATTTTGGGCAAGCAAAATGGGACATATTAATTATATTATGTTCTTATCATTTCATCTAAGTCTAGGTGGACCGGCCAATTTGACATGAAAATTGGATCGTCCCCCATTTGCCTTGGGTTTTTTTTTTGGTATTAACTCTAAACATATTTATAATATGGATTTTAAAATAAATTTTAAAAAAATCAAAATATACAACTCTTTTTTGATATATATCTGAATTACACCCTATTTTTTTGGATTTTTTTTAAATTTGTTTTAAAATCCATATTATAAATATGTTTAGAGTCAATACCAAAAAAATAACAAAGGCAAATGGGGGAAAATGGGGACCGGTCCAATTTTCATGTCAAATTGGTCGGTCCTTGTAGAAGCACGCTTTCATCTAATGCAGGACCCGTTTGTATAACATAGCTCATTAAGAGCCCATGAATTAGTTGCACCCGTGGAATTGCTTCGTTACTCAACCAATTAAAAGATGACATACAATTTATGGGTGGGCAATAAGAAAATAAGAAAAGACAAAATGATCACATGGGAATTAAAAAGAATATGTAGGCAGCCTAGTTAGGCATGTTTATTAGCAGGTTGGCATATAAATAGACATACACGTTTTTGGGTTTTCTTTATTCCCGTGGATGCATTATGTGTTATATATATATATATATATATATATATAGCCTTACACGTATATTATGTTTCCCTCCTACTTATTCAATCAATGAGCTAGCTAGTATATTATAGCATACATATTTCCTTCCTAACCAGACAAGTATATATCTATATATAATAAATAATGAGCTAGTTGTTCAATTATGAAGCTAGTTGAATATATATACACACACACACACACACAAAATTCGCATACTTACATGGGGAGGAAATAGAAAGAATAAGGAAAGTGAGAAGAGAAAAAAAAAAGAGGGAGGCCACGGTTGAATTCGAAGAGTAAGGAAAAGTAGGAAGAATTAAAGATATATATATATATATATATATATATATATAAAGAAAAATCACAAGGAAGCAAGGAAAGGAAAATAAATTTAAAGGTTAATTGCAGGAAAAATTTATTGAGCTAGAAAATAGTCAACGAGGTACTGATAAAAGATTCACAAATAAGATGAATGAGGTATTTGGAAAAGTGTCAAGACATTGTCTGTTGTCCGTTCATTCTGGAAGAAAAAAAAAGTTGATCATCTGTTCAAGAGAATTGAATTATCAATCAAGTCATTTGAATGGCGAATTAGCGTAAGGTTATAAAAGACAATTAAGGCAAGTTTTTTAGTATTTGTTGTTATGTGTTATGTGCCAATTTTTGATATTATGTGAAATTCTTGTGAATTTATTTTAATGTGCATTTTGTGCAATAATGTGATAATAACTGTTGATATTCAGTTAATGAGTTAAGTTAATTGTTCTATGTGAACTATATAATTTGATAAATGTGAATCATGAGTATTATAAAGCATGTATAAAATGTATAATTGAGAAATATGAAGTATGTATAAAATGTGAATCAAGACAAATGTGAAACATATTGAAATGTGAATTATGTGGTATGTGATATCTGTTAAACTTGTTGGGCAACGTAATTGCTCAAGCTTGCTATAAATAATTTTTTTCAACAAAGCCGATGAATCTGGAGGTTTCGATAATGACAGAAGAAAGGAATGCTTAAGGAATAGAAGCACTTAATTTTTTTAGTAGGTAATGTTATTAATGAAATAGTTGATGTATTAATTTGTAAATATTGTAAGAGGATGTTTTGTATTGTTAAAGGTTAGAAAACCTAAGATTAAATTAAGATGTATTGTAATAAAATAGAGATGTCACTTACGTTTGTTAAGAATTGTATTGATTTAGTTGTATCGTGGAGCACCAAACTCGGGTTTTGAAGGGACTCGGATTTGGGGGCGTCACAAAGAATACTTTCTTAAATAAACGAAAAGGTTTCAAAGAATTTATTCAACCCCCCTTCTAGATATCTTTTGTGTCCCTAGAAACTAACAAAACTAACTTATTTTAAAATGACTTATAAGTCATTTTAAAATAAGTTACAAATAATTACTTAATTTTTTTTAACTTAAAACTCAACTTATAAATCAAAAAATAAGTTGTTGTCAAACACCTTAATAGTGAAAAACAATTTATAAGTTGTTCCCGAACAGGGCCACAATCATATAAATGTATCATATCTTGTCATCATTATATATTTACAAATTTAACTATATGTAGAAACAATATATAAAATGGGATAATAAATATAATAGGAATCGAGATAAAAGATTTTGACTTGTAAATACATTTAATTAATATCTATCTTCATTAAATTTTTACTTTTTCAAAATTTTATTAGTTTTTATTTTTAATATTTAATTTTTAATATTAAAAATTATATATAAAAAAATTAAATTGGACCAGATCAGCTTAGGCCTAGCCTGGCTTACAGACCACTTTTGTCTTTAACTTCAAGCGTCAAGCCTAACCTGACTTGGCCTAGCATGACTTGGTCAACAGTCAGGCCAAGTTTGAACCTTAGGGATCCTCCAAATGAGGTTTTTAGGGTTCCTCTTGTACCTTGTGGCTTATATATATATATATATATATATATATATATAGTCCCCTTCTTAAGCGAACCGGTTCGTTAACGAATCGGTCTTTAACGACGGTTCAGTCCGTCGTTATAGTTGTCTGGCGTTGAACCGGGCTATAGCGACAGACAAAACCGTCGCCGGTCCGTCGTCGGTCCGTCGTCATAGCTTTGTTAAGCGACGCATATGCTATAACAACAGACAGAACAGTCGTTAAAGGCCGGTTCGTTTTTTCCTGTTCGCTTTAGAAGGTTTTCGTATATATATAGATTATTTAAATTACTTTACACCGTTAAGGCAATACACCATAAGTCATGTTACAAAATCAAGGCCGCATAGGCATACTTCATACAAAGAATATCTGGAATACAATTTACTTATCAAATCTCATAGCCAGAAAAGAACTTGGGCAAATAGGATGTTGCTACTACATGGAGGTAAGAGGATTACAAAATGACTTTTCCCCGTTGTAGTAATCTTTACCCCTGTTAGTTTTCTTTAGGGCCATGTTTGTTTGCAAGGATTATAATCTCGGGATTATAATCCATGGGATTATAATCCCAAGACTATTAATCCTATGATTAAATAATCCTAGTTGCATGTTTGTTTTTCATGGGATTATTTATGAGATAACTTAAAATAATCACATGTTATGTTTGTTTTTTCAGGATTAATTAAAGGATTGGATAAAAAAAATATCGTTTGGACTATTATACCCTTACTCATAATAACATATTTTAAACTATAATTTAAACTTGTTTATACATCAAAAAATGATGAACAATTAATTATAAACTTCTAAATAAGTGATTATATTATTCAATCAAATCTCCATTGGTACTAATTACATAGTTTAACTTTAAATATAGTTATAATTTTATCGAAACAATCTATATAATGCACACGTAATGCGTATACATGATATGAAATATTTAAGAATCAAATTATCATAAATTAGCATATAAATTAACAAATAAATAGTGCAAAATACATGATATGTTAAATATTAAAATTTTATTAGCAATTACCAAAACTAAAATTAAATACATGTTACAACATGGTATTAAATAAAACTCAACATTTGCATCACCATTAGTTTAAAATGTATACATGTAGTAAAATATTGTGGTTATACCCAAATAATTAAGTTGGATGATTTGTAACGAGATACAATTAATATATACTGGCACGGTGGTTGGACAAGAGTATGGGAATAAAGTAGGAATTTTAAAAAATTTGAAGCATAAAAATTAAAATAGAAAGATACAAAAGTTTTATTTTTTTAAAAAATATATATTGTACCAAAGAACGTAGACCATGGCCGTTTTATAATATAGATAGATAATCTAATTTAAATGTTTTATAAATTTAGTATGAACTAGTACAATATTGTAAATAATTTCATAAAATTTTATTAATGATAAATGATATGATTCAGTATATATAATTACAACTTAATGTCATATTTTATACGAGTATTATTTTACGTAAATTAGAAGCTATTAATTTATTATTATTATTATTCGTCAAAATATTAATTTCTTGAAAATTTTATTCTTTTAATATTTTTCTTGTCTTAAGGTATATAAAAAATTTTCGTAATGAACCTTTTTTTTTTTGGAATAGTTGAAGTGAATTCTAGTTAGTACAATCATAAATATTGTTAAATATCATTTATCAAGAAATGTGTTGGTCTCATAAGTTAAATACATTTACATTAATTCTAAACTATAAAATTTTATAACTTAAATTAAAAAGTTAAAATAATACTCCCTCCAAATCAAATTATAAGATTATTATTGACTTTTAAAAGTCAATTTGAGATATTTTCAAACTCAAAATTGAGATGATACATTAAATATTATGAAGTAATAAATCTTGCACCGAGTAGTACTTGCTAAATAATAGTTTACATGTTTATTATTGTATTGATTAAAATTAAAAGAATATATGTAAATCTTAATGTTGAAAATATTTAAAGTTAACTTTAAAAAATTAATAATATTATTATATTTTAAAACGGAGTAGGTAACAGATATTGGAAAGAAAACTTTTTTCTAGCCGATGGAAAGAGAATTTTTTTAACAGATACAACAATAATATACCAAATTTTTCTTTGAGTCATATTATGTATGTAAAAGTTTTTAATTAAATTATAATTATAATTTATATATATACACGCAATAAGTAAAAAAAAAAATTAAAAAAAAGTAACCATAGGGACATCAATTAATCACAGTACATTGAATAGAAAAAGCAACCATAGAGATATCAATTAATTACAGTACAGTGTACGGGGTTACCTATGAATAGTGATGCTAGCGGTGATATAACATATTATATGTGAATTTTAAAAAAAGATTGAGGTTAATTTTGTGAAGAAAATTTTAATCCCAAATGGTAGGGATTATAATACCTAGTACAACATGGTATTAAATAATCTCTCATATTAAGCTATTTTATAATCCTTGGACTAATAGTCCCAAGCTCAAATTTAAAAACAAACAAGACACTTGGGATTAATAATCTTATCCCAAGTGTAATTCTTGCAAACAAACATAGCCTAAGAGTGGTATATTGAATCAACAAGGTATTAATGGACTAAAAGGCAAAAGAAATCTCAAGCTTACAGCTCTGAAGGGTTATTAAAGAGGCTGGTAGTTGTTCAATTTGTCAGGGAACAATGGAGAGGTGATGGGAAAATAAATCATCCATTCAATACTCTACTCCATATGTCACACACGATAATATGTTGCTTTTGAATCTATTAACTTTCTCTAAGTACCTTCAAAAGATTTGTTTTGGAGTTTATAATATGTTAGGAATGTCTGAAAATGGATACAGTGGCTTCAATAATTTTCTTTTTTGATAACTTGGGCATCTATTATGCTAGAAAAAGAAAATATGGGAAGTCGAGTCTCCAAGATGGCACTTGCTTTCTTATAAAATTGACTTCATTATTTGGAAATTCAGTCTAGATGCCCAAGTTATTGTTTTGATCTTATTAGCAAAATTCATCACAAAGAACTACAACTACAAAATTTATTATTGCAGTGGTTCCTGACTACATAAACAACTGAGATCTCTCACCATTTAAGTGATGAGAATCAATGTGCGGATAAATTAGAAACCAAAGAAGAATCCAAGCAGAAGTTTTTATTATTCATGCTTTTTACCAAGTTTATAAAACTAATATTACACATGCCGACATTAGGGGTATATACAGTACCAAAGATAATATGTAGAGATACTTCATTTCCCTCGTGCATTTGCTTTCTATCAAAAGGTGAAAAAATGTAGAGTTCTACAGACCTTTAGTTGTCATCAAGGCTGATGCATGCATAAAAATAATTAAGTGCTGAAATTTTTTTATATCAAAAGTTCAAAAACCAAAGGAAAGCCTTAAATTCCACATACCTTGCAAATTGCAAAGGACAGAACTCCTCCACCAAATCAACACGTAGACCAAGCATTAACAATCACGGCTAATTAGGGATAACAAAAACAAAGCTCGAAAGCACTCGCAACGAGCAATATTGTACATTCCTGCTGTCAACCTACTTTCATGAAGCACATTCGATATCATCGTACAAAAGCTTCTACTTGTAAAAACATTTGAGACATACTTAAAGAGGATTTGGAGAACCAAGAATGTAAAAACAAAAGAAAAAGATAAAAGCAGGTCTAACAGTTTTCATCACATACAAAAGCCCAAACCTCAAATTGCTTCAGCATTGTAGAACCAAATCTCACATACCATGAGATACAATCAATGAAGACATGGCTCCTATCAGGTTTCCACATTTCACCTCTCCACTCGACAAAATCAACGTTCCATGAGTTTATGGTATGATGTCAATTCCATAACCATATTCATGCCCCAATTGTATAGCTAAAGCTAAGCTAATCAATAAAGAGAATCTATATAGAATACTACCATATTCATGTGGAAAAGAAGGGTGCCAAACTTGGTAGTAAATAAGATTTGTAAAATAAAGCAGAGGTGTAATAATTTTCAACAAAAAAAATCAAGAAAGTAAACTGAACCATCAATTAAGAATCCTGAAGAAATCTGGCAAAGAATTTACAAATTTCATGCATGTAACCGTTACAATGTCATGTTAATATCAACAACAGCGTTGACCTTAATCTACCATAGGGCCACATATTGAGACATAAACTTCCCCTATTACTTTTAACATACAGCACCCTAATTTCCCTCCTCATCGCAAATCCGAAGGTCATCCAACCAGCTGAATTCACCCAAGATAGACCCATGGTTATCGATAATCACCGGACCAACTCTCAGTAGAAAATTATCATCTTTAGAACTTGAAGCTGGCAAAACCGGACCAATTAAGGAACCTGCACTATTGTCTCCTTCCTCATTCACAGCTTCAGCGCTTTTATCAAGCACCGAGAAAAAAGACTCGGTCACTGATTCACTTCCAGATTCATTGGCACCGCCAATACCCAGTTGGGTTTTCAGCAAATTCTTAGAGGCAGCCGCAAGTTCTTCACTGTAAACGGGCTTCCTAATTTGGGGGTCAATTTCCTCATAAGAAACAGATTCGCATGTGGCTAGTTCATCATAAACATCAGGCAGCATTGAAGAAGGAGACTCATTCAGTGATTCTCTTTTTGACTCCTTAGTCCTAATACCCATCTGGGTTTTAACCCAATTCTCATAAGCACCCACAATTTCTTTAAAGTCAACATGATTTTTCTGGGTTTCAATTTCTTCACCAAAAACATTAATGGGCTTGTTTCTTTTTCTGTGGGAAGCAACCATACCTCCTTCTAAAGGAGTTTTAACCCAATTCTCATAAGTACCCACAATTTCTTCATCATAAACAGGAATTTTAATTTCTTCAATAAAAAATTCAATGGGTTTGTTTCTTTTTTTGTGGGAAGAAGAAACCATACCTCTTTTACTTGCATCCAATTCATTCTTCTTGGCAGCATCCAATTCCTTCTTCTTGGCAAGATAAACCTCGGAGGCTTCCTCAGGAGTTCGGAAAGTGCCCAGCCAAATCCGGCGATTGTTGAGTGTATCCACAATCTCAGAACTCCACTTGCCCGACTTTCTCCGATGAGCCCCTGGGTATGGATTTGATTTTTTCGAGGTCATGTTCTTGAGATTCAGATGAATTTCACGTACGATACGTTTTGATGAAAGATTTTTTTCATCGGAAGAAGAATCATCGGTGGCATCTGGATATCTCAAGCACTCTCTCCTTTTTCCCTCTCCTCTACCAGTTGCAGTAGTTATGCTCCGCTCTCTCCCCTGCTACTGTTTTGCAGCCCATATTTTCAAAAAAAAAAAATTTAATTAAAAATATATCCAATATTTTCAACTTTTTGTGAGCTCTTGCTTTTTATTCGAGTAAAGGAAAGGTAACTTTATTTATTTATTTATTTATTATGTGTTTCTCAATTTTAACCTCAAAATTAAATAATATTTATAGTACATTTTAAAATTAATTACACATCAATTATATAATTAAAAATACAAACTTTGTTTCGTTACTTTTTTTGTTTCACAAATGTTTAATTCAACTTTTTGTTTTCCTATCCAAATTAGTATAAATATTATTCAAATTTATAGTAATTATTTAGCAAAAAAAAAAAAGTTATAATAATTAAATATACACTATCCAAATTTGTATACTATTCAAAAGAAAACTCATTAGGTTAGGAAAAGGAAATTGTTTTTTGTTTTTATATAGAATTTCACCGATTTTTAATTTAACAAATTTACGGTTCAATTTTTTCCTTTTCTATCCAAAATAGTACTCCCTCCGGCTCAAATTAATTGCTCAATTTTGACCATTTTAAGTCAAATTGACTATTTTTAGAACTAATCTTTTCATTATTTTTGCTAAAATATAAGTGAAGAGATTATAACCAAAAGAAAGTATATACAATTTATTATTAACTCCAATTTTTATAATTTTAGAAATATATTTATATATTCTTAATTATTAATTCTAAAAATAGTCAATTTGATTTAAAATTGTCAAAATTAAGCAATTAATTTGGAACGAGGTGATATATAATATTTAAATTTATAAAAGGTGCACAACTTATTGGTTGTGCCTGAGCTTGTCGGGCCATGGTAGTTGACTAGGTCTTGTCAAGCCTTGACCTTGGGTCAAGCTAGGTCGAGTTTGGCGCCTAAAATTAGGGAATGAAGTGGCTTGCAAGTCTGGCTGATCTGGTTCAATCCAGCCTTCTTCTTTTTTTATAATTTTTAATGTTAAAAATTAAATATTATAAATAAAAACTATAAAATAAAAATTTATAAAAATAAAAATTTAATGAATATATATATATTAATTAAATATATTTACAAGTCCAAATTTTTTGTCTTGACTACTATTTTATATGTTATCCCACTTCATATATTGTCTCTATCGTATAGTTAAATTTATAATTGAACCATTCTCATTCTTGTTAAATTTAAAAATTTTATTGTTTAGGAAAGAATATGAAATGACTCATTCATGTCAGAAATAGAATGAATCATTTCATTCTTTATTTTATTCTTTCCACTATTCTATTTATTCATCTATTTTATTCTTTCAATTTAAACGTAACATTAATATTATTTTTTGTAAAAATATTTCAAATATTAGTAGTGTGACTAGAGGATACAAATAAAAATTTCTTTACACTTTGTCTTTGGAACCAAAAATAAGAAATTAAATGACATGAGTTAATTATGTGTCTTTAGTATATAGTGGAGCAGTACATATATTTTTGTCCAGGCGGTTAGCTTCTAGAGAATATATGGTATATACTATATAGTATAATTATGAGATAGGATGCTTTTGAGGTTGATCATTTGCTAGTTGGTCCAACAGGGACAAGCCCAAATTTTATAACCACTTGATCATTAGAAAAACAACCATTAGAAAATATTTACAAAAATAAAACATTCACAAAATAATTACAAAAATAATGTCATTCCATCCTCCTCTTCCGCCATGCCTTCTTCCTCCTCTTCCGCCGTCGCCTTCTTAAGCAAAAGTTTCCCCGGCACCGGCGAGAAAAAACTGAGTGACTAACTACAAAGCACTAATTCGGGTGTTCTCTTGGACTACCATTTCTCTCCTTCTCTTTTCAATGATAGCAGAGGCTACCATACCAGCCACTGAGAAACACAAGTCCTATTCCTTTCCCTATCCGTTGTAACCAAATACTAGTATGGAGGTAACTAAACACTAGTATGGAGGTACCTAATTTCTGAAAGTGTAGTAACTAGTTTTGGTTACCTTTGTATTAAGGTTGGTTACCTCTGTATTAAGGTTTAGTTACCTTTGTATTAAGGTTTAGTTACCTTTGTATTAAAGTTTTGGTTACCATTGTATATAGAGTTGGTTACCTTTTGTATTAAAGGTTGGTTACCTCTGTATTAATGTTTGGTTACCTCTGTATTAAGGTTTGTTTACCTTTATATTAAGGGTTGGTTACCTTAGTATTAAGGTTTGGTTACCTTTGTATTAAATATTGGTAACCAAACCTTAATACGAAGGTAACCAACCTTTAATACAAAAGTAACCAAACTTTAATACGAAGGTAATCAACCTTTAATACAAAAGTAACCAAACCTTAATACAAAGGTAACAAACCCTTAATATAAAGGTAACCAAACCTTAATACAGAGGTAATCAAACAGTAATACAGAGGTAACCAACTTTTAATACAAAAGGTAATCAACCCTTAATACAATGGTAACCAAAACTTAATACAAAAGGTATCAACCTTAAAAACAAAGGTAACCAACATTTAATACAAAGGTAACCAACCTTTAATACAAAGGTAATCAACCTTTAATACAAATGGTTACCTTGGTATGAAAGTTTGTCGAACCCATTAATCATTTGTCCGAAAAGCATGAAGGTTTTCGCCATTTTTAACGGCTAAAAAAAGCTTCTAACTTGATATAAAGTATTTATACACAAGTGGAGAGAGGAGAAGAAGAAGAAGAAATGGAAAGATGTAGAGAAATAGAAAGAGAAGAAGAAGAAGAAATGGAAAGAGGAGAGAAGAGAGAGAATACTTTTGTAAATAAAAATAAAAAAATGTAATACTTTTGTAATTATTTTATGGATGTATGATTTTTGTAATTATTTTCAAAAATGTACTAATACATGTGATTTACCCTTTATTTAATTGGCATGGGTTTCAGTGTGGGGCCTAAGGATGTTAAGTTGCATAAGTGACCGGGTCAGGCCCGACCTAAGATGTCGGACCAGGCCACAGGTCAGGTCTATGTCAGGCTTTTGGTCAGATTAATTTAGGTCAGACTTTTGCTTTCAAATAGCGGCCTCTTTAAACTCTCTAGGCCAGGCTTGGCTAGTTCAAGCCTTTACCAAGTTAAGTTTTGATCATGTCCGATCTAGGTCAGGTCACGAGTTTTTTATGCGCCTCTACAAATTTGTAGTAACTATTTACACTATCCAAAATTGTAAAGTATTCAAAAAAAACCCAACCTGTTAAAAAAAATAAAGTTGTTTTTTATTTTTATATAGATAGGAGAAGAAACTTCTAAAATAAATTTTTATTCTTAGTTCTACCAATTTTATTACAAGATTTTTTTATCACAATTTTATGTAATTAAGACAATATATCTTAAGAAATTTTATATAAGATAATTTTATTAAAATATTAAGATATCAAAAAATTCTATTAACATATTATGTGATTTAATAATATTAATGTTAGTCATGAATCTTATTATTAAATTAATGTTCTAACTAAATTAAATTCATTAAAAACTTTATCAAATCACACGATCAATTATATTAATAAAATTATAATTTTTTTAAAACATAATAACTATAACATTAATTAAAAAATTATAGTGAAATTATTATTAACTAATTATCATAATTAAATTAAGAAGTAATAAATCTTGATTTTCATACATTCGGATAAGAATTTCAAGCAAATTTTGTCAATATAAACACTAATATAGAATTCCAATACAAATTTAAATAAAAGTAACATAATTATTTTTTTTATAATCATAACTAAATAAATATATCTACATCCTATTCAAATGTTTAGCTTAATAATTGATCGAAAAAACATATAACATATAATTCAATAATTTATTATTTAAATAAATATTTAATAATTTAACAATTATAATTATCTTTTCAAAATCTTAATTAAATATTTATCGTATATATAGTTAACTGTTTAACAATTAACATAATAAATCACTATTCATGTTGTTCATGTTTCGCACAGGGTATGCGTGTGCCCCAGCCTCTTTTGTACATCATAAATAAATAAAATGGCTGTAGAAAAGGTCAAGTTTTTCCTCCTTTTAAATTTTTTTTTATTTTTTGTTTATTAAAAAATTCAGAACTAATTATTGAACAAAAATTCTTTTCTTTTTTTAAAAAAAAATTAAATTTTCCGTCCATTTTAAAACGTAAAAACACAGTTAAAGCCCATATAATATCATGCTTCTTTCTTTGTGGGGTTTATCTCCTAATAAACGTACTTGCCCATATTGTTATACTCTATGTAGTTATTCAATATTATGGTGGACTCTTTTATCCTAAAAACATAAAAATAATTTCAATAATATCTCATAATAAAATATACTATCTTATCATAGAGTAATTATTTGAAGGTATGATAAATATATTTTCTTGGTTATTTCAACATTCACTTATGTAAGTAATTATGATGTCTATTGAAATTATATATTAAAAAATATTTAAATTAAACAAGCAAGCTCATTGAGTGTCAATCCATAACATTTGATACCAGATCAATTAAACCTTTTTTGAGGTTCAATTGAATCAGGTTTAATAGAAGATGGTACAGTATTCCCACTATTTTGTGTGTGTGTGGGGGGGGGGGGGGAGGGGGGAGGGGTTGTAAAATTTTCATATACAAGAACATCAGAGAGCTCTTTATGTGCAAATCAAAGGGAAATATTACATGGGCAATAGATTGGAAAGCAGATTATTATGGATGGGATCAGCTATGTGCTCAAGTAGGTTCTGAACAGGACCTTTACCAGTTAGAGCTGCTTGGGCATAAAAACCTAGCCAGGCAACCATAGCTAAGCGCCCATTTTTAATCTCTTTCACCTTCAGCTCCTCGAAAGCTATAGGGTCTTTAGAAAGACCCAAGGGATCAAAAAGGGCACCTCCGGGGTAATTAATGTCACCGGGCAAGTATATTCCTAAAGGCTCGAGAGCTTCAATCCCACAGTATCTCGCGTATTCTGGTCCAACCTAGACACGAAAAACAGCAAGTTTCATGAAACAAATTACTCTCGGGACAAAATGAAGTGTAATGTTTACAAGTAGACGATCTTTCCTATTAGAATGTCGCCGTCAGTTAGTTAACCTATGAAAACGAGTAACAAGAGGACTTCTTTTATAGGTAAGTATTCTCATAGTTCAAAAAACAAGACCTTGATTCCATGTAATTATCTTCTCCTTTTATTTAATCATCAGGGGTTGAACCGCCAAAATTAGTGGCCATTCTAAAAAGTTTTTGCTTACTAAAGCTCATGCTAACATGATCCTTCTGTGTTTTTTTGGACAAAACAAGAATAGTCTAGTTTCAGAGAACATGTTAACAGATAGCACTCCATAAAATATCTCGCATAATGTCATTAGAATCGAAAAATATCAAAGTTCATTAAGAGAAAGCACAAGCAACTAAAAACTATTAGAAATCAATAAAATATATTAGTAAATACTCATATCCTAATGCTCATTAAACATTGAATGCATACCTCTAATTAAGACTGTCTGCAATATTAAAACAAGATTGCAATGTCACGTGGTATGTGTTTGTATTTCTTTAAAGGGATTTTTTAGACTATGCGAAACTTATTGGTGTATGAAGAATATTAGGATGTAAAGTCTCCAAACATAAAATTGTGGAGGGATGTCGATGCATTTTCAACAAGTTATTCGTAAAGTCTTCAACTTTACTATCATCCCAAAGTATTTCATCAGTGCATCACTTATGCTTGTGCTTCTCCTAATTTCCTTCTTTGAATTAGCTAATAGATCAAAGTGAATTCTCCTCTTTGTGAAGTGCATATGTTATACTGTGCAAGAGAATTAATGTCCCAAAAGTTTGACACATTGTGTGGGGTTTATATAACTGAAAATATTCATAAACTTGGGACCATTACCATCAGAAGCACTTGGCATATTGCTATTACGATCACGCCTTGACTTCCAGCTAAGTGGAGTCCAGGGATACCAAGGTAGTCTAGTGTCTCCCCCTGTTAAAAGATTAATGAAAGGAAAGATAAATTGAGTTAGTACTAACCCCCCTCGTCACACTTTCTGAATTCTCATTCAGTCTTCATCTCTCTTCATGTGAATAATGTTGGAATATAAAGAACATAATGCAAGATGCAAAGTTTGTGCAAGAAATTATCCACAATAACAAGGCAGACCGACCATGTAGCAACTTGTCAAGCCAGCATATCAAATTAATGCTGATGGATGCATGAAGGAAGAATGCCTAACTGATAGTGCATGCAAGAATTTAAATGGCCCCACTGAACTTAGGCATCCTTTGCATATAAATGATATACACGTACACTCCCAAAATGTAGATATAGCCGCCACCCCCCACCCCCCCATATGGACTTGCCAAGTTTGAACCTTGGGAATCGGTTTTAGGGTTAATCATGTACCTTGTGGCCTATATGTAACAATTAGACCATTTAAATTCTTTATCTAAGGCAAGCTGCAATAAGTCATGTTACCAAATTTAAGACCGCATACAAAGATATCTGGAAGAGAATATTCTAATCAAAATGTCATAGTCAGGTACTAACTTGGGCTAATTGGAAGTTGCTACTAGACGGTCGTAGAAAAAATGCTTCACTGTTTCCCATGTTCAAGAACTTTATCTCATTGTAGTAAGCTTTACCCCTTTAACTCTAGACTTTCCATTTTCTTTCAGAATATATTCCGTTTGTTTATTATGTTTATTGGCTAACAAGTGGATCAACATATCAACAACCCGGACTGGAATTCCTATTTTCTTTTCTTGTTCATTCAGGGTTTCATTTGTTTTCTTTTAGAGTGGTATCTTGAATCAACAAGGTATAAACGGCCTAAAGGGCAAAACATCTCGAGTTTACAACTCTGTCCGGTCATTGAAGAGGCTCTTAGTTATTCCATCTGTCAGAAGATGATAACAAAGAGAGAGGGGATATTAATTGTATGAGCAGCAAGTTAAAATTCTGATATGAAAACTTAGACAAAAAAGACCAGAAGCTTGAGGCAGCTAAGCTAAACTTCCTAAACCACCCCGATCACACACAACCCAAAAGGAAAGGGAAAGAGATAATATTAAAGGCTTAGGAGTTAGGTCCACTTCTGTAACTAGTCAAGGCACATAGTGAGCCTATTGGATTATTTTTTTTGAATCTATTGTCTTGCAGATTTTCTTTTCTTTTCTTTTTTTTAAAAAAAATAGCTTTCAGACTTTTCGATTGACTTTTTGCAACAAAATAATAAGATTTTGCCAATATCAGAAAAACAGGGTTGGATCATTTTAGAATCTAGATTCTATATTTTTGAGAATCAGAATAATCCAAATAAGAAATAATCAGGAGCAAATCCAAACAGGCACAACCATGCATAGATTGTCATAATTGTTTTGGCATGTGTGCGTGCGGGGGGGGAGGGGATGGGGCGGTTACGCACAGTTGACATGACGAAAACATACTTATACATTAGATTATAATAGCATTCACAATATATTTTATATTATATATCAACTTTCAACTATATTGATGATATTGCAAATTAAAATCTGTTTTCGGCATGTATTGATATCCGGGTTGACAACACCGAGAAAAAGGTGACAATCTTTGTGTGGAGGTAGTACTGTTATAGCTACACATAATAGTGGAACAACAGCAAGTTAAAAGAGACAAGTTTTATAAAATATTTTACCAATCAGAACTTATTTACTCATTAGTCTGATCAGAATACCTCATATGAAACACTAGGATTGAAGATACTACCTGAAGTTTTGAATAGCCTACTCTCCACCAGACAGGTTCAATGAAGTTAAAGGCTCCTAGCAGGTTTAGTAATTCTGGAATTAAAGCGCCAAGGGCAGCAAGCATAGCCCAGCGAGCATGCAATATTTCAAAACTGCAAATACAAAGACCAATCAAATCAATTGGCTTAAAACTTTAACAATAGCCAGTTCGACTTCATAATAAGCAATGCCGAGCCAACCATGTCCTTTCCCAGTTGACAAACTATAATTTCCAATTTCCAAATTATAATGACATTTCCCAATTGCCTATTATACATTTTCGTGCCACAATATTATCACACCAAGCATTACAAACAAATATTTTTGTACTAACATATTATTATTGTTATGACCTCCATGATAGATATTACATAGTTATCACTTAGCAGCCTAATATATTTTACAAAGTTCAAACCATTGCCTTTCAGAAATAACACCTTCATCCATGTTCACTCACGTAGTATTATCAAGGTTTATGTCCTCCTACCATTATTGAGGAGATATCTATAAGAGCTACATAAAATTTATATATATAAATGCACAGATTGAAGAAAATAGTACATACTTAAAGAATTTCTGAAGAGCCGCTGGATCCTTGCTCAAACCTGCAACATCAAAGCCATAATCTCCAGGTAGTTCTCCAGCAAGATAATCAGGATACTCGTATGGAATTGGACCAAGCCATCGAGGGCGCTCCTCTCCATACCACAAGCTGCAAATTTAATTTATAGTAGTATAATAATACGAACAAAATTGCCTCAGATACTAATGAATTATTTTGGATAATTGTTGCATCAAGAAAATGAGTTAGTTATCAGAGTAATATGTGTCATTCATTAGGTACATATAAAAACTTAACTTCTCATTATCATCTCTTGCACAAAGTGCAAACCATCAAACACGGATGATATGAGAATGCAAGCTTGTAATGACTACCTACCAATCTTCCAAATATGGAAACCAACAAGGTTGGTTCAACATTATAAAATTCTAACCGAGTATTCCGTTTGAAAGTTAATGAGGCCATTCAACTGAGGAAAAAATCCAAGTACCAATCCAAGTTTACCTTATTAAAATCCTCTCACTGCAACCCATTTGTAATTTAAATTGATGATCCATCATTAATTGACAATACAAAAATGCAGTTAATTCCTATTATTGATCACTATATCTAAAACCCAAATCTAAAGTTCTTTGGTTATAAAAGAAGGGGAAAAAAAAGAAAAAAAAAAGGAAATGGGGTGAATGAATTCCCAAAATCCCCTTACCTAGCATAATATTACCTATCCTTTCTTGCCTTTTGAGCTAGTGCCTTGAACTTTGAAGAATTACCCACTTCAATCTTCTTCCTCTCCTCCATTCGCCTCTGTAGCGCTTCTCCGAGGGGACTGTTGGCTATGGCTTTTACCGCACTGAATGGAATCGCTGAGAATATCAAAACCCCCGCAAGCTTCAATTTCAAAAAAACAAAACCAAAAAATCCATCAATATAATATAGATATAGATATAGAGAGAGGGTAATGGGTATTCTGGATACCTCTTGCCAGGAAGCTTTGAAGCGGTTAAAAGGGTTGGTGAGATTTGGACAAACATTTTGGGATTTTATGCCTATAAACTTTGAAGGGGATAACGAAGAAGAAGAAGATGATGGAGGACGAAGAAGCAGAGTCATGGACCCTGTTGTTCTATGAGCTATGGGAGTAAGGGAGAACTGATGAGTGATGGAGGTTTCTTTATTTGTTCTTTTTTACTTTATTATTATTACTAGTTGTGGACCCGTGCCTCCGGCACTATTTGGACAGCGGGAATTTGAAAACGGTTTGTATATAATTTGTTAAAATTTCAATCCACGTACGAACTCATAGCCCGTCCAAAGTTTGGTCATATATACCTTGTTCGTGCCTCCGGTACTATATTTGTGTTATTGGACGGTTAGATCTATCCCAACTTTTAATACCCTTAAAGTTTTACGCATCTCTTGGATGTGGTCACGCTGAAATTGGTTGCCAAAGCCAACTGGATATAATTGCCGAGAACATAAATCAGAACCATTAAATGTCTATCTTATGGGAATGAATGTTACAACATTTAAAACTAAAATGACATTAGATATAGAGAAAAAAGTGTATTACATCTAAAATACACCAAGGAAGCAAGTGTACATGAAAAAGGACTATCATGGTTTCACCGGTCAAAGAAAGCATAAGCATAAGCATTTGTTAATTACATTGGCAAAGGTAAAAATAGTGTTTTGGTAAGCAGCATGAATTCATAAAAGTATCACTCAAAAAATTTACTAAACAGCAAATGATGTTATAAAAAGAAATGAAAAATTTGTAGAAAGAAACAAATCACCTAGCCAAGTAACCTCTCAGTATTGAATATGCACACAATCCCCAAATTGATATCTAAGAAGTGTAGATAGAGAAATTGTTGAGCTTGAAGAAAATGAAGGCTGACCGCACAGCTAGTATGATTGGTATTCAGGAGTAGTTAGCTGCAACAATTTTCAAACCAATGTAAAAAAAACTCAAACAAACACGAAACAAAAAAGTGTACTCTTCCAACTTGGGAATCCCACATATTTTACTGATCAAAACTCAAGCAAGGCAACCTTCAGTGATGATATATAAAGGCATTTTTATTTCTTTGATTATATTAGAAATTATCATTTCTTTGATTATAGTGTAGTCGCCAGAGTATCATGAAAACTGGAAATTAGCAAAATATTTACTCCAAACAATGTCTTTTAAAATTGGAAATTAGCAAAAGATTTACTCCAAATAATGTCTTTCAACTATAAACCAAAATGGGTTTCATTCAAATGTTCAATTGAGTTTGTTAATATACAAAGAAACATGAAATCTGGAACACCCTTTTTTACTTGGGAATCCCACATATTTTACTGATCAAAACTCAAGCAAGGCAACCTTCAGTGATGATATATAAAGGCATTTTTATTTCTTTGATTATATTAGAAATTATCATTTCTTTGATTATAGTGTAGTCGCCAGAGTATCATGAAAACTGGAAATTAGCAAAATATTTACTCCAAACAATGTCTTTTAAAATTGGAAATTAGCAAAAGATTTACTCCAAATAATGTCTTTCAACTATAAACCAAAATGGGTTTCATTCAAATGTTCAATTGAGTTTGTTAATATACAAAGAAACATGAAATCTGGAACACCCTTTTTTTCCATCACTGCACGTCCCAACTCCTCAACGTTGCTATTTGAACTCTATCAAGACACAATATAACAATTGCTATCAATATCTAACACATACACATAAGAACAATTACCTTAACCTAAATAATATACTCAAAATAATTTAAAATCATCAGTTAGAGTTGACAAATTAGTTTTCTACAACTCAAAATTGTCCTGAAGATGTTATTATAATTTAAAATCATCAGTTAGAGTTGACAATTTTTTGTATATTTTAGATTTGATAATCACGCCATTAATAAAATCTATTCTAACCACAATAAGTAGGACCTATGAAGCCTATAAGAAAAGCAATTGTATATATAATGTAGACAAAAAAGTTGAAAATAGATACGAAAAACCAAAATATTTATACCAAACTTGCTTTTTAAATTGGGTTTTGCTAAATATAAATACCTTTCTAGTAAATTGCTTTCTTCATTATGTTGGGGACTTGCTCTGCCATTGCTATTTTGGTCACTTAGAGTTAATGCATCTTTCTCTATCTCATTTCCATTTGCAACCTGATGATTAATTGTGACAGGTGCATTATTTGCCAATGCAGAAACTGATCCATTCTCTGCATACCGGAGTATTCATGTCTAATTTTGACTTTGACCAAACTGAGTAAAGGGGCTATAAATAAATGGATACATACCTTTGGGATATTCTGGACTGCAGTGATCTGAAGAAGAAAGAACGACACTCCGATGAAAAAAGTTCGGTGAATGTGTAGGAGACGAAACAGCCGCTCCGGTAGAGAGGGTACGGTGATGGTTACCCCTCTTCACATCAAGAAGCTGGAGACCCATCAGCCTCCGGTTTTGCAGTTCAATGGCTTGTTGCAAGTCGGTTTGCTCCTCCAAGCTGGAGACCCATCAACCTCGGTAACCTTAGGTACCGGAATGGAGACGCGATTCGCCGCCTGGGATTTGCTATTCAGCTATTACATTCCACATCTGCAGTAGCAATAAGACCCACAAGTGTAGTCATGCAAAAATAATCTTAGTGAAGTGCCTCCAAAATTTGTAGTCAAGAACAGAGACGTTGGCAACTTTTCTAAAAGCTAGAAAATTACAGATATTAAAGAAAGCAGAAAACATCGTTCAATCATTCAAAGTTTGTGAGAAATTACAGCAACTAATCCAATAGTAGCAAAAAAATGTCAGAGTAATATGAATAGTGGTAATGAATTATAATTAAGTGAATCAGTGTCAATAATGAAATGGAATGTATTAAATTTTCAATTACATTGACTGAGAAATAATTACTTATAGAAGTGAGGAAAAATGTTAGAACTGAACACTAATTTCCTCTATTATAGTAAATGAGAATAAAAACCATATTTTTCTCAAGAATCCCCACTAAGAACTAATAAAACACAAACTATAAGAAAAGGGGAACTTGGGAAGCAGCAACTACAAATAGCCTATAACTGCAACATCAACAAATTTAATGATGCCCATTACTATACATTCTAATAATTTTGCTAACACATTCTCAACTAAAATTTCCAAATAAGGTTTAACATACATTTCAACAAATCCACTGATCTAACATAAATATGAACAAATAAATTACTACGATCTAAAGTATAACATCAGAGGAAACACTAAATTTAAACTGTATAACTACAAAGATGAAAATCAAACAAATGGCATGCTAATTTGGAAGATGTATTTACTGTAGAATGTAGTAACATACATTTCAACAAAATCACTGATTTAACATAAATTTGAACAAAGACATTAATAAAATCCAAAGTAAACTGCCAAAGCCTGAAAACCCATTAAATTTAAATGAAGTAAATAACTATTTAAATGAAAATCAAACTAATGAGCATGCTAGAACATCGTCGATATATGAACTCGTAGAACGTAGTAACATACATTTCAACAAATTCATTGATTACAAACTTACCAAATTTAGAAGCTCAGATACTATGTATTATAGATAACAGTAACACAAACTTACCAAATTTAAAAGCTAAGAGAAACTATGTAAGCATAAGGGGTCTCTCGCATAAATATGGACTTGCAGATAATTATTCCATATTAATATTTCAATGGATATATAGATATATGATTATATGTATACCTTCTTGGTTGCGGTCTATCGTGATTAAGAAAATAATAATACGCCGTTCATTCCACAAAAGAGTATCATTTGCGTATTTCTTATTTCAAAATAAAAACATTACCTTTTTATTAATGATAATATAAAAATACTCTTCAAAAAATAAACAGTTAATATAGAAGTAAACGTCGCACAAAAACCTTTAAAGTTTGTAATTTTTTCAGATAATAATATTTTTTTATGGGACAAATGTAGTATATTTATATAGATATATGAATACACAGAGAGAAAAGGGGATGAACACTGAATGCAGAGGTTTATATACCAATCCATGTTTTGTAATATATCGAGGTTTAACAGTCCAGAGAACGAATTGATGAACCGCTGCCTGCAGTGACCCTCCACCAATTTAATCTGAGACCCACCATTAATTAAACCCCAAATGAACCGATTAACAAACTAACAAATAACATAGCATTGAATTATAAAGATTGAAATTTTCCATTGTTCTACTAACACGACAGTGGTGCACAAATTAGGCGAGGAACTTATCTCAGCAATGGGAATAAAAAAATTCAAATCTAAAAAATATAGCAGCAGAGCATAGTTCCAAAAAAATGTTTTGGTAAAGTATGCAGAAAAGAGGATAAAGTCTTATATATAACTATCAAGAGGATAAAGTCAACGTTTACCTAGTGAAGAGGAATGTCTGGTTTATTTTCCTTCAAATTGGGAAGCTTAGATTATTCAAAGGCCTGCATATACAGAAAAATTAGGTTCATTGAAATTTAGAAAACTACAAATACGCCAAAGGAAATAATAAACTCTTTCTCACTAATTGAATACCCAAAACATTACATAAAATTCAACCCTTGTAAAAGTAAGCACCATAAGTTCTAGACATAACAGCAATTCGTCATTTGCTAAAAGTAAGCACCATAAGTTCTACAAATAAGTATGTGTTTAAAATTTATCAAAAGATAATAAGGCAACTAAAACAGTTACAAATCAGTAAATTAAAGAATTTGTTGTCACTTAGAATATGTCTTCTACATGCAACATCGAATGGCTCTTTTCATCGAAAGCAAAAACACCCACCCATCTCAAGGAAAAAACAAACAAAAGAAAACGTTACCCGACATATGCAGCTGAATAAAAGAAAAAGTTACATGGGTTCCAACCACAACATAGGTCATACACACAGATACACACCTATGCAGGAACATAAAATATACCCACAAACACTAAAAGAAAAGCAAAGACTACCGCACAGTGCAAGAGAGAGAGAGAGTACTTTTGGAGTTTAGAAGCTTTTCAATGCTGCCAACATTAATCATTATCATTATTATATAGCAATAACGAAACAATCCCAGGGCATCAAGAGCATATCTGCACAAAACAATTAAAGGTTACGTCTCCACCTCCCTATCAAAGTAGATAGATAGATTGGACATTTTTATGCATGATGTTTTTATATAATTATGTTTGTAACCCTGTTAAAATAAATAAAATAAAATAATGAAGATTTATGTATAAGTTATGGAGAGAAAATACTTTTCATTTATACACTTACTCGAGGAGAGTGAATGTATCTTCACATCAATGTATCATTTTTATCGACCACCTGCGAACTCTATACACACAGTGGATGACACAATTAGTAATATAAATTTATAATAAATATAACATCGCCTATATAAATAATTTTGTTTACGACAATATATTTTTCAATTATATACCAAAAAAATATTACCACTTTTAATAAGCTATTACAAAAAATAAACATAACAACATTTTCCTGGTAGTTATGTCAAGCTCGACCATGTCTTCGGTACATAAACCTCTGAAAAGAAAGACTATCCATCGCCAACGTACACGGCCAACAAATATTGTTAGTAACAAAAATCTGTTACTTAAAAGAGAAAACAAAATGTTAGTAGTATCGCAAGAGAGAAACAATTGACACATAATTACTTGAATACAATTTAAGAATTATAAAATACATATAACCTTGTTAACTTTTCTCCATCCTCGACTTGTTGATGAATGAATACGTTTCCATTCAATAGCCTTATCATCCCAAGACTGCAAAACATGATATGAATTTTTAAGTAATGTGTATTTTAAAAAATAAATATATAAGCTTTTATCGTAAGAAGATTAATAATGCACGGAGATAAGAAACGGTACCTCAAAGGTATAAAATTATAACAAAACTTCAGGATATACAATATTTGTTGTGGACTTGTCAGTTAATTCACGAAGAAGTATGCATAAGCGGGGAAGAACATGTGCATCTTGACAGAGCTACATATAGTTGACCGTGACTAAAGACTGGCGTACGTAAATCTACCCCAACAAATTTCACAGACTGTCCCTGTGATTTGTTCATTGTCATTGCATACGCTAACCTCACTGGGAATTGTCTTCTTGTCATTTTAATACTTAACTCAGATGAAGAAGGAGTCAAAGAAATTCTTGGAATGAATACCAAGTCGCCTTGTTTATCACCAGTTAAAATCTCTGCTTCGAGTACTAAAGCACCACACTTGACTATGATAAGTCTAGTACCATTGCAAAGGCCATCTTTCGGAGCAATGTTCCTTAGAAGCATTATAGGACAACCCTCCTTTAAATCTAATTTGAACGGTGGTAGTCCAGCGGGATTGAGTGTGTTCAAATACTCATTCGGGTACCGATGCATAATAGTCCCGATCCACGTCATCATCTTCAACCATTTTGTCAGCAGCAAAGTATGTATGTATTTCTCCCGGAAAAATCGCCAATGCAGCTAGGTTGATATCATTGACATCATCATTTCTAGCAGATAGAATTGTGCGCTCTTTTAAGAATTCGGAAGTGACCTTACTTCGCACTTGTAGCTCTGGGTAGATGGTCGAGATCAAAGAGTCAACATTTTGAGTTGTTTTTATTGAATCTGGAAGTTGTATAGATTCTTGAGGGTTAGACCCAATCTACACATTAATGAAGGATTAGTAAATTATCAAATATTGTCGATGATCTATAAATATCAAGATGAATAAATATACAAATACTCTTACCTCGTTAAGAAAAGCCGAGAAATCAAATAACACAGATGGGTCATCATGTAAGCGCATGTTAACTTGTAAAGTCAAGACATGTATGTATTTCCAAAGCAAAGAACGTCGTAGCGATGCTGCCACTATATGCTCGCGAAGACCTCTAGGTATAACAGGAAGAATCTGCCTAAAATCTCCCCCAAGAACAACAGTAATACCTCCAAATGGTTGTGAGTTATCACGAATGTCTTGTAAGGTTCGATTAACTGCTTCAACACAATGACGATGCTGCATTGGAACCTCATCCCATATAATTAGTCTAGCCTTTCGAAATAATTCCGAGTGTGATGATTGCTTCGTGAATCCACAAACTGAATTTTCTAATACGTTTAATGGAATGCAGAATGTTGAATGTGCAGTACGTCCCCCATGTAACAACCCAGAAGCTATTCCAGAGGATGCTACTGTGATTACTATATCGCATAAGGAACGACATTTTTTGGCAATTGTATTGTAGAGAAAAGTCTTTCCAGTTCCTGCGCCCCCACTCAGAAAGAAGGTTGTTCCTTTATTTTCATAAACAGATGAAATGATTGCATTATAAGCCATACGTTGACCTTCATTCAGTAAATCAATGTTTTGCTGGACATTTATTTGATCAACTTCAATATGTAACTGCCTATGTTCCCATATAAGTCGATTGCCAACAATAGTTCTCCAATTAGCAGATGGCAGTGGCATTGGTGGGAATTCTGATAAGCTCTTCCCCGACTCTTGAAGCAACTGATTAATAAGGTATAAACCATAATCACAAATTTGAGCAGTAGTAGGAACATCAATGTTATAACATGCAGTTATTTTGCGTGATAAATCATCACAGATATGCATAGAAAATTGGTTCCACAACGCTTCTGGATTTAAAGGAGAGCATTGCGTCAAGATAATAGAAAACAATCTTCTTAATTGAGACCCTGTTCTCATTATTGATGCTTCTCTAAGACATTGAATCCACTCTGCATCGTCTTCCAAAAGGCCTTTTGCAATACACGCTGCCTTATACGTGGGGTGTACAACATTATCAACTGTTCTTAAACATTGAAAAGATTGAGGTCCCTCTACAACTGTCAACAGAAGACGAAGATAAAACCTTTCACCTTCATTTGGACTGGCAAAATACATTCTTCCGATTGCAAATCCCCTTTGTCTCTCTGTCCAGAGTTGTTCTTTCTTTTGCCAAACGAAATGCTTTGGAAATTGCTGGTATGTGAGAGTTCGAGCTAAATCATTAGTAGAGCAGCATGCAAAAAATCCTGTTAGAGTTGTCTGTTGATCATCTGCTCTGTTCAGTATTGCAGCTAATGGTTCAGAAGCGTTATAGCAGACATGATGTTTTCCCTCCAAGTGAACTACCAGACGTATAACTGGAGGGAACTCTTGATGCATAGGATTTCCAAATATCCGCCATGCCGCCTCTGTAGGTCCAATGTACCTTGAGTCAATGTACTGCTTAATCTCATCTACGGCCCCCAATACCAAAGTTGTGCGATCGTGACCCTTGTAGATATATTTATTAATATATTTTACGCATCTGACTCCTGCACAAACTTCCACATTTATATGGCAACTAAACAATCTAGAGAGGTATGGATTATATGGTACAACATCTCTATTATCAACTTCATGTCCATACCTCATAGAATGTGTTCGACCGTCATTGCGCCTCTGATATATCGGATACCCATCTTCGCCCATTGTAGTTTCTTCTGCCCAATCTTTAGGATATCTCTTAGTGCATTTACCATCTTCCATACATGGTGATTTAAGATTTCGAAAACCACATGGTCCATGTACCATGCATGATTTAACTGTTTCATATAGAAGTGGATCAGAAATAGGTTCGGGGAATTCGGCACAAACAACTCGATTTACTTGTTCACGTGTTCGTATTTTATCAGACCCTTGAAGAAATATTAGCAAGTGAATGTGTGGTAAACCGCGCTTTTGGAATTCAGTCGTGAAAACATGTGCCACCTTTTCACCAAATATTTTTTTCTTATCAATCTCCATCATTAGAGCTTGTCGCTTCAACTCAAATACGCGGGCCACCAAGTCTGGACGGTCAACTGACGTTTGATGTGGTAACAGTGCATCTTTTATCTCAGGCCAATTCGGATTTGCCGTCATAGTCAAGAAAATATCAGGGTGTTGGTTATACCGAGTTATGGCCATAGAATCTTGGAAGATTTCAAACATTTGCCTTGGACTTCCAGAAAAAGAAGAAGGCAAAACTACTCGTTTACCAACTTGATTAACATCTAACCCATCAGGAACTACGTCGACCAGATCTTGGTATAGATCAGATCGCAATTTTTGTTGGTTGAGCCTATAATATGTTAATCGATTCTGCTCTGTTGCCGCCCATGCATCTACAATAAACTCCTGGAATAATCTTCCACCCTTTAAGATAGTTGAATACTCAGTAGGTCTTTCAAACAAACGATACCCATAATATTGCAACTGTGTAAGTCTTTTTGATGAAGCTTTACCTTGATTGACATCCCACTGCCTAAAATTTGGTTCCCATCCAAGCTCACCATACGGAAATAACAATACGTAATGTAGAGGTAAATAAGCTGGATGACATTCATTTATCTGCATCAACTGGTCACTCCCTCTTAACCGTACAATAATATCCCGCATCGCAGAGAATTCAGCCCCATCTCCAGGTAATATGACAGCAACCTCATCTGACGTTGGTAAATTATGAGTTCGACGGTCTTTCGCTGCACTATAATGAAGGTAAGCTGGGATGTCGTGATTGCTCAGATGTTCCCTGCTTAAAATTGCAGCTGCTTGTCTAAACTTATCCGAAAATGAGTTGTATCTCAAGAGACTATCCTGGATTGTTCTCAAGACATCCTCTCGCAGCTTCGGGTTTCTTCGAGAACGATATTCTAAAGCAACATCGGCATCATGAATATACAATTGTGCATAGACTGGATCTTGACCGGCTGGCGGTTGCAGCAACCCTGTCCGATGACGCAATTCCCCATGGATTGTAAATGCGTTGGGACCCCTACCAAGAACCACTCTATCATCCATATGTACACCTAAGCTGGTAAAAGCATTAGCCGCATTGTATAGTCGGGTATAACTTCGAAAGGACTTTGATTGATCATCATCGCCATCATATAATGATTGAATTTCTGGCGGAGGCGTTAATAGGTGTGGAAGTCGAATCTTTCCTTGCAAACAACATGCGCCGAAAAAAGGGCGGTTAACACATGAATTTGATAACTTTTCGACTTTCCAATGCAATGCTGAGCAGTGAGGACGCTGTATATTCATTTTATCGAGGTAATGTCTCCCTACCATAGGATGCGACCGATGGACTATATTTGTAGGCAATGCCTCCTTTTGTACGCAAGCTTTATCAATGATTGACTGAGTAATTGGTAACCTATAAAATAAATGAATTTGATTCAAAATAGTTCACATATAACGTAACAATCCTTATGATATGTAGTTGTAAATAATTTGCATTGAACTTACGTAGAAGTTGGGGATGTCGGCATGGAAGATAATATAATGTTACGGGAGTCATGTATATACTCCATATTATTTGGTGGAATAAGGATTTCTGCACTCGCTGAATTTGAGTTATTTGAATGTAACGCTTGAGTTGGTAAAATCGAAATTGGAGTTATTCGAGTAGAATCTGATGGCGCATGTATTAACGACGGATGGTGATAAAAATGATTCTTGATCGCGATACATTCTCGTTCATAAGCTGCGCGTTTGGATGGCATGGGGATTAAACCAGGGAAAAATCTTGGTTGAAACGGAGAAGTTTGAGATTGTATTATTTTTGCTTGCTTCTCTCTTTCACGACGCAAACGCTGAGCAATTTGTATTGGACGCACATCACCATTATCCCTTTCTTGTCTTTTACGTTGACGAATTGTAGCTTTGTAAGCGAGATTTTTATTGAATCCCTAAAAATAATAAAAGCTATATAAGTGAGTGTAAAGCTAAGAAGTCGTAGTGGTTTTTTTATGGAAAAAATAATGTTGTATATTTATTTGGATTTGGATTAGGGTGCATGTAATGAGTTTGCTTGGTTTTGTATTTCAAACGCAAACGTTGGGCAACATGCATTGCTCGCCACTTTATGATTATTGTGTTTTACGTTGGAGAAGTGTAGTTTCGCAGAGGATATTATTAGTGAAACCCTGAAAACAATAATAGATGTATAATTATAAACATAAGTTTGTTAGTGTTGTTAAAAGATTAGGTTCAAATATGTTGTTTATATGGTTTTGTGTAAGAAATCTTTGTAACTAATAACGTAAATGTCTAGAATATTGTATACTTACCACAGGCAAATTGGGAGATTGGTTTTCTTTTTCTTTGCCTTTTTGATTCTCCTTCCCTTTTTCTTTTGCTCGAAGTTTTCTTTGATTTTCCTGATAGCATACAAATATAAGATGTTATGTCTTGGAACTTTAAGTATGAGCTTAATAAAAGAAAAAGTATTGTTATCTTGCCTTACGCATAATCTTCAATTCAGATTCTTCTCGAATAACAATGCCAATATTTTTTTTCCGGTAATGTTCTTTCTATTAAAGAAAGGAAGTAAAAAGAAGGTTAAATATAGAAAGTATAAAAAAAAGGTAATAAAAAGCAAGTTTGGTATAAAAAGATGCAATAATTTTACCATGCATTGTAAATGATAATCCTCCTGGCCCAAATGTTCATACACGTTAGAAATTTCACAAATGAGTAGTAATTGTTCAATTTGCATTAAGACTGAAAAAGGAACTTACATATCCAAACACGGTATAAGTAGGTTGTCTAGTGGATTGGGTGACCATAGGATTCATATTCGCTGATGGAATAATGTATTAGTGTGGAACGAAACAAATGCAGTGAAGAAAGAATGTTAATAAAATAGTTGTTATTGTAGAGGTTTTAAGAAATGAAAACCTTGTCTTTGGGTTTGTTTAGGTGCGCCTGCCGTCAAGCCATGTTCGAAAGCATGTCTCGGCGGAGTTTTCAAATTTTTAGTATATGAACGTCGAGGTTGGGCATGTAACCGTGATGAGGTACGGTGATGGGTATGACCCCACTGCAAAGTAAGTTTGCGGCATTTAGATAGTAGTTGTGGTTGTGGTCGAGTGCGACGACGTTGTACAGCCCAAGAAAAAATGACCTCCTCGTGGTCTAATAGTTGTGGAAAAGGCCGCATTAAGCTAGGTGTAGAAAAAGAAAATCACAATTAGTAGTCACATTTACAGTAAACGTTTTAGTTATGCCAATACCACTTGTTTTATGGACCATGAATTGCATATTAACTCGTCGAGAAAATTTATAATACAAACAGCAATTTGCAAATTCCATGAGTAAATCTAGTTATAATATTTAAAAAGAAAACAAAAGGAAAATATATATAAATTAAGGAAAACATAAATTCCCACTTATCATATATGAACTCACTAAACGAAAAGCACAAATTAATTTTGAGTAGATTAGAAGAAAAGAAAAAAGACCACACGGTATAAAAAATAAAGCTAATTTTTTAAAGAAAAACTATGTGTTTTGCGGATCTTTATTTTTGAGCACTGAAAGTTGAAAGAGAAGAAGAAGAAGTTCACAGGTATGTGAAAAAAACATGCAAATACATATTAATTATTTAACATCTTATAAGATTGCACGATGAAACCAATTATGTTTAGTGTTATCATAAAGCTAATGTCCTTTTATGGCCATAAGAAAATACCACTTGGTATCAAATTGATGTAAAATAAGTACCTTTATTAAAAGAGTTATCGTTAAAATAAGTTACTAAATTGTAGACAACCAAATTGTTCCAGAAATATTTTGACTCATTTTCGGGTCATGTTAAATGCAGATGACAAAAAGAATGCTACTACTCCATGGGTTGAACTATCAAATATAAAGCATCTAATAGGAAGAATCCTACAATTAGCCGAGGGATGGTTAATTATTATAAATGAACTAAAAAATGGGTCTTTCTTAAATTAATATTCCAAACACTAACAAACTAATTGAACTTAAAATTCATGAGAAATAGGAGGGAGATTACCTAGTTTTTCCTCTGCAACTGCAATGTGGTCGCTGGTGAGAAAAATAGGAGGAGATAAGTACATGCTCAAATTTGAGGGAAATGGGAGAGATATGTTATTGCCATCTTGACTCTGGAGCCAAAGAAGACTAATAATATATGAGACATTTAGAATTATTGTTACAAAACTAATATAGTGTATCATTTTCCAATTTTTGGGTTAATATAACATAAATAATCATCAGATAAAGTGCTAGAAAAAAAGAAATATAAATTATCAATAGGATGGGCAATAATGAGTGAGTCAAAATAAAAATGAGTAACATGCCACTCATATAACTCAAGAGCCCTTGACAGGAACAGACAAACATCCTGCATGTGTGCATCCCTCAATAGGGTTATTGTCTAAACATATTAATTTCTAAAAATGTTTGTCTTCTAGAGATTGAAAAAACTAACAAAATAATATTCTAAATAATATTACCTTCTTAGATTTATACAAAATGATAATGTTGTGTATTAAGTGAGACATGACAACTTCAAGTTCCAAATTAATGTTTATTGTATAAATAAAATGTCGTGTTACATTGCTACTTAAGCCTATGTACCCCACATATGAACTTGTACCACAAAATACGGATTACCTCTCCCGGCCAAACTGAGAACAAAAAATGTAGATCATTTATATCCCTATTGTATATTTTACTGTTATTTTATCCCAATAACTTTAAATGAATAACATAATCGCCGTTACATACCACATAAATCTATACACGCATGACTAATCTGAACAACCTAATAATCAATTGAATTATTTCCACGTCAAAATTTTCGTTAAGGAAATTAGAGAACAACTGGTTCTAGTAAATGCACATTTAACAAAAATAAATAATAAATTGAGCCAAAGTTGAAGACTTTAGTCCTACTTGCTACATGATTACTGGAACAAATATGGAATCAAACAATTTACGATTCATATAAATGGTAGAATAAGTAGCTTCAAATTGCAAAAAAAATCAAGCTCAATAAAATGTCACCTTGAAGGATGCCTTGAGCCTTATATCCGGATGTCGAGCCACAGGCAAGCTATGCGCCTCACTCATCTGTGCACTCGCATCCTCATCCGACCTCGCCTCAATAACTGAATAATTGCGTTTCGTGTTAGCCACATGCACCATACTCTCAAATGGATAATCAAATTGCAAATCAATTTTAAATGGTGAGTTACTTTAAGGAAGTTAAGTCTATCTGCAGTATCCATCTGGCATTAATTACAACTAAAAGCAACATAAAAATTGGTAACAGTCTAGAAACTAACGCGTGCCTCCGGCAGCGCGAATACTCGTGTAATTATTTAGTACTTAAAGACGAATTTAAATGAAAAATGCGAGTTGACAATGTGGAAAGAGTATTTATTTGATAAAGAGTTGAAAATTTCTAATCAAGACAGACATCCCACCGAAAATGTAAAGATTGGAAGAATTATCCCACAAATTGTATGTACATGCTCATTATTTACGTGTCCATCAAAATTCGCTACATGCTCATTATTTATCTAAAACAGTAAATTGGCAGGACCAATATCAACATGCTCAGTATTTACTTGTCCATCAAAATTCTCTACATGCTCATTATTTACCTAAACCATTAATTTGACAGCACCAAAAAGAATAATGCATCAACAATAATGGCAACAGGATTCTGTTTCAAAGCTAAATCTGCACTAATAAAAAGCCATACCTATTGGACAAAAGTTCAGAAAAGAGAGAGCTTTATCGGAATAAAAAATTTGGGGAAATAATGTAACCACAAACTAATATTGATCCCACCAAACTCAAATATTACAAAGAAAAAGTAGCACCATTTATGAACATTTGAAAAATCAAATGGGAAAAACAGATAATAAAGAAATAAAATCATTAACTTCATTAAAGGAAAAATACATCTTTATACACACTTGGATTTGAAGATAAGAAAAAAAAAAGAGTAGAAGAACTTGTGGAAATGGCCATACCACACAATGGATCTCGGAGAAGTGAATACAAAAAAAACCCCAATACATTGCAAGTATAACTAATCATATATCTGTCATTGATTATGTTGAGCTCAAAGTCTCACCTGAAAATGCTCATTTTACACATGTATTATACAAAAATTAGATACCCAAAACCCCTTTATAGTCAGTAAAGTGCTGTCAGCTATTATGACCCAAAAAAGCAGTGAGAATTCGGAAACAATGAACAAAAGCAGAGTTGAAAAAAGATTAGAAACAAACAAAACTCAGTACCCACAAAACCAATAAACAGTAAAGCATAGTAAAAACCAAAAAGAAAGTTATGTATAAAGAGAAAATAGGAGTCATAGAGAGAGAAAGTGGCTAACTTAGGTCACTGTAATCAAATCTCAATCCTTCTTTCTCTTCTTCATTTATTGTTGACAGGTGTTATAAAAAGGTGTTGCCTCTTAGGCTTGCGTTGGAAATTTAGCGAAGGAAAATATAGCAAGGATCCCTTGATATCTTAAAGTACACTTCAAAATCTTCCTTCATGTAAATATGAGTACCATAAAAGTCTTCAAGTGAAGATAAATAGATGATCTTTATAATATTTTTTAGGATATATTAGGTCATTATTACTATAAAAAACAAAAATTTCAATATAGAAGTTCAAGACACTTGATACATGTCTAACAGTAGGTACAATTCCATAACATATTACCTCTATGTTTCTTGCCTCATGAAAACCACTGCCCCATCTTTTAATAATTATTGTAAAGGTAAATGTTGAGAAGCTTAGGAGCATATTCAGCAATCTTTTTTTATCCAAACCATTACAAACTAATTATGATCATGAGTAATAGCATGTGAATGCAAAGCGAAATAAATTAAAGAAAAAATCCAAGGGAAAAAGGTAAGAACTTTCCCTTCAGAAACCAACTTTTTAATTAGCTTGCTTTGTCGAAGAGCGTAGCTGGCAATCATCTCTATGTGATACACATTTACTCAACCAATTCTATCCAAACAGCACTTAACAATTAACAACTATTCGAGCTTCAGAAAGAAGCAAATTGAAACAAAAAGATCGAACAATCAAAGAGAAATTTATGATATAAAATGCCACCGACCACCAAAGACAAAACACTCCACAGTCAAACAACTATACCAAATTCCCATTCCAGCAGAAACAAACATTTCTGTAATCCAAAATCCATCACAAAACCCAACAAATTCAATAAAGTACAATCCAAAACAGCTCAAAAAGTACTAAAAACTACACAAATACTAATCAGTAAACAAATTACATGACATAAGCAATAGAACAACCAATCGCGAACAATCAATCACGAACACATATGAGAGAGTGTATATACATAAATCACATATAGTAAAAGTGAAAAATTAATTGAGAAAGAATAATTACCAAAGAGAGTGAAGAATGGAAAAAGGATAGAGAAAAAGCTCTAGAATTGAGTTGCTTGACTCGGGAGAGAATTTGTCAGCTTGTTTACTGATTAGTATTTGTGTTTAGCTTTGAGTTGTTAGCTCTAAGTATTGGCAAGTTTGGTAGGTTGAGAGAAGGAGAGGCTAAGCATGACTTTATTTTTGGAACGAAAATTCATATCCAATTACCTTCTTATAACACCTGAACCCTTCATGGTTCCTATTTCAGCAATAATCAACTATCTCATAAGAAAAAGGCTTAATATTGCGGATGAATCCTTGCTCTAATGTTGATTATAGTTGATTTGAATCCTTTAGTTGACAATGTTTTGCTTTGATTCTCCTTGCAATTCAGTTGTTAGCTCTAACTCTTGATAAGTTTGTTAGCAAGAGTTGATGAATCCTTTAATCGGTAGCTTGAGAGAATGAGAGACGCAGAGGATGAGCAGATCTTTTTAGAACGAAAAGAGAGAAACAGAGGATTAGGAGAGAGTAGAGTGAGTTATATTAGACTTGAATGGTGGGATTTATCTTAAATTTGGACGTTAAAGATATTTTATTAGATTGAGGGGGAAATGCAAAAGCACTCCTGTTACATACTTAAATTACAATCTATTGTGGTGCAGTAAAATAGAGTATTGGTTTCATAAAAAAGTTAAGAAAAATAAAAGTGTGTTCTACAAACTTTAATTTTTCTCTAACAGTTTAAGTATGGTAAATTGGGTTACAACTAAAAGTAACATAAAAATTGGTCTTTCAACTAAAAATACTTCCGCTAGAAACATAAGGATTTTTTTTAGTCAAAATATATACTTACTAAAAGCACCTTTCGATGGTCACATTGACTAAAATATATCCATATTTAAAATTTAAAATGTTTTGACAAAACTATATCCCTAATTTCATATTTAACATTTAAAATGTTTTTAATGTAATGCATTATCAAACAATATTTAATTGGATTTGAACATCCTAATATGAGGGACCAAGTTGTACACAATCTTTCAATACGCAGGAGTAAACTTTCGTTTGGGGAATTTTGAATAAATTTTATGTGGAAATAATACAAACAAAAGCCCAAAATATAAACAAAAGGAACAAAAGTGGAAAAACTAAGAACAACGGAAACGAAAAAGAAAGCATACAGGAGAGTTTAAGTCTGTTAAGCAGATTTAACAGAAACCAATTTGCCTGCTTATCCACATAATATAAAAAATGTTTAGCAGAAATTAATTTACTTTAGAGATTAAAATGGAAAAAGGTTGAAATGTAGCTAAATTTGTAATGTTCGTTCCGCAAAAGTACAGAGTTTCATGACCTGCTATCCACTCTTCACCCTCTCATTTTCAAATCAACAAAACAAAAAAAATAATGTACTTAATAAAATTTAGAGGTAAACAAAAATACCTATTACAAATTAACAAATATCTACAAATTTTACCAAATATGTACAATAAGTTAAAGTTAATCACAGGATATCTACAGTTCATACAGTAGTAGGAGAATGCACAAAAAATTATCATGTAGCTAACGTAGTGTAGAGAAAAAAACTGAGATGAACCCCAATCAGTTTGCGCAAAAGTAAGAACCCTAATTCAATGGAATGTAATGAAGCCAGAAATGAAAAATCACTAAACAACCCAAAGCCAGAAATGAACCCAAAGATTTATATGCTTAGCTTCATACACTTACCGTGCACAAAGTCGCTGGGAGTTTCATTTGCTTGAATCTGCAAGCTCTGATCGTTTCCAGTAACAGGAAGGAGATTGGCTTGAATATGCACCTGCTCCTCGTCGGCCCGTCGCGGGAGCGCAGCATCGGTAACCTTAGGTATCGGGATGGAGACGCGATTCGCCTTATCGAGCTCCTTCTCCTTACGTTCGCTATTTCGAACCCTACCCGCCTGGGCTTTGCTATTCACGCCTATTTTCTTCGGTGGCATCTTCGTGTCTAGGATTTGGGGAAGGGGTCTTTCTCTGAAAAGAGTTTAGGATTTGGGAAAGGGAGTGAGGATATAAAGAGGAGAATAGAAATTAGAGTTTTGGTATCTTCGTGTTTAGGATTTGGGGAAGAGGTCTTCCTCTGAAGAGTTTAGGATTTGGGAAAGGGAATGAGGATATTTGGAATTTGGAAGGTGAATTTGAGGATATATTGAAGGAGAATAAAAGTAACGGCCAGATTTATCTTTGAAATTTGACGGTCAAGATTAAATAGGAGGGTGAGCGGGAATAATTTGTCTGTTCAAAATCCTTTGCACTTTGTTTTATAGATTATTATTATGAACCAGAAACTATAAATCAATTAATTTAAATGTATGTGTTTTTACATATTTATATAAACAAATAAAAAATACTAGTAATAGTGCAATTGATATTTTAGTAGAGTTTTTTTGTTTTTAATTAAATATAGTATACGTAATTTTTATAACCAACTGGAGTCTATTAAAAAACTGAATGCATTATGTCATGCAAGCAAAAAATAAAAGATAAAATTAAGATCACCTCTTGAAGTATTACGCATTCATTTAAAAAAATAATTTTAAATTTGATACATTGATAATATATATACGATGAATGTTAAAATCATAATATAAATAAAAATATTTTGTTTAGCATAAATATTTTATTAATAATATTTTAATAACGTGTTATAATCATAATAAGAACGTACATGATCCAGAAGGGATTTTCAAAGCAATGTAGATTATGCTTGATTTATTTTTTTAATGCTTACTTTATTGTTTTGATAATACAATATAAATTTAAATTAAATTAATATTAGACATTTATCATAAAGTATTGTTTAATATTAAATGTTGGAAAAACTATAGCGTGATTTCTTATATTATGACTTTTATTATATGACTAATGCTAGAGATACAAACTATTTTATAAACATTTTATAAACTTGCTGATGTGACACTGTTGTATTGGTGATAGTGTTGTAGTGAGGAAGTATTTTTTTTTTAACTATCACCAATACAACAGTGTCACATCAGTCAGTTTGTAAAATATTTATAAAATAATTTGTGTCTCTAGTATTACTCTTATTATATTACTCATTTGTAAACTGTGTAAAAAATAAAAATTAATAGAAGAAGGAGAGGAGGATAGTAGTAGGAAAAAAAAAACATTGCGACGGACCCTTAAAATTGGCTATGAATTCGCTAATCTAATTTTCTTTTATATTTTTCTAAAAATTATATTAGTGAATAATTGTTCTTCAATAAAATTATGTGCTTTCCATCATAATTCCACATTATTTATTCTTCTTTTATTGAGAATAATTTGATGTGTAAAATCTTAATAACTGCAAGTGTATAGTATTAATTTGAAAGACTAACGAGTATAGGTCAAACATAAAGAGATTATATAATTTTTAAAGATTATTGATAGTGTATTAGAAGTAAATGTTGAGGTTTTGATTAAGTAAAATTAAAAGAAAAATAAGAAAATAATTAAACTAAGTAAATATGTAAAAAAAAATGATGAATAATATATAAATCTTAATTCAATAAGCAACACATATAACAAATTATTATTTATCTCTTCTTTTTTTTTTGTGTGTGTAAAAATCTATGCGACGGACTAAGTGTATTAAGTGTTAGGAATAGAGTACTTATATATATATTTATCTCATGTGTATCAAAGTTTAAAAATGCAGAAAAATATAGAAACGGATTGTAGTATGTCGAGGTTAGTATTTAATACTATGTCTTTAAGACAATTATGCCCTCGTTTGGTATTTAGAGTTATCAATATTTGTCTCACATAATACAATGACAACGTGTACTAGCAGCACTATAAATAGTACACGCAACGAACCAATGAATACTCTGAACTCTCTCAATTTGACTATGAATATGATTGAAAAGATAATATAATATTGAATGTTTAAATGACTGAATTTGTCAGATATTTATACGGTGATTTATGACCCTTTATGTTTGAATATGACCCCTTTGCGAACCGACCGGATGCATATGCCTCTATTTGTTGGTGAAAATTCCTTTCTCTCCAAAGCAAGTGCAATGAATCTGCCCACTTGACTTCAACTTATTCGTCGTAATTTTTATAATCTTTTTTCTCCTTCGTATCAACTTTCTTTCGTATAAATCTTTTTGATTTCTTTTTTTTTCATGAATAAAAATATTAAATATTATTAAATATATTATTTTTCGTATATATATAAATAGAGGATGACATAAACTTTATAAATTTACCTATATTACTTATTTTTCGTCCAAATTCTAAATATTAATAAAAAGACTTTGACTACAAAATTGGTTAAGTTTGTCATTTCATCATTTTTTTTCAATTATAAAAACTTGCAATGAAAACAATGGATAAAAAACCTCAGAGTCGGTGCTTAGTTTTCAAATTTACCACATGTCTATTTTGGATACTTTAATTTCTGGAGTACTATTTAAGCTCCTATATAAAGCTTTTCATTCTTGTCGATCAAGTATATAACCGGTCAAGAGGAGATTTTATGTAAATTAATTTGATTGGTAATTTTCAAAGGTGATTTGGATATCAATTTATAATTTCAAATACAAATTATATAATTATAATAATATATTTTTAAATTCAATAAATATAATTAATTGATATATATATATATATATATATACACATGCATGAATCTCACAATAAATTAAAAAAAAATCATTAAAAACATTACTGTCATATATATATATATATATAATCTAAAAGAGGAATTTACAATTGAATTATTTTGATAAACACAAATTATATCAATCAATACAAATATATAACAATCTAAGAAGAAATTCAAATCTAAATTAATTTGGTTGTTGGTTATCTTAAGGATATTTTAGTCATTAACTTATATTCATTGTATTTAAATAGGTACTCCATTCAAAACATGGAATATACTCAGCACAACTCACATATATAATACACAATAATAATAATAAAATATTAAAATTTTGATATATTATGCACCTAAAATCAACGGTTACAAATCTTCTAAACATTCTTAGATACATTCACAAATCATGTATTAAATGATAATAAATTATTATTACTCTTCATTCATTCAACACTATTTAAACAACCCTCTAAATCTTAAAAAAAGCGCTCTTTTGAAGCGAGTATTTACCCTAAAGGAAACGACAAAAAGAATGAAAAAATGTTAGTATAATCTAAAACGAACAAAGTATAATTTATTACAAATATTTAATGATATGTCTTTATTTTTATAGTACAGATCTTAAAGAGTCTGTTCCGGTCCAACCTAAGCAGAAATTCATTGTCATTAATGATGATAACAACAATAATATCAACGAAACAAGAGGTTAACAAGGTACAAAAATTTATTTCTTCAATTCACTACGTTACTATTGATGAAACAAGAGGTTAACAAGGTTCAGAAGTTTATTTCTTCGATTCACTATATTACTATTGATGAAAGTTAATTTTAAATAATATGTTATCTATTTATAATAGACATGTTAAATAAAAAAAATGTAATTATTAATATATTTATTTTTTTCATTACAATGAATTATTCGTATATTAAAATTATATTTTTTTATAAAAATATAATTTTGAAAGCTTTACAAACTTGTATAGTTGTATTTTTCAATTTTATAACCCGCTGATACGAAAAAACCAAATCACTCGTCTATACCATTTCTCTAGGGTTTTCGTAAATCTCAGTGCTTGGCCGTCACTCTCTTTGAATCTGGTGGCGAGCAGAAGAGAAACAATGGCGGTGAAATAGGCGGTGGTGTAAGGCGGCAACAAAATTTAACGTAGGTAATTCTCTCTCTTTATATCTATCTATCTATATACGCATATATGTGTATATACTCTTTATTCTTAAATCCTAAATTCTACAATATCAGTACTATTCATTTAACGATTCTAATTATTGTCATTATTTTGATCATGCGT
This sequence comes from Aralia elata, assembly GCA_034770075.1. Lineage (NCBI taxonomy): Eukaryota > Viridiplantae > Streptophyta > Magnoliopsida > Apiales > Araliaceae > Aralia > Aralia elata. The sequence goes on along the minus strand of CM068386.1, from coordinate 16,444,619 downwards.
GCAGATTCACACCCAGTTTGTTAGATAAGAGTATTAGGTTATACCCGCTATCTGTTTGATAAATTGCCTGAGAGGGGTACCTTTTTGTTTGTGTAATTTAGAATCATGGCACATCTTGGTGGTGGTGCCGAAGCACACGCACGGTTCAAGCAGTATGAATACAGAGCAAACTCGAGTTTGGTTTTGACAACAGACTCTCGCCCTCGCGATACCCACGAGCCGACAGGGGAACCGGAGTCTCTGTATGGTAAAATTGACCCCAGAACTTTTGGTGATCGTGCTTTTAGGGGGAGACCCACTGAATTAGATGAGAAGCTTAAGAAGTCTAAGAAGAAGAAGGAGCGGGAGCCTTTAGATTCTGAGGCTTTGCCTAGTCGACAGAGCAAGAGGCGCCGGCTTCAAGAAGAAAGTGTTTTGACTTCAACAGATGAAGGGGTTTACCAGCCGAAAACAAAAGAAACTAGGGCGGCTTATGAGGCCATGCTCAGTGTTATTCAGCAGCAGTTAGGTGGGCAGCCTTTGAATATAGTTAGTGGGGCTGCGGATGAGATTTTGGCGGTGCTTAAGAATGATACTTTTAAGAATCCGGAAAAGAAGAAGGAGATTGAGAAGTTGTTGAATCAGATACCGAATCATATGTTTGATCAGTTGGTTTCGATTGGGAGGCTTATTACTGATTATCAGGATGGCGGTGACGCTGGTGGGTCTGGTGGGGCCACTAATGGGGATGATGCTCTTGATGATGATGTGGGTGTGGCGGTTGAGTTTGAGGAGAATGAAGAGGAGGAAGAAGAGAGTGATCTTGATATGGTACAGGAAGATGAAGAGGATGATGATGATGTAATAGATGGGCACGGTTCAGGGGCTATGCAGATGGGTGGGATTGATGATGATGAAGCACAGGAAGCAAATGAGGGGATGACACTGAATGTTCAGGATATTGATGCTTATTGGCTTCAGAGGAAGATTTCTCAGGCTTATGACCAGCAGATTGATCCACAGCAGAGCCAGAAACTTGCAGAAGAGGTATTGAAAATTCTTGCTGAAGGTGATGATAGGGAAGTAGAGACAAAGTTATTGGTGCATCTACAATTCGATAAGTTTAATCTTATCAAGTATTTGTTGAGAAATCGGCTGAAGATAGTGTGGTGTACCCGTCTGGCAAGGGCAGAAGACCAAGAGAAAAGGAAGAATATTGAAGAGGAAATGACGGGGCAGGGGCCTGAATTGGCTGCCATTCTGGAGCAGCTGCATGCCACAAGGGCTACTGCAAAAGAGAGGCAAAAGAACTTGGAGAAAAGCATCAGAGAAGAGGCTCGCAGATTGAAGGATGAGAGTGGTGGAGATGGGGACCGGGGTCGAAGGGGTATATTAGATAGAGATGCAGATAATGGGTGGTTGAAGGGGCAACGCCAGTTGCTTGATCTTGAAAACCTTGCATTTAACCAAGGTGGTCTTTTAATGGCAAATAGAAAGTGTGAGCTTCCACTGGGGTCCTATAGAAACCATCACAAGGGATATGAAGAAGTTCACGTGCCAGCTTTGAAGCCAAAACCACTTGCCGCTGGTGAAGAGCTTATCAAGGTATCTACGATGCCAAACTGGGCTCAACCAGCTTTTGAAGGAATGGCACAGTTGAATAGGGTCCAAAGCAAAGTTTATGAAACTGCTCTTTTTTCAGCTGAAAATCTTCTACTGTGTGCACCCACTGGGGCAGGGAAGACTAATGTTGCAATGCTTACAATACTTCAGCAAATTGCGTTGAATAGGAATGAAGATGGGTCATTCAACCACAGCAATTACAAGATTGTTTATGTGGCACCAATGAAGGCACTTGTTGCTGAAGTTGTTGGGAATTTGTCTAACCGTTTGAAGCATTATGATGTCAACGTGAAAGAACTGAGCGGAGATCAGACGCTGACTCGCCAACAAATTGAAGAAACTCAGATTATTGTCACAACCCCAGAGAAGTGGGATATCATAACAAGAAAATCTGGAGATCGGACCTACACTCAGCTAGTGAAACTTCTGATCATTGATGAGATACATCTTTTACATGATAACAGAGGCCCTGTGCTGGAAAGTATTGTTGCAAGGACTGTTAGGCAAATTGAGACCACAAAAGAGCATATTCGGCTAGTTGGACTATCTGCTACACTCCCTAATTATGAAGACGTGGCATTGTTTCTTCGCGTTGATTTAAATAAAGGCCTCTTTCATTTCGACAATAGTTACCGTCCTTGCCCTCTTGCTCAACAGTATATTGGGATCAATGTAAAGAAGCCGTTGCAGAGATTCCAGTTAATGAATGATGTCTGTTATGAGAAGGTAATAAGCATAGCTGGTAAGCATCAGGTTCTTATTTTTGTCCACTCAAGGAAAGAAACAGCAAAGACTGCCCGTGCAATACGAGATACAGCACTAACCAATGACACTGTTAGTAGATTCTTAAAAGAGGAAAGCGCAACCCGTGAAATTCTTCATGAGCATACTGAACTGGTAAAGAGTAATGATCTCAAGGACCTGCTTCCATATGGATTTGCAATTCATCATGCAGGGATGGCCAGGGCTGATCGTCAACTTGTTGAGGAGCTCTTTGGTGATGGACATGTACAAGTGTTGGTTTCTACAGCAACTCTTGCTTGGGGTGTCAATTTGCCAGCTCACACGGTAATCATTAAAGGTACCCAGATATACAATCCTGAAAAAGGTGCATGGACAGAACTGAGTCCTCTGGATGTTATGCAGATGCTGGGCCGAGCAGGAAGGCCTCAGTATGACACTTATGGGGAAGGAATAATAATAACTGGTCATAGTGAACTACAATATTATCTCTCGTTAATGAATCAGCAACTTCCTATTGAAAGTCAGTTTGTGTCCAAATTAGCTGATCAGTTAAATGCGGAAATTGTGCTTGGAACTGTTCAGAATGCTAAAGAAGCATGCACTTGGCTCAGCTACACTTACTTGTATGTTCGCATGTTGCGGAACCCTACCCTTTATGGCTTAGCTCCTGATGCTCTGAGCAGAGATATATTATTGGAAGAGAGAAGAGCTGATCTGGTAAGCATTCCAACCTCTAGTTTTCAATTTTTAGAATCTCTCTTTCTGCATATCTTGCATAAGTTTAGTATATGCTCTTTTAAATATGCTTGCTCTGTGGTGACTTAATACTTGATCCTTTATAAGATAAAATTTTTAGTTTTCTGACTTCTTTCGTGATACATCTCATCTAACGAATAATACTCTGTCTCTCTCACACATGCAATTTCTCTGGCTTGCATTCACTAATATCACACAAAGACCAAAGGAAAATAAAAGAGAGATGGAAGAAAATATGCAGACTCAATATGACATAAAAAAAGCACTGTTTAATTTGATATGTACGAAAGTAGTGACAAATGGCTTATATGCATAAAGGTTTGTTTTTGCCACTGAGGATGTGGGGATGGAAAAAAGGAGGAAGAGAAGCTGGATAGTTAATCGGTTAATCCAAATAGCCGTTAATTGGGGAAGCAAAAACTTCTTTCATGGTTTGGAACATACCTTGGAACCTAATAAAATGGATATGCTTTAGAATACCTCAGTACAGTCCATGTCACTTATCTAAGTTGCAAATTGACTCTTCAATGTGATCAGTTACATGTTTGCTTTATGATAATGCATGCCAAGGAGTAATTAATCTACACTGTTCCACTTATTGCCTGAAACTTCATCATATATAAACCAAGGTTCTTTTGCAGTGTATGTTATTCTTGCACTGCAGACCTATTGAAATAAGCATCAGTTTATAACCGGAAAAAAGCAGTTTATTACCACTCAGCCAATTTTCAATTCTGTGTTGTTTATTTTCTGGTACTAAAGGTATGTGTCCGATAAGTGGCTGTGGACAGTGTTCTTGATAACTGTGATATTATCTATTGTGTTAAAATGTAAGATATAGGGATCTTTGAATGACAGAAATATATAAGCCTGGATATAGTTATAATAGATCACATTTTCTTCTCATGTTTTGACATCACATTCTTCACTTAGGTGATTCTTGATACTTTGGCTGGCTTGTTTAGTTTTACTACTCTTCTCATGGTTACTGTTTTCTTCAGTTTCCAATGTTAAATTGGCAGCCCAATAACTTCTTTAGGTGTCACGAAATTTATTAGTTCATTTACTTTGTTTTGTTTTACTTTACACTTATGTGAAGTTGATGTCTTCAGGTCTGTGATTATAATTGCCTTATCTTTACTCTGTTAAATGTCTGTAATGCCATTAATGAAAATGATGAAAAGACAAGGATGTCATTAATGTATGAGTGTATCTCTAGCTACGCTTGGTTATGGCAAGCCACGTATTCCCTTTTCCCTTATATCTGTGGCTGCCTTTCAAATCCAAGATTGTGTTTGTTATAAAGGTTTGGTGCAGGGCGCTCCTTATATATGACCTAATGGTTTTGCAGGTTCATTCTGCTGCGACAATATTAGACAAGAATAATCTGGTTAAGTATGACAGGAAAAGTGGATATTTCCAGGTTACTGATTTGGGTCGCATTGCAAGTTACTATTACATTTCTCATGGGACAATAACCACTTACAATGAGCATTTGAAGCCAACAATGGGTGATATCGAGCTCTGTCGGCTGTTCTCCCTCAGTGAAGAATTCAAATATGTAACAGTGAGACAAGATGAGAAGATGGAGCTGGCAAAGCTTTTAGATCGTGTTCCCATTCCCATCAAGGAAAGCCTGGAAGAGCCTAGCGCGAAGATCAACGTGCTGCTGCAAGCTTATATCTCGCAGTTGAAGCTTGAAGGACTTTCTCTAACGTCTGACATGGTGTTTATTACTCAGGTTTGTTTTCACATAATCACTGTTATTAAAATGCCCCTTTATTTTAGTTAAATGGTAGACATTTGTTGTCGAATCTAGAAGGCTAAAAAAAATTGTCTTGTTTGATTATATGTTTGATTCATATTGCAGAGTGCTGGACGTCTTATGCGAGCTCTTTTTGAGATTGTTTTGAAAAGAGGATGGGCTCAGTTGACTGAAAAGGCATTAAACTTGTGCAAAATGGTTAACAAAAGGATGTGGAGTGTCCAAACACCTCTTCGCCAATTCAATGGGATTCCAAATGAGATCTTGATGAAGTTAGAGAAGAAAGATTTGGCTTGGGAGAGGTATTATGATCTTTCTTCACAAGAGCTAGGAGAACTCATTCGATTTTCTAAGATGGGAAGAACATTGCACAAGTTTGTTCACCAGTTCCCAAAACTTATCCTGGCAGCTCATGTTCAGCCTATTACCCGCACTGTTTTGAGGGTTGAACTCACGATTACACCAGACTTCCAGTGGGAGGACAAAGTTCATGGATATGTTGAGCCCTTTTGGGTGTTTGTGGAGGATAATGATGGGGAACATATTCTTCATTATGAATATTTCTTGCTGAAGAAGCAATACATTGACGAGGACCACACTTTGAGTTTCACAGTCCCAATCTATGAGCCATTGCCTCCTCAGTACTTTATCCGTGTGGTGTCAGATAAATGGCTTGGGTCACAGTCTGTCTTGCCTGTTTCTTTCAGACATCTTATTTTACCAGAAAAATATCCTCCGCCAACTGAGTTACTGGACTTGCAGCCACTTCCTGTAACTGCATTAAGGAATCCATCTTATGAGTCACTGTACCAAGAATTTAAGCACTTCAACCCTGTGCAGACTCAGGTGTTCACTGTCTTGTACAACACAGATGACAATGTATTGGTTGCTGCACCAACTGGTAGTGGGAAAACTATATGTGCTGAATTTGCAATATTGAGGAACCATCAAAAAGGCCCTGATAGTGTTATGCGGGCTGTGTATATTGCTCCAATTGAAGCTCTTGCTAAGGAACGTTATAATGATTGGAAGAGAAAATTTGGGGAGGGTCTTGGCATGAGAGTGGTTGAATTAACTGGGGAAACGGCAATGGACCTGAAACTGCTTGAGAAAGGTCAAGTAATTATCAGCACTCCTGATAAATGGGATGCTTTATCCCGCCGCTGGAAGCAGCGGAAGCACATTCAACAAGTTAGCCTTTTCATCGTTGATGAACTTCATCTGATTGGGGGTCAAGGTGGTCCAATCTTAGAGGTGATAGTCTCTAGGATGAGATATATAGCAAGTCAAGGTGAGAATAAGATCCGTATAGTAGCTTTATCGACTTCCCTTGCAAATGCCAAGGATCTGGGTGAATGGATTGGGGCTACCTCTCACGGTCTTTTCAATTTTCCACCTGGCGTCAGGCCTGTACCCTTGGAAATACATATTCAAGGCATTGATATTGCGAACTTTGAAGCCAGGATGCAAGCAATGACAAAGCCAACATATACTGCAATCGTCCAACATGCCAAAAATGGGAAACCTGCCATTGTGTTTGTTCCTACAAGGAAGCATGCCCGCCTAACTGCTGTGGATCTGATGACATACTCTAATGTAGAGAGTGGAGAGAATCCTATGTTCATTCTACAGTCTGTGAAAGAGCTGGAGCCTTTTATTTCAAAAATTAAGGAACCTATGTTGAGAGAGACACTGCAATATGGGGTGGGCTATTTGCACGAGGGCTTAACTTCAACAGATCAAGACATAGTGAGAACACTTTTCGAAACTGGCTGGATTCAAGTTTGTGTAATGAGTAGCTCAATGTGTTGGGGAGTGCCACTACGTGCCCATTTGGTGATCATTATGGGAACACAGTATTATGATGGGAGGGAAAATGCTCACACTGATTACCCAGTCACTGATCTTTTGCAGATGATGGGTCAGGCCAGTCGGCCTCTTGTGGATAACTCTGGAAAGTGTGTTATCTTTTGCCATGCCCCTCGTAAGGAATACTACAAGAAGTTCTTATACGAAGCATTCCCAGTTGAAAGCCATTTGCACCACTTTCTACATGATAATTTGAATGCAGAGGTGGTGGTTCAAGTCATTGCGAGCAAGCAAGATGCTGTGGATTACCTCACCTGGACATTCATGTACAGGAGGCTCACTCAGAATCCAAACTACTACAATCTTCAGGGTGTTAGTCAAAGGCATCTCTCTGATCACCTCTCGGAGCTTGTAGAGAACACGATTAGCGATTTGGAAACAAGTAAATGCGTTGCTATAGAGGATGATTTTTATCTCTCTCCTCTGAATCTTGGCATGATAGCATCATATTATTATATCAGCTACACGACAATAGAACGTTTCAGTTCGTCTATAACTGCAAAAACAAAGCTGAAGGGTCTTTTAGAGATTCTGGCTTCAGCTTCAGAGTATGAGCAAATTCCAATACGCCCTGGAGAAGAAGAGTTGATACGGAGGTTGATAAATCACCAGCGATTCTCCTTTGATAATCCCAAATGCACTGACCCGCATGTTAAGGCAAATGCCCTGCTGCAAGCCCACTTCTCGAGGCATGTGGTGGGTGGGAACTTGGCTTCTGACCAGAAAGAGGTGCTTCTCTCCGCCAGTAGGCTACTTCAAGCAATGGTTGATGTTATCTCCAGCAATGGATGGCTTAGCCTAGCGCTTCTTGCTATGGAAGTGAGCCAGATGGTGACGCAGGGTATGTGGGAGCGGGACTCAATGCTTCTACAGCTTCCTTACTTCACAAAGGATTTGGTTAAGAGATGCCAAGAGAATCCTGGAAGACGTATAGAAACAGTGTTCGATTTGGTGGAGATGGAGGACGATGAGAGGCGGGATCTCTTGCAAATGTCAGATTCACAGTTGATTGAAATTGCAAAATTCTGCAACCGTTTCCCAAACATTGATTTGACATACGATATACTGGACAGCGATGACATAAGGGCCGACGAAAAAATCAATTTGCAGGTAACTCTTGAACGGGATCTCGAGGGTAGGGCAGAGGTGGGACCTGTTGATGCCCCTAAATACCCCAAAGCCAAAGAAGAAGGATGGTGGCTTGTGGTTGGTGATACTGAAAGTAATCTGTTGCTTGCCATCAAAAGGGTACCCTTGCAGAGGAAATCTAAGGTGAAGCTCGACTTTGATGCTGCTGCAGAACCTGGGAAGCATAGCTATACACTTTATTTCATGTGCGACTCTTACATGGGTTGTGACCAGGAGTATAGCTTTAGTGTCGATGTAAAAGAGGCAGGTGCTCCCGAGGATGACAGCGGGAGAGAATGATGACATGCTTGTCAGCTCCAGGTTCTCTCAGACTGCTCTATGAAGTGTGTTAAAATAATCTTGTTGCTTTAGTTTTTGATTTGCTCCATTAACTAAGCTTTGGACCTCAAAAATGTAATTGAGCTGTTATGGTAGCTCTACAACTTAACTACGGTAGTTTCTTATCGACTTTGAACGGTCCTGTGATATTTTGTAGGTGGATCTTGTTTTATGTTTTCCATCGTTAACCTGTATGTATCTGCAATTTGTGGAAAGTTGACATATCCGAATGTTTCTACATGACATTTTGGCAGAATATTTATGATGATTGTTTCTTAATAATCTGTTTGGTTGCTCCTACAACTGTGGGATTTCAGACACTGATAGTGTGATTTGTCTTTTGATTTCTCATATGCAAAAATGAAAATGAACGGCTGTTGATAACAAAAAAAATTGTAGAAATGTGCACCGTTTTTTTTTTCCGTCCCCTCCATGCATCACCTATACTATACGGATCTAAATGAAGTGACCAGTTAGACACGATATTTTAAATTAGACACGATATTTTAAAAAATTCAGCACATACTGTTATATGAGTTTTGAGTATCGGATACAAATATTTTAAAATAAAATGAAGAGTTTGTGTAACATATTGTCTCACAAGTCACAAGAACCTCACTTTTTTTATTTTCCCTCAAGCAAACACCATCAATAATAGTCTCTTAGTATTTTTATCTTTTACTGCTTGTTATATCGTCATTTCTATCAAAACAGTCCCTGAAAAAGCTTTGTGGCTTCTTTTTCACCCACCTTTGGAATGGACAGAGTATCTTGGGTTGGGCTTGTTATTGTGACTATGGCATTTTATTTGTACAGAAAGATGCAACCCAAATTATCTGTATAATCTAGTGGCTTTATTTGGCCAAGCTAGCTAGATAACAAATTTGTATGAGAGGTGATTTATGTATAATAATAATAATAATAATAATAATAACTACGAACTCAATTTCCTCAAAACTTAGCTCATGATTGTAGATAACAAGGAATAAGCCCATCACATGTCCAAAGGTAAGAGAAAAGAAAGGAATAAACCCATCAGCCTATCTTAAACATTGAAATTTATTATTTATTTTACATATAATCGGTTTATATAGACAAAATTCAAAATATACAACAAACATATAAACCAGTTTATATAGACAAAATTCAAAATATACAACAAATCAAGCTACATCGTCGGATCAATTTTGGGACTTAAAACTTTTTTTATAGTGTATGTTTTTAATCGCGGTTGCTAAAATTATTTTATCTGCTGTAACGAAGTATAAGAAAATGGAGACTGTAAAGAACAAACACGTTAAGTTTTTTTCTTTTTTCTCTTTTTTGGATACAAGAAAGGGAAAAAAGTTCAAACTTTGATATATGAAATATGAATTATGGCAAAGGAAATATAGTTGAGTAGATAACATGGTAAATTCCTAAGAAATTTAAAGTATTATGTCATTTATGTCTACTCGACTGTATGCTGAAGAGTATTCTATTCGTTCTAAAATATAAGATCATTAAATTAATATAAGATATTTTTAAATTCAAAATTGACATAAATTGATTGGGTTTTAGTTGATAAATGATGAAATATTATAAAATATTAAAAAAGTAAATATGAAAGTACCTCTTAGAGTCTAGATATGACGAGTGCCTGACCAGTATTGCCCATGGAATATTGCGAACAGCCCAAAGCTTTAAAAAAATGAAAAAATATCGAAGACAATATATTTTATGTTTAAATTATTAACTCAGCAAAATGTTAATGTATTACCTCGCTTCGGAAACAAAAATCTTACCTTTATGTTGACTTTTTATTATTTAAATTTGCATTTGACATATTTCCCCATTAAATTTTCATAGTAATATATACATAAACATATACATACATACGTACATATATATATATACGGTCCGGATCTTAAGCTCACCCTTATCCGGCTCACCCTAAGCTCACCCCCCTTTAGCGACGGACACGGCGACGGTTTGGTTATACAACCGTCGTCTATACTTTTAGCGACGGACAATATATAGCGTCGCTAAAAGTATAGACGGCGGTTGTATAACCAAACCGTCGCCGGGTTCGTCGTTAAAGGGGAGTGAGCTTAGGGTGAGCTAGATAAAAGTGAACTTAAAAAATGTACTGTATATATATATTCTTTCATCCAAGATATAAGATTAATTTTGATTTTTTAGAATAAATTTAAAATATTTTAAATTTAAATATTATATAATTTATTTAATTTTAGACGATGTAATTATAAAAGTTGTAGATACCTAAAATAGTACTGCTAAATACTAAGTTTATTGTTTTAAAAGGTTAAATGAATTACATCATATTTGAATTTTAAAAAATAGACTTTTAAAAATCAAACTTTATTCGTTTTGATATATAAAAATATGAAATGTCAAAACACTGATTACTGCAGTATTAATTTAGAGCATATACAAAAAAGTTGAGCTTGTTAAAAATACATAGCCTGTCTTTTGTACTTAATGTTTCAAAATACATAGCCCGAACGGGCTTTATGTTTCCTTCATATTAATTCTTGTTGAAAAGTTGCCTTGCATTTATTAAGGGGATCCACAAATATTATCACGTTTCTCAAAGTTTGAAATTGTTGCATATGTACAGTATTAGCTGTACTTTTCTTTTAGGCAAGTATGGCCACATTAATATTTAACATCATCCGAGAGTTCTTGCCTATAAAAGGCACTCATTCTCACAAGCTTTTGTCGGAAGTTCTTGCCTATAAAAGGCACCCATTCTCACAAGCTTAACACACCATCGGACCATCGGATTCTCAAGCTTAACACACACCATCGGACCATCGGATAGCTAGAAAGCAGTTAACAAAGCATTTGAGAGAGTGCTCAGTGAGAACAAATAGAGCACTGAGGGTATAGGGAGAGTTTATTTTCTTTATATTATTTTTATTATGAATTTCTGAGATCTTCTAGTGATTTTTTTTTCAATTGAGTTTCCACGTAAAATTCTTGTGTTATTATTTTATATTTCATACAGTATTTATCTCAACAATTCTCATTGAATAAGTGAATAGAAAGAATCAAACAAAATAATCGTACTGATAAATAACTTTCTTAATGAGTGGACAAATAGAAAGACAATAGGAGGATGTGGTTAACCTATTTCTATGTTGTATTTAGTTTGAATGTGTGACACTATTTTCTTCCATATATTTGGAATTCCCATACTACACCAACTTAAAAAATTCTCTACCCGTTCAAATATACCACATTTAACTATCACCCAAGAAATGGGATAGAATTTGCGTACTAATTTATTTAGTTTTACTCCAACATCTCACTATATATTTGAAGCAAAATCTCACTATAATATTTGAAAGAAAAAAGACAAAAAGAACTTCATGTATAAATTCTAGATATAGAAATGTAAAGATATAGAGATATTAAAATGGTATATATGCTATTTATAATCCATTCAAATGTCCAGCACATGCAAATGATAGTAATTTTATCATGAAAATTGGTAAGTTAAGAAAACACGAATTTGATGACACTTTTGCTTTGCATTTGTATGTTTTAGTTTAGTGTATATTCAATCAAATAAAGTTAATGTTAGACACCATCGCCAAAGGTGTATATGTGTGTGTTTGTATATATATATATCTGTATATATATGTGTGTGTATATATATATATATATATATAATTCAGATATATTGTGCCTTCAAATTATAATTTTAATTTCACGAATGGATCAAAATCCAACGCATTAAACTGAAGTATGCAGCTTGATGCTAGTATGGTAGATGCTAGTTTGGTGCAATGTATATATTTTTTTTGGTGCAAAAAATCAGCACATCACAAACTCCAAAAAAGAGATGCTAGAACGGGAAAAAAATTAAAAATCACAGCTAATTCTTAAGTTTACAATGCGATCAGACAAGCATATAGTGCCGCATAATCATAGAAACGAATACGATAGTGGATCAAACAAATTTCTAGTGTAAAAATAAATAAAAACACATATACCCAAAGTTGATTAAATCCCAGTTCATATCAACATAACCTCTTACACAAGTACATGCCCCAGATCAAAACAAAAGAGAAAAGTAGTTGTTTGGGGGGAAGACAGAATACAATGAGAAAGAGTTAAACAAGAAGATATCAAATCCCACTCTTTCAAAGTAGCAATCCACACGCTAATCTCTATGAATTAAATATCGCAACAATTTCCATCTGTATAGACATAAATGCTTCAGCTTTCTGTAGGGAATATTCGAGAAGATAATAAAAATCGAGAACGGACAGGACATGAAAGCCAATACTTACCACTGCAATTAGATACCCTGCTCAATGAGATAATCGCCCAACTTTTCAACAATAATGTTGCACTGACCCGGGGTCATAGGCTCATCGTATATGCCAATCAGTAAAGCTGCATTGGTCTTCTTGACAGTAATACCGCCAGAGCCCTGAAATTAGTCTCGTGTGAAGTCAAATTGAACAAGGAAAAGAAAACCAGGATCAATATAATGATATGATAAGATCATACAAATTTATATAACATTTACAAACAAATGAAACAATTGTATTTAGCAAAGTTTGCAATATTAAGGAGCAAGGTTGAACCTAAACCCAAGTTTGCAACTACTTTACTACCTCTCTTCACTTGTGATTCAAACTTAAATACATAGTACTTAATATCCATGTTGCTCAAGCAAGAAATTAAGTCATCAAACAAGTGCACTTTGTACAACATCTGAATTCTAAAGAAACACGAATGTCAACTCATACCTTCTTTCCTCGTATGACAGCACCTGGTTCACCTTGAATCACCATATACTTTGTGCCGCCAAGGTATAAGCCAGTAGGAGCAAGTGATCCAGGTTGATCGAAGTCATTTATAATTGCAGTTATTTCTTCTGGCTTAAACTGCAATTGCATTTTGAAATAAGAGGAATAGTTGCGTTAGTACAAATTAGTACATATAAAACAATGTGGTTACTTAAGCATTTAAATGCATGCCAAAGAAAATCATAAGGATGACCATGTCTTTCTTCTTCATGATATGAAGTATGGTAAAGATTGGTTTCTTGGAATTGCTTAACTGATACTTAATAAAATTAGCTGGAAAGTAGTATGGTGGGATAACTTTCTAAAAAGATATAATATAAATTAGTTAAGACATAGTTAAAACTGGTTGAGTTGTTTCTAAACATAATGTCAAAACAAGCACATTTCAACGAGATAACGCCATGTCATCGCTTACTTGCGCTTAGTTGGCTACATTAGGTGGCATTCCCTATAATCTTATTTTACATATTAAGGTTTCTAATAAAGTAATAGATTTACTATGTAATTACTATACTTGTAAATATCCTATATATTTTAGAGGATATATTTTAGAGTATGATTCTAGATAGTGGATCCTAGCATTCCATTTAGTTAATGATTGTATGGCTAAGGGCTATATGAGAGAATGTTCCTCGTCTGAAACTCATTAAGCAAAGTTGTAAGAATATTGCCACGTTTGATATTTCGGAATGAAACTGTACTATGTTTTGAATTGTTTGTACCAAATCAATTCCTTGGGACATATTGATTATCAGTTCATATTTTCTGACATTTAACCAACATCTTCTGTCCTACTTTATGTCAAACTATACTCCAACTCTTCTATCCAACTAGATCCCATCTTCTGTCCTACTTTATGTCAAACTATACTCCAACTCTTCTATCCAACTAGATCCCAACTCCTCCTCCGTCCAGATGAATAATAATAAAACATAATTCAAATTCAAATAAATATTATGATTCAAAACATAAATAGCTATAACTATAACCATTATAGTGCTATAACTAAAACTATAAGGTTAAATCATACCCCTCTCTCTTCCAAAATTAGACGTACAATAATTTTTGAGATTAATAGTTTTTGTTAATTCCTATACAATTACACTTATTTTATCAATTAAAACTAAATAAATTCACGTCAATTAGAAAGTTTAAACTATTACACTATTTGAAGTGAAGTATAAATAAGATTGTAAATATTATTTGCCGGTCAAAATTAAAACCATTTGCATAGTTAAACCAAGTAAAGAATAGAAATTACACAACCAATCAAATCAATTTTTTAATAAAATAGAACGACACTACCTATAATTTATATATAAAAAAAAACATAAAAAAGGTAATCAGAGCGTAACAATCCAATTCAATTGATCTATAAAAAAAATTATTTTCTCACAAAATTGTAAAAGCACCTGAGGAAAGTTGGGGCTCTGGGCCCAAACGGAGCCGTCCTGACCCAGAATAGCAGCAGAAGTGAGCTGATTGCCTTCTTCGGTTTGGTACAACAAGTGATCGTCAACGTAAGCTTGCCACGACATCTTGAAAGAAATTAGGGTTTATACAACAATTAAAATATGAATACCTTCTTCTCCTGTTCGATTTGGGGATTTTGTGTGGTATGGATAAGTAGTGGAGGAGGAGGAGGAAGAAGAAGAAGAGTTGTCTGTGTAGCGTAAAAATTAAGTAGAGTAGCGTAATGTAATTGAAGGAGGAGAGAGAGAGAGAGAATATTCCCTGACCGTGTGGACCGAGCGTCTAAATATGGGTTGATGATTGATTGGGTAAAGAGTTGGTAGTAGAGTGCTCCACCACTCCTCTTAAGGCCATGTTTGGATGTCACCCATATCATTACCAAAAAAGAAAAGAAAATTTACATTCATAAATGTGATTTTGTTATTGCATCTAAATTATGGAAAATATTATTTTTATAACTAGTTTTGAATTTGATGGTTCGATAATGGCTTCTCTCTTTTATTGATACTAATTTTTGAACCCGTGTGAGACAAGAGCTATAAAAATAATATTTTCTCTATATCGTAAAAACTGGTTCTAACAGATGTACATGGAAAAACAAAAAAAAATCTCTACACATTTCACCCAACACAAATATATACTTTTCAAGGTTAAATATGAATCCAACTAGGCAGCATAATGAGAGTCCTAATCAATTCCTAAGAAAAATCATCAATTTAAGTATAAATACTTATTTATAGTCTTTGATATATGTACTATGTTTATCTAATTGAAACTTTATACATTTTTATGCGTATTTTTAAAATAACAATTATTATAAAATTATATATTGAAATGTACATAATATATTGTAGGATTTTTAGAGGTTAAATACGCACCCAATTAAGTACCATAAATTATATATATTTAATTGTATTGTCAGAATTCTAATCAATTTCTATAAGAAATCATGAAACATTTTAATATAGAAAATTAAACGCACATTTTCAAAGATTATGGAAAACTTATTTTAATACAAAATGAAGAAATTATTTATGAGTAACTTATTTTAATACAAAATTAAAAAACAATAATTTTAGACAACACATATTTTGCAGTTATCAAAATATTGGGTAACTGGTAAAAACAACCGAAGGAAGCAATAGTGGTTGGAACGTAAAGAGTAAAATGTGGGATTTTAAATTAAGACTTAATGAATAAATTAATTTATTAGGTTGTCACTAGAGAACCGAGACAACTCAGGACTATCTCAGTTGACCCACTTACCAATCTGAGACAACTTAGGACTACCCAAGTTGACCCATTTATTCTTAGATTATATTATAGATGGCAAACCAACTGTCACTAAATTATATTATTAAACAAACTAATTTTTAAAATTCTAACCGAGATGACTCGGTTATTTAAGAATTTTTTTAAAGGACTATCTGAGTTGACTCACTATATGGATAGGCAGTCTTCCATTTATAATAACTACTCAAGTTGACTCACCTATTTTTAGATCATAGATGGCAAACAAATGGTCACTAAACTACATTATTAAACAAATCAATTTATAAAATTCCAACCCAGATGACTTAGTTATTTAAAAGTTTTTTTAAAAGACTATTCAAGTAAACTAACTATATAGACAGACAATCCTCCCTTTATCTATAAGAATAGATGACTGACGGCGTTTTTGGGGGTGGAATGAGTTGTTTTTATAGTGGTTTGGGTCGGATATATTTATATTAAAATGGTAAATTTTTATGGGTATTTTGAGCTCACACATCTCCAGAGAATAGTGATTACATGAACGTGGATTGTGATTTGATTGAGTTTGGACAAAGATATTAAGAATTTAAATAAACGAGATTACAGTATCTCGTCCTGTAACACCTTCTTCTCGAATAGGAAAGAGATGTCACGTGTAAAATACAACAAACCTCAAAATAATTAACAGAGCACTGATAACTTCAAAAAATTTAATAGTTGGTAATCCATAAATGTCTAATTAAATACAATTCTCCAAAAATTGATAGAATAATCAAAACCTAAAATTAAATAAACTTAGATGATTAAATGTAGCTCTCTTCACACGAAACCCTAAACCGTTCCTGCAAACCTGCAAGAAGAAAAACACAGTATGAGCCAAATGCCTAGTATGGATAAAGATATACAAAAGAAGCATAACTGACAAATAGAACTAACTGAATGGAATATGAAAGATAACCTCAAATATAAGAACTAACGATAACAAAATCTTTGAAGTCTGAACAAGATATAATTGAATCTAGCAGAACTAACGAATCAAAACAGAAGGCTAAATCAAAATGGCTAAATAGTTATTTCATACCGAGCTCTGAATAAAATAGAATCTTGCCACACAGACAAGTCAAAATAATGTCACACAAACAAATCACACATTGGACCGCGAATCCAAATGCATGCAAATCAGAAGGTGTGTCTAGCACAAATATCACCAATCCGCAAAACAGAACAAAAATTAGAGCCGACCCATACGCATCCTGAACAAATGTATCAAAATGACCAAAGCTCACATCCAAAGTAACATATAAAAGCATACAGTCGTGGACTGCCACGAAAAATGTCATGCCTCGGTGCTAAGAGGACATGTTTGTGGTACGGTATCCTCACAGGTGGTTATAGCTCAGGTGTACCCTATCGCTTATTCTACAAGATAAAGGGGTGAAAATTGATCCAGGTAGCTCGGTACTCGATTCAGATTCGACCCGAAAATATGATATGAGACTCGAATTCGATAGGCATCCGAGCCGAATATGGGTCAAGCTCATTTTTTGGGTTATAATACTGAACTCGAATCTGAGCACAATACCGTTCGCTCGTTTTAAGGTTCGAGGTTGCCTCTTTCATCTGATCCATATTCGATCCTTACTCGATGAACCCTACTCGTTTAGGGGTTCGATACTTACTTGAACTTTAGTATCTGAGAAGGAAGTGGAAAGGTTTAGCCGTTTGGTTGTTTATTGGTCAGTGTATTATGTATACTTAATTCGAATCGTGCAAGACAATTAGACAAGTGGTCAAAATGTTCTGCCAACATAGTGGAAGGCAGTGGGATGTATTTCCCAAGATAATGTAAAATATTTATGTAGGGGAATGCATTATACTATTTAATATAATTGTATGGCCAAGATGTTATGTCGTTTGGTTATTTATTGGTCAATGTATTATGTATATAGTGGGATGTATTTTCTAATATAATTATCATCATTAGACCTAGTAATATTATAAACTAAGTAGAGTAGAGGAAGGAAGGTGGGGGTTGTTAAGAGTGTTTAACTTTAACCTTTAAATCGAAAAATATTGAATTTATGTCTTATTAGTTCAATAGCAGTAGAGAGGAAAACAACATAAAATGCCTAGTAGTAAGGTAATTCATTTGTCCTCACCTTAACCTATTATGAGGAAAGTTGTTTTGAATATTTTTTTTTTCTAAAGTAGGAATGAAGGATGTCCTTATCCATCTCTAATTGAACTTAGTGTAAAAAAAAAGAATCTAAAAAATAAAAATAAAAAAGAAGATATTTTTTAAGTTGAGGGAAATAATAATCTAGATATTAGTGGATACATCAATATTGATATGTGTATCTCAGTATTCACTTGATGATTATTTTTTTTCAATTTTTTTTAACACAAATGAAGGTTTATTACAGACATGCTTAGACAACTTAATAGGTGCATTTACTTTTGTTAATACTGAGTATATGGGTCTACCTTTACCATGTGAAGAAGCACACGCATCCATTAAATTAAATAAAGTATAAAAGTGAGAGTAAAAAAAAGCAACTTCAATTTGTTCCAAGTTTAGTAAATGGTGTACCTGTCCTGTTAACTAGCACCCTATTCATCTCTTCAGACTTATTCAATGGAACACGCTCATACTTCTGGTATATGCTATTGCTGCTCAAATTGATTTGCTCAATCTACCACTGCTGCTCTAATTGATTTGCATACTATGGTATATGCTCAAGCTATTAACCTACTGTTGCTCAAATTGATTTGCATACTATGCTCATGAATTTCTTCTCAACTTCTGTTTAAAGTTATTGCCTTGATATAATGATGTTACTAGAAATTGTATCATAATATAATTAATATTATAAAATTATCATTGTAATTTTTGTGGCACATGTATTTTTATATATAAATAAAAATGAAGTTTTTCTAATTTTTCATTTTTATGTCTTATTTTGGTGTGATCCATCTCAGGCTCGAGCTCGAATAGAAAGGCTCGCGAATTACTCGTTGTGAAAACGAGTCGAGTAACTTCGAGCCGAGTAGTATTGAGTAACTTATTGAGTCGAACTTGAGCAGTCTTGAAAATTATTAGTTCGAATTCGAGTCGAACCTGAACACAATTTTTTGATCCTAGTCGAGCTTGAGCATTAGGGTGTTCGGATCGACTCAGGATCATTTTTACTCCTAACAAGATATGATGTCACAACACATGCGACATAATACCAACAAAAGAGTTCTAAACGTACATGTTGAATCAAATAAAATTATAGACAAAATACCTCCAAAGTAATGCAACAACATGTACGGCTCTACAAATATTAATAAAGTTCTATGCTTGAAGAACAAATTCAAAAGATTACAAAATATGAAGTTTGGAATATCTAGACCAAATCGAAGCAAAGTAAGGATTTGATCAGAAACGAAACAATTAAGCGAATACTAAATTTCGTACGATTAACAGTACAAACAAATCAACATAATGATAGTATCGTTGAAGAAATATGGAATATATTCAAATTATAATAGAAGGAAAATAGTTCAAATTATAAAATAAAGTCAAGATATCAAAGAACAAACTTCTATTCAAGAGTGCCAACAGAAATACAAGAAAAATATAACGAATGATGAGATATCACGAGATATATAGAATCAATAATCAGAGGAGTGAAGTACGGAATTCGTACCTGATACTCAAATCCACTTATAACACACTCCACAAAATCTTACCCTCAAATGCCAACTATATCAAATACGAAATGTTATTCATCACCTAAACATATTCACCTCGAATTAAATATAATCCAAACTAATAATTCCAAAATAATTTGTAATCCATTCAATGTGCATTTAATTATCACCTTAGATCACTATTAATACTCCAAAACTTAAAAGTTAATAACAAAACTTAAGAAATCTTAAAACCCCAATATGACAAATTATTCTTAAGACGTAAGTCCACTATTCTGATCTTATCACCATTAATTAAAATTTATTTATCAAATTAATTAATTTTAACATAAACTAGACTTCAATACTCCAATTTAGCTTCAAGTATCACCCAAATCGGATTTAAAATTATTAATTTATACATTTTTAAATATTAGAACTCACCGCTGAAAATCTGCTTGAAAAATCTGAGACCAACCACTTCTTAAAATTTATAACAAATCATACTTTAATTTTTAAACGTTCAAAATTGGCGAACATATTCTTAACTTATATGTATAATATATCTAAAAATTATAACGATCAAACAGTTGGATTAAGAGATATAACCAACGCAATATACCTTAAAATAAAGAAAACAAATTTTCAGATTTTAACGTTTATATTCAATCAAAATATATTCATTTATATAAATTTATCTTCTCTTTTCGATTATCATAATATCTAATTTCATGTCTATATATTTTATTTAAAAATAATTTCTAATTTAAAAACCCTCATAACTAAACTTAAAATCAAAATATAAAATAATATTTACCTTCCTTATTCGCCTTTCTTCAATATGCAACAATAAAGAATCTGACTTTTGGGTCTTCTAAATTCTTCAAAATCTCTTCATGTCTTCACAAAAATGTAACTCTCGAAAAGATACACGAAATAGGCTTAAAAATCACTCGATTTGGAGTTAATATGATTGATTTATGAATTTTCAAAATTAGGACTGGAAATAGTGACGAAACCAGGACAGGTTGCAATTTTCAGCAATTTAAGGCATGAAGATGATGTCAAATAAATTGTATTCCTCTTCATAATTGTAGAGAACGAAAAACTGAAAAAAAAACAAGCTTTGAATTCACTCAATTCTGACATCGGATGAATTAATTATGATTTTTCGAAAGTGTTGCAGGGCATGTAAGTATTTTACTCGTAGAATTCAACTAACTAAATTAGAATAAGATTAAGGTGACATCTCCACTCTTTACATATAAATAGGAAACAATATAGAAGTTACCAAAACTCTAATGGACTTCTCAATTTTAATAAATCAATTATTTAATTATCTATTAAAAGAATTTAACTTTCAAAGCGAAAAAAAATAATAACTTACCTTTTTTTAATTCAACTATACTTTTTAAAAAAATTAATATTTAATCATTAACAAAAATTCGAGTTATTACAACTTAGCGTCACATATTATAAAATGTGGGTAAGACATAATTATGTATGCTATTAATGGTACCAGCAGTAGTCTTTTAAATGAGTTTGTAATAGGCTGATAGAAAAAATGACCCAAGTTAATAATTACTGGAACAATGGATTGAAACTTATTTTTCATTTAAGTTTATTCATGTGAAAAGGAAGATCTCGTGAAGCAAGATTTAATTTTAGGCGAAGTTTTAAGTTCAGGATATGTCCAAATTATATAAACAAGTGTTTTCTCTTCATATGAACAATATCGATACTAAAGAAATATGGAAGAAAATGTCATATTTTGAGAGGAAATACACCCTTCTTGTAATATAAAGAAAATATAAAAATGATTGAAAAACCCTTCACCCTTCTTGTAATATAAAGAAAAGATAAAAATTAAAAAAAAAGGAAGAAGAAAATTATAGTTGTTTTTATGAAAAGTAAATTGTCAAAGAACTTGCATCAAAGAATTATGAAAAATAATGATTATTACGATATTAACATTTTAAAAGTACGATTGATTGTGATATTTACCTTTTGGTAAATGCATTTACCGAAATTTTTAATCTTTTTGCATTACAAATTTTAATGTCTGTCATAACTTTGATACACTCTTTTTTTTTAAATCATTTGTACTCCTTTTGTTCCTTTTTAAATGTCATTTTAGAAAAATATTTTTGTCTTTTAATATTTGTCGATTGAGAATTTTAATTAAGTATTAATTGTTTAGTTTCTAATATTACCCAAAGTATTAAATATAACTTTGGTTTTTCACTATTTTTTGCTCAATAAATAACACTTTTTTAATACAAAGACAATATAGGTAATTGATATTATATTTAATATTAGAGTAATACTAGAGACACAAACTATTTTACAAACTGGCTGATGTGACACTGTTGTATCGGTGATAGTTAAAAAAAACACCTCCCCACTACAACACTATCACCAATACAACAGTGCCACATCAACAAATTTATAAAATGTTTGTAAAATAGTTTGTGTCTCTAACATTATTCTTAATATTATACAATCATTTTTTTTTTAATATTTATACATAATTCTAAAACGGACGAAAAGAGTATATCTTATGGATGAGGAAATAAGAATGTTAAATGAGTGCATTTTCTTTCCATTTCTATTTTTGTTTACCATCAGATTATCCAATCAGTGTAATAATGGGAAGAGGGGATTTTTTTTCCTTATGAGATGAGATGAGAATAATAAAGGTTTAAAAGGCTTGAAAAAGCAACATCTTGTTGGTGTCGAATATCTTCCTCTTTGATTTCTTTCCCCCACACCTTTTGATTTTGTAATTACCCCAAAAAAAAGCTGTCTATAATGTCGGAAAAATATATATGTTTTTAAAATAAATATGTATTTAACGACATTTTTACACTTATTTTAACTATAATAAAGATCAATGTGTTTTATAATACAACTCTCAATAAAGATCATTATAGGACCTTTTATTATTCTTTTCCTATTCTTCCTTTTCTTTTTTTATTTTTATTTTTGATTGGATGGACTATGAAGTTGTGAGTTATGTCATTAATTCCTTTGTAATAGTCCCCTAACTATTCCTTGCCCAAAATCTTTTATTCCATTTGGATTAAAGGAACTTGCGAATAAAGACAATTGTTCTTAATTACAAAACTCTTATGAGTTATGCTATAAATTGTCAAAATTTTCAGTCGAATTATGATTGTGACGTACGTGCATGCATGAGATATATAGAAATTAAAAATGGTCTCATTTTAATTTATTCTATTTTATCGCATACACTTTCACATTAGTCGCAATTTAACTTCGTCAAATATTTGTCGACATGTGTATCATTTTCCAACTCTTGTTATGAGCTTACCTCTAAAGAAGTTAAGTTAAAAATGATTCAATTATAGTAATTCTCAATAACTCTAATATATACTTTTAAAAACTTCTATTTGAAAATAATAATAATATATATATTTATACTACCATGTATGTCCTATATAAATATTTTTCTTCAGTTAACTTTTCTTTTCTTCTTTTTTATGTATATTAAATTTGTTTGCTTAGATGTGTTTGTTGATAATTTTGTAATATCAAAATTAATAATTAATAATAATAAAAATTATATCAAGATTTATTTTATACAAACTTTAATATTTTTTTATTATGATACAAGAAATTAAATCAACTCAATACGAAATGAAATTAGGTTTGAATGTAGGATGATTTCAAAGGAAGGTTTGAACGTAGGATTGGTGAAAAGTATAAATAATTGACCATCAATGAACTGAAACATTGACAATCAAAACATCTACATTGTGAGAAAGAAAAGGAGAAAAGAAAATTTTATGGGGATCCATGACTTGTTTGTGATTTTTTCAAGGATATAAAGAAAACTTAGAAAGGGTAAAGAGGGGAATTTAAAACAAATTTACTCTCAAAAATTTATTTTCAAAGTTAAGAAAATTTAGAAGGTAATTGATCAGATAATTATATAATATTTTAAAATATCAAAAATAAATCAAATATAATAGTCTAGTGGTTGAGGTCTCTCACAGGTTCAGTCTACCGCTCAATAGAAATTTGAAGATTTTCGAACTAACCCAAACAAAAGTTTAAAATTTTCAGAATTAACCAAAAACGCTTCTCTAAATTCCCTCTAGGCCCTATAATGAAGTAGGTTTTCAACAAAAAAAAAATATAAAATAAAAATCTTTATAATGATTTATCAAAAATAATTTTATATGAATAAAATAATAATATATGATTTAATTAAATTTTCCTTTTAAAACTCAAAAAAAAAAAACAATTTTCTTCCATTCTCTTTTGAATTTCTTTTATGAATTTAAATTTAAACTCCCTTCCTTTATTTTCTTCCTACAAACATCTAGAAAGAAAGAAAGAGAAGGTAGGAAACGAAAGTTAAAGGCTACATTGGCGCCATTTGTTTTGGAAACAATTAGCCCTAGAAATTTGGGGGAAAACCTGGGATCCAAATTTTGCTTATAATCTGTGTGTATACATGTACATATACTCGCACTTGCTCAATATTTTCTTAACAAAAGCTCACCCGTCATTATACTCGACAATATATATAGATATATACATACATTCATAATTAAATTACTCTGTCATTTGATTGGAAATTTTACATTCATTGTATTTATAGGGAGGTATTAAGGATAGAGAAACAGAAGAATTTTTTTGGGGAGAGAAAAATAATGGCGACGGAGGAGTGCAATAAACAGATGAAAGTGGAAAGAGGTGAATATGGATATTTGCTTGAAGATGTTCCTCACATAACCGATTACATTGATGATCTTCCTGTAAGAGTTCTCTCTTTCTATTTTTTTAAAAAAAATTTATTTATACATTTTTATATCTTGTTTCTGTATATGCATTATCATGTGTGTGTAATACTGTCTTTAATGTGATTCCATTTTTGTCGATTTGATGATTTTATGCTAAAAGGAAGGTGATCCGGTTAATATGCGGTAAATAATGATTATATTGTGCTTGAATGTTCTTCATACACAATCTAGCTTCTACATGTTCTTAAGGGGTATTAGAATATATACTCAGCTCAAATCAATAGCGCATTTTATCCAAAGCGAATTGGGGTAGGCGGGTATTAGAATATCATATTTGATTGATTGATTTATTATATAGCTCTAGATGCATTCATTGCATTGTAGTTTGAACTTGATGGACTGGAATTGGTTAGAAAATTCATTAGTTTGGTTTTGAATGACCGAGTGTGCGATTGATTTAACGTTTAGTGAGTTGGAGCTTAACATGTCAGCAAAGTTGGAAATTGCTTAAATCTTCACCAAATCATTTCTCATTCCTGTCTTAAGGTTATTAGCTTTTTAAAAGTCAATTTGAGACAATTTCACATTAAGATTTGGCATGATTTGTGTAAGTTTTGAAAACAATAAATTTCATAATTCCTACTACTATTTAGATAGTTATAAGAATCATAGTATATTAACCAAAAGTAAATAGATTCATATCAATTTTGGATTTGAAAACCATTGAATAGCAAGAAATACACACACACACATATGTATACACACACCCCTATTTCTGTTTCTCCAACAAGCTAGTGTATCCTATATGAATCATATGTTCCGTGTCTAACATTAATCTATCTTATTTTGTTGTTGTCGCAGACCTATCCCAATCCATTGCAATTCAACCCTGCATATTCAGTTGTAAAGTGAGTGAAATTTCCTTTTTCTGTTCCCCAAGATGTTTTCTGCTCACATACTTTGCTTGTGATTTTGTATGATTTAAATATATTTTGATGTCCTTTTGATTTCAGGCAGTACTTTGTTCATGCTGATGATACTGTACCCCAAAAGGTTAATTTTTACCTTTTAACTTACTCTGTTTCCTCAAATATATTACTCCCTCCATTCCAAAATATAAGATCACTTGATTCAAAGGCAGGCAAGTGATCTTATATTTTGAAACGGGGCTAGTAGTATATATAAAAAGGTTTTATGTCTGTCACTTTGATCCTACTCCATCTTTCATCTCTTTCCCTCTTTGCTCCTCACATAAATTATAACAAATGAAAGAAAGCAGATTTTATAGAAAAGTGAAAGCAGAAGTAACCACAAAATTAAGAAATAATATCAACATGTGCAATTGCATGTTGCTTATTAGTTTGAGCACGTGAGTTGATTATAGACCAGTTCTTGCTTGTAAGGTCAGGTTTTACTATTTTTTTTGTACTGCAGCTTTCTATCTTGCAGTCATCTCCTATATTTTTTTACTGGTTGTTATATGGTCTTGCATGGCCAGGCCGCCTAGTGTACTGTCTTAATAAGTTTAACTATAGTTGTCACCACAATGCTATCCCATTTAGGCTAGCAAATTTCGTAGTATTTCACATGCATATTAGTGACAGCTTTACAATTTTTTTGGCTGTTTACATTTTATAGATTATTATTCACAAGACTAGTCCAAGGGGAACACATTTTCGACGTGCTGGACCTCGCCAGAAGGTATGTCACCATTTTTCATAAGAGACCTGCCAGCATGAATGATTTGATATATATGGTTTTGCTAAGACAATCTTCAATGCCACAGGTGTATTTTGATTCAGATGAGGTGCATGCTTGTATTGTGACATGCGGTGGTTTGTGTCCTGGGCTAAATACAGTGATCAGGGAAATTGTGTGTGCCCTCTACCACATGTATGGCGTCACCAAAGTCCTTGGAATAGATGTGAGTGGGTGGATTCCTTAACATCAATATTGTGTTCAGTAAACTTTATCTTTGAAGGCATTGATGAAAAAATGATTTTTTTTTGTTTCCATTTAAATCCCCTGTGCTCGTAATCTTCCTGAACAGATTATGTGCCCATATGAAGATCATCATGACTTTAGAATTCTAATTACTCTGTAGTCTGTATATGCATTTCCGAATTGTAGTGGTAGCTTGCATGTTGATTGATGGAGCTCGAATTTATACATATTCCTGTGTGTGTCTATTCATATTTGTAGCAGAAATATGCAACTTTTGTAATTTCCTGCTACTGCAAAAGGAGGACTGTTGTCTGATATCCTTTCTTTTTGATAATTTAACAACATAGATTTTTTTACAGCTTTTAAATGCCAAGGCACCATCCCCTGCATATGAATTAACACAAATGGGAGATCTATGCTATATACATTATTTAACTACAGCTCTTATGATTACCTCCAATTATATACTTTGTGATATGCACAAGAGGAATTACAGCCAATAATTTAGGAGCAGATTTTAGGATAGCTCATATAGTTGAGCCTCCAGGTTATCTGCTGATATTTTTAGGGTATATATTTTCAGTGATATTTGTCATTGTACTAGTAGCCATTATTACGAATCAGTTTACTCGTTAAAGAAGAGATCACTTAATCAAATTGGAAATCCTTGCATCTGTTGACTTGATCCTAAAAGTAGTTCAATTAATTATGCTGGTGGAATTTTTCCTCCTATTCAAATTGATGGGAAAATGGCTGAAGTGCTCACTTGTGGGATGTTATGGGAATATTCACTGGTACACAAGCTTCATTCCTCTCACGTTGCAGATCTTGTGGCTTATATCTCTTTGGCTAAAAAGTTTAATAGGTTTCGTTTTCCTTGTAAATAGTTTAGACACCGCAGTTTTGTTTGGTTCATGTTGTGGATATTGTTCAAAGGTACTGTTTAATCAATGTTCATGGTACACAACGCTATATGATTATGATGTTTAGTCTACTGTCTCTTTAGCACATGATTTGTTACCTGTTTATATCAGTTTGAATTGCTGTTACAATTTTTAATTATTTCAATACAAGTTTTCTTGTAATATAATGACCGAGTAGACTATGATGACCATTGAATTTGAGGTATAAATTACAAATAGTTATTATTGTTTGCTCAAAAATAGCTACGTCTACGTTAATAGATTTTTGTGATTTACAAAAAACTTCTGTTATTAAGTTGCTAGTTATTGATCTCTTAATTCAATACTCAGCATGGATGGCGCACCCCCATTTTGCGCTTTCTAAATATAATTTCTTTTCCAAAGAGAAAAAACCGGTGCGTGGATGTCAAGTTAGGGGTCCATGGGCTTCAAACTTGTCACCCTAAAGAAGTTTGGCACTAGGAGAATCTTTTTGCATGATTTACAAGGAAGCATCTCGTGATACTTTTAAGTCTTTGCCAAGTAAGATAGAGGCTAGATTTGTACACCCAGTGACCCAGGATAATCAGAGCAGCATTTGCTGAGGGTCTTCATTGGCTTGTCGTAAAGAGTATCATGACAAGTCTAGATGTTGGAAGGAATATTTGTTTTCAGAGCATTGTTTTCTTTTAGAGTCTTTATAAAGATATTTTGAAAGCAAAAAATTGATTAGTCATGTTACTTTAAATTACACTTTGTTTATTATCTGATCATCTAATAATTTTTAGACATCTATATGATGCAGGGAGGATATAGAGGTTTCTATGCAAAAAACACCATTCCTTTAACACCAAAGGTAGTAAATGACATCCATAAACGTGGTGGTACAATCATTGGGACATCTCGAGGGGGCCATGATACCGCAAAGATAGTTGACAGCATTCAGGACCGAGGAATTAATCAGGTGGGGGAAATAGAATTCCTTCGGATTCAAATAATAGCGCATAATGGCAGGACTCCTTCCCATTTCTTCTTTTATAATTTTATCTACTTGAAACAAGTATAGAATCATTCCCATATTTGCCAGGGTTCACTGATTTTAATATCTGTTACTTTATGCTTCATCAATCATTAAATGGTACTGATTTATTCTTTAGTGGTTCAGGTTTATATAATTGGAGGAGATGGAACTCAGAGAGGTGCAGCTGTCATTTACGAGGTAATTATATTTCCTAACAGTAGGGGTGAACACGGCCTGTTTTGGTTGGTTTACGAGTTCTATAAAACCAAAACTAATTATGTAAATTTTCAGTTAGCTTCTGCCGAAGTTGACCACGATATGCGGTTTTTGTTGGATTCGGTTCTTTCATCGGTTTCGGTCAGTTTTTGGTTTGGGAAATAGAAGGGGAGAGACTAAACAAAATTAATACCAAAAGATATTAATAATCAATATGCAAAACTACACAAAAGTAACAACAATATAAATAAATTTTAGGAATTTAATCTTAACACAGAGAGAAAGTTTAAACACTTGAAAATGTAAAGAACACAGAAAAGTTTAGGTTTCTGCAAATTCTAAACCCAAACTTTTGTCTCTTCTAGTTTTCCTCATTTCCGCAGCAAAATCTTTTATGCCAGTAAATGATGATGAAGATTTAGTTGGAGAGAGCATATCGATAGAGAATAGAAGGAGATCTCATGCTAGTAGGAGCTGGTGTAATAGATTTGAATTATGCATGTACGCATTGGACGTAAAGAAGATTGATCGAGGGAGAAGAGAAGGTAGATTGTTGGAGTTTGGAGAGGCATATTATTGGATTATTGGGAGAGAACAGATTGCTAGGCCTGGACTATTTGACTAATAAATTTCATTGGAAATCCCAATGAGTATTTACTTATAGTAGGAGTAAATAATTATTCGTAAATACTCATAATATGGATTGCATTGTGTATCATTTACTTTTAGCCAATACTAGTATGAATATTGTGAACTAACTAAAGTTTCTGTTGATTACAAGATTTATTGTTTTAAAGATTTATATGAATCCATATCAATTTTGAATTTTAAATCGTCTCAAAATTTCTTCAAAAGTCAAAATTGCTCTTATATTTTGGAGTGGAGGGAGTATTATTTCACACACTAAACATTTATTGTGTAACTTTGTTGTCTTTTTGGGACTTCCCAAAAAGGAACTTTTCTCTGATATAATGGGATGGAGGGAGTAGTAAAATTGGTTATATTTTAATATTGTATGCATGTTAGATTTTCTCAGTAAAGTCTCATTCTCATCTTGCAGGAAGTTAGACGGCGTGGTCTGAAAGTTGCAGTTGCAGGGATCCCAAAAACTATTGATAATGACATTCCGGTATTGGTCATTTCCTAATCTCCATTTATAAGTTTCATGTTTTTTTGTAAACTCTTGCATTAGAAACTTAACTCATCCAATCAACCGAATCCTGACACTTGGGGGTCAGCATAAACCAGGATTTAATGCTCATAATTTTTCTATGTTAGATTACATAGATACGTTTGTGGCGATATTATGTCCTCCTCTTCTTTACACCGACTTTATCCCCAGTAATTTCTCTATGGAGCCCCTTTTGTAATTTGTTAACAATTCAGTGGTGGATTGCATTTTGGCTCAGGTCATTGACAAGTCATTCGGTTTTGATACTGCTGTAGAGGAGGCTCAACGGGCCATCAATGCTGCACATGTTGAAGCTGAAAGTACTGAGAATGGTATCGGTGTAGTGAAGCTAATGGGTCGCTACAGCGGTAATTAACCTTCTTAAGACTCGAGATATTATAACTAAGATGATGATAGATGATAGCTAGGGTACCCTTTGCTCTTTGGCCTTTGTACATGTCTGTTTATGAATTTTCTAACACAGAAATTTTTAATATGATGGAAAATAGAGTAATAACTATATACTGTAAGCAAAAGTATAAGTGAAGAAGCATATCTACTATTATAAAACTATCTTTCATTCTGTAATAACTATACTGTGTATGTCTTCTCTTGTATTGCAGTCTATTTTGATGAAAACCTTATCTACTAAAGTAACAGATTTCTAACAGCACTGATAGTTGTATCTTTTATTGAGGTGGGAATAATTCAACCAAAATTCATGTCACCATATTATTTTTATTTATTTATTTTGCACACTAAATTATTTTGTGCATGTCTTAAATCATTTTCTTATTTAGATTTGGACTTCAGGAGTTTCCTAATAACCCATTCTCATATTTGGTTGTTGGAAAATTTCCTATTCCTTCTCCTTAGGATTTCCTATCATATTAGTTTGGTGTTTCCTTTTGCGTATAAATATGTGTTCTATTGTTTCAAACAAGTAGCTTAGAAGATAAATCAGAGCTCAGACATGAGAGCATAAATATTTCAGAGATCTTTAGCTAGTGTCCAAAAGAGTGAGAGGTTTGGGTGTAATTTGGGGTTAGGGTTGTGAGAGTGGTTCTCTCAGTTGTGAGTGCTATTCACAGTTTCTGTACACCTCAGTTTCAGCATATGAGCTTAGTGGATTAATTCTCGCCCCAGGATGTAGGCCAAAAGCCGAACCACATAATTCTTATGTTCTTATTTATTTTGTTTTACCGCTTTCATTGTTTGTTTTGAGTAATAATCGTAATTGTCATAACAATAAACATATGGACTCCGAACATTCTTTCAAGTTTTAGACTTGGGCAAATTCTGAATATCTAGTACAAGAACTGATATGAAAAATTGGTAATGTAACCACAATACAAAGACTTGTTTCTTTATGATATCAAATTATGAACGTCATGGTTTTAAAGCTTTTGTTCTGTAGTTTTGCATGTCCATAATTGCTTCAAGATTCTTCTGTACTTCATTTTGCACAACTTCCTTTTGCAAAACCGAATACAGAAAGCTCTGGTGTGTAATTATTTACTTATGCCGTGAGATAAAACTTGCAGCAGCCATTACTAAGGCTACTCTCTTGAGGATTATCCATGCTCATCAATTGATTCTGTAATGATATTTTTCTCAATAACAAATTACTGGTGCAGGTTTCATTGCAATGTATGCCACTCTTGCCAGCCGAGATGTGGATTTGTGTTTGATTCCAGAGTCGCCATTCTATCTTGAAGGAGAAGGTGGACTTTTTGAGTATGTGGAGAAACGGCTTAAAGAAGATGGACACATGGTTATTGTTATTGCTGAAGGAGCAGGTCAGGAGCTTCTTTCAAAGAGCTTGGAATCCGCAAATGAGCAAGATGCTTCAGGGAACAAGCTACTCCAAGATGTTGGGTTGTGGATTTCTCATAGGATCAAGGTATTGGTGATACTATGTTATTTTTCTAATAGTCATCTCTTATTTAAAAATATTATATACATGTTAAGTTTCGGGTTTCAAAAAACACAATCTTATTATCCCTGTCCATTTGCATACGAACTTTTGTATTTTGATATAAGTCGAATTCTTTTTTTGTTTAACAGAAACCTTTAATCAATCAAACTGTCAGTATTCTGGCATCTATAATCCTGCTAGTTTTATAACTTGAATTTACATCTTTTTGTTATAAATCATTAATGAATAGAGTATACCTCATCAGGGAGAAGCAATCCAGTTAGCGACTCAATGTTGAAGTTTCATTTGTTTACATTTGACTAGCATAACAATCCCCCAAAAGTATTGTTGTAACTGAGTGTCTGAGATAGACACATTTGGCTTGGAGTCCAGCATATAAATCTTATCCTCGTTCAGAGAATAGTTGCAATGCAATTTTTTCTTTATATTATGATAGGATGGTTCTCTTGGGTGACTGAATCACCCTTTCCTTCTGTTGTAGGATCATTTTGCAAGACATAAGATGTCAATTACTCTTAAATATATCGGTAAGTAAGCTTTTACTCCGTCTGTGATACTGCGTAATTTGGGCATAGGAACTTACACAATACTGTTAGGGTTGACATTGTTGTCTGACAGATCCTACTTACATGATCCGTGCCATTCCAAGTAATGCATCTGACAATGTGTACTGCACGCTTCTTGCTCAAAGTTGTGTTCATGGAGCAATGGCTGGGTACACAGGCTACACAAGTGGGCTGGTCAACGGGAGGCAGACGTACATTCCTTTCAATGTAAGTACACACTAATCCAAGACCAGATTTTTGCTTTTAAGTTATGTTGATATTAATTTCAATGGCAGGCCTTTGTTGCTCCTTATCTCTTAAATCTAACTTACAACTCAATTGTGAACTAAAGTCACACGCATTTCTACTCTAATGTGCCTGAATAAACCATTTTTGTTAACATGTGAAACATTCAGTTGATTTGAAAGAAATGCCGTTTATTTCCTCATTCTTTGAGCTTTTAAGTAATGTGCCTTTCCTTTCAATACCTTTAAAGATGAATTTGAGGTTCAAACACAAGCATCGATTGCGAAGCATGACCTACTCAATGCCATTGTTAGTCCGTAATATTACTATTGCTGTAGGACTTCGTCACATATTGTGTTCAAAAATGACTTGAAGGAAGCATAATAATAATAATAATAATAATAATAATAATAATAATAATAATAATAATAATAATAATAATAATAATAATAGATTCGCATATGTATGCAGCCCACCCCCCCTCCCCCCCAATTTCCAGATTTTGTCAAAATATGATTATTTGGACCAAATAAGTCTACTCCTAAAAAAAATCCATACAGGCTCCGCTATCTGTGAGAAAGTGACATGAAATAATAATTTTTATCACTGATCTGTCATTCTGTTGCTTCTTTTACGGGGATTCAGTATGGGAAGGAGAAGCTTTTGCTGCTTGGGTTATCATATATTGTTCAACTGATAGCAGTTACGCTAATACATTCTTGGTTAATAGATCCCATGCAACGGAAAATAGGGAAATGTAAATTAGTTTTCACCATTTATGCTTAACTTTGCTCACTAGAAATGCAACTAATTTTTCACTTTTATTTCAGTGATGTCAAGACATTTTATCATTTACCACATGATATTCGCATAAACGTATGTGTAAGATAGTCTGTTTAGAAAAATCTACAATCCCTCTCCACCTTCACTCCCAATTCTCCACGTCTCATTTGTTTACTTCTCAGTAAGAGGAAGGAAAAAAAAGAAGAATAAATAATTACATAAAGCTGGCTCTTTTTTCCTCGCTCAATAAAGTCGGAATTTTAATTGGATATTCTATGTGCAGCGCATAACTGAGATGCAGAATCGGGTTGTGATAACGGATAGGATGTGGGCGAGGCTTCTTTCTTCAACCAGTCAGCCGAGCTTCTTGGGGCCAAAAGAAGTCCATGAAGCAAAAAAAGAGGAAGAACCACCCACCCAGTTGTTGGAGGGGGAGAATGGTAAAGATGACAGTACAGGTAACTAAAGACACAGAACCAGCATGCACAAAACCAGAGCACTAGACACTTTTGACTGACTACTTGTTTATCAACTGCAATTGATCAAAATCTGTGATTGATATTGTACCAGAAAAACTATAATCGAATTGATCGGGTCATGTAGGAACAAGTTTCAAGGTTTTCGATCTTTTAGGATGCCTCGGCTGCGGTCACTGACTTTATAGTATTTACTATCATACCAAACAAGTTCGATCGGGATGTATGATTTTTGTGAACCAGATTTTTTGTATTGTGGGAATGTCAATATGATATGAGAGTTCTGTTTTTGGTGTTTGAATGTGTTTTGGTTAGTTTCTGTGAATAAGTATTTTCTGATCAATTAGGGGGAAAATAAGAAATGGAAATGATTTATATGTTGACAAATTTATCATAAAGTTGAATCGCGATGAATTCTAAGCCGTAAGATACAATAGATTAAGATGGAGTCATTCTTAATTTTAATTTATTCTATGTATGCATATGAGTTGTTATTTTTATCGATATAAATTTGCGTCATATATAGCATAACTCAAAAAAAAAAGTATAATTGCATTTAACAGCCGCGACATTTTGGCTTATATTTTTGGAAAGAACCTAAACAATGCGGGGTAAAGAAAAGGAACGAAGAAAGGAAAACAGAAAACAAAAAAGGAAAAGGAAAAAAAGAAGCTAACAATTGATTATATTTTGCATTTCCAAAAAATAAAATCAAGTACAATATATTAAAGTTCATCACGGAAGGTTAATAAAGCTAACAATAAACTTTAAAAATATCTTCTTTTTCTAAGTTTCAAAAATAGCTTTAGATGATCAAAGTCTTTCCGAAACTTTTAAAATCTCATTTAGTGAGGCTACTTGTGCTTTATGAATATCACATCATCAACAACTCAAGCAAAAGATAGTCTTTAAAACGGGGTCATTTTACATAATTAAATACATTCATTCTCATGTTATTTTTTTAATTTTTTAAAATATTGTTATTATAAAGAAATACTTAACGTAAGAACATGAGGCAGTCAACATGTCCCGTATCCTCTATTTATAGTATCAGGTAAACAAAACAAATAGAGATTATTCATCAAGCAGTTACCTCTTTAATTTTTAATTTATTTGAAATTTTAAATAAATTATTTTCATTTATCTGAATTTTAAATGAACTTGTCTTTCCAAAAAATATACAAAAAAATCTTGGAACACTTCAACTTTTTTACCCTTGTTCAGAACCATTTTTTTCTCCTTTTTCTTATTGACAAATATTATACTCCAACATTTACACAGGAACATGGTGCAGCTCTACGCAAATTATATGATGAATTCATGATTTAATTAAAAGTCAAAATTCAACAAATGAATATAATTTTTAGGAAAATAATTTGTGTCAAGTTTTTTACAAGTTAGTTTGTTAAATAATTTATTTAAAAAAATTTGATTTGCAGCAAAAGCTCAACATTAATTCTTAGAATAATTTCTATGTTAATAGGATTTGGTATTCATTTAATATATATAGTTGCAGGGCAATTAACTAGAAAGGAATCAAAGAATGTATAATAGATATCTCCAGGGATTGTCACACAGCTTACCTTCTTTGGCTGGCATACCTCAACCCCAAATGGTTATTTTACATGCCTGCGTTACAAATTCACCCTACTGAAAAGAGAGGCAAATACCAAACCCAAGACTTTTGGCCTAATAACAACTGCAGACCCATCATAAAGGGCTTGGCTTGACACTCCGGTGGGATCCGAGGATGCTCAAGGAGCTTATGTAATGCCAAGCCTTGTGACGTTTCCTTGACAAGCATCTGCAATTTGAGAAATAGCAAAGAATATAGAATTAGTGGAACTCTTGTCCGCCGTCAATTTTTCCGATCTGCTTCTTTGTGTTGAAATATCTGGTAAGATCCCCAAATCATGTACCCTATTTTTTTTTTCAAATTCATAATACTCAGATTATGTTAATCATCTTTTCTTCTCTACATAAAATTCATCCGTTGATTTGATGAGTCATGAAGCTGAATAATTCGATTAAAAAATTAGGGTTGGGTGTTGTAATTCAGTTTTATCCCAGTTTTGCTCAGTTCTCTATCATCTCACGGAAAACCAGTCAATTTTTTTTTTTCAATTTTCCCCTTTTATTTTCATATATGCGTGTTTATATGTATTGTCTAGCTTTACATAACTTTCAGCAGTGGTGAGCTTATAGTTTCTTGAAACTTGAACACTATGTGTTTGAAAAAATGCCTGACTGAGTTTTTGATTTTTTTTTGTATACTAATCACTCAATTGAACATTTGAATGAAACCCATTTTGGTTTATATTTGAAAGCCATTATTTGGAGTAAGTCTTTTGCTATTGGTATGAATGATGAAATTATTTGTATTTGAAAGCCATTATCTGAATCTACATGGTAATACTATAGAAGCTACAAAACATTATGACCAAAAAAAGCACCCTTTTACATATAACCAAAAGAAATGCCACTTTAGCATGATGTCAAGTAAGGGTGGCAGGACAAAACAGGTGATACAAAGAATTCTTGTCACCTTACAGTGAGAAAGATGGTCTAATTTAAGGCTATAAATTGA
The DNA here is from genome assembly GCA_034770075.1 of Aralia elata. Lineage (NCBI taxonomy): Eukaryota > Viridiplantae > Streptophyta > Magnoliopsida > Apiales > Araliaceae > Aralia > Aralia elata. The sequence continues at coordinate 16,408,586 of CM068386.1, read as the reverse complement.
TGCTAAGGTGATCCACCACTCGGTCAATGATTCATCTGCCATGATTTTGTCTACTACTGTTATAATCAATTGGGTATTGTTGATTTTAGTATTACTGCAAGTTTAGATTTCAATCTCAACACTGATGTCCATCGATTCGAAAAGTTCAATATATTATTCTGCCACATACACCTGCTAGTTCAGAAACAACTAAAACCAGAAGGGCTACAAAACAATGTTATATAGCAACTAGTCTTTTTTCCTAAATTTGGGATTGCATGAAGAAAGCTTTGTTCTAGTTGGGAATTCTTATTTGTTATATCACAATCTGCTTTTATTTAGGGCTAGCTACCGTAAACCTTATTTCAAGTACTTTATCTATTTCAAAATATAAGATTATTATTGATTTATTAAAGTCAATTTAAAATATATTCAAACTCAGCAATTAATATAAATTCATTTAGTTTATAATACAATGATTAATGTGGTAAATTATCTCAAAAAATACTACTAATTATAAAATTTCTAATTTTTAACGAGTCTTATTAAATTTAAACTTAAAAATATTTTAAATTTACTTTTAGAAATTAATAATAATGATAATATATTATGAAACAGAGACGCTATTATAAAATCAATTTGAATCTTAAAATTCAATACATAGCAAACAAAAGAAGTAAGACGTAAAACATAATCAATAAATAAAGGAAAATGATATATATTGCGAATGTTAATGTCAATTACGTGGATAAATGTTAGTGATAATTTTTTTGGAGAAATGTGTAATAAGCGGTGACCTCCTATAATTCTTATAAATTTCATGTATTAATAAACTATAAAGTTGACATAATTATAATTCGGCATAAATTTATTGCAATACATATCATTCATCAATAAATAAATATTTTTTTTGGCACCCAAATTTACCCAAAAGTCTTATGGGTCTTATTTGGACTGCGCCGTTTACAAATTTCCTATATTATTGCTAGTCTGCTAGTAATATCGTTCGGGTACCAATACATACGCAGAGTTCCTCGAGAGCTCCTCCATTCTCTCTCGCAAATTCAAAGGAAAGAGGTAACACTCTCTCTCTTAAATACCCATAAAGTGTCCATTGTAAATGCTTACTTTTTTTTCCGGAAAGAGGGAGTATTATAAATAATTGAGGCAGGTAGAGTCATCTAAATGTTTGCATTTGCTAATTCTTTCTGTGTGCAACTAATATACCAGAAAGATTCATTCAGTTGGGTATCAAGTATGTAAAAAGTATTGTATTGGGGAATTGTTTAACCCAGTATTGGATATTGCATATTAGATGTTCGACGTAATGTTTGAAAGAAATGTAGTTTTTCTTGTGTTTTGTTCTATATGTTACTTAATCAATATCATGTTTGGTTGTTCGTAGCATTTTCTTCGTTTAATACAATGTCAAATGATGAGATTTTTTGTGATTTATTAGTACAATCATACTTCCTCTAGTCCCAAAATTAGAGTTATATTTTGACTTTTGGAGTCAATTTGCAAAGTCTTAAATTCAAAATTCATATGAAAAGGATATGGTAATTACCGGTACTTTTTCTATCTCTATAACAATTTGTACTAAAATCAATTAAATTCCTATCAAATTTTGAATGTACTTGCAAATTGATTGAAAGATTCAAAATGTATCTCTAATTTTGGAATGGAGGTAGTATTAACTGTTGTGCATTACGTTCTTCTGTACCGACTTACTGAATTTTTGTTTTTCATTTAAAGGAATCAGGTTAGTGGAATTATGTTGAAGCAAGTGTATCACAAGTTATGTGCACATGGAGGTGATAAATATTGGCCTTCCTTGTATGTGTTAAGAAGTGCTTTCCACTGTGGACAGGTATGCCTTGGAATTTTGTCTACTACTTCAATTGTGATTAACTTGGGCCAGTAGCAATTTTGGACTTACTAAAAGGTTAACTATTACATTAAGAAGTTGAGCCTACATAAACAATGTAGAACCAATTTCTAATGGAGCAGGAATCTAAAATGTTTATCCAAATCAGCAAATCACAAGCTGCATTGAAGTTGGGTCGGCACAATGTCTAGGAGTGGAGGCTATATTTGGGTTAGTTTAGGTAATTTAAAGACTTACCAGGAGAGAGCACTTAGGCTCACAGTTAATGAGAAAATATTGCTAGGAAACTATCAGTCAACCACTTACCTAAAAGAAAAACATTTAGTCAAAAAGCAGATGACCTTTTCAATACTCGTAAGTGCTTTCTTCTATATATGAAAGCTAGGGAGACTGCAAGAGAAGCAAGAAGCAGCAAGCTAAAATTTCAAGTTAAAAATGATTTAAAGCCTCGTTTTATTTAGTGTATAAGAAAACCTATCATCCTTACACAGGAAAAGTTTGGTAAGATCATGGTCAGTCTTTAAGTCTTATCAACTGCTTGCTTATAACTTGGTTCAGGATGCTGATTATATAACCCCTGCAGATACCTTAAATGAACTGCGCCAAGAGTTATTGTAGTTAGTGGAACTGTTAAGCAATAGTTTTGTAGATGCTTTGGACCAACCGATAAATGGTTTAGCTTTTATGGTCAGGCTTTAAGGTGCTGATTAACTATTGCATTTAAGTAGCTCAAGATGTTTGTAGTTTTATTGATGGAATAAATGTGTTGATAATGTTATATTCCAAACTTAAAGAGGATCTACTTGAGGGAGATGTTAGGAGTCATCGTTGCCATTCTTAATAGCTGTGTAAGCTTGAATGGTCTGGTTTATAGTGGCTCATTTTGTTAAACAGTGCTGTTTTGTTTGATGGCGGGATATTTTTGGCTTGGTTTTTTGTTAATTATCTGCAAGACTGGTATACACTACATCTTCAAAGCCAGTAAAGTTCTTTGGCTACAAGTGGTTAAGCTTTCTTGAGGGGTTCCATAACAACAAATGAATATACCACATCCTAATCCATAGACACCTATATCGTAACTCAGATGTAATGGATGACTCAGATGTAATGGATGACGGTTAATCACAGACATCTTACATCCAGCTTGTGGCTAACCTGCCATCAACTTAACCAAGGACTTGCTTGCAAATTAGATTCGGTTTTTTCTCAAAAACCAAATCGGAGGTACATTGAGTGAACATGTGCTTGGTTGACGAGGATATTGATTGGACTTGCAAGTCGATCTACTTAAGGCCATCCTTACATTTCTTACTCACCATCTTTAACAATAAGGGCGTCAAAGTTTAATAGTAATTCCCTCTAAAATAAGGCAAAAAAAATAAATTGTATTAGTACAGAAGGCGAAGTCTAGAGGATCAATTTTTTCTTTCATCTAAAGGTATGAAAAATATACTTTTTTATTACATTTTAATGATTTCTTTAGTAACTTCACAAACCTCGAGATTGCCTTTTCAGTTTTGGATTCAATATCCTATTCAAAGTCAAATAAATGTAAATTGATTACAAAATTCTTGCAGGATCTGCATATTTTTCCTTTGCCAGAGGAAAATCTGAAATTTGCAAATGGCTCAATAACTAAACCTTTGTAAGGTGTGTTCTTAACTCTTTCTTTCCAAATTTTTGCAGCCCCGGTTCGCACCAAGAAGCTTTTTTGGAGTAGAGGATTTCCTTGACGATAACAATAGTCGGCCATACACTTACCAGAAGGAGAAAAAGTCTAAGAATCCAAACAAACATGTATCGTTTAAACAGCGCACAGTAGCTTATATGGAACCATTTACGCTAGATGTGTTCATTTCAAAGCGCTTTGTTTCTGCCTCGATCACCCACAGAGTAACAAGCAAGCAGGTTGCTGTTGCTGGTACGAATTCCAAAGACATTAAAGCTGCACTAAAATCACGATCAGATATCCCAGCATGCCTGGCTGTTGGCCGGATTTTGTCCGAGAGGTCTAGAGAAGCTGATGTCTACACAGCTTCTTACACCCCAAGAGATAGGGACAAGTTTGAAGGGAAGATTAGAGCAGTTGTCCAATCCTTGATTGATAATGGTATTGATGTAAAAGTATACCTTGATTAACTCAGGTTTTTTCAGGCTTTTTTTTTTTTTTTTTTTTTTATTTTAGAAAGTTGTAACGATTATTTGGACCTAACAAGCCTAGACTCCTAAAAAAACAATCCATACAGGTTCGGTTATCTGTGAGAAAGGTAACTAAAAAGACAGAACCAGCATGCACAAAACCAGACTAGACACTTTTGACTGACTACTTGTTTATCAACTGCAACTGATCAAAATCTGTGGTTGATATGTACCAGAAGAACTATAATCGAATTGATCGGGTCATGTAGGAACAAGTTTCAAGGTTTTCGATTTTTTAGGATGCCTCGGCTGCGGTCACTGACTTTATAGTATTTACTATCATATCAAACAAGTTCGATCGGGATGTATGATTTTTTTGAACTGTGGGAATGTCAATATGATATGAGAGTTCTGTTTTTGGTGTTTGAATGCGTTTTGGTTAGTTTATGTGAATGGGTAGTTTCTGATCAATTAGGGGGAAAATAAGAAAAGGGAAATAATTTATATGTTGACAAATTTATCATAAAGTTGAATTGCGATGTACTATAAAGCTATAAAATGTAATAGATTAAGATGGGGTAATTCTTAATTCTTATTTATTATGAGTTGTTATTTTTATCGATATAAATTTATCGTCATATATAATATAACTCAAAAAAAAATGTAATTGCATTTAACAGCAGTGACATTTTGGCTTATATTTTTGGAAAGAACCTACACAATGCAGGGTAAAGTAAAGGAATGAAGAAAGGAAAACGGAAAGCAAACGGAAAAGGGAAAAAAAGAAGCTAACAATTGATTATATTTTGTATTTCCAAAAAATAAAATCAAGTACAATAAACTTTAAAAATATCTTCTTTTTTGGGTCCCCCTTGGGTGGGTTTTCTAAGTTTCAAAAATAGCTTTAGATGTCCTTCCGAAACCTTTAAAATCTCTCGTTTAGTGAGACTGCTTTGTTAAGTATCACACCTATGGATTCACGATGATTCTCAAAACAACGTAATTTTGTATAATTAAATATATTTATTTTTATAATTTTTTAAAATATCATTATTATAAAAGAATGCCTAATTAAATATATTTATTTTTATAATTTTTTAAAATATTATTATTATAAAAGAATGCCTAATGTAGCATGAGGCGATCCTCATATCCCGTATCCTCTTTTTATAATATCTAGATATTATTCTATTTGTGCTTTTCAGCAAGCAACTATTTCGAACGGTTTAAAAATTTGCATTACAAACTCATTTTATTCTATTAAGGCACACCCAATAGTTGGGTCACATGTTACCTCTTAATTTTTAATTTATTTGAAATTTTAAATAAATTATTTTCATTTATCTGAATTTTAAATGAACTTGTATTTCCAAAAAATATACAAAAAAATCTTGGAACACTTCAACTTTTTTAACCTTGTCCAGAACCATTTTTTTTTCTCCTTTTTCTTATTATGGACAAATATTATACTCCAACGTTTACACAGGAACATGGTGCAGCTCTATAACGGTAAGGTTTGATCCAAAAAAAATTCAAAAAAAATAAACTGTTTCTATTTTTTAAGTTCCAAAAAAAAAACACTTTGCTACGCAAATTATATTTTTTGGGCCATTAAAAATTATATGATGAATTCATGATTTAATTAAAAGTCAAAATTCAACAAATGAATATAATTTTTAGGAAAATAATTCGTGTCAAGTTTTTTACAAGTTAGTTTGTTAAATAACATTTTTTTAAAAAAATTTGATTTGCAACAAAGCTTAACATTAATTCTTAGAATAATTGCTACGGTCAGTTTCAGTTACAAGTTATTTTATTAATAATCCAAAAAAAAAAAAAAAAGTTATTTGTTTGATTTGCATTGGATGCTTAAGATTTTAACTGTTAATAGGACTTGGAATTCATTTAATATATATATATATATATATATATATATATATATATATATTATATATATATATATATATAATAGATGTCAAAGAATGTATAATAGATGTCTCCAGGGAGTGTGACACACAAGCTTACCTTCTTTGGCATACCTCAACCTCAAATGGTTATTTTACATGCATTACAAATTCACCCTACTGAAATGAGAGACAAATACCAAACCCAAGACTTTTTGGCCTAATAACAACTGCAGACCCATAAAGGGCTTGACACTCTTATAATCAAACCTTATAAACTCCGGTAGGATCTGCATTCTGAATGATCCAAGGATGCTCAAGGAGCTTATGTAATGGCAAGCGTTGTGAAGTTTCCTTGACAAGCATCTGCAAGTTGAGAAACAGCAAAGAATATAGAATTAGTGGAAATTTCTCCTAAACCTGGATTCAATGTGTGAAATCAGTTATCTGAATTCGTGTAAGGCAGAGTAGAAAAACAAAAACCTGACTGATGAGATCTTTTGCAGCTGAAGAGACGATAGGTTTTGAAGGGAACTTTAAATCCACTTGTACAATCCTGCAAAAAAAACGAAGAGGAGATTCTACTAAGTTACCAATATTCAATATTAATGACAAATCCAATACCCTCGATGACCCCAATAGTTGAGATGTAAAATTGCAAAATTCAATATTAGTAACAAGTAAATGGCAACAGAGCCAACCAGTTTATTATCCTTCAAAGTATGCCACATTGTCTTGACAAGAGAATAAAAGAAAATGAATAGAAGGTCATCAAGAAAGAGAAGTCATCCAATTGAAGGGAAGTTGAAGAAATCATGATTCACATTTATTCAGTTTGCTCACCTTCTGTATGTGTCTGAATGTTCCTTTGCTTCAAATGGAGGGACACCATAAAGAAACTCATAGCACAGGACACCAAGACTCCAAATGTCCACACTTGCGTCGTGCTCCACACTCTCCACTGTAAAGCACATAATGAACACAACTGTCAGTAAGCTTAAATTAACCAGAAGATGAATAGAATAGGTGTCCTTTTAGTGAAAAAGCAAACATTTTCTTTGAGCCAAGAACACTGAAACATAAATTGCTCAACTCCAGAACTGAACATAATATTTGGATGAAATTCTAATATTTTGATCTCTATGAATGTACATACCCATCTCAGGTGGGAGATAATCAAGAGTTCCACACATGGTCTGCCTACGGTTAAATGTGTGAACTGACCACCCAAAATCCGCAATCTTTAGTTCACCCTGAAACAATAAGAAAAACAAGTTTGGTACAATAAGCACTAAAAGTAGCTATAATGCATTACAACAGAAAACAGGAGCAAGAATAATTGCTGCTTATTACCTGTGCCCCGACCAAAAGGTTCTCTGGTTTAATATCTCTATGAATAACGTGCTTTCCATGACAATATATGAGGGCCCGAGCTAACGATGCGACGTACTGTTACACACATCCAAGCATGATAATTATAACGAGCCAAAAGCAAAAATATTAGAGCTACAATATGATGAAGGTTCACCGTAGCAGCACGCCTTTCACTGAAGTATTTGCACTTCTGCAGCTCCTTGTAGAGCTCACCCTTGGCAGCATACTCCAAAATCAAATAAACTCGTTTCTGCAAATAAAAAGATAGGTTAGTCGCCTATGAAATTGCCTTCTATAGTGAGAATGTGAGATTAAACTATTGCTGCGTACCTGATCGTAGAAGTATCCATAAAGCCGTAAAATATTAGGGTGTCGAAGATGGCTTTGTATCTCAACTTCTCGGCGAAGCTGATGTTCTACCTGAGACTGTTTCAGTTGGCTCTTAAAAAGAACCTTCAGCGCGACTATATGATTGCTCTGTTACAAGAAAAACATTGGAATCTTAATTGGCCATTTTCTAAATTAATTTCATTAAGCATATTGTGATAAACATATTTTTGGTTACTAGACTTGTAGATTATTATATGTTAACCCCAACTCAGAATTCAATCACATTCAACAACCACACACAATCTCTTATACCATGTTTAGCTTTCTATAAAGAAAAAGACAACAATTATGGAAAAGTTGAGACTATTAGTCAATGTAGCAAAACTTGAGACGACAAATTTCTACAGGCCTTAGTATAAAGTGGAAAAGGCAAATCCGTTTATAGAGAAAACCAACAAAAGATCGCATCTACATGAAAGTGAACCTTGCATCTACATGAAAGTGAACCTATTGTACTTCGAAAACCAGGTACCTAATTCAACTGTTCCAGATATTTATATATTGATGAGTATGTTTAGGATTAATCAACAAAACATTTAAAGATGAATTCCGACATAAATACAATGGTAGATCACAGTAAGAGAGCTAGAAAACAGAAACTAAAATCAAGATAACTGACCCTCTTTTCCCTCGCTAGATAGACATGACCGAACTTTCCCCTTCCAAGAGGCTTTCCAATGTCAAAATCATTTAGTGTCCACCTTCTTTTTTCCACATCTGCAACCTCTGAAGTGGCCTATAATCAAATTTAAAAACATCAGTTATAGCAGAACTATACAATAACATGACAACAACTTGAACTAAGTCATCCAAGTACACCAAATACCAGTTATGGATATTGTTACAGAACAAGTACCAATCAGACCCTTATGAGAATCAAGCTATGGACTCTCATCTACTCCAATTCAAATTACTTCTTTGCCTCTCTAGATACAAAGTACATTCCGAGAATGGTTCAGAACGTGTAATCCAACACAAAAAATAATCTTAGCATCCCCAAAAAACATTTTTTTTCCCAGAAAAGTTTTTCTTAACATTTGCCAAGTCAAATGAATGCTTATAGCCAATTTACTTGATCAGAGAAACCAATCTCCCAACTCTAATTTTGAAAAGCTTTCTGTTCCTAGAATTGTATTTTTTTTGTGACCTACAAAAATTCTATCTCAAAAGGCTTTACATTTCAACAAATGCAAGTAAAAGTTGATAAGAAATAAAACCTTACAACAAACCCTAAGTTCCAATACTTCTGTTTGTGACATACTGATAAATTATGCTCATGTCAAAACCAAATTCCAGCCCTAAAAGCTTAACCAATACAAAGAAAAGGCTTCTGGGACTGAACAAACAAAATATGTAGACAAACATACAAAAACCCCCGTAGACCAGAAAACAGAACTTATCAACCTTTTTACTAGACTCCAAATCAATGCCAAAGTTCCAAAAAAAATCACTTTCTTTATACAGTTTCTTAGATCAATTTCTTAGCAATCAAACCTAATACCCCTCTCATCTAGGGAAATCAAAACCCTAAGCTTCAAAAACCCCAAACCAACTACATTAATCGAGTCACACTGTTAAAAAATAGCTAATTAAAGAAACTACAATATGAAAATCAAAACCCTAACAAATAACAGGTGTAAAATCCTCCAAAATTTGAAAATCCGGAACGAAATAAGATCAAAGATTCAGGCTTGAATTCTTTACCTTCTGTTCCGGCTGCGTCTCTGCTGCGACCCCCATGACTTCCGAAAGAGAAATGAAGAATTTTAGAGAGAGAAAATAGAGAGAAATGGAGAGAGAGAGAGAGAGAGAGGAGCAAATGAAGAAATAATAAAAATGTCTGGTATGAATAATTGAATGCTTTCCTTCCTTTGCCTTTTTCTCTCTCTTCTTCGTTTGCAACGGTCACATTTGGTGAGGCGGCCACGTGGTCCAATCTCCGATCCCGCCCTGCTTCTCTTTTCAAATTTTGTTTTTTTATTTTTATTTTTTATGTTTAATTATTTTAGGAGCGTCTGTCGTTGACCATTAAAATTGGTAATTATATCTATATATATTTTTTATTTACACTGGATTATTATAGTCTCGACTCTCGAGAAATGAAATGAAACCAACTTACGCCCTTGTTCGGGAATGACTTTTTTTGTTGACTTAAAATTAAAATTTTAGTAGATTTATAAGTAATAGTGTTCGGTATTATTTTTATTTATAAGTCAGGAATTATAAGTAATAATTGTGAATGTATTCGGTTAATAATGACTTATAAGTTAAAATAAAATAAGAAGATTACTAAAATATCTTATTGAAGAAGAATATTAAAAATAAAAGAGGGCATTTTTGTCACTTTATAGTCGTTGACCAACTTAAAAAAATGACTTATAAGTCATTTTTTTAAACAACTAAAGGTTACTTATTTTTTTAACTTTTTTTCGACTTATAAGTAAAAAAAAAAATTTGTTCCCGAACACTTTTTTTGCCTAAACTACTTATAAATTGGTCAACCCAACTTATAAGTAGATCCCGAACAGGCTCTTAGTTTTACCGTATTAATTATATGTGTAAATTAAATTTTTTTTTGAAACTTTAACTTAAAAATACAACAATGGCAATAGATATGGAGGGGCGGTAGTTATTTTTTGAAGTTTTGTCACAATATATCAATAATTATCTTAATTTTTTTTATTATCTTTATTTTTTTCATTCATATTTTTAAAATTTTATTTAAATATTTTAATTACACACACGTAATGTGTGCTACATACATAGACCAGTAAATATAAAACGATGTGTTAAATTGTTATTAGTTAATTCTTTGTCAAGTAATATTATGATGATAAAGCATGACTATAAAAATACAGATATAACATAATATGTCGCACCATTATTAATTAATATTTCGTCATATATAGGTGAACTTAATGATTAAAAAAATGTGATATAAAATGATGTGGCTGATTAAGATTGATTCTAATAACTGACCCCACCCATATATGATAAATTATTAATTAATTATAATTTGATATAGGGTCTTTTTAATGTGTGCCCTAAGGGTACACACTATACACATGTATCGAGAGAATATTCTCTTGATTCCTGTGCATATTCTTTTAATTTATTTGTTTACACACGGATCAAGAGAATATGCACAGAAATAAAGAGAATATTTTCTCGATTTCTGTGTATAGTGTGTGCCCTTATGACACACATTAAGAAAATATTTTGATATATTATTTTGTATCTTATTTTAATAATAATTTTTAATTTTCAAAATATTATTACAACTATATATAGTATTAATTTTAAAATTAATAATTGTGACGTGTTTAGAAATTTATATCATCATATTAAATCATTACTCATAAGTATTAACAATAATAACTTCTCATTTGAAAGAAGAATTCATAATTAACTAACATTATTATAGACCTCGCAAACAACAAATCTGAGTCACACGCAAACTTGGTCACTACATATCGGGTCAAAGATCCGTTGTTTAACGGGTCATGTTTTCCTAGACCCTTCCCCACATACTCACGGGTACCATTCACATGTTCATTTAACTTTTTCAAAAATATGCCTCTTTTATATTGTGTAGCTATTTGTTACATTATTACTACCTATTGCACATATATTGAATCTGAATTTCAGTCAATTGCAAATGAACAGTTTATTAACAACTTATAAATTTAAGTTATATTTTATATAGAAGAGAGTAGATTTAAATAATACTTGTATGATATTTGTATAGTACAAAGTTATAAATTCATATCTTGCTATATGTAATACAACTTGTAATGATGTGAGTCAAATTTGGAGTCGAAATTAAATTATAGCATAATAAGTTCTAATGAATTTTTTAATAGTATCTTTTTAAATTATCTTAACTTATTAGAGACTCATCCAAAAGATCATGATAACACTCCACACTTAAATACATGACATCCCTAAGTTCCAAAACTTTTCTCTCTCTAACTATTGTGTGATATATCAATAGCCTATTAGGCTTGATCAGATGGTCCAATACGGGCTTTCTCAAAGTCAACTCTGATACCATATGTTACCCTAGTCAAATATCAAGTCCGAATCAGATCATAGTATAATGAAGTCCAAATCTTATTATTTTTTTCAATAGTATCTTTTTGGATCATGTTAACCCGCTACAAATTCATTCAAAAGGTCAATGACTGAATGTACTAATGATAATGGTTTGAATTTTTATATACGTATCTAAATACCTAACATGTTATGATGTGAGACTGAGATGCTACATAACTTATTTTTATACATTATTCAAATAAAGTGTTCATTTATAATTATCTTGAATCAATATCCATATATACTACCGGTTAAATGAATCTAGGCCTACAATATTAGCACTTTATAATATGTACATTCATATTTGCATTTTATACACATTTTTATGATTTTCGTAACCATATTTTCTAAATTGTGGTTCTTAGGTTATGTGTTGTACACATGCTGGTGCCCGATAGGCAGGTACTTTTATCCCTCGCAAAAAATAATATATATATATATATATATGTACGTATGTACACACACCACCAATTTCATAAAAGATATTTTAAATATATTTTTATATAATTTAAGAAAAAAACGAAATTAAGAAAAGAGAATAAATAAATATTATTTTATCTATTATGAACCCTGCAAGAGTACATAAAAAGAATCTTTTTTTTAAAATAATCGTCCTTACTTCAGTACTTTTGAGGATAAACTTTAAATAATATTCTAAATTTAAATTATGTACTTTACATATTTTTTATGAGACAAAATCTATTTATACTTTTAGTCATATTTTGTGAGAGTGAGAAATATATATAAACTTTTTGTTACTTGGCTCTCATATTTTGAGTTTAGAAGAGAAATGTATCTTTTTTTTCTTTACCCTTATTTGTTAATGTGAATAAAATAAGAGAATTTATATTTTTATATGAAGATATAAAATATTGAAAAGATTTTTTTCACAAAAAAAAATATGAGATCCATTTACTACTTATGTGAGCATAGCCTTGTGTCAATATTATGTGGTAAGATATCAATTTTCTAAAACAAATATTAAAAAATAAATTCTTATAAAGTTAATTTTATTTGGTTATCGCGTTATTTTGTTTTCTGCAAACGATATTAGAATTAAAAAAAGTTTATTAAACTTATTTTATTTTTTATTCGAATCTTATCATTTTGAAATTTAAAATGACATTATTTTATACTACTCCACTCTTTTTGCCCCCCAAAAATAAAATCAGAAGATTGTAAATTGTCTTTTCTTTTCTTTCCATTTCTAATGCTTTAATTTACCTATTTTCCCACCCCGTATATCAATAATTAGGCGAGGGCGTGTTTTCTTTTTTTCCTTCTATGCTATGTTTATGTGGGATAGACATAAAAGGATTAAATTTGTTATAATAAAGAAAGTGAGTGAAAATAAAATAACTCTTCTCCTTTCTGTTGGTAAATTTAGGAGAAAAAACTATCTTTCTTTTTCTTTTTAGAAGTTGTAAATATGACGAAAAGAAAGGAAATAGTAAATTAAAAATAATACTTCCTCCGTCCTCCAAAGAATATTTAAGTATATTTTTCACATAAATTAAGAAAAGTAAAATAGAGAAAAATAATAATAAAAAAATCAAGTTTATCCTTAGTTGCCTATAATTTTACATAATTATTCTTTCTTTTTTTATACTAGTGGATCTCACTAAATGATATATTTGTCCTTACTTTATATATTTATTGTCATCCTTTTAAAAAAAAATATTTCGTACCTTAAACAATTCTTTACTTTCGGTTTTTGAATTTAGGACAGAAAATAAAAGAATAAAAAACTTAATGTACAGTGAAAAAGAAAAAAAATAGAAAACTAGTAACCCTTCTTTCATATTGTTGTTACCCTTTAGTTTCACGCGTAAGTTACTAATTTATCCTTAAATTAATTTTATTATATTCATAATCTAGAATGTATAATAAGGATTACAAAAAATGACCTTATATTATTTAGTTTTTCGTCTAAATTCGTTTATTTTTAGATGAAAAAATTTGACAATAAAAGTTGCCAATTTTTCCATCCATTTTTTTTCTTTTTTTGTTCATTAAAAAACTCAGTAACAAAGGAATTAGACTAAAAAACTTAAATTTATTGTCCATTTTTTTCTTTTTTCGTTCATTTTAAAAGTCAGTACTACAGTATTAGAGGACTATAGGAGTAGTAAATTTATCCTCACTCAGCTAAAAGAATAAATTAAATATTATATTTGATTTTAAAATAATATTTAAACTAAATAAATTTTAGTTAACTCATTTTACTTTTTCAATCGAATTTTCTCATTTTAAAATGATTTTTTTTTTAAAGAATAAAGTGGTAGTATTTGTATTTCCTATCATTTTCACTTTTTTTTTTCTATCCTTCAGAAAGATGTACTAAGCAACTTCCTAACTTTCTCTTTTTCAATCCTTTTTTCTTTTTTATTTCTTTTTATGCAGTTTTTTATACACAGACGGTGGTGTTTATGTTTTCTCGTCACTCTCTCTCCTCTCTCCTCTCTCCTCTCTCCTTTCTCCTTTCTCCTTTCTCCGGACTCCGGAGTATATCCCCCATTTCATTTCTAAGCCCTGATTCAGTATATACGAGGTAAGTATTCAACTTTTGGCTTAAGGCTTTGTGATTTGCTCAGTGTTAAGCATCACCCTTTCTCTTTAATTTTCTTTTAGTTGACTTCTTGTTGTGCTTTATCGTTGTTTTTCTATTTGTTTTTGGTCTTCAATTTGGTAGTTGCGATTGGGTGAAGTTTAGTTAAGAAAAAATGGAGATCCATTTCTACAAGGACCCAGTTAAAAATGATAATTTTAAGCTTTTTGGAGTGAGAAAATTTGTGGGTATTGTGAATTAAGGAGTGGGTTGAGTTGTTTTATGATTTTTAGGATCAGGGTTTTGATGTAAGAACCCAGATTGCTTACCAATTAAGAAAAAAGATAACTTTGAATTTAAAGGTGTTGTTTTTTGGTGCTTTATGAAGTGAGAAAATTTGTGGGTTTTGTGAATCAAGAAGTTTTTTGACCTATTTTTGTGATTTCTGGCATTGGGGCTTTGATATAAGAATGGATTCAGTGGAGAAAGGTACTGAGAATATGGTATCTGCAAGGAAGTCGTTGCAGATTAGCTTAGAGAAATCAAAAGCTTTAGGGGCATCTCTTGCGAAAGCTGGGCCAAGGTTAGATGACATCAAGCAGAGGCTACCTTATTTGGAAGCCGCGGTTCGGCCAATTCGTGCACAAAAGGAAGCACTTGATGATGTTGGGGGTCATATAAATCAAGCCGTTGTTCCTGCAGCGGCGGTTCTTAAGGTTTTTGATGCCATTCATGGGCTCGAGAAGTCGTTATCTGATCCCCAGTCGGATCTTTCTGGATATCTTTCGGTACTTAAGAGGCTCGAAGAGGCATTGAGGTTTTTAGGGGATAATTGTGAGATGGCGATTCAGTGGTTGGACGATATTGTGGAGTACTTGGAGGACTATATGGTTGCAGATGAGAGGTACATATCGAATTTGAAGAAGGCTCTGAAGTATCTTAGGGAATTGCAGAGTAATGAGGAAAAGGGCCGTCTTGATGGTGGGCTACTTGAGGCTGCGTTGAACAGATTGGAGAAAGAATTTCGTCGGCTATTAACAGAAAACAGTGTTCCTCTGCCTATGTCCTCACCGTCTGCTCTTGGAGAACAAGCCTGCATTGCACCCTCCCCATTACCAGTTCCTGTTATTCACAAGCTGCAGGCTATTCTTGGGAGATTAATTGCTAACGACAGACTTGAAAACTGCATTTCTATTTATGTTGAAGTTCGTAGCTCAAATGTTAGAGCAAGTTTGCAGGCACTCAATTTGGATTACCTTGAGATATCGATTTCTGAGTTTAATAATGTGCAGAGTATAGAGGGTTATATAGCTCAGTGGAGTAAGCATTTGGAGTTTGCCGTGAAGCATCTATTTGAGGCTGAATACAAACTTTGTAACGATGTCTTTGAGAGAATGGGATTAGATGTGTGGAGGGGCTGTTTTGCTAAGATAGCTGCCCAGGCAGGTATTCTCGCTTTCCTTCAATTCGGCAAAACAGTTACAGAGAGTAAGAAGGATCCTATAAAACTATTGAAGCTGTTAGACATTTTTGCATCTTTGAATAAGCTAAGGTTGGATTTCAACCGGCTTTTTGGTGGTGCGGCGTGTGCTGAAATTCAAAATCTTACTAGAGATCTCATCAAGAGGGTGATTGAAGGAGCTTGTGAAATATTTTGGGAACTCTCAGTTCAGGTGGAATTGCAGAGGCAAAGTCCACCTCCTGCAGATGGTAGTGTTCCGAGACTGGTGAGTTTCATCACTGATTACTGTAATAGGCTTCTTGGGGATGATTATAAGCCAATACTGACACAAGCACTGGCTATTGAACGGAGTTGGAAGCATGAGCAGTTTCAAGAGAGACTCCTTATCGATGAACTTCTCAGTCTAATCAAATCCATCGAGCTGAATTTGGAGACATGGTCAAAGGCATATAACGATGTTTTTTTGTCGTATCTTTTCATGATGAACAATCATTGGCACCTATACAAGCATTTAAAAGGCACAAAGCTGGGGAGCCTATTGGGAGATTCTTGGTTAAGGGAACATGAACAATACAAGGAGTACTTTTCTGCTCTCTACTTGAAGGATAGCTGGCAGAAGCTTCCGGCACTGTTAAGTAGGGAAGGATTGATTCTCTTCTCTGGGGGGCGTGCTACTGCTCGTGATCTTGTTAAGAAAAGACTAAAAGCCTTCAATGAAGCTTTTGATGACATGTATAAGAAGCACTCGAACTGGGTTTTGTCAGAAAAAGACCTTCGGGAGAAGACATGCCAGCTTATTGTGCAGGCAATTGTGCCTGTTTACCGAAGCTACATGCAGAACTATGGACCACTAGTTGAACAAGATGCAAGTGCTAGCAAGTATGCCAAGTACACAGCTCAGTCATTGGAGCAAACACTCAGTTCTCTTTTTCAACCAAAACCTGTAAGGTATGGCAGTTTCAAAGTTGGGCGGTCTAGTGGAAAATTTAACAATGTGGTGACAGATCAGTATCAGGCTTCTCCTACAAGTGCATGACTGCAAAGTCATTATTAAGGAGTCAAGTTTTACCCTATCAAAACCATGAACTTTTTTTATCTGTCAGTTGTTAGATGGTCAGCCAGTTATATTGTATATATGGACTTCAAGTGGAGGTGTCCTGCCAATTATCATATATTTATTTGCTTGGATTTAGTGAAGTGTCACACCACTCACAGGAGGTTCTATATGATACTGTGATTTTGATGGCTTCCTGAGCTTCATGACAACCTAATTGGCGTCATGCTGTCATTGGTTCCCAGAGATAGATATTAGCAAGACCTTGAATTCGTGAAGCGAATCAGACACATTTGTGGAATGTATCTTACCAGTCAATTGTTTCATGTTTGTAGCGGAAATTTAGAGTTATAGCTATTAATTTTACTCTCATCCTCACTAGTAGTTACCAGTAGAAATCCTTGTAATGTTCTAGTTTTCCTTACAATTATTTGATATAGATTGCTTCCAGATCTCTAGCAATCATAATTTGTTGCTCTTCATAAGTTACTGGTTGGTGGGCCTGGTGGCTATATTCAATTGTATTACAGTCATGAATCTTACCAGAACACAATTTGAAAATAATTATTTTTGCTTCATCTTTTATTTAATGCCATTTGATTTTGATTCTCCTTATACTCTTTTCAGTCTGTCCTTGCTTTGGGTGCTATGGTTTATTTTATTGCTTTATTACAGAAATCTGCTCTTACCAAATGCAGGGCATCATATAATTTCCAGTAGGATCCTAGTTGAAACTTTGGTTTTTGTAGTTTGTTTGACTACTTTTTACTTGGAAATTGAAAGTAGAAGATATTTTTTTCCTTTTTGCAATTTTGGTTTCATTTACTTTCCTTTTTGTTGTCTTGTCCTTTGTTTCTATTTGTGGCAATAGTTATAGAACTGTGAAATGATTTTGGTGGTTGTTCCATGTTGATAATCACATTGATGGTGGTGATAAGAGTTTTGGCAAATTGAATTTATGTCGAGGAATTGCTACAACCTTGTCATAAAAATGCTAGTACCTAAAATGGTTCACTTTTTTCATGCATTGTGAAATTATTATTCATCAAATTAGTATTTTCATTATCATGAAAATATATTAAGCATTTGAAGAGGTAACAAAAAACACCAAAACCTGATTATGGATTAAGGTTGGGTTCATATAGACTAGGGCTACGGCTAGGTGACCTGACCTACCTCTGGCCGATTGGGTTTTACATGTAAACCCCACATAAACCCTGATTTCTAGTTCTTTCTTTGGTCGTTCAGGACCTAATTTCTAGTTCAGTTTGTCTGTAACATGATTACAGATAGCAAAAACTGATATTTTTCGAGCAGACAGACTATTTTATCTTGTTTGGTGATGCTAGGGTCTAACAGCACATGATACTTCAAATTACAAACGTTTTAAAATTAAAGATATTTTTTTATATTTTAATTAGCTCCAAAATTAAATATATATTTTTTTAACATATGATGTCACTACATACTGTTACATTTCTAACGAATATAAAATAGAATTTTCCTTAAAAATCTCGTTTTCCCGGGTATATCTCCGGTTCTCTTTTGAAGAGAATGCTGTACATTATACATTATAGACAAAACAAAGGAACAAAGTTTGCTAAGCTTTGGATTTAGTGGCAAGTCTCCTGAGCCTTGTGCTCCCAGAAAACAACAGCCCAGCAGTGACCAAGAACAGCATTATCCAGGCTAGGACCACCATTTTGGACTAAACAAAACCAGAATGTGCATATATATAGAGAGCGCTATATGTATAGGTGGACACGTGGCATTATGATAGGGCTGCCGTGGCATTATGATAGGGCTGCCATTTCACCTTAAAGTGTGTGAAGGGTAAGGGTGTCATTTAAGGGTAGTGGTGGCTGACTTGAGGGCATATTGCAGCATTTTGGTTGATTAGCTTGTCGTGTCTTGGAAAATTTACATACTTGTAGCCTGCAGGTTTTTCCTTCATGAAGGGAAAAGACAAAAATGCTAAATTGTCTCGTATGACTGAGTCTGCGTGATGTTTTCGTTTATGAATTTAGATAATTAGCAGATTTCTCTATTAAGTTACGATTATTAGTGTTAAACTGTCCGTTTTAAGTTTTAAGGTATAATTAGTACTGCAAAATTGACTCAGTAAGACATTTTTGCACTACTAATTATATACATTGAGGGAGTCTTTTTGACATAATTGAAGCCTGCAGGTTTTTGCTTCATGAAAGGGAAAGACAAAAATGCTAAATTGTCTTCTATGATTGTGTCCGTGTGTGACGTTTTCGTTTATGGATTTGGCTCCCGTCTATTACATATTTTCTCAAATTTCATCTAATACACCAATTATTTGATATTAATAATTTTGTTAGTAATGATCAAAATATGTTAATGGATAGTTGATGATATTAAGATCAATCTTACAAAAAAATTAGAATCATAAATATATTTTTACCGTTAAAAGTCTAGTTTTTTTTTTCTTTCATCTATTGAAATTTTGATGAAAAATCTACATGTTCATCAAATAATAAAAAAGTGTCGGATTACTTTCATTTTTGAAATAATTATGGTATTTAATATAATAAATTAGTTGATTAGTATCGATTTCAATTATGATATTCACAAGTATAAAAATATGGTATATTAGATGGAATTAGAGAAAAGGTGTAATGGAAGGGATCCAAATCCTTGTTTATGAATCTAGTGTATGAATTTAGTTAATTAACAGACCCCCTCTCTCAAGTTGCAATTATTAGTATAAATCTGTCCTTTTTAAGTTTTTTAAGGTATAAGTAGTACTGCAAAATTGACCCAATAAAACACATTTAAACTACTAATTATACCTTGAGGGAGTCTCTTGACTAATACTTGAATTCATGGGCAAAAATGTCACAAATAGATATACAGAAGGAACAATTTTGCATTTTAGGCAAAGGAAAACAAAAACTATTCCCTCTGTTCCTAAAAAATCTCTCACAGAATATTGAGAGTGCAGAAACAATACTCAACTCAACAATGTCTTTTATCCCAAACTAGTTGGGGGGTAAGCTAAAAATAAATCAAATAAGAGAAGAAAAAAAGTTTAATTGATAAATAAAACCTTTTTTTTGGTGGAAAAGAGAAAAACAAGTGTACTATGAATGGCTAGCTATCAAATTGTTCACAGAAGCCTCTAATGCTAGTTTGAGCTACAACATCTACTCACAGCCCTAATCTTAATTGCCAAATGAAATCTGAAAACTATAATCGAATCAAGAATCCTTGGAAGTAATCTCTTCGGTTAACCGCGGGCTTCGATCCGATTGCAGCAGATATGATGGAAGAAAAGATGGGATCACTACTGCCAATCCCAAGCAAATAATTATCAGGATTACTACCCACCAAGCTTTGTGGGGGATTCCAAGCAATAGTTCATCACAAACTGTCAAGAAGATGAACCAAAAAGTATTAGAAGATTATATGAAAAGGTTGATACAAAAATTATTGCATCATTTGAAGCAAAAATGTACTATGATTCTGGAGAAAGTAGCTTAACACGGATTAAGGACAAAACTCAAATTTGAATTGAAACCTGTCGATTATTTCCCCATAAATCCTTAAACTTCAAAATACATTACGGCCACGTTTGTTTGCAGGGATTATATATCCATCGACTATAATTCCAAGACTATTAATTCTAGAACTATTTAATCCTCTATCACATGTCTGTTTGGAAGGGATTAAATATGGAATAACTTAAAATAATCCTATGATTAGACTATTATATCCCTACCAATATAACATAACTGTTACAAAGTTATTAATTCTCAAATAGCTATAGTTGTTGTAATCAATTATTTTAGCATTTAATTACATATTAAGGAGGAAAATATTATTTTCATATATTTGAAAAAGAAATTTATTAATTACTCTTTGAAAGTATAAAATATGGAAATAAATTCAATAACTGAAAAGGAGAAGTTAATGAAACAGTACTAGAAGTTACCAGAGAGAGAGAGAGAGCAGAAGTTACTGGGGAGAGAGCAGAGAGAACAAGTTACCGGGGAATAGAAGTGTTTGCATAGGTTAATACAAAAAAGGACTGGCTGGACGCAGTGTTCTAAAAAGCGGCCTAGGCGGCCGCCTAGGCGGCACCTAGGCGCTAGGCCCCCCCTGGGCGCCTCGCCTAGGCCCAAGGCGGCGAAAAAAGCGCTCCAGGAAATTAGGCGGCGCCTAGGCGGGCGCCTAGGCGGGCTAGGCGGGTTTAGGCGGGACCTAGGCGGGTCTAGGCGGGTAAGGCGGGGCCTAGGCGGAGATTTTTTTTTTTTAATAACTACCAAGACCAGATCTTGATATATTTATTTTTCTAATGATTTTACCATAATCATAATGTAGGTTGTAGCATATCAAATCACAACAAGAAGTAAATAAGATCAAGTCAAAATGGGTAATTTTATTATAGTTGTAATTTTTTGAACTTGTACCAACTTCAAATTACATAAATGATGATACATTTGTAATATTTAGTTTAATTCAATATAATTCTTAAATTTATGTTTAGTTTTTTAAGTTTTAATATTGAATTGAATTTTTGAAATTTGAAATTTTATTATTTAATAGCAATCTTGTGTTTATGAATAAAACTAATACGTTAAAGATATGTTAGCCATACTTAGCATATGGTATTTGTCATTTTCTCTAAGTTCTCAATTTTGAAGATTACACAAATAAAAATAATTTCATAATTAATAATATCAAATGTCTCATTCAATAAACTTCACACTAATTTTTAAAAATAACGTTTATTTAAATTTTTTAGAGAGAAGAAGTACGTATATATATATATATATATATATGGATATATATATATATAGTTTGTTTTAATTCATTGAAGCAATTGTTTTCATTGAAGCATGATGATACAAGAATACTCTTAAAAATTCAATTTCAAACTCAAAATTAACATGAATTCATTTGTTTTATATCAATATGATTATGAATATTATAAATTACTTAAAAATACATTTATTAATTTAAAAAATTAAACAAATTATGTGTTTGAACTTTGACATTGGCAATATTGATATGCGTTTGAATTTTAAGCAAAGGCCTTTATTATCTTTATTATAGATTGTTTTGCTTTATATTATTGTTTTGTTTGGATAAATGTAAGATAAAATATTAAAATTGGCTTAAAATAAAAAATCCTGCCTAGTCCCCGCCTAGGCCCCGCCTAGGCCCCCTAGGCGCTAGGCCCCCCCCAGCCGCCCGCCTCCCGCCTCCCGCCTAGCGCCTTTTAGAACATTGGCTGGACGTATTTTAAAAAGGCTAGGGTTATTTTCGTCCAAATATGGTTAGTCCCAAATGATGGGATTTTGGGATAGGTATTAAATAGTACCTCATCCTAAGTCATTTTTAAATTCTAGGATTAATAGTCCAATTTTTAAAACAAAAAAGGGATAAGGGATTATTAGTCCAATCCCAAGTGTAATCCCACCAAACAAACATAGCCTAGAAGTATATATACCGCTAAAATAACTTCTTGACAGGCAGGCTAGTAATGTGCTAAGCCTCCATCACTTATGTAGGCACTTCCAAATTAATTATCTTCTTGACACAGTTAATGAGTGGCCTGTTAAAGTATGGTTATGGGATCTCTATCCATATTTCCATAACCCTGACATTCTGATAAAACTTTAACGTGTAAAAGGAATCAATAATTTTTACACTTGGGCAATGATGCTAATTGAGGCACATCAATTTCTGTTTAAAGACTATTAAGCATTCTCAATTTGGCATTGGATTTATCCAGGCAACTGAATTTGTTCTAGGGTTTTCTAGAACCACCCTACCCACCACCACTACAACTACTCAACCACCCTACACACAATAAAATAGAAAAAAGAAAAGGCAAGCAAATATAACAGGAACAAATAGAGGCAGAAGGAAATAGGGTTAAAACCTAAACAGAAACTTCTTTTTCAAAGTCAAATTGTTTTTTTTCAGGAAAAAAAATGATCCCTGTAAAAACTGAAAACTGTTATACATATCTCATCCTGGTTTGTTTATCATAAAAAAAAATCACCAAATGTCGCACACATGAGATACATAGAAAAATGTCTCTCAGCACCTGATAACTTTCTGAAAATGAGAAAGAAATGCCAAGAAAAACTAAACTTGCACAACCATTATGAAATTACACCATGAAAGAAAAGTAGGTATTTTTATAAACAAGTTTGAAATTTAATCTAATGCATTAACAAACTTAGGCACTGGTGTTCTTTTGAAACATCGAATTACGTACTTCAAAGAAATTCAAATGTAAAACTTACCTATATTAAAGATGATGTCTTCCCTCTCCTGCCCATTTGGTATTGCAACAACCCCTTCAGGCTCCACAGTAACCAGGACAAACATTCCACCCTAAGTAAAAAATTTAGTTAAAATTATTCATAATAAAATGAAAACAATTAGGACAATCCTATGCGCAAGCAAACCTGGTAATTAAGCGAGTCCATGTCATCAGTCTTGAAAATTAGCTTCTCAGTATTGAGTAACTTGCGTCTCAAATCTGAATTATCTCTCTGTAGTTGTAAAGAAAAGCTAGCAGGAATCTGTTAAGGTACGGAAATGAAGTAAGCTTTCACCTAGAAAATGTTTAAAAAATAAAGAAGAACAAGATATCATAGACATACTGAAGCTGGATATGATATCTTCACTTCGTACCACATCTGTGATTTAAGCCCTTGAATCTGGTAAAGGCAGGAACCCATTTTCAGTGGTAGAGTTTCCTTCCGTAGCTCCTCCCCAACATTCAAAATTTTGCTACTGATCCTGCAAATTTCTTTAGCATAAGTATTTATTTGAGGTGAATAAAGAGAACTACATGTATGACATGTTTTTGTATTAAAAAGATGTTGACAAAGCAGACACAGCACACAATCTCTCAATTAGACTTACACGTTCCCATTACTGAATGGCAGGAAGCTGATGGTGAAACTAACAATGCAAACCAATAAAGTGAAAGTGCTTGCATGATGCATTTTAGATCAACAGAACACTCTGTTCTCCTTGACTTTTTTTTTTTTAACCTGAAAATCCAGAATCATGTAGTTTAGTCAAATACATTTATCTTCTTACTTGGCAAGTAATCTTACTGCAATAACATATTTGACTGAACCCAAGGCAATGCAGTCATAAAAAAAAAATTAAAGAATGAAAAAATTGGTAATGGAAAACACAACCAGATATACAGTTATACATAAACATGAAACCAACCAAACACGTGCAAATTAGTTACACAACAGTTCTTTTATTTAAATAATTAACTGGATGATAGAGTATTACAATATGAGACCATTCGTAGCATGATGGGATGGGGAGGGAAATGAAAAAAATATACTATTATCACAAATGCCTAAGTAAAAAAAACCAAATTACCAATTCATCTAAAAAAATAAATATCGATATTGAATCAACTGAGAAAAGCCTCTTGTCCAAGTATTTTGGTTCTCAACCATGTGTCATAACTCACAAGGATCCTTAACTATATAACTTGTAGTAAATAAGTTGGTAGATTGGTGAATGATGATTATACAAAAGGAAAACTAAATAAGAATCTAGTGCACTGGCTTTAACTATAAACTCCCACATAACACACCTATGATTACCAGGAATGCTGATCGACTGGGTACATTCTGATACGAGGAACACTAACTATGGTAGAATGCACAAGGCATTTAGTTATCGTACCACGATATGGGACGATACCAGTATGTGGAATGCAAGACAATAAGAGTTTCATGGTAAGCACACATCCACACTTGAGTATATAATTTCCATACTTTTTCAGGTCTTAAATGGTCAGCATGAGAAATAATTATAGAAAATATGTTTTATAGATCAAAAAATACTATACCTTAAAATAAAAAAGTACCGTACAACATGAATATAAATAAAGTCACCCAAATGCATGATATTGTAAAAGGATTATGCAATTAACTACAGGTAGAATTACTTTTGATCAAGAATTATGGGCTAAAATTATTATCAGTGGTCAAAACGACTTCTCCAAACAATACCCATATCGAGTTTTGATAGAGTTGATAATAACAAAATTTAAGAAAAAAAGAGAGAGACCCATTTCAATTTGGGTATGACCTTGTCTGAGGAGTTTCAACAAACACCTTCTAGGCAAACACAATCAATCTGAAAGTAGTAGGAGACTAGGGCCATTGGAAGATTACCTCGGCTTTCTTGGACCTTTCACCGTTTCTCTCTCTTCATCATCTCTCTACAGTGTGCTGAAGAAAATGGTTTCTGCAATTTGAGTCCAACAAACACCAAAAACTGAAAAAAAAACAAAAAAAAAACAAACAAACAGTATTTTCAAAGAAAATGTCTACACCAAATTCCTATAGACTAAAAAGAGTACTGTGTAATGTAGACTAAAAAAAGCAAAATTGACCCTCCAGTTTGTATATTTGCAAACATGTTCCTCTAACTTACCATTTTAGTAAAACTTTCCTATTAGTTGTGCAAAAGTGACTCAAGGTCTTTTAGGTCATTTTCACAAGTAGAACTCAGTTAAATTTAAACTATTGTTCATCATCTTTCAGTAGCAGCTCGTTGGAAATGCAAATCCTATATATTATTGTCACAATCACTGATAAATTGTCATTTGATTATCACATTAGAGTCATAAGATTGAGATTTGATTATCACATTATATTTAAGTTTGACTGCGACTTCTACTAATTAATACAATAAATGCATATTAATTTGAATAAAAAAAAGTAAAAATTTATATTTTTGAATATAACTTTTGCATCTTAATCGTATAATGTGTATGAGATGTGAGTATAAAAACACAATATTTGAAATAGAAGTACTCCTATTTGTTAAGACCTAAAGACTATACATTTAAGTGAAATAAAATGATATATAAATAGGAAATAGATTGAGAAGAAGAAGAAGATAGAGGAGGAAAATAAGATGTTACTTGGCCAAAAAAGAAAAAAAAGATGTTATGTTAAATATGGTCATATTTGAAAATAACTTTTTTTTTAAAAAAAAATTTGAAGTAATATATTTTATTTTTAACCTATTTGAAAATTAGATATGAACTCCCCCCACTTATTATACTACATAGCATCATAAAACCACTAAATTCTCATTCAATATTAAAGGTATATTTTTAAAATATTTATTATTAAAAATGTCATTTTTAATAAAATTTTAATTTTAAAATTGAGAAAATTTTTATTATGTGATATATAACATCTTAAGAAGTATATGTATTTTGAGTCTAATATATTTCTTATCAATTCTTATTAGTACTTTATTATGTTGTTGTTGAGAAATTTATAATTGTGTTAAAACAACTTAGTATCTGAAATTTATGATTTTCACAACTTAAAAACATAAAAATTTATAATTTTGTATATCTTTTTTGGAGTGTTTTCATATGTACAATTAAAATTATTTAGAAAAAGTTATTAAAATATATTCCTATTTATCACATTTGGGTACCAAAAAGTATATAGCCCCTTAGGTTTCTCTTTTTTCACTATTAACAGGAGTATATATAAAAATAGAAGTATATTATTGTTAAATGGATCAAGTTGCCGCTCAATATTGTAGTAGTAAATTTCAGGAATATTAATACTCCGTACAAGAGAAGTACCAGACAAGTTGAAGGCGAGAGAGCACAAACATCCTCGGGAACCACTTCGAGCTCAAACGAAAGATCGAAGAATGGTAATTTTCAATTATTTGTCTCAATTTCCCCAAATTTATTCCACTTTAAGTTAGTACTCAGATGGGTCTCTGATGAATTTTCTCTTCATTTGTTTGTTTTTGCAGTTCTCAATTGCAGCAATTAATGACACAGATTCTAAAGGCCAGTGGGAACCTTTAGCCCCCACCAAAGAAGCCCAGGTAATTTCTCTCTCTCTATATATGGTTATATGTATATGTGTATATATTTCTGTTCACAGTAATTGTGTTGGTTTTAGTTTGGGGGTTAAGTAATTTCAGTGTTAGATAGTATTTTAGGGATTTTAGAGGAATAGTACTAATTATATTCAGTCATTGGGTATTTTGGTGGTTGGTTTGCTGAGAAATATAGAGAATTGTGATATTAAAATAGCATATCAATTATCCCTATTTTGTTTACATTATTATAGTACAAGTATTGAAGTTGGCTTAAATACTAGGGTTTGACCAATCTTTTAATTTTCTACTTGTGATTGAAATAAGTAGAGGATTAGTTATTATACGAGCTGCCCAATTTAAGCAATATTGGTGCAATTTTTTAGTGGTGGCAGCTGACTATCAGGACGTTAATCCTAATTTAAACTCGTAAGAGTGTTTACTTGTCAGTCAAGCTAGGAAAATGCAACATTTGTGAGCTGTTTATTGGATCAATGAAAATGATTCTTCAACAATGTAATATTCAAAATATGTTTTTACTAGAAAGATTTACCTTGTTTTGGTTTTCTCAAAGAATGTTAAAATGTTTTCTTCTGGTTTAAATTGCTCTAGAGATATTCCATGTTAGTTGCTTTCCCATCCTGAGTTATCCATGCTGTATTTATTGCAAAATTTGATGTATATAGAATGATAGATGTTTTGAGTCCACTCTAAGTTTATATGAGCAAGGTAAAAAAAAATTCTCACAAGCATGGTAAAATTTTGTTGTTTATTGTTGTCCTTCATTTCGTTTTTGCTCACTAACTGTATACCAATGATTTTAGTATTCTTCTCATGCCTCTCATGATCTCATATGTATTTGATATTATCAGGAATTTCATCTTTCGCAAACTTATCATGAAGGACTTCGGATGTTACAAGCTAAAGAGTATGAAAAGGCTCGCGAACTTTTAGAAGCAGTGTTAAAAGATCCTATTTTGTTAAGTGTTCAGGTGCACGATGCGTCTGACTGATTCTTTATCCCTGAGCAATTCTTTTAGTGATATCTTTTTCTTACTGGTGTTTTTCTCTGTTGCAGGCAGATGTTAGTGCTAGTGATGGCCATCTTTTACAGCTCAGGTTTAGATTTAATCTCCATGTTCTTTATTTACTTAAAAGTTTGTTGAACTATCTGTTTTAGAGATTATACACTAATTCTTTCTGATTAGATCTCTACTGGCTGTGGATTTTCTTCATGAAATTTTATGTGTAAGGGGTAGTTTCCAGTACCCTACTCCCCATTAAAGTAATATCCAAGGGTACTTTGGGATAGCACGCATAATCACCTTTATGGTAAGGGACAAACCTTTGTATGTTTTGATGTCATTAAAAGTAAGCGATTGCCTTTTTTGTATTGAGATATTTGAGCTCCTATTAGGTTAACAAAAAGTAGGACTACAATTTATTATGGTTCTGAACTGTTGTATTGTTAAACTGATGTTGCTTTTCTTCTTCCTGTGCTCGGGGTAGAAGTTTTGTATAAATATTTCGCCATGCAATTAAGTATTTTGAATAAAGTCCATTTCTTTAAGTGGTGGAATAGACTAACCCGGTTGACGCATAATGATCATATGTCTATAATGCATTCTGTCTCTGAGATTCTCTGAGATTTGAATGGGTATGCTGTTCAAAATACATGTAAACCCCAGTCCTTGAGTTGGAGCATCACCTAGTACGGAAGGTTTCTGTTGCTAAGATAATACCTTGAAGGTCTATAATCTTTATCTAGTGGAGTTGCAACAGTGATCAAACGGTTACAACATGTGCCTGCATATACTAATGCTTGGACTTCTTGCTGTAACTTGAAGAAATCGATTCAGATAGGTTGACCAGGATCATGTTGATTTTGTGATTGGTTTTCATTCAGATATTGCATTGTCCACAAGCATGTGGGAAATTTTTAGAGCTTTATTAAGGGTTACTCAAATACTGATGAGTTCTGATCAAGTTTGATTGCTTTACTACTTCTGGTATTTACAAATAGTTATTTAAACACCAGTGAAATTTGACTGTATGTTGTTTTATGAATATATAGTCAGCCTTAGTATATTTACCTTTCTGCAGATTTTTGGCTCTTAAGAACCTTGCTACTGTTTTCCTTCAACAAGGTTGTACCTATCATGAGAGTGCTCTAAATTGCTATCTTCAAGCTGTGGAGATTGATTCCAAAGATTCTGTTGTCTGGAACCAGCTGGGTACACTGTCATGCTCAATGGGCTTACTGAGCATCTCTCGTTGGGCATTTGAACAAGGGCTTGTTTGCAGTCCCAACAACTGTAATATTCTATCTTTTTTTTTTAATTTTCCTTTCTTTTATAGGGATATTCTTTTTTTCATTTTATATTTATTATTCTTGATACAATTTTGCTTTATTTGGCTCTCTGAGGGCAATACAATGTTTTTTGGGTGAAGTGTTCTTTCTTCCCATTCAATGTTGTACAAGACGCCATCGTTTTCTTTATAGATTGTGTATCACACTTATGCTTTATATTCTTTCCTGGACAATGCATTTAGGGAATTGCATGGAGAAACTATTGGAAGTTCTTATTGCTATCGGTGATGAGATTGCTTGTCTTTCTGTTGCGGAGTTGATTCTGAGACATTGGCCTTCCCATTCTCGTGCTTTGCATGTGAAAAATACCATTGAAGAGTCTGAACCAATTCCATTTGCTCCAAGAGGTATAGATAAGCTGGAACCAAAACATGTCCGACTGAAATTTCTGGACAAGAGAAAAGCAATAAATGATGATTTAGATGAGGGTGTTGCAGCTAAAAAGCTGAATCAGAACTTGGACATGCACCTTAAAGAAGCTACCTGGACAGCTCTTGCTGGCGCACTCCTAGAAATACTGCTCCCGTCAAATGGATTTGGCTCTAAACTAGTGGCTGAAGACTCATGCAGAACTGGGGATATTAGATTGATTATACATCTTCCTCAAAGCTCAGAAAATATTAATGGGTTCGCTGAAAGGAGAGGATCTCTAGTCACCCTACATAATGAAAATATGTCTCGTACTGATTGTAATATTGAGAAAGGTAATGGCTCTAGGGTAAAAGAAGCATTTATGTCTGAGGAACAACCTCAAGAGAGGCGCAGTAGTCGTCTTGAAAGGCTTAGAAGTCGTAAACCAGATAAGGACGAGTTAGATATTTCAACCACTAAGGATCTGGCTAAAGTTGTCATTCAATCTCTTGAATCTTTCATCGTGAGCGGATCAGGAACTAAAAATTTCACTGGTGATACAAGTTGTTCTTCCCCATGCACTGAGGTTTCGGCCAATCCAGTTGATAATGAATGTGATGATGTTACCAGATTTGCCCAAAAAGCTTCAAAAAATTATGGTGCTTATCACGTGGGCCACTTGCTTTTAGAAGAGGTTTCTTGCAGAAGCATTTTCTATCAGGATGCTTTTACCAAATTTCTGGAGTTGGAGAAATTGACAAGGCACTATGGACAGGATAGGACGCCCGAATGCAGTCTTTTTCTTGCTGAGCTTTGTTATGACTTCGGGTGTCGTTCTTCAGACTCGTCCATGAAGCTTGACTTAATGTCTGAGGCATCTTATCATCTTTGTAAAGTCATTGAGTCTGTAGCTTTGGAGTATCCATTACATCTAAGTTGCTTGTCTGGGGATAAACGTTGCTCATCAACAGAGAGCTCTGAAAGCAGTTGTCAACTTGGTTCTCTGTTGAGCAATAAAAGTTCTTTCTGGGTTCGCTTTTTCTGGTTAAGTGGGCAATTATCGATTCTGGATGGCGACAAGGCAAAAGCTCAGAAAGAATTTGGCATTTCCTTCTCACTTCTGACAGATGAAAAAAATGAGAATAATCTTCTTGGTGCTGTGTGCTTGCCACATAGCAAAGTT
Source organism: Aralia elata (assembly GCA_034770075.1). Classification (NCBI taxonomy): domain Eukaryota; kingdom Viridiplantae; phylum Streptophyta; class Magnoliopsida; order Apiales; family Araliaceae; genus Aralia; species Aralia elata. Next base: position 16,377,960 of record CM068386.1, on the reverse strand, counting down.
ATAGAAAAGTTAACTGGTGATAAGGTCCTCCATGAAATTAATTTATTGGAGATTGATTTCTTGTTGAAGAAGGTTGTAGACGAGATGATTGAGAAAGAGAAGTATCTTGAGTGTGTCACTTTGCTGGCTCCCCTTCTATTTTCTACAAAAGATGTCCATATGGGTGTCTCATGTATCGACAATAAGAAAGGTGAATGGATTACTTCAGTTGAACTAGTGGCACTGGATGTTCTTATTAAAGCTTGTGAAAAGGTAAAGCCAATGGACATTGAGGTTAATTTGAATTGTCACCATCGGAAGCTGCAAATACTCATGATTGAAGCTGGTATGGAATTAAGTCCTGCCTCTCAAAACTCAGCTCTCAAGATGTCAGGAATAAACTCTGTTACTATTTTGGAAGAATCAAAAGAAAGCTCAAACAAGCAGTGGAATCACTTGGTTGCTGAAGAAGTGAAGGCAATCTCTTCATGTGCATCACAGATGAAGAACTTCATTAGTCGTGGAAATTCTGTAAGTGAATAGTTCTTCAGAATTAGGTGTTCCTATAGCAATGATTCCCTCCCCACCCCCAAATTTTAAAAAAATTAATAATAATCTTAAGGAATATGAGAGCACTAAACAGAGCTGTAAAAGTTACGAAGTACCGTTACAAAAGATTATCCGTGGATGTCAATTAGTTAATGATTTATATGAGAGCACTAAACAGAGCTGTAAAAGTTACGAAGTACCGTTACAAAAGATTATCTGTGGATGTCAATTAGTTAATGATTTAACTGATCTCTTCAGTGTTTTTTATTTGATTGAACTACTTTGTTTTTTTGTTGCAAGAACAGAATGGCTTTGTTGTTGCAATGAGAATAGTTGGTGATATTCAATCTTTGCTGGTAGCACTCATGTGCAATATTGTGAACATATACTTCTCTAGGAGGTCTTCTGGGATTGGAGTTTCAGAGCAAAATGAACAAAAGCAAAAGGGCTTTTTTGTTGATGCAGCAATCACATTCTTCAAACTTCAACAGTTGATCCCCAATATTCCTTTAAAAACACAAGTAATTCATTTCACCGTCTGATGAAATAGCTTTTCATATTTTAGTTGGTTTATACTGTGTTTTTTTCTTTCTCATTTAGTTCGTCTGTTTGTATGCATGTCATTTGACTGTTATTTTTTTTTATCATAGATTGAATTGATTGTGGCAATCCATGATATGCTTGCGGAGTATGGACTCTGCTGTGCGAGTGGAGATGGTGAAGAGGAGGAAGGAACATTTCTTAAACTTGCAATAAAGCATCTATTGGCCTTAGATATGAAGCTTAAATCAAACTTAAACTCCTTCAACAAGGGAGTGGAAATGACTCAATGTGATGAGCAGCTTTCACAAGATGATCATGGCAAAAGATCTCTGAACATAACAGATATGGATACATCATCTGTGGAGGTGGGCCATGCTGGGATAGATGAAACCAACAATTTGGAGAAGGAGACGGTTCAGTGGATGACTTCGAATGGGATTCAATCTCATAAAGGTCTAGATAAAGAGAATACAGATGTTGAAGGTGGTGATCATGCTGGTCAAGGGGCTGATGTCATGTTCCATAAAGGAGAAATAGCAAGCGATCAATATAACGAATTTGGCAATGAACTAACTGAAGATGAAATGGAGGAACTTGAGTTGGGAATTGACAATGCTTTAGACCAGTGTTTTTTCTGTTTATATGGTTTGCATCTTAGATCTGATTCATCCTATGAAGATGATCTAGCCATGCACAAAAATACAAGCCGTGGAGATTATCAGACGAAGGAACAGTGTGCTGATGTTTTCCAGTATATACTGCCATATGCTAAGGCTTCATCTGTGAGTAGAAACTCAACCCTCTCTCTTTCTCTCCCTCACTTCCTCTTCTCTCTCTCTCTCTTTCATCTCTTCTGTATGAGCTCTTATTCTACTTTACAAAGGATCTCATATGGTAATATTACTTTCAGACCTTTATTTGTAATTTTTAGTCCACATCTGAATGTTTTTTAGAGAACTGGGTTAGTTAAACTGCGGAGAGTATTAAGAGCTATACGCAAGCACTTTACACAGCCACCTGAAAACGTATTGGCTCAGAATGCAATAGATAACTTTTTAGATGATCCTGATTTATGTGAAGATAAACTATCAGAGGAGGCCGTATCTGATGGGTTTCTTGGTTCCATCATGCAAGTAATATTTCCTGATGCCGGAAGCCTCAAGCAACAGACTTCTTCATCGGTAGGGAGGTATTAACTTGTACACAATCATTCTGTGTGTATCTTTTGATTTGTTTGTTTATATGGTCATGTCCATGGACCTCATTATTTTTCTTGGAATGAATGCTTAAAGTATGATTAACTAATTACAGCTCTGAGCCATATGTGGAGGTTTACAGAAACTTATATTATCTCCTCGCTCATTCTGAGGAAATGAGTGCTACTGATAAGTGGCCTGGCTTTGTACTCACCAAGGAAGGGGAAGAATTTGTGGAGCAAAATGCAGTCCTCTTCAAATATGACTTACTATATAACCCACTACACTTTGAGAGTTGGCAACGACTTGCAAACATATATGATGAGGTGAGATCATCTATGGAAACTGTATAAAATATGCATATTGATAACCAAATCTAAAACATGCAAGTAAATTACAACTAGTTCTGGTGGTAGTTTTGAATACTTTTGGAATTTCTCTGGCTTTATTTGTGCAGGAGGTGGACTTGTTGCTAAATGATGGCAGTAAACAGATAAATGTTGCTGCATGGAGAAAGAATGCCACTTTACCTCAGAGAGTTGAGACAAGTCGAAGGAGGAGTCGGCGGTGTTTGTTAATGACTTTGGCTTTAGCAAAGACAGCTGTTCAGCAGGTTTTAATTACTTGTTCAGAAACCATTCAATAACTTTCTTGAATTTTGCAGGATTTGTTTTCATTTATCCCTCTTGACATACTCGAGTCTTGCAAATAGCAGAATGTGGATGCATCAATATGCAGGCTCCACGAAGCTGTAGTTACAGTACAATAACTCAAATGCAATTATTTATCAAAATGAAAAATGAAATATACTGTATGATAGCTTACTTGGATTATCTGATCTTACTAAGCTGTGACTCCATTATATGTGGTACCCTAAAGAATTTTTTGTTAGTTGTATTGTTAAGGGATAATCTGTAACTGTTATTATGGGTGCCAAATCAAATTGTTAACTATAGCTTAATTGTTATGAATTATAAAACTGAACTTTTTTAGTTGGATGATTTTGTTGCAGAACAAGCATTCAGGATGCTGGTGTTGTTTCTTAGATGTATTTATTTTCTGTAATACCTTGTCAACCACCGTGACCAACTGTGTTTGTTTCAGGGTGAGATACATGAGTTGTTGGCATTGGTGTATTACGACGCCATTCAAAATGTGGTCCCATTATACGATCAAAGATCAGTTATACCCTCGAAGGATGCAGAATGGTTGATGTTTTGTCAAAATTCAATGAGACATTTCAAGAAGGCCTTTACATACAAGTAGTTTTGTGTTACCCAATTAGTATCACCCTTTTTATTTTCTTTCTTCTTTTTAGCTTTATCGCCGACTAAATCAACAATTTGATATTTTCTGGTCACAGGGAAGATTGGTCTTATGTATTTTATCTGGGGAAATTGTGCGAAAAGCTTGGATACTCGCATGAGATATCATTCTCATTTTATGATAAGGCTATTTCATTGAATCAGAACGCTGTAGATCCTTTCTATAGAATGCATGCTTCACGCTTGAAGTTACTCTTTACATGTGGGAAACAAAATATAGAGGCTTTAAAGGTTTTCTTCTCTGTAAAATTTATCTTTTCATCCAACATCTAATATTGCATAATGTTTTAAATATATTTGTTTCTATAAGAACATAAAAAATGTCTAATATTCTAGTATTAGAGCAGAAACAAGCAATAGACATGCACAGCCCCATAATATTTTGTATACTGGCTTTTCCCCACTAAATTCATTATCATCTTTAAGGCTGATCACTGTTGAACTTGCAAAAATTATGACTATAGATGCCTTAATCTCATCCATCTAAAGTATAACTGGATCTGTCTTAGGCTGTTGCCGCATATTCATTCGTTCAATCAACAAAGGAAACTGTCATGACTATCTTTGGAAACACAAATCCTGAAAATCCAGAGATGGCACTGGATATTGAGGACAGAAGCACTGTAGGTAGTTCTGACCACAAAAAGCAAGTGAATTCCCAGCAGTTGGAGGAGGTGTGGCGTATGCTTTACAGTGATTGCCTTTCCGCCCTTGAGATTTGTGTAGAAGGGGATCTCAAACATTTTCATAAGGCCAGATATATGCTTGCTCAAGGGCTGTACAGAAGGGGTGACAGGGGGGATCTAGAAAAGGCAAAGGATGAGCTTTCATTTTGCTTTAAATCTTCTCGTTCGTCCTTTACATATAATATGTGGGAGATTGATGGTATGGTAAAAAAAGGAAGGTATGAACTTTATATGCACTTTCAAGCAATTCATGCGATATGTTAGGACTTAGGACACAACAATGATATGAATATTATTTGTTTAGTTTCTGTAGTAATTATGAGCATGCTAATTTGGAAGAAAAGCTGGTCAAGGTATTGTCGCAAGAAAAATTAGCTTACCATCTACAATTACAAAACATTGATATGCATAATTACAGACTTAGGACGCAACAATGATATGAATATTATTTGTTTATTTTCTGTAGTAATTATGAGCATGCTAATTTGGAAGAAAAGCTGGTCAAGGTATTGTCGCAAGAAAATTTGGCTTACCATCTACAATTACAAAACATTGATATGCATAATTACTTGAAATCAAATTCCACTGCATGCAACTAATGGGGACTCATCTTAACTGTTCCGAGGCAAATAGAGCAATTCAAATTGCAATATAAAATATATATATATAAAAAAAGTTGTATTCCCTCCTTTCCAATAGAACATCATACCTTTTGGGGTGTGTTTTGTACAGATGTTAGGACATTCCAGAAACATATTTTATACATTATTTTTTAGTTATCCTTATGACATGTGAAAGAATAATGTATTATTTAATATGTTTACATCTTAAAATCCTTGCCAAACTCGAACACACCCAAAAAGTGACATTCTTTTTGAAAACATAGGGAGTATATGTCATTCTCATGGTTATTAAAAATGCCTAATAATATTTTTGTGTTTGTTTGTTACGTGTTAATCACTCTTGTTTTTCTTTCTTCGATTTCAGGCGCAAAACACCAGCTGTTTCTGGGAACAGGAAAGCCCTTGAAGTTAACTTGCCAGAAAGTTCTCGTAAATTTATCACTTGCATTAGGAAGTACATGTTGTTCTACCTGAAACTGTTGGACGAGACAGGAGACATCTCTACTCTTGAGCGGGCTTATATCTCTATCCGGGCAGATAAGAGGGTATACATGTCAATTTTGTTTTTTAGTGGTTGCTTGATGTCATATATGTAAACAGCATTACACATGATTTATCAGTAATATCTTGGAGTTGAGATTTTGAAGAATAACTCATTACCATGGAATTCGTAGTTGAAAGAGATTGATTCTAGTTCAATCAATTCAAACACTCCTTGATCCAAATGAAGGTTTTCAACAATCTCGACTGGAAAAATTTTACTTTAATTAATGGCAATTCCTATGTTCATATTTTCCACTTTTCATATTTTTTTCTTGCTTATATATCCTCTGAGTATTTTGGTTGACATTTTCTTTTCTAAAAATTTATTTTTACGATATCTGGATGCTCATACATCTGTCATGCTTATATGATCCTTTTTTCTTTTCTTTTTTTCCTTATAACAAATAGATGCTAAATGGTTCAATCTTATATTGATTGTGATAAATATGCTATCTATGTCTTTACTGTTTCAATTTATTTAGCTCATGGGTATTTTCCGTTCTTTATTCTGTTCTCCTAACTTCAATTATACTGCAGTTCTCTTTGTGCCTTGAAGATCTTGTTCCAGTGGCTCTTGCTAGATACGTTAAGGCTTTAATTTCATCGTTGCGTAATCCTGAGAGCTCTGGTGCTAAAGGCAGCCTCATGGAACATCTATTGGAGAAAATGTTCTCTTTGTTCATGGAACAGGTGAATTTATGGTCAGATATATGCAGTTTGCCAGAGATCAAGTGCTCTGAATTATCAGAAAGCAGTTTATATGGGTAAGTTGTGCTGAGAAAATTAATCCTGCAAGTAAGCTGAGCTATAATCTAGTTTTAAAATATTAAATTTGTTACAACGCTCATTTACATGATTAATCCTGAAGTTGTCTAGCTGTTTGTAGTCTCCTGGTTGTGCAAATATTCACATTTACTCTCTTGTTACAGATATCTCTATCAGTATATCCAGACACTAGAGAGATATGTCAGGTTAGAAACACTAGAAGGAATAAATGAGAAAATACGTAAGCGTCTGAAGAACCCAAAGTTGTCAAGTAGTAACATTGCTAAAGTTTATAAGCATGTTTCTGTTGCTTGGTGTCGTTCTCTTGTAATTAGCATGGTCTTGATAACGCCGCTGCATTCCAGGATCTCAAGTGAGATCCAAGTCTCTAATTTGTCAGATAGTGGTTCCGAGAACTCCCAACTGCTGTGTGTTGATCTGCAAACAGATGAATTGTGGACATCATCACTCGAGGACCCGAGCCATCTGAGAAATCTTGAAACACAGTGGAATCCTCTGGTGTCCAAGATTAAGAATGTTATAATCAAGAAAGCTTCAGAGGAAGATTTGGAGACCGCCGCCTCATTGCTTAGATCTTCTTACAACTTCTATAAGGACACATCTTGTGCAATGCTTCCATCAGGTATAAACCTCTACACGGTGCCATCTCAGTTAGCGACAGAAACATATATCCAGCCGGGTATTGATGGGGTTGACATTCTTGATATGAGCACTTCACGAAAGCTCATCTTGTGGGCTTACACGCTGTTGCATGGTCATTGCACACATATTTCTGCTGTTATTAAGTATTGTGAAGAACATGCTAAGGTATGTAATCTAGCCTCAGTCAAACGTCGTTGGTTCACATGTCAGATTGCATTGCGTAGATTAATGTGAAAGGAGAGCTACTTGTTATTATCTATCTACTTCTATTCACCAGAGTAAAATAGTTACAAGAAAAAATTTATGAAATAAAAATAATGCTCAAGTATTCTACCAACTTAACCAAGGAAATACCTTCCCAACTAAACCTGTGGCATTCAGAAGCCCATCAAATCAGCAACACAAAGAAAATACAAAAAGAAAAAGAGAGAAAACTATGGCTCTGTGTACGCATCCCTCATAAACACTATAAACTGTAGAACTATTTAATGAATAAACATGTACAGGCTAAGTACACGAGTGCATCAGATATGTTCATTTTGTATTATTGACTGATGTATGCATGGGATGGCCCATGGTAAGGAATTAATGATTAAATCTAACTACAAATATATTGGATATTTTATAATTATCAAATTATATCTGATCACCACTCCCAATGAGTTGAAATAAAATCTTGGGGATTAGGTTTTATGCTATATGCATTATAATGCATGGTAGGCCTGTTGCTAACAAATTTGACTGCTATATGGCCCACCATACAAACACTCGCATGAAGCATGTGCTGTAGCAAGATGTCTGTGATTTGCTCAAATGAGAGTGCTTCACTGGTCCGAGGAACTAATATCATGGATTCTAAATGTTTATTGCAGTCAAAGACGAAGAAAGGAGCTGGAAGCTCATCTGTTGCTCCTAGTGCAAATACAGTCACTGCTGCGGCTTCTCATTCAGGTCTTATTGATATTTCGGATGTTATTTTGTTTCTTTTCTTTTTAATATCTTTAAATCAGAAATTGAAAGACACGGTGACCTTTGGCAAGCGCAAGTCACTGCAGATACTCTATTTGCCAAGGAGGATACTTCTAGGCTACATTTCTTCGATATGCTCAAGAACCCTACGATTGTGTGCCCGATACTATATGATTATGATGATTTATTTCTCCTGATATTAGTTCTAATTCTATAATGTAGGTGGTGGAAAAGAAGGAGCCAATAAATGCAGTGAACCAGAATCTGCCCCATCAACAAATGTGGTAACTTCTCTACCCGAAACTGAGACTGCGCGTATTGCCTCAACTTCTTTGCCTGAAACCAAGTCTGCAGGAAAAGGGACATCTTCTTTGCCCGAAACTGAAAGGTCATGTAATTTGGATTCTTTTTCTATAAATGAAACTGAGCGCGCCTATAATGTAGCATCTGCTTCTCTAGCTGAAGTAAAAAATGATCGTGCGCCAAATATAACTTCTTCCGTTGAGAGCCAAAAGATTTTATCAGCAACTTCACATCTTGTTCGCTGCAACAGTAATGCTGCAGAAAGTAGCAACGACGATGTGACGGATGGAACAGATCCCGGCAATAACTGACACTCTTGTATGGCACCGAATTGCTTCTACTTGATTAACTGAGAAATTTTTCCCACTGTAATTAGTTGCATACCCATTCTTGTGTATTTGAATCAATGCTGTAAAAATGTATTCTGTTAAAACTGTTTGAGATGTGTAGAAAAGAGTTACAAAAATATGTTGGGATTTCTTTCTGTTAGGGAATTGATATTTCCACGAGCAAAATTGAGTTTCACAAATAGTAAATGCATCCCATAATCGTATCATGTGGAAGGAATTTTACGGAAATATCAAATTTTATTTGTAGAAATATCAATTCCGTATAATTGTCTTTTGGGTCGACAAATCGGTGGTATAATTTCAAGGTTTTTGATTGCAGAAGTCCATAATCTTGATCTTGTTCGGAAGAAAGAGAGAAGATTAACAACCATACGGGATTATAGAGTATTTTTTGCTATTTTAAAGTATGTTAATAAATATCAACATTCCCCTCCCCATTCCCATTCTTAATTTCTTACCCACCAATTATACTCCCTCTTTTCCTTAACAATATATGAGCAAAATAATGTTCAATATGTTAGAGATACAGTTTTGACTTTATAAAGTCTACTTGTACTTGTGGATCTTAAAATTCAAAACTGATATCAAATTTATTTGTTTTGGTATAAACATTTTGAATTTTAAGATTTTGCGAATTGACTCGAGTTTGGACGTTCCAAAATTAGAGATACAATTTGACTTTTGAAATCAAACGACGACATATTAAACTTTAAATTAATATGAAATTATTTAATTTTAGTTGATACAATTATTAAAATTGTAAAGTGTATAACAAAAATTATTAATCACGAAATTTATTCATTCTAAATTTTTATGAGTCATACCAATTTTAAATATTAATTCGTCGTCGTTTGACCTCAAAAGTCAAATTGTATTTTTAATTTTGAAATAGATGGAGTACTCGTTAATATGCAATTGGATTGGCCTTTTGAAATGATGGTATGAATTAGGTACATACAAATTTAGGGGAAATATTCTCAGGATTACTAACAGAAATGTTTTCAATTTGCACAAAATGATGGATTTAACTGCATAAAAGACCTTTCTCCAAAGACAGCAATCTTGGACTACTATGTGTGCATTCTATGAATCCTCCTCAATATTTTAATATGATCTTTTATGTATGATGACTATGTCATGTTTCCAAATGGAGCACTGCTATGTCCACTGAAAATTAAGTTCCACCAAATGTAACATTTTTTTTTAATAGAAATACAGCTCATTCTGTTAAAATAAAATAAATATTCCTTCCGTCCTTCAAAAACTGACTTAATTTGAATTTCCTAGTCAAATTGACTAAATTTCAATTTTAGAATAACAAATTAACCATATTTATTTATATTTTTAAATCCATGAAAATTAGAAGTAGTAGTAAATTCGTTGTAGTTTTTTATGGTTATAGTTCTTGCAACTATATTAAAAAGAAAATAGTATAAATTTTGATTACAAAAATGGTCAATTTTATTTAAAAAATCAAATTAAGCCAGTTTTTGATAGACGGAGCGAGCAAATAAAGTTGCTTAAATCATTTATATGTAAATAAGTTAAATTGTATAGAAAAATGTTGCACTTAGGATTTATTTTAGGTCGATATAGCATATTTGTTCAAAAATGATTCCATTTTCTTCTTTTAAGACATCGTAAAAACCGAGAGACCTTTTGAATTAATGTATTGAATCTCACTATATTTAAGTACTCCTTCCATTCATTTTTAATTGACGTTCAGGAGAAGGCACAAAAAATAAAAAATATAATTAATGTTTTGTCTGATTGATTAAAATGACTATAAAATCTCAATATTATCATTTAAAATTCATTGTAAAAATTGAAAGATAAATAAATTAATATTTAATGTATAAATAATATGGTATATTAAATAATTAATGCGTTTTTAAAATCTACGAACGATAAGTAAAAAAGAACAATTTCACGCTCTAAAAGGACAAATAAAAAAGAACGGAAAGAGCAAGTTATAATTAGCAAATGGTGTCCATTTTTATTAAATAAAATGAACTCTTATTTTGAGACAAAAGAACTGTTTAAATTGTGAAGTAAAAATATTATCACTATTAATTAAAAACTAACTAAGCACTTGTAGTTTTCCCTCTTATAAAAAAAATCTTGCTTATTATAAAATCTGGTTTGATGTTGTAACTTTTTCTTTTATTATGAAAAGGAAATAATTAAATTTCCATTTCATGTTTATATAGGGTAATGTTAATTTTACTTTTACTTGAATTTCTAGGGGCATATGATTTGATTCTTTGATCTGATATCTATCTATATTATAAAGCGTCTCTCTGAGCTGCTGATGTCAGCGGCGTAATCGTATCACACTATATTTTTTTTTACCCTTACAACTTTAATATATTACTATTTTGTCTTTTTTTATATTAAATTTTTTATCTTTCTATTTAGTCCTCCAATAAAATTCTTATTTTATCTCACATAATTTACACACGTAAAACTCTTTATCTTATTCTTTCCGTATTGCCTAATGACAACCTTATCCTTTATTTTTGTTTGTAAGTTGATTTTAAAAAGGAGTGAATATAGAGATGAACTATTTTTAATTATACGATTATGCAATTGTTAATGTCTTTCATAGTGATTCATAACGAGTTCACCCAAAATCGTAATTCATCTAAAAAAATCATAAACCTTAAAAAAAATATCGAATATTCACTATCCCCGATCTCAATTATATTAATAATAGATTAATATAAGTTCAATTTAAACACTTTTTTTTTAAAGAAAATTTTGAAATGTCATATCATTTTTTTTAATCTACTCTAAGAAAAGAAATCACTCATAATTGAATTTTGCAAAAAAAAAATAAATTAAAAAATAGGGAGGAAATATAGGGATAGATTTTCATCTTCAGAGATGGAGAGAATATTTGTGACCGGTAAAGCTGTAAAATAAACCAAACAGTTCGGGTTCTATTCGTACTCGCTCGACTAAAAGTTCGATTCTAGCTCAACTCGAAATATAAATGATTTAAATATAAGCAAATTTTAAAGTTCGATAAATTATTCAAACTTTTTTAAATTATAATTTTCTATTGATATTCGGATCATATTCGCTCGAAAATTCAAACTGTTCGGACTCGATTCGAGATCATGTTCAACTCGGTAGCTAAACGAACCTCAATCAAACCTTATTTCATACTCGATAAATTTTGTGAACTAAATCTGAACAACTCAATACTCGACTCGACTAGGTTCATTTACACTCCGACCGGTAATCATTTGAATTGTTCGATAAAGAGTTGTATCAATTATGTATTTTTCGCATATATTCAAAGTCTGTCAATTTTTTTTGTTTTATTTATATAACTTTAAGAAATTTCATATAATAAAGTAAATGTTTTTGTATACTATATAAGTTTTATATTCACTAGAATAATTTCTTATCGTAGTGTTAAAGGACTAATCTGTGACCGCCCATTGAGCAGGTTAAATCCTATTAAAACTCTATTGTTGTAGCTACAAATTTCATTTAAAATTTTGTTGATAGTTAAGTTGGGGGCACGTAAGTGCTTTAATACAAATTCTATAAATATAAAATTACAAATCGTATCGGAAGTGAATGTCTTAAAAATATATGATGAAATAGTGGTTGAGAACTCTGATAAATAAAATTAAAAATAATATATATTTATTTATACATATGGTTATTATTCAAGTTTTTGATATTTAATAGTATGTACGGATTATATGTGAAATTTAAACTTATTAAAAGTGTCTCATGAATAGATTGTACAAGAATCATCCATAAATTTATTGGGGTAAATGAAGGGGTGGATGGAACCGCTCAAATTAAAGCTATGAAACAAGTCGCTGCCAAATTAAAATTGGAACTGGCGCAATTCGCAGAATTAGAAACATTTGCACAATTTGCTTCTGATCTCGATAAAGCTACTCAGAATCAATTGGCAAGAATTGCTCAAACAATCCCAATCAGCCCTTCTCACGGTGGAAGAACAATAATGACTATTTATACCGGAACAAATGGTTATCTTGATTTATTAGAAATTAGGCAGGTAAGGAAATTTCTTGTTGAGTTACGTACTTACCTAAAAACTAATAAACCGAAGTTTCAAGAAATCATATCTTCTACTAAGATATTCACCGAGGAAGCAGAAGCCCTTTTGAAAGAAGCTATTCAGGAACAGACGGAACGTTTTATACTTCAGAAACAAGCATAAAGAAATTGATAAAAGTTCTTAATAAAAAGGATAATAAAGCGTCTCGCATTCAAATCTTTCAAAAGGGTTTCCAAAATCTAAAAAAAAATATGGAAATAAATTGCGTCCAATAGGATTTGAACCTATACCAAAGGTTATTTTTAAGTTTGGGGTCTTCCCCGATAAATAAATTATCAAATCAATTGACATCAATATTGTTGGTTTGGTAGTTTTTTTAGAGTCCGAATAAATTTTTTTCGACGGATATTATAGTTCGTAATAAAAAAAAATCGATAAAAATTAATACTTGGATTATCTTAACTCACCACAAGCTCACCCAAAAGGTCATCATTGAAGGTACAATTAACTTAATTCCTTATATACAAATAATTTTTTTTTAAATATTTCGATGTGGGACTGGGGTATTACAATAATACTATGTTAGTGATGTTGCCATTGATTATGGTCATTCTCATCGTTAACACGAACGTAGCATGATCTAATCGTTGAGTCGAATTTTGTTCCTGATGTTCGTGACTAGCAAGTAAAGAATGCATGTGATTTAGCATCGATCGATACGGGTAAAGTTGCATACACGAATCCATGTTAGTTGTAATCGATTTTATTTTTATTTCCGCGTCGTATGCATGTATCTAAGTAATTCTACATTGGTTATATTGCAACTAGGATGAAACGGAAGATCAAAAAGAATAGCATAACATTTTTGGGCTATTGTCTCTCGTAAAAATCTATATGCAACCATAAAATCTATTTTTCAGCACGAATTAAACTGATAATTTTCTGAAGGAAAAAAAAAATTTAACTAGCAAGGGAGGCATAGTAAAAGCATGGCATAATATATTATGGCAAGAATTGGAGGTAACATTTCCTCTATTACTCTATATATGTTTACATATTTATATATACGGTTACATATTGATTTTGTATGCACATGAAGATATAATTTGTTTATTTTATACTACATTTGTGGTCTTATTTTTCTATATTACTATTATATTTTAATATATTATCACAATTTGTCATAAGAACTAAATGTATTAATTTAATTTAGTACAAAAATTAGTTTTTCCATATATATGATTCATTCACATGTACATTATTGATAAGATGGAAGTACTATTTATATTTACTAATCTCTTTGGAAGTACTAAGGAAGAAAGTGAAAAATATTTGAATAAATATATAGACAAATAGAATTAATTCAAGTTTCGCCTCATATATCTTACTAATCTATACTAAGATATAAAGAAGCACCGACAAAAAATATTACATGGAGTTACGGTTAGTATATATATGCTAGCTATTTATTATTTTAAATTAAGGTGAAGTTATGATGAGTATTAAACCACACACACTTAAATAATAGGCGGTTACATTTTTAAAATTTTTTACTTATAAATAGTAAATTGTCTATAATAATAACAATATATAAAGAGACAAAATAAGGACAATTGTTGGTTTAGTTTGGTCTTATGAGTCTATTAAGACTTAAATATTTGTCGATGAAAATAATTAGGATCACAATAAATTTTCTTTGGCAAAAATTATTACAAGAAATTACGATTAGTATATATATGCTAGCTATTTATTGGTTAAATCAAGGTAAAGTCATGATGAGTATTAAATCACACGTACTTAAATAATAGGGACATTTACATTTAGTAGTACATTTTTATAAAAAATTACAATAAAAGTGCGTACATAAAATATTTACAAAATTAGTGCATATGCAATATTTTATTTACAAAATTAGTGCATTCTTATCCTTTTAATTTAGTTGAGTGTTTTAATATGTTTCAATTCATCACTTTCTCTCTCCTCCCTTCTATCCCTTTAATTTAATTTCTGTATACATTAAATGCTTTAGTATTTCTCTCTCTTCTGATGATCATGGATGTTAACTTCTTTCACCGCGATTCACACAGAAAGGGAGTACTATTTTTTTTGTTGCTCCGAGTACAAGCTAACAAAGAGTCATGCTTTGTGTCTAAAAACATCCATCATGTCATGTCAGTCATGTCTTGTCTTCGATAAGGCGTAAAACTTTCTCTAAAGCTAAAGCTGAGAAAAGAAGGTTCAAGAAAAACAGATACCAAGTCTAACCACAATGCACGTAAACTTTGAAGCTATGAAAAGGATAAGAAGTGTTGCCTCAGTTCATGGAACTGAACACAAAGGTAACCAATTCAGTTTTATTGGGTTATCAATTAATTAAAAAAATTCATAATGCAGTTGGTAGCCAAACCTTAACACAAAGGTAACCAATTCAGTTTTATTGGGTTACCAATTAATTATAAAAAATCTATTATATAATTTTTTTTTTCATAATGCAGTTGGTACCTTAACACAAAGGTAACCAATTCAGTTTTATTGGGTTACCAATTAATTATAAAAAATCTATTATATATATTTTTTTCATAATGCAGTTGGTAGCCAAACTTTAATACAAAAGTAACTAATTCACTTTTATTGAGTTAACAATTAATTATAAAAACTCTATTATAGAATTTTTTTTTCCCATAGTGCAATTTAGTAGCCAAACCTTTATACAAAGGTAACCAATTCAGTTTTATTGAGTTACCAATTAATTATAAAATATTTATTATAGTTTTTTTTTCATAGTGCATTTGGTAGTCAAACCTTCATACAAAGGTAACCAATTCAGTTTTATTGGGTTACCAATTAATTAAAAAAAATCTATTATATAAATTTTTTTCATAGTGCAATTGGTAGCCAAACCTTAATACAAAAGTAACTAATTCAGTTTTATTGAGTTAGCAATTAATTATAAAAACTCTATTATAGAATTTTTTTTTCATAGTGAAATTTAGTAGCCAAACATTTATACAAAGGTAACCAATTCAGTCTTATTGAGTTACCAATTAATTATAAAATATCTATTATAGTTTTTTTTCATAGTGCATTTGGTAGTCAAACCTTCATACAAAGGTAACCAATTCAGTTTTATTGGGTTACCAAGTAATTATAAAAAATCTATTATAGAATTTTTTTTTTCATAGTACAATTAGTAACCAAACATTTATACAAATGTAACCAATTCAGTTTTATTGGGTTACCAATTAATTATAAAAAATCTATTATAGACTCCTCCTTATCCTCTCTCTCTCCATGTCTCCACAGTTGCAGAAGAAACACTGTGAAAAGAATTCTTTACAATTTGTTCAAATGTATGCAAAGACACTGACGCAAAGATTACAAGTGAAAACGGAAAAATGGCCTAACCACAACAAAAACAATAAAATTGTGGAAAACAAAGATGTAAATAGCACAACAGGTAAACGAGACTGAAAAAAGACCATTATCACAATAACCAAATGAGGAAGCCATTTTCTCACGTATTCATCAAGAATGGAATCCTCCCGTGTCCTATCAAACATACCCCCACAGGCGAAATCCGGAAAATCTACGAACCCATCAAGGCTGCAGAACTCAGATCGAAAAATATAATAGAAAGCAAAATCGTGGGGGTTAAAAATAATGACGAGAAAGAGAAGGACATATCTTCAGAATTGGTAACTGCCGCCTATAGCAGTTTCTCCTTGATTTCAGCATTTTAATGATATGTGTTGTCATTAATTTCTCCTTGTTGCACTCTTTTTATAATTATTTTGTTAGTGCACTACTCTTGTAATTTTTTCCTAATTGTTGTATATTACTGTAAAGGACCCATAATAATATGCGGTTATACATACAAAATTTATTGTTATTAATAGTAAATGGATTGAATCAGTTTTAAATATATAAAAAAACTTTAAACTTACAATTGATCTAATATTGAATAACAAGTGTACTTACATGTAAGATCCCGACTTTATGAAATAAAAGTTTATTATTTTCTTTATGATTATTCTTCTAAATAGTAAAGTGCTTAATTGTTATAAATGATAGTTAAGGGTGTTATATGCAAAGTATCTGATAAACAGTGCATGTCGGGGAATATTCTTTTTGTCGGGGAATATTCTTTTTGTCGGAGAATATTATATTCGGTATCGTACGACGGCGCCGAAATGGCAATATTGTCAACGATAATGGGCCCCATTGTCGGATACTGAAAACGACAGTATTTGTTAACAGTATTATCACTTGCAACTGTTGAAATACCCGGTAATAAAAAGAACAGTAAAACGCGTTATTCCACAGTAGTACGCGGTATTTCACAAGCACGCGGTGTTGCACAGTATTTTATATTATTGATTCAATAATTGATAAAGCAGCTATTGCACAGTATTTTGTTCAATAATTGTTACAGTAGCATCTGCATAATACTTTTTATTATTTGTCATGACACTGTAACTTATATTATTTGATATGATATTTTAGCATTATTGACAATGTCTAAAAATTCTGTCAAGGAAAAAGGTTATTTAATTGCGCGCCGTTTATACGGAAGGCCCCCTTTTTCCTGCGAATAATCTGGTTGTCAATATTATAAGTCTATAATATTAACGGTGAATAATTATTGAAAGTCTAAAATAGTGTTGATTAAAAATACGTGAAGCGTTTGTTGTAAGTTAACTTATTTTTTCTGTGGGACCCACACTTTATTTCGTGGGACCCATAACTATTTGATCGGTGGGACCCACAAATTATTTTCGTAGAATAATTTCTTCAGATTTTATTTTTTTGTGGGACCCACATGTCATTCAATAGTAATTACCGTCAGTAAATAGTTAATTCAGTTTTTATTTTACCTTAAGGTTAAAAACCTAAGTAAAAGCATATTCTAAGAATATACTATGGCATAAAGTATATTAAAAGAATATGCCAAGGGTATAAGAGTAATAAACCAAGAAAATTTGGGGAAAAGACTAAAATGCCCTCACCTTGATTTTCCTATAAATAGGGAGGGTTTGCTTAAGAAAATTTCACACCTTCATTGCTTATACTTCCTCTCTCTCTCTAAATATCTTGAGTTCTCTTAGTGTGCTAGGCTATTGTGAGTATTTGTGAGAATACTAGTATTATCCGAAGTTAGTAAACTTCATAGAAAGTAACATCCAGTCACTTGTTAACTAAGGTAGGGAATATCATTTCTTTCATACTCATATATAATATCATTTGCTTTCATGTTCGTAAGTGATATTATACTCATAAAGGTTGTTATTCATTCTGTATTAATTTATGGGGATAACCTGTCCGTGCGGTATGACGCATGCCTGGTGAATATCCTTTTGTATTCATTCCTTATTATTCTATGGGAATAACCTGTAAGTACGAGTGTCGTGCCTGGTGAATACCCTTCTGTATTCATTCCTTATTAATCTATGGGCATAACCTGTCCGTGCGGATTGACGCATGCCTGGTGAATAAACCTTTTGTATTCATTACTTATTAATCTGTTGTGAAAATAATCTGTCTACGCGAATTATCGCATGACGGGTGAAAATCCATTTGCAGTTTCATATATTCTGTTATACTCGTATAACGTATCATTTCTTTTGTACTCTTTAAGGGATATCTTTTTCTTTCACATTTCTCCATTTAAGATAAGAAATCTTTGTTTCCAAAACCTTATTTTTAAATGGAGAAAATCCCTGAAAATTAGTAGAATATCTTTAATAGTTTGTGCTTCATCTAATATCTTTTCACTTGAATCTTTCTATTTCATTTTATACGTTATAGTTGAAGCATGAAACAATTTCTTGAATATCATTCTTGAATTTGACTCCACAATTTGGTCATCGTGTTGGCAATTTGGTCAATCTTTGATACTGATTAAATTATAAAGCTTTTCTTATCCTTGATCTCACTGTATCATTGTCATCATCCTCATCCTCATACTTAAATTGTGGTGATAGTTCTCTTTGGCCCGTAGTGCAAAGATGAACTGGCGTGACATGATTTTGACCAAACTGTGTATTGGTATTATCATGACTTTTGGTGTTACAAACAAAGGCGTATGGTGAAAGTTCTCTTTGGCCCGTAGTGCAAAGATGAACTGGCGTTTGGCATGATCATGACCGGTGATGTTACAAATAAATATCTTTGGCACGTAGTGCAAAGAGAGTCTGTTGAATATAAACTGTTGATTTGGATGTTCATAAACAGGAATTGTTGATTGGTGTTACAGGGATAAAATATTGGTGGTGATCCTTTAATTTATAGAAGATGGTAGATATTATAATCTACTTGACTCTTCTAATGGATTGTTGGTTCCGCTGCAATTGTTGTTGTTAAACAATTAAAATATCTTTAAATCTCTGATTTAATTCTGTTGAAGACTAAAGATAATTTTTATTCTTCATTATCTTAGTCATGATATTTCTTACTGAGCTATTTGTGCTCACCTTTTTCCTTTTTGTTCCATTGTTCTCCTCAGGAAAAGAGAGTGTAGCGGGGACTAGCCGGGGAATGGAGTGATGGTCCGAGATATTAGAAGTGTCTCAATACCTTACTATTAGTGTGACAATAAGTGTATTGAGAATTTAAGATGTATTGTATTGTGTTGTCGTATTTTGCACAACACTTATTAGTTGTAAATGGGAAAATTCATATTTGTATTTGTATTTTGTGGAATGTTATTGGCGACTTAAAATGGGTTGTGTGGACCTATTTTGGGGGCGTCACATTACATATGTGTACAATAAAAATTAAAAATGATAAACAATTTGACATGAATTAGTCACTTATTATCCTTAAAAAAAATACATGAACAAACATATTTTTATTTTACTAGATAGAATTATACAATAATAAAAAATTAAGGTAACTAATTTATGTCCACCAAATCCGTGTCTTGCACAGATTTAAAAGGGCTAGTATATATAACAATTCAAGAGGAGATAAATTAATTTGGTTGGTCATCCCAAGAGTAATTTAGTCATTAACTTACAAATTACATAATAATAATACATGTTTATATATAATGAATATATTATAATTAATTCTCTTGAAATGAGAGCAACTTTAAAATAGAATGAATATCAATAGTTTTTATGTAAAACTTAAGCTATCCATTTATTTGAAGGAAATACAATACACAACACTATTCACTCTTTAAAACAACTAATTCTCGTAAGCTAATATGTACATGACTTCTCTCCATTCGCTTTAGAGCTCTTATTTATTCTCTTTATTAATTTGTTCAATTATAAAACCTAAGTATACCCCCTTTAGCTTTGTGACCCAGATAAACTAAACTAAGATGTTTATTTTTGTATCAATAAGTGTCTAAAAATTAAATACAAATAATGGTTGTGATGAGGTGACTTTTCAAACATTTTCAATATATTCTCCTTTGCATGTGTATGGTTTTTAAGATGAATGACATACAATGACAAATAAAATAAAGTCTTAAATAGTGAAAATAGTATTCCCTCCGTCCCAAATTAATTGCATTTCTAGGACTTTTTAAAGTCAAATTGACTATTTTTAAAACTAATCTTTTTACTATTTTTGCTAATATATAGGTGAAGATATTATAACCAAAAGAAAGTATATACAATTTATTAGTAATTTCAATTTTTATAATTTTAGAAATATATTTATATATGCTTAATTATTAATTTTAAAAATAGTCAATTTGACTTAAAAAAGTCCTAGGAAAGCAATTAATTTGGGACAGAGGGAGTAATTTTGTTTGATTATTATTTGTTTTTCTATATGCTTAAATATATATTTCTTTTTTTATGTGTAATGTTTACGTATAATGGGTTTCTGTAAATTGGCAACGGAAAGAGGGGACGTGAAGGATAAACAGGGAAGGGAGGAGTATTTTTCTTTTTTCTTTTGTTTTTTTTAAATATTTTAATATAGATAAATACCCCTTTTGTTTTGAAGAAGACTGTGTTATAACTTTGATTAAATTTATTTGTGAAAATTTTAAATTTAAATTATAATATAAATTTATGCATAATTTTAAAATAAGAATTTTATACTTGATATTATTTTGTAAGTTGTTTACAATATTAATTAAAATTAATATTAATGTGCAGCGACAAATTCAATACTAAAAATTGGTTTTATGTTCTGTGAACAATAATAAGCCCAATGATCCAACTTATGATTGTGTGATATATGGGTATATGCATTAAGTTGTTGCCAAATAAATTCATATTTTGAGCAAACTATTTTGCATATTTGTTCGTGGTTTGAACGGGTATCATGCTTGTATATAATTAAACCAAATGTATTCTTATTTTTTTAAGCAACATCTATCCTACTTACAATTGAACTTATTGTATTATAGAAAAATATATTTTAGTTGTAATTTTTTTTATGTCAACCTTCTCCATAACGAATAGGTTAGCTCTATCTCTCAATTACCTATTCTGTACTCGATAAGGTCCCTCAATTCCTCGGCCTCGAGGTGCATTTAGTTGTCTTACATGAGACTCGGAATATTCCCCACTCTATGGTAATTATTAATTTATTAATTTGACTCCTATTTTATTAGTTTGAGAATAAATTTAAAAAATTGATATTTTTATAAATAAAAATGATAATTTCATAAACTATTCTTCACATAAATAATAAGTGGACCCACTTTTATGTGAGAGAAAATTTATAAAATTATTATTTTTAGATTTTTTACTTGTGAAAATATTAATTTCTTAAATAAAAAATATGGAAACAAAAGGAAACTATCCATAGGATGTGTTAAATATGTGTGCCAAAAGGTACATAGCTTAGTAATTAACCTTGAAATACTATCTATTAATATATTAATTGATTGATTTCATAGCTTTTAATATATGGAGTCTTGCAAAAAAAAATTTAATTAATTAAGTTAATTTATTGAAAACAAGTGGCAGATAAAAAATAAAAAAAATCATTTCACTTTGTATATGATAATGGGCCTGCCTGAAAGCCCAATGGAGAAGTACTTTAAAATAAAAGCTTTTAAAATTTTCCAAATGTGTTATTATTTCTACAAATTAGGTAACACTTATAAAGGGACAAAGGTGAAGAAGAAGAAGAGTTGCAGAACAAAAATGGGAGGTCAATTGGTGTTAATCCCTGTAGCTGCATCATCCACTAGATTAATCATACAAAGGAGAGGATTATTTCTGCTCAGTGGAAAATCAACTCCGCCATTTCCACCGGGAAATCAAATTCGACATTTCAGCTTCACAAAAAGCAGCTTTTCATTCTCAGAAGCGCTTATACAGAAGCAGCAGGAAGGTTCTCGAAGCTTCGCGGCTGTTAGGTCTAGTCTTGAGCCTCCTGATTTGCCTCGTTTGACCGAAACCGCTCGAATATCTCTCACTCCGGATGAAGTAAGTAGTAGTACAACTCAATTCCCTTTTTCTTACCTAAATTTGTGCGCACATTGTTCTTTAAATTTTATTGTAATTGGTGTAGGTTGAAGAATTTGCTCCCAAAATTCAGCAAGTGGTGGATTGGTAACTCCTCTCTCTCTCTCTCTCTCTATATATATATATATGTATGTATATAAGTGTGTGTGTGTCTGTGAGTGTGATGTTATAATAATTATATACTCCATTATCTACATGTGATGTAATGTTTTCCTCATTTTCTTTGATTGATATACTGCGTTCTGTAGCTCTGATGGGATATTGGTGTTTGATGAATAATTACTTATCATTTGTGTGACAAATTTTATAGATTTTAATTTGTGGAACTTTATGAATACTCTAACTTGAGTAACTTCATTTGATGCGAGTCTTAATGTACTTGGTACAAATTCAGTAATAGGATAACACTAAGTTATTAGAAATAGGGGTGCTCACAATTGGTTGGGGTGGTTTATAGAGCTCATCCTCTTACTTATGTTTCGCTTTGATTCTGAATATACAATCTTTTATTTATTTATGTTAACGCCAAGATTCGTCTGCGCACTTCAATCACTAAAAATGCGTTAATCCTGCACAATAACAAGACCACACTCAGAGTTCCGGGCGGTTTTGCCGCCGGGGGATAGCTCAGGCGTGAGAATTAGTACAGGCTGTATCAAGGTTTTGATAACAATGTAGGTTTGCAATTTAGTGTTTAGTTTTGCATTACATTTGAATTGAAGGAGGAAGCTCTGTATCTATACCTCCACATATAATCATCACGCCTGGTCCCACATGACAGAATAAAGCATATGTCCCCATCAACTTCAATCATAATAAATGCTCCAGTCTGAAAATGAGCCGGATCTCAAGGGTCGTCCCCAATAAAGGCAAACCCCTTCCAAAATCAACCGCCACTTTTATCCCTAAATTTCAAATTCCCCAATCTCTTCTCTGCAACCTCCATCGCTGCTTCCACCTCCTTGCGACCAATTGATCCCTGCATCTCAACTTTTTACTCATCAATGGCAACCAACGACGCTTCAAGCTCCTCCAATCCATCCAAAACCAGCGCTTCCGCAGCCGCCGCTAACGAAATCCCACATCCTATCCTAGCAATAACAACAGAAGCCACCACAGTCACTACCAGTGCCATCCCCACCATCACCACCACCGCCGCTGGAACCAGCTCCACCTCCTTGGGCCTCAGCACCTCATCTATAAATCCCATCACCAGCTCAGACTTCCCTAGCAATCCCTTCTCGACTCCCTCACCTCGAACTGAAGCCGAACTCTAGAACATAAAGATGCTAGAGGAATATTCTTCAGATAAGTCCTTTACCCATATTAACACCAGATCCTCTGTCCAAACCAAAGATCTCGCAGCCATCCGAGAACTGTATCAGATCCCCATATCATACCAGGTACGCACAGCCGACCTCAACGAGAGGATGTACCAGTGCCCCAATGGCTGGACCGCCGTATCCGTTCAAGCCCTAAAATATGGGCTCAGATTTCCCCTTAACCCCTTCATGCTCACATTCCTTAGCGTTGTCGGGGTCGGGCTCGCCCAGCTAGTCCCAAATTCTTTTATCCACCTGGTCTGCTTCATCGCCTTCTGCCATGATTGCCAGGTCGAGCCGACCCTGGACTTCTTCTTCGCCCTATTCACCGTGATCCGATCTCGCGAGTCAGGGTTTCGGCAGATCAGCAAGCTGCCTGTCAAAGGGGCTCAGAAACGATCTTTTATGAAGACCCCGACTAGCAATAAAGGATGGCACTCCCAGTGGTTCTACATCAAGGGGCCCGATACCAGCTTGATATCGGATTGGATCGGCTTTACCAAAAACACTAATAATGTCGAGGCGTTTCCAGCCGATCGCATGGATGAGTTCAAACAATTCATCAACAAGATGCCCGACGAGGAGTGGGACTTCGAGCTCCTTGGCAATCATACCTGGTTGTATGACCACGGATGTAAGAACCAAATCCCAAACCTTAATTCTTATCTTCCCTGTGAATAATTTCTTTTAACTAGAGCTGACGTTTAACACTCATCACGTTTCAGTGACTCTCATCAAGCCAACCGCCCCAACTGAAGTCGGCCGAACCGTACCCCGACTTACCGAGCCAAGTCTTGTCGATCCCGAAGAGACTCTGGATGAAGAGCCATTAAATCAAGTGCCGATAGCTGCTCGCCCAATTACCGCCATTCCCATGGCTCAAGTCCTCAAGAAGAACACTTTGGAGATGAGTAGGTCGGAAAAGATGGCCTTGATGAAGAAAAAACAACTCAAGAAGAAGGTGCCGTCCAAACCAACGAAGACTCCCGCGGTAATTCCCGATCCGATTATTCTGGGGATTATCGACGAAGAAACCGATGATGAAGCATTGGAACCGTTGGCGAAGAGACCCCGCAAAGAGGCCTCGTCTGGTTCGGTGCCTCTGACCGCGCCCACACATCAGATCAAAAACCATCCAGGCGGAGCCCGTTCATCCGATCTCCCGACTTCGGCTCCCTCTTCCAGCAACCAATCCAAACCACGAACCCTTTGGCCCCAAAACCCCTCTGATCCCTTTCCCTATGATCTTCTTGAACGCTTCGTTATGCCAGCCGATAACGAGCGGTTCAGGAATCATAGCCTAGACCAATTCTTAGAAGATTTCATCAAACTTCAATTCCAGGTAATTCTGCTTTCGTCATTGTTGTAGAAAGTTACTTTACTACTTGATCCACCCAACTAACACACAATCTTTACAGTCCAGCGCAGTGTTCGCCCGATCTCTCTCATCCTTGCTCAAATTAACCGAAAGGAACAGGGAAATTGAGGCAGCGAATGAAGCCCTAAAGAGCGACGTTCAGACTTTGAAGTCTGATCTAGAGAAGGAAAGGGAACTTCATGTCGGCACAAAGGACAAACTCACCGAAGCCAGTCGGGAGAGTTATCAACTTCGGAATCGGGTCGACATCCTCCAAACAGAGATCGTTGAACATGAGAAGCAGATCGACCGACTCATGGAAGAACGGGTCTTACTGAAAGAGAACGATGCCGACCAGAAGGAGGCGATTACAGCCCTTGAGGAACAGATGGAGCAAACACGAGCCAAGATGTCCGACCTGATTCTCGCCCTCAATTCGCTGGAGGAGGAAAACGCCCAACTGAAGAACCAAGGACTTCCAATGACCGAAGAGGCCAGACTTCAAATAATAGAAGAGTATAAGGCATCTCCTGAACTGGCCGATAAGGTCATCCTGCAATTCTCTGAAGGGTACCAAAGCCACAAAGAGAAGATCAAGGAGAAGATGATGGCTGCGGGATTAGATACCTCTATCCTCGACTCTTCGGATGATGAAGAGGAATCAGAAGAACAACTTCCTCCTCCGACCCAATAGGATAGTTTCTATTTCACACGCTTTTTCTTTTTCAAATGTACATGGTACAACTTGTAATATCAATGAACATTAATGAAATTATTCAACATTTCTCGACTACGCAATCCGATATCATTTTATTTCAATAGACATAAATATTTACATAATCGGTAAAAAGAAATGACCATGACTTACTGGTAATATCTCCTAAGTCTCCCAGCATGCCATGTATTCTTAATATTCGAACCATCCATAGTCCGAAGCCGGTAAGTTCCTGGCTTGGGTACTTCAATAACTTCATACGCCCCCTCCCAGTTCGGCATAAGCTTGCCTGAATTTTGGGGAGTTGATGCTGCAGCTTCTCGAAGCACCAGATCACCAACTTCAAACCTTCTAACTCTCACCCCTTTGTTGTAGTGCTTGGCTGTCCTCCTCTGATAAGCCGCCAACTTTATTAGAGCTGACTCCCTAACCTCATCTAACAAATCCAGGTTGAGGCGAAACCCTTCGTCATTATACAACTCCTTGTATTGACTGACCCGAAGTGAAGGGGATCCGATCTCAACAGGAACAAGGGCATCGGTCCCATAAGCGAGACGAAAAGACGAATCTCCTGTCGTCGTTCGGGTTGTTGTCCGATATGCCCATAACACACTAAGCAACTCTTCGGGCCATCTCCCTTTGGCTTCATCCAACCTCCTTTTTATTCCATTGAGAAGAGTTCTATTAGTGACTTCTACTTGACCGTTTGACTGAGGATGGGCCACCGAAGTCTTCCTGTGCTGAATTCCCAGATCTGTGAGAAATTCTTCAAACTTCGCACCTATAAACTGTCTCCCATTATCCGATACTATCACCATTGGAATACCGAAGCGATATACAACAAATTCTTTGAGGAATTTAAGACACTCCTGCTCTGTGATCGCTTGAGAGGTTTGGCTTCTACCCACTTCGTCATATAGTCGATTGCCACAATAACAAAACTGACCTGCCCCTTAGCCTTTGGCAATGGTCCTAGAATATCAATTCCCCATGCAGCAAACGGAATGGGTGATAAGACTGAGTACAACTCTTCGGGAGGTTGGTGAGGGATCGTCCCATTCAGTTGGCACTTAGGACACTTCTTAACATATTCTTTAGACTCTTGGAAGATGGTTGGCCAATAGTAGCCCTGTCTCAGAATCTTATATGCTAATGCCTTAGCGCCCATATGGTCTCCACATATACCCTCATGAACTTCCCGAAGGGCATAATTCGCTTCGGAAGGGGTCAAACATTTCTGCAATGGAGAAGAAAACGCCCTTCGGTATAAGTCCCCATCGATCAAGATGAAAAACGAACTGCGATGTTTGATTTTCTTTGCTTCTAACCGATCCGAAGGAAGGACGCCATCCGCCAGATAGGAAATATACGGCGTGAGCCAACAGTCCATCCTCTCTATCGGGAACACTTCTGACCTTCGAATACTTGAGTCGCCCAGAATTTCCAGGTACACCGACCCACTAAAAGAAGTAGTTTCTGTTGTTGCCAATTTTGCCAAGGCATCGGCTATGGTGTTGTTTTCCCGACCAACTCCTTGCACGCTATACGATTCAAAATAATGCAGTCGATCTTTAACTGCAGCCAAGTACTTCGTCATCCTATCCCCACGGGCTTCATATTCCCCCACTATCTGCTTAACCACTAACTGGGAATCGCTGAAGATGACTATGTGCTTTACTTCTAGACTTCTTGCTAACCGTAATCCGGCCAAAATGGCTTCATACTCTGCCTCATTATTGGTCGCTTTAAATTCAAAGCGAATGGCCTGTTGGACCTTAAATCCCTCTGGGCTAATCAATATAACTCCTGCCCCACTAACATCCGAAGTCGAAGAGCCATCCACATATAGCGTCCACGATGTACGACCTGCCTCAACACCCGATACCGAACTCACAACCAGTGCATTATCATCTGCATCGGGTTCGGTAAACGAGCATTCCACAATGAAGTCGGCCAATGCCTGGCCCTTAATGGCAGTCCGAGGATGGTATTCAATGATGAACTGAGTCAACTCCATCGCCCAAGCAGAGAGGCGCCCCGACAAATCCGGCTTGTTCATGACCTTCTTCAGAGGCTGATCAGTATACACTACCACCAATCTCCCTTGGAAATAATGCCTTAGCTTCCTGCTAGCTATCACAAGTGCATAGGCGAATTTTTCCAAGTTGGGGTATCTGGTTTCGGCATCCCGAAGCACATGGCTGACATAGTAGACGGGGCACTGCGTGCCCCCTACTTCCCGAACTAATACCGCTCCCACTGCCAATGAGCTCGCCGCCAGATACAGATACAGGGGTTCCGAGGGAATGGGTTTTACCAGAAGCGGAGCTGAGGAGAGATACCTTTTGATTCCTTGGAACGCATCTTCACACTCTGAAGTCCATTGGAAGGTCTTTTCGTTCTTTGGTCCTTTCAAAGTGTTAAAGAAGGGTAGACACCGTTCCGCCGATTTTGACATGAATCTCCGAAGCGCAGCAATCCTACCAGTCAATCGCTGAACGTCCTTAAAAGATTGGGGAGACTTCATGTCTAAAATGGCATTAATCTTTTCCGGGTTAGCTTCAATCCCCCTCTTGCTGAGCTACAGAACCAAGGCCAAAAGTACACTTGGTCGGGTTCAGCCGAAGCTTGTACTTTCTTACTGTCTCAAAGCAGCTTTCCAAGTCATTCAAGTGGTTTCGGACTCTCATGCTTTTGACGATCATGTCGTCCACATATACCTCCATACTTCGACCCAATAACTTAGCGAAAACATAGTTCATCATCCTCTAATAAGTAGCTCCTGCATTCAGCAATCCAAACGTCATTTTCTTGTAAGCATATATTGCTCGATGCGTAATGAACGCCGTCTTCGGCATGTCCTTCTTATCCATAGAGATCTGGTGATATCCAGAGAAGGCGTCCATGAAGCTAAACATGTCGAACCCTGAAGTTGCATCAATCAACTGGTCGATGTGCGGAAGAGGGTAAAAATCCTTCGGGCAAGCCTTATTCAGATCGGTGTAATCTATGCAGACTCTCCATTTGCCATTCTGCTTCTGCACCAACACCACATTTGCTAACCACTCCGGGTAGTCAATTTCATAGATGAAGTCCGCCTTTAGCAGCTTGGCAATCTCATCGTCAATGAACTTTTGTCTATCAGGAGCGAAGATCCTCCTCTTCTGACGGATAGGCTTTTTAGAAGAGTCAATACACAATTTATGAACCGCCACCGATTTATCGACTCCAGGCATATCAGAAGGCTCCCATGCAAAAATGTCCGCATATACCCGAAGTAGCTCGATTAAATTAGTCCGAAATGGCTCTACCAGTCCCGAGCCTATCTTGATCAGCTTATCACTCTTTCCGATAATCAGTTCTACTTCCTCTGTCTCTTCGGCGGGCAATGCTAGGGGTTCGGAATTTCCCTCAGTGAATGGCTCGACCTCAATAGCCATCGTTTGTTTCTGCTTGCTGACCCCAACCGCCGAGGATATCAATGAATTCCGGTAACATCTGCGGGCCATGTCCAGATCACCCTTTACCTCGCCGACCCCCTCCGAAGTTGGGAACTTCATCTTGAAGTGACCTATTGAGGTAACCGCCTGAAGTGCTGCCAAAGTGGGTCTGCCCAAGATAGCGTTGTAGGCTGAATCTATTTGGACCACAAAAAATCTGATTTTGATTTCTACCTGCCTTGGCGCCGTGCCGAAGATAACCGGCAACTCAACGGTTCCGGCCACGCGGACAGGATCGTTGCTGAAGCCATACAACGGAGATTCCTGACCCACTTCCATCTTTGCTCCCCCAGGTCTAACCTATTGTATGCATGAGTAAACAATATGTCGACCGAAGATCCATTATCGATCATTATTCGCTTCATATCCATAGATCCGACCTGGGCTGTGATGGCTAGCGCCCCTTCATGTGGATCAATTGGTTCCGAGGGGTAATCCTCCTCGGTAAATGATATTACCGTATCGGGAAATGGGCGATCTCTCACCGAAGGCCGTTCTGAAACCGATAACACGGCGTCCATCAGTCCCCTCCTCTTCTTCCCGACTTTCTTCCCAAACGTTCCCCCAGTGATGACATCAACACAATTTCGTGGAGGGGTCGGCGGAGGTGGTGCCTCGAGACGTCTTTCTCGGTTCGACCCTCTTCGGCCATCCGAACCAGAATCCCGCCGACCCACAACATACTGCACCAGTTCACCATTTTGGATTTTCTTCTCAATCAGATCCTTTAGGTTATAGCAATCCTCTGTATCATGACCAGAAGTCTGATGATATTCACAATAACGGTTGGGGTTGCCCCGGTGGGATCGAGTTGTGGTCGGACAGGGTTCAAACGAGGATTGATTTC
Organism: Aralia elata; assembly: GCA_034770075.1. Taxonomy (NCBI): domain Eukaryota; kingdom Viridiplantae; phylum Streptophyta; class Magnoliopsida; order Apiales; family Araliaceae; genus Aralia; species Aralia elata. The sequence continues at coordinate 16,348,237 of CM068386.1, read as the reverse complement.
TTATTTCTTCAAGAATCTTCGACCGATCCCTAGTGAGAGGGGTATATACTTTATTCACATTCTTCTTCGGGAAAGGCGGCCTGCCACCTCCGGAGTTAACCCCTCCCTGAGCATTTCCCGACCCGGCTCCACCATAGAAGTTGCCCTTCGGCTGGTTACCGGGTCGAGGGATATAGTTCCTATCTCTTCCTTTTGTATTATCCTCATACCGATCTTGAGGATTTAAGCTTTTGTAGGCTTTTTCTATGGTGATGAGTCCTTCAGCTCGACCATAAGTTTCCGCCAGGTCCATTGGCGGGTTAAGAATAAGGTCTTTCCACAAGTCCTTCGACTTTGTGGCGTCCAGACCCGTTGTAAAGAACCCAACTGCTTGCTGTACATTCAGATTAGTCACGGTACCAGCCATGTCGCGGAATCTTTTCACATACTCACCCAAACTTTCCGCGGATCTCTGCTTTATTTGGGTCAGAGCCGTAGTCAGCTTTCCTCTCTTCTTGTTGCTCCCGAATCGTGCATGAAACTTGTCACTTAGGTCTTGCCACGATCCAATAGAGTTCGAGGGAAGGAACGCCATCCATTCCCGAGCTGCGAGCTTCAGAGTAGTGACGAACATGTGGCACTTGGCAGCATCCGGGTGATCATAATAATTCATCACTTGATTATATCCGTGAGTATGATCATAGGGATCGCCAGTACCATCATAAGAGTCTAGGGGAGGCATTTTCTTGGTCTTGTCTGCTTTGACCTGCTCGATCTCCCTGGTGAAAGGTGAATTTGATACGTTCGGCAACTCCTTGGCCTGAACCACCGCGGCTAGTTTTTCTTCTAACTCAGCCAATCGTATAACAACGGGATCGGTTTCGCTCCTTCGGGGCGGCGACCGAGGCCTGCCACCCGATCCAGATCCCCTTCCTTCATTATCATTACCGTGCCGAGAACGGCCTAACCGCCTGTTCTGGTCCGGAGTGCGGCTCCTGGGCCTGCTTCGGTCCTGTGAGCGGCTCCTGTGCCTTCTGCGATCGGGGGAGCGGCTCTGACGCCTGCTCATCGGGCGCAAAGGGCTTTGACGCCTGCTGCGGACTGGGGAGCGACTAACTAGCCTGCTCTCGTTCTCCGAGCGGCTCTGTCGCCTGCTCCGAACTGGGGAGCGGCTCTGTCGCCTGCTCCGAACTGGGGAGCGGCTCTGGTGCCTGCTCCGAACTGGGGAGCGGCTCTGTCGCCTGCTCCGAACTGGGGAGCGGCTCTGTCGCCTGCTCCGAACTGGTTGGGAACCATCCGAACGATTAGTCCTGGACTGGTTCCGATCAGTGTACTGTCGGCCAGGGGGTCGGCTCGAAGAAACCTCCTCCTGTCCTTCCAACCTAGCCAAATGCTCAGCTATTTCTCGTTGTTGCTGGCGTAAGGCCTCCATTACTTCCTGGTCCTTTGCCCTACGCTGGGTTAGGATCCATTGTCGTTTATCCCCATGATCGGCATTACTGCCCGAACAGACAAGGGTTCGAGGCGGGTTGGCAGCCATGTGAGTCGACGGTTCCGGCGTCTGCTGGTTAGTACGAAACAAACGACGACGAACCGGGGCAGACTGGACTTGCAGAGGAGCCCTGGGCCGGCCTCTTAGCCCCAACCTCTCCCTGGCCGACGATCTGAGCCGGTCCAGTACCGACCTGCGCGTGGGAGTGTGAGAATCGGCTAATCCTTCACCTCCATTATGGGCTGTATTCACCATATCTATTCTGTAGCTTTAACAGTGATTGAGAACTAACACTAAAGGCCCTCCTTCTAGCGCCAATGTTAACGCCAAGATTCGTCTGCGCACTTCAATCACTAAAAATGCGTTAATCCTGCACAATAACAAAATCACACTCAGAGTTCCGGGCGGTTTTGCCGCCGGGGGATAGCTCAGACGTGAGAATTAGTACAGGCTGTATCAAGGTTTTGATAACAATGGAGGTTTGCAATTTAGTGTTTAGTTTTGCATTACCTTTGAATTGAAGGAGGAAGCTCTGTATATATACCTCCACATATAATCATCACGCCTGGTCCCACATGACAGAATAAAGCATATGTCCCCATCAACTTCAATCATAATAAATGCTCCAGTCTGAATATAAGTCAACTTAGTTAGGAAATAACTTCCTTAACTAGATCACTCCTCTGAATCCCGAATCCACACACCGGGTCAGGTCTACCATGTCGGGTCGGGTATCCCGAACCCAGGACCCAACAATTTATTTTATTTATTACTCCTATTTACTGCTATTTGTACTACAGAATAAGTCGAAACTCCTATTTCTTGCTTTGGATCCTACTTTAATTAGTGGGTTACTAACTCGCAGTTTGCCTACAAATTTGATGTCTCGCTCTCACAAATTTGAGTTATATTTGTATCATAGTCGCTCTCACAAAGTCTTAAGTTTCCCCATTGTTTAGGAAAAAAAGTTTTTTCATTATGTTTTTGATGTTTTCTCGACAGGTTTGGGCAACTTCAAGCTGTAGATCTTCAGAGCATTGAACCAGCCATTAGGGCAGGTGCTTGACACTCCCACAGAAACCTGTGTTTGCTTATCAACTAATCTTTCTTATCTTAAAACATTTTTGCTTGCTGCATTTTGCTAATAAAGCTGTCCATGTCTATTCCGTGAAGAATTGATTATTGACTCGATCCATTTACACATTTTTTAATTATATGATTTGTTCTCTAATAAAGCCATCGAAAGTACATTTTCGAATAGGTTGTGTGCCAATTGGAATGGAATATCAAAACTTAACTTCAAGGCCTTTTTCTTGTACCAACAACTAGAAGCAGGACCTGATTTAACTATTATTAAGATATATGAGATGAATATAAGCTGTATTACTTAAATTAGGAGAATTGTAACTAACATACTAGATCCAGTGCACCCAAATAAGAGTAGATGAGTATACTGAGGCAAATTTCTTAGTATGTAACTGTTTATACTTAAGGGGAACGTAGGGAAGGAAAGTATGCATACATGTATATATATATATGTGTGTGTGTGTGTGTGTGTGTGTGTGTGTTCATTAGGATTCATCTGATAGTCTGGTATAAAGCTTTAGTTGAGTTCTATACATATGTATGTGTTACATAACAAGTGATGTAGCTAAAGATAGTGGAGGCCTGGAGGGTGGCAAGAAAATGTGCATTGTAATACTAAATTGGGAATATTGTTGATGCTCAAGGTTGTTTTGGTTTCACTATGGCATTAGTTGATAATCTTTTAAAAGAAATTCGGACAAAGTTCAGGTGAATTTTATTAAGTGGAAAATAGATAGATAAGTTGTAATATTGTGGCGCTAATTTGTTTGAATATTAACCTCACAACATGCGTAAATCTATAATCTTTGGATCTTGGTGCTGGAATGTATATAATAGGCTATATTATGATATTGCAAGGCAGAGTTCTCTTTGAATCGAGTAATGAAAAAGGCAGGTACAAAAGATGTAATGCTGGTGAGATTGAAGAAAGTTGAGGTTCATCTAAAAGGGTCAAAGAAAGTTGCTAAGCAGATGGCTCTCATTAGCCATAATGAATACAGATGCTAAGCGGATTAAAAAAACAAATTGATAATGACATAATGAATGTCAATATGGACATTTTTGGAAAATTTTTGGTGGTAGATTCACCCTTATTTTTCTTGTGCTTCTCGTGTATGTAGATTCGCCCCATTTGGAGTTCTTGTACCTCTATTACTTATCACCAAAAAGGCGAAAAAGGGACTAGGGACTTCATTCAAAGGGAATGGAGTAGCAGAATTCTCATGGCTAACTATTTGTTGGGATAAAGCTAACTTGTGTATTAATTTAAGGAAAGAAAGAAGAAGAGCAGGATATATTGTGAATTATGTCTCACCACTTAATGGTTTCTCTCTCACCCAACACAGTCAAACATGCACACACAAACACACCGAATTCAAGTCTGCCCCAAGACTAAGTGGTAGCAAATACATTTTCACGGAAGTAGGTTGCTAAATATACAAGTATAGAATCAAGCTAAAAAAATTCTATTGGGCCTTCAGATACTGAAGGAAGCAACTGGCGTGATGATTTGCCTGAAACATTTGAGAACAGGTAAGAGTTTCTAGTTTCTGTAATCTACTTTCCATGATTATTAAATACTCTGCATGTAACCGTCTGATGGACAAGATTATAATGCGATCAATGTTTACTTGACCCTTGTCCTTTACAGGGAGGCCATGATAGCTGCTGTTCCAAACTATGAGGAGCCATATATCAAAGTTCCCAAAGTCTTGAACAAAGAGCAACACGATTAAGGTATGTTGTCCTTCACTTTCTTTTGTGGATTGTTTTTTTCTAGTTAGATTTGCTGTTTTGGTGTAGTCTTTACTGAAGCTAGAAATACCTCATTTTCAATATATTTGAACTATCACGATAGTGCTGTGCTTAACATGTTTGTAAAGCCATGCAATGTGTTGTTAGTAGTTGTTTACAATGACACTAGGATATTTGATAATATAGAAGCAACTCTGGTTATGTAGGGGTCTTAAATGTGTTTCCAATACACGTCATCATCGTTACATTGAGATGTAATAATGGCTTAGAATCCACCATGAGTTGAGCTATCAATGTAATAATTAATAATGGCTTAGAATCCACCATGAGTGGATTGAGCTATCAATGTAATAATGACGTGTAGTTGAGACATTTGTTTTTAATTTTTCTTGGACATGATAGTTGAGACACATTTGAGAGTGAGGCCCCAAAATTTGAGATCCCTAGCAATAATCCAATATTTATGCAATTTCACGGTTCACACCCTTAAGAAAACCACTACAGTTTCTAAATTAAAATAGCTACAAATATCTCACCCAGCTAGGATTTCTCATTTATTATCATTATGCAGGAACAGAAGATGCAATGACACAAGGAAGAAAGAGACCTTGGCACTTCTGACAAGCAATTTATCCTTAAAAGTGTGTTGAGCTTTTGTGGCCAGAGAAATTAATTTTCAAGTAATTTATATGGCAATCCCAGGGTTAAATTTGTTATTTATTTATGTGTTACAGATTGAAGGAATTTTGCAAACTTAAAATGGCAAATTCTGAAAAATCCTCATCAACCAAAAGAAAGTGGTTCAAGGAAGAAGATATTAGTCAACCATATCGCCATGGGGTGGCCGTGAGGGTATATACTTTCAATTTTTTAAAGAGATTTTTAAATTGGATATAGAGAACAGGCTAGTAGGAGTGCTATTTTTTTTTTAAAAGTTATTATTTATTTATAAAATCAAGATAACCGTCTTGAAATTCATCTTTGTCAATGCCAGGGGACGTATGAAAACGCAATAATTGACACGTATCCCTCTATATGGGTTTCTCTGCCTTTTATCATCCTTTTAGATCATGTTAGGGAAGTTAGATAGATAAAGATTATTGTGGTCAACTAATAATATTAAGCAGGAAGTGAAAAAATAAATTCAGAGTAATCAAGGTATAAGTTCTTCAAAATGGACAGATGTATCTAGGAAACTGAAAATTGAAAAGGAAAAGAATGCAACTTTCACATTGATGACCTCTAGTAACAATAGTTGAGAGAACATCAGTCCAATAGCGTAGCGCACTCATAATATATTGATGAACAAGCATAGCATCATATAACCAGTTGGCAGAAGAAGAACAATTACAAACCTATATGAATTGCTAAGTTATAGGCATTTCTCACTTAATATTTACATTGGGGGAGAAAACTACGACTAATTATCTGTCAAGAGGGGTTGCATAATATTGCCCTCATTATCTTTGACTTGTCCATTTTCCTTCATTTTCAACCTACACCTGTGTCAGCCACTCCTACACTATTGAGATTAAGAAGAACAGAAAAAATCGAAGTGGACCTCGAAAACAAAAATTTCATCAACCTTCAGCTTGACAGAAATCATGATTGCCAGAAAACCTCAAAGTCAGTACTATACAATGATCGATCTTGAATCTCCAAATTTGCTACATGCCAATTTAAAAGCTGGGATTGGATACATTTACAAAGAACAAGTGCAACAGGAAACATCCACCATTCATTTTCATCCCTGCAACCACAATAACAGTATCAGGTTGAGAATATTGTTCATATGCACAATTGCCAAAACCCTAAATAGACACATTTTTAGGAAGCCCAAGAATCGTCTTACATGCTCCAAGCCTGAACATTAGGTACTTTTTTACTTGACTGGGTGCTATAGTGATAATATCCACAAATAAAAGCAACCACCTGACATTGTACAATCCACATATCAATACATATATAGTAAAAAGTATGGAGGCTGCAATTTTTTTGAATCTCGCTACTTAAAGCACAATAAGCAGTGGCGAAGAAAAGTAAAAAAAAAAAAAAAATAGTTCAAATCACCAAGGGTAAATTAGTGGATAACGACTTACCACATTAATCAAGGATGTGATATTCCACAAAGCATAGACACGTGCAAGCCCCGCAGAGTGCCTGGGTCCATGACTAAATAAAGCATTGATTCCAGCAGGGAATGGAAGTAAAATCCCAAGGGGTAAAATAAACAAAACCAGAAAATCATCTGCCAATGAGATCGAATACAACTGGAGCAAAGTAAGCAAAACTAAACTAAAATCTCCTAGGAGTAGCATTGAGATGATCAAACCAACAAGATCCTGCATCAAATCAAACAAAAAAGTTACAAAATAGACCATGAATTTACACCCAAGAAAAGCTAAGCACCTAGATATTGTTCGCCTCTCATATATTTTAGTATTCACACCCCCAGAGAGAGAGAGAGGGCTACCTGATGGCCAACCGGTTTAGTGTTATGAATTATGAAAGAAAGCAGGAATAATATATCTCTCTTCTCCTCAAGCATACTTATGCTATTAGCATCTACAACTCCACCGTAAATCTTCTTCGGTCTCGCACTATTTTCATTGCCTCCGAGAGTTTGGATTAAGGGTGTCTCTTCTTTCAGATGTATATATGGATTCTCTCTATGAATATCACCAGCACTGGCAGCCAGAAGAGAGGGAGAGTTAATTCAGTGGTAGATCAACAATGGTTCAAAGAAAAATAGATCAACAAACAAATTGATGCCAATAACAAAAGTTAACGTTAAGTACAGCCAAGGGGCCCAAGACTCAAGTTAGCAGTCAATCAACTAGAGGCAAATGCATGCGCGTGGAGTGCAGTTGCTCCTGAACAGTCACCATAGAGGTTCCACCAGAATGACCTATCATTTATTCACTTTCTACTCTAAAAACAAGTAATCTGTGTATACAATTTTTGCGCCCACGTCCCAACTAGCACTCAACACCCTGCACCTCTCCTCCCATAACTCATGCTCACTTTTGTGCCTACAAAACAAAATATACCAGGAAAACACCAGTGCCCAACGTGGTTGGCAAAGGCCAACAAACTGTTGAGGAATTGGGAGACTCCCAAGTCCCAAACCCCATCATCACTGTGGCTACTCAGTTAAATCCTTCCCAATGAAAAAGGTAAACTATGCTTATCCAATCTAGTCAATTAACATTCTAGTCTGTGTACCACACACATGACTGGGCCAACAGTCATAAAGTGAACTGAAGAACCACTAAACAAGAATCTAAATACTTTTTTCCTTTTCACTTTAAAGATGACAGGGACATTATACAATATACATGTAATATATATATATACACGTGCGCGCGTGCACACACTTGTATTACACAAAAATAATGTATGCTTTGATGTCATAGAAACATAATTTTGAATGCATGCGCACTCAAAATGATAAACTATTACCGTGAGTGTTGCTGATTTGGTTTTATGTGCTCAGCACTTTCAAAGGGTATATACTCAGCTTCTTCTTGCGCAGCATATACCAGAAGTCCATACTGATAATAGCCCCCTCTTGTAGCTTGAAACCAACCAAGATCAACACGCATACCATAGGCCCTTAATGCAGGATTGGCATAGGAGTCGAGCCATCTTAGAACAGGTCGAAATGTTGTTCTAAGGAAACCCCGACGTACCAAACGCAAATGTGCATTCAAACCAGCCACAAACCGATACCAAGTGGTAGGCGGAACAGACTGCCAAAGACAAAGTGGATCGATACAATATAAATCAAACCATGTGTAAGAAGTGTTTTGTGAACACGTGGTTTTGGTGTTACCTAAACAAAAGAGTAAGCTTCACATAACAAGAAACAAACCTGGCTCATGAGACTAGTGATGATATTATCACTGTTTAGTGAGAAAGGGGCCATGTAACTTCCATCACCTCCAAACAGCAAAGACAATGGAAATCTTTGACCAAGGCGAGGAGGAAGATCTAATCTCTTTTCATCACCACCAAGAAAAAAATCCACATATGCTAGCATTAGATCAGAGGTTGCAGCTACCTACAATATTACAGTAAACAATGGTAAGCTGCAGCACTTCTAAATTCATTACCACTGGTGTCACCCAAAAAAAAAAGAAAAAAACACATTGATTTTTTATACTCCTGTCCTCAAAATAATGACCAAGTGAAAGAATAACATAAATTGTCCTCAAAAGAAAGGTTAAACCAAGTTATAAAGTTTGTGAACCGTATGTAAAAGTACTTTCTCTCGTTAAAATAATTAGATACAGATTTAATTTTTTTGCATCAATATTAGAGAAAGAGTGAGAAAGAGTGTTAAAGTTTCTTAATTTGCACAAAAAAATGTACTTGAGCCATTCTTTAGAAGACGGACGGAGTATAAATAACTATATTTAATAGAATATGCACTGAAAAAGTTTATGCATAGTCAAGACAGTCCATACAATAAGAAGTATAAAGTATCAATACCAAATTTTAGAAATTAATTCTTGCATCAAAATAGTTAAACAACGGAACAGCCTAATCCCTCAGTGTTGCAGCTGGACATGGAAAAATTGCTTTAGCTCAGAGATACTGCTCAATAACTTATAAAATGGAGGGTAGACAATAAAGATATATGGGACATCCTGATGATTAGTATTCTTGATTTTCAACCTGGGACTCAATTCCTAATAAGCTCCCTAATTTTCCTTGGTACAAGGTCGGTTTGTTTAAACTGTATATCTGAACATGATTTCATACAGTGACGAGCTATAAAAATAGGTTTAATGAAAAAGCTTTGCAAATGGGGCAACATGTGTCATGTAATTCTGCAACAGAAGACAGAAGCCAATTTTTTCTTAGTTGTCCATTCTCCGCTAAAATTTGGTAGCAGGTTAGACTAAAATGAGACCTTGTGAATTCCCCACGAAGTGGAGTGAACTGATTTAGTAGATGAGAGACACTGAAAGAGGATTCCTTCAGGAGCTGCATGACTAAAACTGCTTTGGTTGCTTGACATATTTATTAATCATAAATGTTTCTTAAGCACCAAAATTAGTCAAAATTTAGCTAAAACTAACCTTCAACCCCTCATAAAGAGCACGTGAGCGACACGAGCGTAAGCAAGCATGGTCATATTCTGATCGGACAAATTCACGGAGTCTTTGCAACTTCATTCTACGCCGCCATTGTTGCCATGACCATGCTAGAGGATATGCCAGAATACAAAGAATACTGTATATTGATCCCTCCCACCATTGATAAGTGGATATAGCATTTATCTCATCCACAAATCTATTGAATGCACCCTCATATCTGCCAGTTCAGTCTAATCTATTACTGAGAGATTTAATGCAATTTTAAAAATATATTTACAAGAAGACAAGACAAGACAGACACACATGAAATGACTTTTTTTAAATAATAGACATAAGACGCATATACACACGCCTATTAATTGCATTTTTAATAAACAACATAAGTGCCACCATAGAGAAGAAAGCCGAAATTTGAAAGGGGCGGGATGGAGGTGGGGGTTGCTTACACAATTTCTTTTATCTGCTCTGGAGGCGTATGAGGAAGATGCCAAGGTTCGCTGAATGTATTGGGACCCATAAAGTACATTCTATGCACATGGCCTTGTGACTCCTCAACTCTGTTTGTTTCCAAAACCTGAAAAAGAAAGTACCAGCCCACATTCAGGAAAAAGCAATAAAGGAAAAAAAGAAGACTTGAATCAAATATAGATGCGCATAATATCTTCTTTTTGTGATAATGTGTTGAAAAGAAATTTTGATAATGATAAATGGAAGAATAACCTCATTTAGTGACTCCAAGAAAGGGAACGAGTGATCTATTTGTGAGCCCTGATGTGGGGGGGCAGGGCCCGGTAATTCATCAGCACCAACAAATTTCATTCGAGCAACACTGAGCACAAGAGCTAAGAGCACAAGGAGACCTAAAAGAATGAGACAAAACAACCAAGGCCCACCGAATGTATATATCAACTCTTCGAGAGCTGTGTAACAATGTGGCATGTGATATCTGTCTGAAATGCATTTGTAAGGACAAGGTGTTTCAGTAATACCACCTGTTACAAGGACAAGGTAATTTATAAAGATTGTACCAATAAGAGATAATCATACAGCATGCAACATTGGGAACAAACTGAGTCAACTGACAAGAAATGAGTACTCCCTAAAAGACAAACAAAATGAAATTCAGAGACAAATACTTTACAGGACTAAGTAGCAACTAACAAATCCTCTGAACAACTGACAGGAAAGGGTACTCCCTAATAGACAAACAAAACAAAATTAGAGAAATATTTTACATAGTAGCAACTAACAAATCCTCTGTACCTATTACAACATGCCAAAGCAGTAATATCATCTAAGGAAGCAGTAGATGATGTAGATAGTACTATGTATTCCCCCAGTGTGATTTATTTATTTTTGAAGAGGTAAAGTATGCATTGACAGTACGGTAACTCTGAAAAGAATCATGTTCACCACTAAGTTACAGATACCTCGAACTGCGATGTAAAAGGCACGCCGGGGAAGATCATAAGATGGGCACAAATAACAAAGGGCTCTATCAGATCCTGTTACATTTTTATAAGTGCCAGCTGGACATTCCTGTTGAAAGACGGGCAATACATATAAATTGATTATATAATTTACAAACAATTTGAGCTGGAAGCAGTTGCTCTAGTATCCCAATTAAAATCCAATTAATTTCTGAACCACGATAAATTACCAAAAAAGGGAAGTTGGTAGTGGCTAATGGGTTATAAACAGTATTTATGAAACCAAAAGGAAGAATATTTCCTACAAAAGAAAAGGTAAATAAATTTGATCAGGATGTGTACCTCACAGAATGTCCCATAAAGGCCTTTCGGACAAGCTCTTCCAGTGACCGTTCCATTTTCCCCAGCACCCCCCTGCTTCCCTCCCAGGCCTCCCCTATAGTAGTGAACATCAAATCAATATTGCCAAGAAAAACAAAAAATAGAAACACTAGTTAACATCTAAAATTACTACAAAGACCAGAACTTCTATAATAATCCATGACAAGTTATGACTCTTAAAGGAAGAGATATTGTGTCTCCTCATCTATAGACCTGACTGAACGATTCTAGAGCCAGCCTTTTGGAAACCAGTGGATGGGATAATCTTAGAGAAAATTTGCATTATTTGGAAATGTAACTGGATTCCAAATTCCAAACTAGTATATAATATCTAATATGAACTGATCAAAAAATTGGGTTTTATGGCAGATTAGTTTGTTATTGATGTTAACAGAATAAAAAAACAGTGCTTAGCAGGTCATAGTTATCATAATGTGCTACAAAATATTTAGCGCCTTTATTTGCTCAAGTATTCAGCTTAGTAGTAGAATGTAACGATACAATTAAATGCATGAAAGATATGTAGGTACTGAGCATAATACATATCCAAACGAAAAAAGCAGAAAAATGACAAAGGAGCGAAACCAAGGTTTCTGTTGAGTCTAATTTGAATAAAGGTTGAAGAGAAGACCCAATTTACAAGACTAGTGCTCAGGCAGCCTAGCACAGGAGGCGCTGTATACCTCAGCTTAATTACATTTTCATAACAACGTTAAACTGTTCTTAAGTTTCTGAGACCAACTAACTACTTCTCTTTTGGCAAGAGGCACACAACTTGTCTATGTTCAATAGTAAAGAGACTCAAGACACAAGTTATATAAATTTTTCACTACTAGCACACATACGCTTGCACACAGGGACACAAAATTAAAACTATATACAACCAAATTCTTCTTAGGAACTCTCTTTTCTTATGTTTATTAGCATGAAGTCATGAACATACACTTTTCCCACAAAATCTTAGCTGAAGTAAATTCTAGATTCATTTTAAACATTAATCACTTATTTTCTATAGGAAAACATAACTCCCCCTAATAAATAATTTCCGCAATAATCACTTCAGATCTCCAAATATGATTTCAACCACCAAAACTTAGATAAGAAAGAGCACAGTGCAGTTTACCCTTTTATGGTTCCTCTATGACCATCTTCAGCAAAGGGCCTATTGTTTAAGATAAAAAAACATTCAGTCGCAAAACTCCCAACTCACTCTACTCATTCATTGACGTGGTCAACAAGCGGCTCCCCTTCCTTCCAGCATGAATATAGAAAGGAAAAAATAAATTACTAAGACGGTAAGGTACTTCCCTCTAATGTGAAAGCTTGGTCACAAATCTGCAATATTGAGTTGCATCACATCTTGGTGGGGCGACTTAACTTGTGAATTTCTGTAGATTTTTTTTTTTTTTACTAATGTGTAGCCTTCTTTTGTTTGTTCCAATTATGTGGCTACTCTACGCGGGCTAAAATGTCCAAAGATACCAAATTATTAGTGAGGAGTCTTGAAGAACCCAAAGGATGCGTGACAAACGTATCCACTGTCTAGTTGCTAAATCCACAAGGACAAGCAATTCTAACGAATTGACAGGGTAATTAGGCTTGAAACAAAGTTAATGTGTCATGGCATGGAAAGCATAACAGTATGATAGAGCAATTTTAACTTGCAAGTTGTAAGAGAACAAAAAATAAGGACATTGTGGAACATCACAACAATGCAAACACATGTATGATGTGTGATCCAATAAGACAGCTGCACTCCTTTTATTTATCACCTAAAAACCGAATAAATAAATAAAAGAAAAGGACTGCACTTGTTTTCTTATACTTGAACACCATAATTTAAAGTTACTTCACAAAGATGAGAATGAGATGTACATTAATTTTGAAAGTGGACTGACATTTTGAGAAGTTTCAAAAAGGAAAGCTCGACTCAATTTGAGTTGAAGGAAAGTTGGAGTTTCGTTTACAATCACGAGTTCTTTCATCGGGTTCAAAATTAGATTGTGCCTCGGCTTACATGCACTCAATGATTTGTTCTTACTTTTATAAAACTTCCTGATTGAAGAACAAAATAAAACTGATAATATTGTCGCATTTAAATATAATTGCACAGCAGAGAAAGCCTATTATCAACTTAAAGGAAAAAGGAAAGGGAAAAAAAAACATGTGAATACATGCATATTTTCAGGTTAAGTGACCGCGTAGAGTCCTACACTAATGACTTAACTAGTCACTCAATTTATCATATACTAGTGTTCCAAGCACACACTATGTGTGAACGGTTAAAAATATAGTGGAGACAAATTAGGGGTAGATAAGAAGTGAGGAGAGAAAATAAATTTTTTTGAGAGAAGTTAAAATGTTACACAGCTCCAAGAGTTTGTTATTTTTTTTCCCTCTCCCTTACTAATATAGATATATATACATATATATTATGACGACCACTTGGGAGAGAATTGCAAATCAAAACCGCCATTTCAGCTTGGAATCAAAACAGTATCTTCGCTTAGCACAAGACAACTAATTCATTCATACTATTCAATCACATCCTCTAGAAAATTTAACCTTTGCATAGTGCGGATGTAATGAACTGAAACAGGTGACTACTTGACATCAAATTTGTCGTGATGGTGGTGATTATCTAAAGAAACAACTTAATTCAACCATGATGAGAAGAAAAATTAGAGGAAAGCATTAACTTAAGGTAAATAAGAGAAATGATCATCATCATGAGACGCATAAAAACTCAGAGAACTAGGCAGAAACTTTCAAAAATAAATTTTAAAAAAATAATAATATATACGAACCCAGACTGGATGATTCCCTTCACACTAGCTATTGGCTGGTATACATCTCCACTGGGAATGTCTGACCAATGAAAGTGAATCCTTCCACCACCACCTCCACCACTACCATTAGGACTACCCTGACCCCCAACACTTGAGAGAATGCCAGCATCACTAAGAGCCAGAGAGCGCAAAAACAAAAGAATGGTTCCACCAGATGCACCCCCAGGAGCTTCATTCAAATCATCCAAGACAACATACTGTTTCTTCTGAATCTTTTCTCCAAAACTCTCTCCATCAGCCTTAACTGAGCCTTCTATTGATAAAATTGATACCGGCTGCTCCAACGAACCCATCACTGCATGGTGAAACAACACATCAAAAAAGTAAATTATATGGCAACTCCCTGATTCAAATTCTTGGGAAGCAAAAGCACCTATTACACTGCATTATAACAGATTTCATGGCTATTTTCTTATATTTTTCCATCACAACTCAAGCAAATATGATGTGGTTTTATACATATACATGTAGAGATAGCCGTGCCACACATACACATCCATGAATATCAAACATAACAAGCTATCCTAATAAGAAAAATAGGAGATAATAATGCCTACACACAACAATGGCGTAAAACCAATGTCAAATAATTAATAAATTAAACAGTGGAAACCAACCTTAGAGATTACATCACTTATAAAGGCCATATAACAAAACTCTAATTCTAATATAATAGGAAACCTAAATTCAATTCTAATACTAATCTAAATTCTAAAATAACCTAATACTATTGCTAAAAAGACATACACCAATTACAATGGATTTATCTCTAAATAATACAAAATTACTGCTTACAAATATATTAATTTTCATCTCTCTTTCCGCATCATTCTAGCCTTCATTGAGAAAAACGTGTCCTCGAGTTTGAAGTAGCATTAGAGGACATGAATAAAGTTCATTCATCCCGTGTTCATCTATATGAAAACAACCTTGGACCGTAGAAAGGACAACATCAAGAACTTCAAGCTAATACGTGATACAAACGAACTATGTGTAAAGATAAGAAAAACCGACATTTAATGTCCAGTAATTCGTCAACCTCACCAATGATTGGCTTGTATGTCATTGGGTAATTGACTGTCCTCAACCTCTAGGAATAATTTCAGTTTCAATTTTAAGAGTAGTTCGGTAGGAATAAGGACTAGCGCGCGCATCTTAATTGTAATTTTGTCCTTTCAATTTCCGAAACTTCAAAAAGAAGTTGACACCGTGATTTTAGAAAAAATGGAAAAGATGAAAGGAATCATCGATGACACGTTCCAATGGATTTGAATTTTCCTTAGCAGTGATGGACCACCGTTTCTCGGACGAAGGACAGCCACAACGACGACATAATGCGTATGTTTTGCAACAGAATCCAAAGCTTAACCACCGGATTATATAGATCGATGAGGATGGGATTACCTGTTGCAATGAAGTCAGTGAAGGACGAAACTGTTGCTTGGCAGCCCGATGGAGATGAATCTCTCCTCTCCCTTTTTCCCCAGCAAAGTGTATGGTTATGGAGCTCGGATGGATGAACATTATGGATTTCAGCAGCGCAATGGATGAGATGGCTCCGACAATGGCTGGTTGAACTTGGGGTTCGGGCGACATTTCCGGTGGTTGTTGCAAATCGGGATGGAAGGTTTTGATGAATGAATTTTTCTGGTGATGATGGTGGTAGTGTTAGGTGATTTGGTGTGATCGAGAATTACTGTAGCAATGATAATAGTTTTTTTGGTTGTTATTGTTGATATTGATGCAGACACTCTAGCAAACTTCAACAACTATGATGGCCAAGAAAATTAGGTATGATTGAGGATGGGCGTTAAAAGGTTGAAGGCTGTTAGTGATAGGTCGAATCAAAAGATACCGAGTTTGGCTACGATACTAACTTATGCAGGACAAGGTCTTGAATGGTTAAAGGGGAAGAATAAAGGGCAAGAAAGAATAGAAAATATAAGAATTATTAATAGATTAATTAGCAAAAAAAATAGTGCCCAAAATGTAGAATGGCATAAAACCAAAGTCAAATCAATCAATATATTAAACTATGTATCCGAACATATAAACTACTATTATACTCAAAAGATATACATTAATTAAAATAGATTTATCTCTAGATAATAATATATGAAAATTACTTCATAATCCCTTAGTTCTCTATCTCATATTCTTATTCTGTATCAGAAGATCTCCCGTTGTGTAAAGCTTTCATATCCTACATGATTATCAATATATAAAATTTCTTTTTGAGAATGATTCTGTTGTACACAAGACAACTGATCTCATAAGCTTTATAAAAATGTCATTTATGTTCCAGCATTTCCCGAACTTCAGAATGATATTGTAGACTTGGCCTTCCACAATATTGTTTTCAAACTCAGAATCAGATTTAAATGTAACACTTCAAAATTTCAGAGTGGAAGTTCCTGCGCAACTTTTGCCTCTTTTTCAAAAAACGTTGCGACTTTATCGAGAAAACACAGACCAATAAACTACTAGAACCCAACTTTAAGCCATTAAATGTCAAAAAACCATTACATGCACAACAAGCAGAAACTAAATAAAATATGAGTGTTTTTACTTGCATACATAAATTCATTATATGATCTTAAAAAATCATGATTCATGACTATAATTTGAACTATTATTTTATTATTCATGAGTACTTTAAGAGCTTCCTCTGCTGGGTACATCATTGTTAAATTTGGTTAGTTTTGGATATCAACAGTTTCTTGGTATTTTCTTACTTCGGATACTTGTGTTTGTTTCATATTTCATTTCCATTTGCTGGCACATTGTAAAGAATCTCAGCAATTGTAAAGAATCTCAACAAAGCATGGATTTGATGGTAAATCTACGCTTGCTGTAGACAATATTTAATACTTTACTTACTAGCTTGCTTTTAATGTGTTTATGTTTATTAGACTTGATGACTGATAAATACAAATAAGCAACTTTTACTGGGAATATGTCGTGATAAAACTCTCTTGTTCTATTTGTGATTGGGTATATCTATGGACACTTCAAAAAATATGCCTAGAGTATCAAAACTACGATTCATGCTGTCGTTTTAATTTAATGAAAAATTGAACCCACTGAAACTGTCCTCCCTCTTGCTTTCACATCTGTTTACTTGAAAAGATAACTTTAAAATGTAAAACAGTAAAAAATTATAAATAAATACAGCAAACAAACAAACAAGCTTCACAAGTTTTAGTGTTGCCAGATTGAAAGTACTGTGATAAAAAAAAAAAAAAAAAAAAACCTATCATTCTCAAATATTTCAGCTTACCTAAAATACCACCACCAGCTGTAGAACCCATTATGCTATCATTTCCACTTCCACTGCCCAGTTCACAAGGCATATTAGCATCTCCATATGCAATACCGCCCTCAATGCAGCTATCGTTGTAACAACCAATCCCACCTTTACCGCCATGCCCACCTCCACTACCAAGACCACTTACAACTTGTCCTCTGCCCACACCACCTATGCAGCCTGCAAAGTCAACATGATAAAGAAATATATATTATTGGAAATATCACTCAACCATAACAATGTACATTCAGCAAAGAACTTATTTCATCTCACTTTTCAGTTTTCATCAAAACATAACTTCTCTTCTCCGGAAGGTAACTCAATGCCATTAAGTTTTTCAGATAATCTATGAATCCAGAAGTTTTCCATTTCCTTCTATTTTGTGAGTGCTTGTGTGTGCTGAGGGAGGAGGGAGGAGGGAGGGGGAGGGGGGAGGAAGAGAGCATATATGGTTATGAACTCATGATAGGATGAGAACTCAATGTGAGGGGAAAAGACAGCATACCCTTCCCAGAGGCGGTAATTATTCCAGATGACTGGACAGCAATAGTTGTTGCCCTGTGAAAATGAACTACAGATCCTTCTATGAGGCCTTCAACAAGGATATCTTCAACTCGACAGATCTGAATATGCAGATAATACATGAAAAATAATTTTTTTTTTAAAAGATCCTCAAAAGAATCTACGGTCACAAAGCAATTTTATAGTAACCACCTGAAGAGTAAAGGACAGAGAAGAGTTCACGTTGCAATCTTCAGGTGGATGTAGCATCTCAATGGGACAGCCCTGAAGTTCACAATCCAGCTTCGGGGTTCTAGCATACATTGGGAAAAAAAAAAAAATTTAGAAAAATATAATGATAATGAGTATATAAGAAGACAAACAACAAAGCTAAACTTACACGGCATCAGTTGTGGCATTTTCTAAAGGACCACGCAAAACAGATCCAGGCCCAACCTTCATGCCAAAAGAGGCAAAACTTATTGTCAACATAATATATGGTACATACTATGAAGCAGTAATATATAATGATTTTCTAATAGGTAAATAAATCCACTACAAACATGATATGGCGTCAGAACCAAGAGCACACAGGGTTAAACATGTATTTTACATTTTATAATTACAAGTATAACATTAGAAGCTTTTAGCCATTGTGAGCTTCGGCACAACAAACAGCAAAGGTGATGTCTAGACTAAACATATTAATGCGCAAGCTGAATGAAGCATAAGCATAAATCAGATGACATTCTAATTTTGCACAAATAATAACGAAATCAACCATAAAATGATTTGTCTTGATAAGGATAGAAAAAGAGAAAGCGTAATACCAGAAATTTAACGTCAGTGTAAACTAAAACAGAACTGCATGATCAGTATGAACAAGATTTCGATAAAATGCATACTACACCTTGATTTTTCGTTCTAGCACTTGCTGAGACTCACTTTTAGCAAAAGAGTGTTAGGTTAAGCGCATTTCACCAGCTTCAAGTAGAAATGAACTCCGATACAAACATTTCTTCCATATGCTCTAGTCATGTTAAAATTCATCAGTTTGTGCAAAACACAGTAAAGTAGGTTTTCAGTCTATCTCAGGTTCTGAACCATTAACTCTCCAATATTATGAAAGCGTTTATGATGCATATGGTGAAAGTAGGCTTCGTAATAGAGACCAAAAAAGATGAATCAGACACATGGGTGCTTTCAGCACAAATTCTCATACTCCACTTGGTTAGACTACAATTGGTGCAATGCCCACACTTATACTAGATAATCCCCACCACCAGCATTTTATTGATTAGAAGAGGACATTTCAACACATAAGAAGGACAAGAAGTCCTCTGTAAAGAAATCAAAGAAAACAAGAACGGGAAAAGCAGAACACTAATGTAGCACCGCTCGCCAATCTCTATGAACAATTGAACATCGGACAAAAAAATTCCTCCAAAAGTTCCCATGCCCAAAGAGAAGCAAAGAAGACATTTTGTCCATAATTGTCACGGCGCCTCGACGAGGCACGACAGTAGCTGACCATCAGGACTCCTAGGCGATAAGGCGCTTGTCATAACATCCATATGACGACAAGTCGTTCACATTGTACAATTTATACATTATTTATTTTACTTTAAAAGTACATTGAACAATGAAATTATATATACATTAAAACCCAAAACATATTTACTAACAATATGGAATGCCATTAAAAATGCAATTATACATGAAATATACTTAGAAAAGAAATTACTCTACTTATATTTAAAATGACAAAAATAGTAAACAAAAATATTATAATTACACATTAAAAGGTGAAATACACTACAAAAATATAGTAGAGAACTCAATGGTAAAATAATAAGGGAAAAATATAAATTACCGTACCATTTCCTAAATAATAATGATATATTATTATATAAGATATTATAATATAGTATAACAAACTAAATATAATATATTTAGTACATTAGTGGACCTCATGTTCTCATTCAAGTTAGTGGACCATGTGCTCATTCAATAATAAGTTAGTGGACACATCACACATGTCTTGATTCAATAATAGGTTAGTGGCCATTGGACACCTGTCCTCATTTTATAAGTAGAACAATAAAATAAAGTGTGCTTTAAGAATAGAAGGATATATTAAAAGTGTCCTCCTCTTCAGTAAATATCGTATAATGTATTGCGAAATTGGGGAGGTAGTCGGCGAAGACAATAACATCGCGACAACAACGGCAGAACAGAGGCGGAGGATTTGGCATATGGCAACGACGGTGGCAACGACTTTAGCTGGCATCTTTAGTCTTCTTCTTCTTTCACTGTTTTGATCTTCACAATGGCTTATCACGACTTAAATTTGCTTTAACATGCATGAACCATTTCACGAAGTATGTGTCCGAATAGTCCAAAGTCTCGATAGTTAGCTCTCGGCCTTCCAATCGAAAAACGTCGATGAAGACGTAGGTGCACTATTCCGCGGTGGGGATTGTAACTTTCCATAAATTTTCCATTGTTCCAATGAGTTTGAGTAACTGGGTGGGATACAAAATCACACAGAAAGTCGTACACCTTGGCCATTAGTCGTCCATAGCGTCGCCAAGTCGCAAAAGACGACGACTGGTTTCTTTAGGCGCGTGACTTTCTCTGATGCAGATAAGCGACCACTTGACTTGGTCCAGCAACAGGACGCATTGCATCGCCTAGGCGACGTCGTAACAACTATGACTTCTGTCCCATAGCAAATCAACACTCGTTGTCCGACACAAAAGGTTCTAACATTCCACTCAAAGCCAAAAAGTTTTTTTTGAGGCGACATAATATTTAAGTCCATGAATAATTTGATGAGTAATGCAGGACAGATTTAGGATGAAGAATAAATGAAAAATAAACTAAGATTTAAACTCCACGTTTAAACCATTAGGATCTCTCAAGTATATCAACTTCACGTATCAACACCAAGATATGGATAAAATACCTCTACGCTAGGATACCTCTACGGTATGAATAAAATAATCAACTTCAATATCAATAGTATGTAGTCTAAATGACTCGTGGGGATTACATCACTATTTAAAGAGACACAAAACCCTAATATTACTTGGAGAATAATAAAAATACTAAACGACTAAAATACTCTTATTAATAATTCATAATCACTAATTAATTTCCTAAATCCCCACTAATAAATAAAATACATAAATCACATTAACTACTTTTATATTAAACATAATAAAAACTCCAAATAATAAATATAAAAAATCTCTTCTCTGTTCTTAACTTGGAATCCCCATCAATGAGGGTCAGGGGCAATGCCCCCAGTCTGAATTTTGTGGACAATTCTATACTTTCTAGTTGAAATAGGATTTCAACGTGTATATATGGACCTTAATAACAATCTGGGACAAAGAGAGACCTAAAATGTGATACTTGTATAATTAATGAGAAGAGTTATTTAATTATTCATGTTTTATATTGACTTAAAAATTTTGAAATGACTATATATGTGGAACTAAGTGGGTACTTTCTTCTTTTTTTCAAAGTACTTCATTTTTCATAGATCCTGAAGTAAACATACCAAAATCGTAAAGGCTTAAAAAAATCAAAATCTGCAAGGTAGACCCCCCTCCCCATCGCGGGGGGGGGGGGGCTCTACTATTCTAGCTCCAGCCTTAACCAGCCTCGAACCCTTGCCTTTTTAGTTTCACAATAGACAACAAAAGCTAACAAGTTTCTGCAAGGGCCAGTTACATGCAAAAATGTAAAGTACAAAAGAAAGACAATGAAATAAAGATCATAAAATAGTTGAAGGAACAAACTTCTTGATATTCTATAATCAAACCACATGTTAGGAAATTTAATTTGATGGATGAAAAGGAACAGTAAATGAGACATCTACTTACAAGGATACTGTAAAACAACGACAAAACCAGACGCTGTGCTTCAATACGATCTCCTGGTCCAGACAAATTTAATAAACCTTGTCCATGAACTCCAAGATTTGCATTAGAACGTATGGTAGATGATTCCTGAAAAAGTAAAGTAACTACAGCAAGTCATATAGGAACGCCTAATCGGCAGCATGACACGGGTAATAAAAACATGGACTGCAGAGCACCTTGAGAACTATGAGATTACTAGCCTCAAGCAAGGATGTCTCAACATTTTCATCTCCTCCGCCATCTATAAGCAGTTCTGAATTCCACATCAAAAATATTTTCACGGACATCCTGAGTGCCCCATAAACCTGAAATAGTTTAAACCAATTCTCAGACAAGCATTTAGAGACCAACTTGTGAGTTAAAAAGAGAAGGGAAGAGTGAAGTTTTGCATCATTTCAAACAAAATGTGGAAGCAAAGGTCGTATATTAGAAAATTTTAGTAAACTAAGGCCATGTTTTGTTTGCAAGAACTATTTTCAAAGGATAACAGTCCTACTGATTATAATCCTAGAATTAGTAATTGATGCAAGCTTGATTAGAAAAGGTTTAGAAATATAGATTAAGAAGAGCAAGAAGGGTGATAGAGAACTATCCAGGCATGGAAGGTAGAAGTGAACACAATCAAAGCACAAAACATGTTGCGGGGTGACTGATTCTCTATGGAGATATACAAAAATATATCCTTTTCCTTATTTTACATATTTCAATTTTCTACCAAACAATAGTTTCTTTCATGTGTTATTTTGGGGTTTTCATGCAATACCCAACAAACCATAATAACCAACAAGTCAGAATACCCCCACAAACCTTGAGGCAGACCTGGTAAGCAATCATGTCTATAACTTGTCAAATAAAAATAATCAGAGTTCTTCAAACCATCTGAATCAGTATGCACAACTTTGAGACATAATATGGAGAAGGAAAAATTATAAAAAAAATAACAAAACACTAGAAGTCTCCCAGTGGCAGGGCAACCTCGATTCCAAAAGGAGATCTGATGCTTACCTTAATTACGGAATCACTCATTAACAGCTCCTCTGCCAATACTTCGAATTCCGATAAAGAATAATGCGCTAGCCCAAAGCTCAACACTCCACCGCTTATAAGCTTAATTTGCCCTTGTACCTGTGTGATATACATCAAAGGAGACGGCTTTATTATATAAAACAAGTATAGATAAATATAGCAGAAGACATTGAAAAAATAAATACAGATCTATTTAAAAGTACCAAAGATGGAGATTATCACATATCTTGAAGCTTAAAATAATAAAATATTTACTATGGCCAAGCAGAATCACCAAGAAAATAGAGTATCTGATAGGCCCAATCATAGTAGTAGATTTCAGTAATCAATTCCTATATCTAGAAGCACGACATTCAATTGACATTTAATTGAGTGAGTTAATTTGGTTTGTCGAGTTGACTCAAACAAGTTGATCTTTCATTTCTATTCTATTCTCTCAATACCAAATTCTTTTTCTTCATTTTCCCTTTCTTATTGGATAAGAAAACCCAAAAGTGTAAGACCTTTCAACTTCATCAGCACATACATTCACTGCTTTAATAGTATATATTGAAATTAAAAATATATATAATTATTCATATTTCCAATTCATGTAATTGAATCTTTCTCTCGACACTATTTATACATATCCAACACCACAAAATCTACATATATTCAATATTGAGATATTTCATATTATTCATAAATTTCATGGTCAATGCATGAATAAATTAATTAACAATATAATAATTAATTAACAATATATATTACAGATGTTTTAAAATTTACTATTATAATGTTTAGTCAGATTTTAATATTCCAACATGTATGTGCCTCGCATAGGTTCACCTACTAGTTTTTATGTAATAACATTTTTGTTATTTCGTATAATTTGATAGCTATTAGGATAAGAATGGTAGGAGAATGTAGTGGCTTCTAGAATGTTCTATTGAGTAGTATAGATATATTAGGATAAGAATGGTAGGAGAATGTAGTAGCTTCTAGAATGTTCTATTGAGTAGCATAGATATGTGGAAGGGACGTACTCCATTTCTCATGCATTATTTCAATGAAACATTGAATTGAGAGAAGTATTTTCCCGAATCCCCTTCCTCATCTCAAATCCTCCTTTTTTACCCATTCTTTCTCTCCCCAACTCTGTTCCTGAAATATATTTCTTTTCTATCAGTTCGTGTCTTTGTAAGGATCCAGCTTGATCCTCACAGTATATCTAAACCAAACACTGATAGAGAAACACTTAAATATTGAGTGGGTAAATGAGGATCTGTGAAAGAATTTACATCTTTAAATAGGAAATGCATTCTAAAAGATGGAGGTGAAAGCCATTGACATGTTGAAAACAAAGAAGATGAACGTTTATTTGATTTTATGTCAAAGAAGAATATATCGGCAAAAAAAATTATACAATAGAATAAAGTCATACTTATACGCGGCTACGCAGGGTTGGGGGGGGGGAGGGAGGAAGACTTCCCACTAGGAAAACTCAACCCGCAAATGTCAAACTTTTGATTGGGGGTCCCATTTCTTCAAATATTTCTCCTTTCATTCTTTCCGAGTATTGTCTTCCCATAAACCGATAAGAGGTGAAACTGAGAATGTACTACTGTGCACGAATAACTCAATTTATCCTTGATTTTTTTCTCTATTAAAGAAAACCCCTATTACAAGTTTTTTTTAATATAAAAGAAGAAAGTTTATTAGAAGAAAAGAGAGAATACAATCATAATCCAAATTACAAGATATGACACTCTATTAAGTTACTTTTCAAATAATGCTATGATATATCACGCGAACGTTAAAACCTAGCACGCACAATAACAAAGATCCTTTCTTCAGTTCAGACAAATTGATGGACAAGAAGGAACCACATCTCACTGACCTGGACACGACTCCAAAGCAAGGGAACAGCAGCCTTGGCACAGTTTTCGATATAAACATTTGTCATTAGAGGCTGATATGGGAACTCTAGAAGAAGTGTGTCAGTAACTGTTGACATGTTGTGATTGCTAATAAATAGGCTCCGAGGAACAGTATCATAGAAAGTCCCTGCAGCACCCGAGTTTTCAGGGCAGCCAAGACTACTTCCACCTGCAAACATAAAAGTGAAGCATCTCAGCGTCTAAACTTGAACGAATTGAAAATTGTAACACATCCTGTTGAAGATTTAGAGAATGATCCAGTATGAAGTGAAGTTAAAACCTTATGAGAGTTATCCTGTGGACAGCCAAGCTTTTTAAAATATCTATTCCTAAAAGCTTAGCAACTTACCAATACATTTTCAATATAAAACTGACAAACACATAAAACACCATTTGTATCCTTTCCTTTCTGCCAGCTCCTGAATCCTGACCCCTGAGGTTAGGAGAGCCCACCCATATATAACCAGCAGGGAACAAGGAAGCTTTATGACTGATCCCCTCTTTTTGGGCTCAAGAACATTCTAAGAAACCATCAAACCTGAAGCTACAAGTTAAATGACAAAAAAATTGGCTTCATTTTCTGCCTTTAAACATATCAAATGGTTCAATTACTTCATTTTAATTGGCTTCTCCATATCGAATGAATTTTCTATATGGACTCTAAAGCTCTAATGATATTCTTTTGTGGGATATTTTAATAGGTTGTATTCCTGCAGTCTGGCTTTAGTTAACCCAACGCCCAGCCTCACCGTACACCAACCCATCACACCCAGTGACATTACTGAGGCTGGGGAGAAACATTCCCCTCCTCCCCCTCACCCCCAAAAAAAGGAAAACAATTAGGCCCACCCCATGTGAGGGTCGACTTTAAGCACGTCTAGAGAAGGGAAGAAAATGGTGAAATAAAGAAGCTATCACTTCAAGAAACCAAAATTGAAACACTAGTCATCACTTCAAGAAACCAAAATTGAAACACTAATTAAATATATGTGACAGCTCCTACCATGAGCCAAGATCTGGGGATCTTCATGCCTGCTAAACACGTCAACAGAAACCCTTCCGCCGCCCCCACCACCGAATCCATCACCTCCACGAGCAGTTATAATACCAGTTCCAGTCCTGTTGAGAAGAATATAGAACTTCAATTATTATGTATCCATAAATTGAGATAGACTGTGTGTGTGTGTGGTTTTTTTTTTTTTTTTTTTTTTGGGGGGGGGGGGGGGGGGGGTTTGGGGAGGGATAGTTACACCCACATTCACTCAAGACAATTACTCAGTTAGTCATGAATTGTTAAAAACTCAATGCTCAAGGAGGAGCAACATCTTACAGTGTGAAGTCCATGACACAACAGAATTCAAAGACGAGAAGCTAGACAAAGTATAAAGAATTCATGTCTTAGATTACTTGTAACAAACAGAGAAAATATACGTCCATATTATAAGCATCAAGCTTCACTATCAAATACTAGTCAAATTGAGAGAACTATCAAACTTAAGCCCATTGACATAAATGTCAAATATTAGATTTTGATGCATTCTTTATTTACTTTTTAACAAGTATCATGATTAATATTTCTAACAGCCACTTTATCCACAAGGGAAAAAAGGACAACATGATTGACTAATTTGTAAACTGCGAAGCACCTACTTGCAATTTGATGAACTAAAATAGCTGCATGACAACCCAGACCATTCCTATCCCAACTTTAAGGATTGATTATTAAAAAAGGACAACAGAAAATGATGAACATGTATCATAGTTCTCCACAATCAGAGCATTGAACCATTCGACCTCGGATTAACTAATTCAACGTGAATTAATGGAGTCACTCAATTTCATATTCCCATTCTTATTCCTTTCGATTGTCTTAAAAAGCAAGGCCACCAGACTATATTAGGAGGCCCTTGGATTTAAAATAAAGCCAAGTCACCATCTTCCTCTTGCTTTTCAATTTCATTTCTGCTAAGATATATTGCAATGCTTCTAGATGCATCTTTGGGGGACATGGAGCTTTTCGGGGACCGTTTCCCTAACCTCGTAGGTAATGCAGTTTACCGAGGACAAATATTGTAGATTACCATTAGAGACGAGGAAAGGTCATTGTGGCAGTCGGTCTTTAGGCAGAAGTGCAGAACCTTTAAGATTGGGAGTTAGACAAGGTTGTTGAGGGCAGGCCAGGAGGATAAAGTTATATGGAAGAAGCATAGCAGTTGGTGCTTTTTGGTGCACTCTTACTTCAGGGTCTACTAGTTTAGCAAGGTGAAAAGGGTACTTCACTGCCTTGTAGACCCATTTGGAAGATTGGGGCTACTACAAAGGTGGCTTTTTCTTCTGGACGGAGCTTTGGATGCAATCTTTACAGAGTAATGTTCAAAAAGAATTCATCTTGCAAGTAGGTGTGCCACGTGCTGGAGCAAGGAGGAAACAGTTGACCAACTGCTTCTTCAGTGAGGTGGCTTGGAGTCTATGGGCAGCCGTGTTTTCCTTGGGTGAAACTTATTGGATAATGCCTCAATCAGTAAGCATGATGTTGCAGCTTGTCCGGGGTGAAGGTTTGGAGTGAATGCAGGAAGAGGAGTTTGATTTCACATAGTATTTGGTGGATCTGGAAGAAGCCAAACAGCTGGTATTTAAAAAGGAAAGGAGGATCGCTAAATAGGATTTAGTTCCTTTCCCTTGCCATTTGAAGAATTGGCTTAATTTCGCTGGTTTTGTTTTTGGGAGATCTTGCTTTGGGAACATCTCTTTGAGAGGGTCATTGGATAGGGTGGTTTTTGTTTTCTTTGGGTACAGGAGTGCCTTTTATATCCCCTAAGCTTTTGTATACTGCATGTCAGCTTGTGTACGAGGGTTCACTCCCATTTAGCGCTGTTAATAAATTCATTTACTTCTAAAATAAAGGATTTAGTGCAACAAAAGATAAAGAACCTCCGACCACTCTTCACTAATATATGAATCTATTGTCACTCTTTTCGCATGTTTATAACTGAAAAGGTTATTTCCAGAGTCATCTAAGTGGGGGTTTAAAGGCTCTTTGTAGATGTATTTCATTATACTTTATCTTTATGCTTCTTCCTTGTCAGTTTCTATTATAGTTGATAGCTTACTAATGTACAAGTCAACATAGTTAAATTAGAGATTGCAATTTCTTCATGCTGATCTATAATCATTGTTAGTTAATGCTAATATTTTTTATATTAACTAATGATAATTCATGGAAAAGACATTTGTGTTACAAATTGTATTTCACAAATAAAAATTGATAGCTTATGGATAGAGAATTTGGTTATAATTCCATTGGGAGACAATATTTGCGAGGAAGGTAATACAGGCATCTCCCCAAATCTAATGACACGATCGTGTCCTATGATTATTTTTGCAGTATATTTTAGTATAAAAATATTTAATATTCTACATAACAATATACTAGTACTATTATTCTCTGTAATCTGTACCGACTCCCAAACTTCTTAATCCAATAGAATTCTCAATTTTAAAGCTAGAATCCTTATCCATGATACATAGCACAACGTGACAAGTTGGCATAAGAGAGCTATAATAGTATCATAACGGGATTGCATCATCACTTCTTACTTTTAGATGTGCATACGAGAAGAGGATTAGTAGTAAATACAAAATAATGATTTGTGATAATGCACATAAAACTATTACTGTTTAGATGAACTTGTAATTTAAAAAGTAAAAGAAATACTTTTAAAAATTCCTTAACTTCAACTTTGGTAATTTATAAAGTTCACAAGCAAAGAAACTACTTGTCCTCAAGACTGAATACCGAATAAGAAATCCCCTTCGCGTCAGTATAAGGAATACTTGCATCCAAAAATTATCTTTAAACATGTAACTATGTAAGAATAGACAAAAGTGTGAATATCTAATACTCCCTCTGTCCCACAAATATTGCAACACATTCCTTTTTAGGAAGTCCCACAAAAATTGCAACACTTTTTTTGGGGGGAAATTTTGTGATGTTAAATGACTAAGTTACCCATAGTCATATCACTTTCATCATTTGAATATGTAGTGGGTCCCTCAACTAACTAAGACTTTTGTGGTTCATATTATTGGAGCATTCTCAAGCACACGTTACATAGGGGTCAATTAGGAAATCAAATAAGAATTTAAAATTTCTTAAAATTTGTGCGAAAAGATATGCTGCAATATGTATTGGACGCAGGGAATATGCAATTAGAAAATTGTGGACAGTAAATCCTTGATTTATATGAAATGCTGTTCCTACCTACGGATGTGGGAAATGCAATGACTGCAACAATTACCATTTACCAATAATCTAGCAAAATTGAAAAACTCAACTTTTGTAGTCGTCGTGTATTTGAAATTACATGCTTGCATTCCTAAATAATGAAATGACATTTCGTATAAGAGATTTGAACAACTTTTTTAATTATAAGTAAATAAATCCAATAAAACCACTTGCTTGTGATGCCAATACGACCGGGATGACAATAGTGTAGGGTTAGGGTTAGGCTCTGATAATGATGTGGACTGATTTAGGGTCTAGAATGGGTGAGCAAAATGGGGGGAAAAGATATAAGAACGAAGAAGGAAACACACAATCAATGTACGCTCAGAAATTTTTATGGGAATTGTTATTTCCACAAGTAAAAATTGATATTTTCATAAGGTCTCTCTCACATATGTGGGACCCAATTACTATTCATGTGAGAGAGACCTTGTGAAACTATCATTTTGCTTGTGAAAACATCAATTCCCTTTTTTTTTATTAATTATCAGAAAAGGAGGGATTATATCCCCATATACAATCCACCTACTAGACTTTAATAGGGTAAATCAAAGGCATATATACATGCCCGAAGAAGACGCATACCCACTCCATACAAAGAGCCTCCCAAAAGAAGATACATGCAGTAGGCTCTTAAAGCAAACTCCAAAAAATTCCACAAAATGTAAAATAGAACTCGGAAACAGCACATGAAGCCAAAGAAAGGAGGCTAAGAAAAAAGAAACCACATATCCTCTATGTTCTATCTTTGTCATGGGGTTTGTAGAAAATGGTTAAGATTTACTTTTCAATTAAGCAATGTATGACATGGCATATTATAATTTTTTGAGAATATGGCACTAAGATCAGTCAATAACTATCAATACTAAGAAACAAATTAAATATCTTATCTCAAAAACAAAGATAAATATTTCAATGGAAAAACATCTCACCAAATCAGTAAATCAACAAATCATTAAAATAAATATCAAACAAATAGATTAAGCAATTAAGTTTTTCTAATAAGACTGTTGTTTTATATCTGTAAACATGTGCACATAAATGCAGCTCCAGCCGCGAAATCTTTTTGCATACACCTTCATAATTTCATATGGTATTTGATGGCTCTCCTACACATGCAATAACAATAGGCCTGCAAACCTTCATCAATGAAATCAAACAATCTCTCCCTTCCTTCTCATCATAGCTGACCACAAAGGACCTAGCACTTTTGGTAGCTGATATAAATTGAAGAAATCACTATAGAAGAGAGATCTGAGGTTTCTGTTTAGAGCCATCAGCCATCTCACTTTTCGCAAAGTTAGAAAGAGAGGGAACAGAATGACGGATGGAGATGCAAAAAGAGAAAGTAAGGTGTGCATACAATTGGCTAGAAAAATATTTGATTTAATTCGAAACTACTACAATTTCTTTTTATTTGTAAAGCTAAAGAGATATGCATCTTAAGCATATTATACTATGCTTACAAGTAAATAACAATTGATAACTTGAAATTTTATACCTTATATCCAAATATACAAATTATAAGCTTCCTATACTTGGTTACAAAGAAAGTAAAAAAATTAAAACCGGGTTCACATAAAACCTATCAGCCACTACATTTCATTCAAGACATGACTATACAACCAAAATAAAAAGAACAAATGTGTCCACTTAATATGTAACATAAAAAATTAAATAACAAAGCTGATTTGAGTAAGCTAAATGCATCACAATACTCAAAAATTAATATCACGAAATTCATAAATTAACAAACAAGGCAAAAGGAGCATTACATTTTATGAGCCTTGATAAAGATGCTGCCTCCAGACCCACCTCCACCCTTTGGACTTCCATCACCCCCATCAGCCAATAAACTACCATTCACCTCAGCAAAATTGGTCACCACCAAATTAATCCTTCCGCCTCCACCTCCACCGTAATCCACCTCCTTACTCGACGTCCCGCCTTTACTCCCATAACTACATGGCTTCCGCAAACAGTTCCACGAATAAGCATCCCCGCCCCAAACATCTTCCGGTAGCTTCTCCTTATCAATCAAACAACAAGCCCCTCTTCCCCCATGTCCCCCACCCGCCCCATCAATCCCTTGAGGAGTCCCACTTGTCTGAGCCGGAGGCGAACCGGCCAATGCAGTAGTATTAACGACAGAACCATTCCCAAAAGTGGCATTATCAGCAGTAAGGTCAAAAGTCCCAGCCACAACCGCCGAATATTCCCCTAAACTAAAATTACCAGTAACATTAATAACAATCTCACATCCAGCAACCAAACAACTAATACTCACATTGGAAAGGATATAAAAATTGCCCTTCCCAGCTATATACACGTCTTGCGTAAGATTCAAACTCGATACAATTTTACAGGTGGTGTCCAAAGACCCAACTCCTCCGAGATCGTCCTCGCATGAAACCGATGGTGGGTGCGGCGGCGGAGGAGGTGGCGCCGGCGGGGAGTAGTCTTGGTGAAACAGGCTTATATCAAGGTCGTCGGAAATGGGGAAATCGTCATCGCAGATAACCGGAGTGAAGAAAAAGCTAGGTCTTGTAAGGAGAAGAGTAATGGTGAGTAAGGTGAAACGAAGGAATGAGCAAAAGGGTATCGTCGCCATTTATTGCCGATGAAAAAATTCATTACATAGTAGAATTGAAATTGAAACTCAAATTGAACGCGAATTGCATCGAAGAATCTGCAAAAACCCTCAAAAAAACACCATTAAAGCAACGAACTGCGAGAATTTTACACTATTACTCCGTATAACTATATATATATAGAATATTATAGATATATCTGTGTGTATCTATGTGTTTATTGAAGATTTATAGATAGAGAAATAGTGAGATTTAGGAGGAAAAACGTGGCAGAAAACCCTAGCGAATGATTCTGGAAAACCTTGCTTGCTGATGTAAAAAGAGGAGAGAGAAAAAAGGAAGGGTAGGAAGGGAGAAGGGTGACTGACAGAGTCTGCTTCTTAATGAGGATGGTAAAGGTGATGGATGATCAACAATAAGATGGGGGGGATGTGCAGCAAATTCTATGGATGGGATGTACTACTGTATACTTTCCTTTTTTTTCTTCCCTTTTCTATTTCTTTATCATTTTCCCCAAATTTTCTTTTTAGAATATTGAAACGAAAATCAACATTTATGATTTGATTTATGAAATAAGCTTCCATGTCTTCATAGAAAATGAGAGATTTGATTCAATTCTTTACCATTTGACTGACAAATGTGTTTTTTAAATAAAAAAAATTAAAAATAATTAATATGATGACTTATTCACGACAAAATTTGTATAATTAACGTAAAATTAAAAGTAATAAGATAAAACAATAACGTGTAAATCTCTTCTTTTATTTCTTTCTACCACACATATCGACATAAATTGTTATTCAATATCGACATAAATTTATCGGTATATGTAGTAACACTCGTATTTGATTAAATGATAGTATGAATTATTAATGAAAAAGTTATATTTGGTTATTTTTTTATGTTTTGGACAACTAATCATATTGTTGTAATTTAAGTAATATATGTACATGTGTAATTATGCACGGATGTATATATTCGGATATGAATGGGCAAATAACGTGCAAGGTTGGAAAAGTTTTAAAGGGATTAAAATGCTGATATCGAAGGAGTTTAGAAAGGGGAAAGTTTTGAATTGTTCAAGCTCATCTATTTTATGTAAAAGCCAAGCTCTAAGCCTAATTAAATATCAAAATTTCAACTTAATTTGTTTATAATATGAATCTGACCTTAAATATAAAATTTTATAATGCCTCTTTACTTTTCGATTTTTTTTTTTACGCAAGAGAAATTTTGTTACAAGAGTAGGTTGTCTCACAACAGAACAGAAGACACAGAAGAGTATTGCTGGATGTCCACCTCTCAAATGTCAACCTAGACAAAGATCATATGTCGAACTTATCGTTAAATCAATTCTTGAGGTAATATTTATTTCTTAAGACTTTTTGAAAATTAACCTTCCATTACTTTACTATTTAGATAATAATAATAATAATATACTATTTTAAGTTGTTATTCATATAACAATCGAGCTTGTTATCTTAATGACTTAAAATATGTGATCAAGCTCGATTTGTTAATTATCTCTTAGTATAATTTAAATGACATAAATTAAGTTCAAGTAGCTTGGTGTATTTTATTGCCTATGACTTGACATTATTCATATTTGTGGTCACATTTTCTTTTACAGACTTGGTTAGTGATAGAGGGGATAAGTTGATATACCAAAAAAAGATGCCTTTGTACTTATTAGCTTGTGTCATTTTTCATTACTCAAAAGCTACTTTTTTCCCATATTAATTAGTAAATGCATTTGTGAGTTTTGTGGGGGCTTTCAAATCTCAAAATTTATAGCCATATTAAATGTGTGTTTTTGTTTTGTTTTGTAATTGATTCTCTTCTTTTTTATATTTGGTAAATCACTGCGTGCACGTAATTATTAAAATATTTATTATTTTCTTATGTTATTAACAAGCAATTATCATAAATGTTTATATTTTATAATTTCATTATATTTTCCGTTTAAAAAAGTTTGAAATCCCATATAGGACCCATAACATTATTATACCCGGAAAAAAAGAAAAGAAAGGGGTGCCTTAACCATCTTTCAAAAACAATTTAAGGAACAAAGGCATAATGACCACACCAAGTGAATTATAACCAAAACTATTAAGTGTCCTAAGTGTAGAAAAATAAATTATGAAATAATTAGGGTGTTGATAATCGATAATGGCATAGCATTATTTATACTGTCAAAATTATAACTTTAGTTTAAAATGAATGTAAATTTTTTGTTAAATACGTATTTAATTTCGTAACATAACTAGCGCTATCATTATCGACAACTTATAACAAACGTGTTCTCATGCTTCAATTTAATATATATATATATATATAATACGACAAAACATAATTTTTTTTGTCTTCGACTTTGTTACAGACTATAACTCTAGAATTTAATTATTATTAAAATATTTTTTAAAGTCTCCTTAATTTTAATTTATTTATTTTAAATTAGCCTATAAATTAATTACAATTAAAATAATTTTTAACGTGCAAAGAAAAAAAGAGAAAAAGTACTTTACTATAATTGCACACCTCCATTGTACACGGTTATAGGTTGGAGCTCCATCGAATATAATTTTATTTTATAAAACAATTCTTTAATTACTTAGTCATACAATAAATTTTAATTTTAATTATAAACATATTTAGGCTCTTACTTTACTCAATTTTAAACTTTAAATAACTAAATATTAAAAATATAGGAAAAAATATTATGATTACATGATAATTAATATTAAAAAATATATTATGTATTATAAAATACATTAATGATTAAACTTTAACTACTAATTTTATTTCATATAGGAGACATTTAGTTAATTAATGTTTAAGATAATTATGACTTAATATTAGTAACTAAACTTTAGTTAATTTTAAAACTAAAATTCATAATAGTAACTTATTATTATATAAAAAAATTATTCCTAACTAACTATATATTAAAAATATAGGAAAAATATTATGAGAAAATAATAATTACTATTGAATGACTAAATATTAAGAAAAAATTGCTCGCTTATATATTAGTTATTAAAATTTAGTTATCTTTTAAAATTGAAAATCATGATGAAAACTTATTATTTTGCAACATTATATTTCATATAGAAATCTTTAAACACCAAGTTTTGACTTTTAATTTCTACTCATATTTGAACTCTAAAAGATATATACTATATAAACTCGAAAGATTAAAAATAAAAATTAAATATTAAATTTAAAAACTATATAATATTGAGATTTAAATTAGAAATAACAAATAAAAAATATATTATTAACACTCAATTATTAGTGCTAATTTGATAATTATTTGTTTGAGCAACGTTTATAGTCATTCTAATAGTAATAGTAAGTTAATTTGAAACTCAAAAAAAATATTTTATAATTATCATATCTATAGAATAAAAAAGAAATTAAAATTAATTTATTTAAAAAATGAACTCGTACTTCACATGGGGCACTTAACTAGTTATATCTAAAATTTGAGAATTTATTTAACCTTATACTTACTTTTCAATAAATTAACTAAAAAAAATCTGAAAATTAAGATGAAAATAGAATACTCAAAATAATTTTGAATAGTGAACCATGTCCAATTTATTTATCTCGGTAGTTTTATTGTAAAAAAATGATACATATTGCGACTTTATATATCAACTTTTTTATTATGAGTTACTTAGATAACTGTAATTGGTAATATTTTTATGATGTATTTGATATAGTGAATCAATTTTATAATTTTACATAATTCCATATACTGATATATGTTACAATCACAATTTGACAAAAATCTTTTATAATATATATATTGGAGGACTCTTTATTGTATATATAAAAGTTAAAAACCTAAAATTATATCCACTTTATTGTTACATAATAGTATCTATTTTCTTTTATAACCTATTTGGAAACAATAATAACTGGCCCTTGACATTTATTTATGTTAAAAGTACACATCAATATCAATAAATCACCAAGAAACGATGAGATCCTACCCTTGTCTTAAGTTAGCCCTCTTTCTTTATTTCTTTTCATTTATTTTCAAACTTTTACCTAAAAAATTAGTAACTTACGTTTCCTTTTTGTCTTCTTTGAAGAGCTCAAGTTGTCGGTTATATTTAAATACTTTATCTAAAAATATATTAATTTCACAAATAACCAAATATACATACACAAGACAATTTTCTGTAAAATTTCAGTGTCATAAGAAAAAAATATTACTTTTAAAAAAAAATTGAAAAAAATTTACGTATAAGGATGTTATTTTATTGTATATAACATTTATCCATTATGGGTAAAAAAGGTGGCGATAAGAGAAACGTTCATAAATTATTTATTAAATATTTGTGATAAATATATAATAATTTTGACAAATTATATATTTTGATGTATAGATAATATATATAGGAGCAATGTTAAAATTATAACGCATCATCGATAAAGTATTTATGTTAGACGTATCTCAATAAAGTCTATGGTTAATTTGAATAGTCATTTTAAAATTCAAACGATTTATTTTTATGATATATTATTATTCTAATATTACTCGTCATATACTGCATCAACGTATTAAATTTAAACTATAATTTAAAAAGAATCTGACAAAACAAGCACGCAATCAATCTCCAAAGCTCAACATGTATCTACTATACACAAAAATCATAAGAGAGAACATTTATTATAAATTGTTTGTATGTAGGGTTCTAAATGTATATAATTTCAATAATTATGTACTAATTAAGTTCGTGAAGAAATACCGAAGTTAACATATTTAATTATCTAACTAATAATAACCATAATTATTGGCTATTATTAAAAAAATAATAATAAACTTGCAAATCTTAACCATATTGTTTACTTAAAAATCGAAAATTGAAATATAATTATTAAATGTTGTAAATTTAAAATTATATAATATATAGGTCTTAATAAGTGATAAATGTTTTCTCAATCATAAAAAATAAAAAACCTACCTAC
Organism: Aralia elata; assembly: GCA_034770075.1. Lineage (NCBI taxonomy): Eukaryota > Viridiplantae > Streptophyta > Magnoliopsida > Apiales > Araliaceae > Aralia > Aralia elata. The sequence goes on along the minus strand of CM068386.1, from coordinate 16,311,619 downwards.
TAAACTTTGAGTATTCAATAACTTTTGAGATACTCCATATACAAAATCAATGTCTAGTAGATTTATTTGATACAAAATCAATGTCTATTAGATTTATTTGGATTATGAAAGGAAAAAAAAAGGTAATTTGGATTATGAAAGGAAAAAAAGGTAAGGGATAAAATAGTAAATAATAAAGTAGTGAAATTGATTGACATTTACTTTACTGATAATATTAGGTGCCACGTGGTGATACGTGAGTCAATTTGGGCCACTGCAAGCCTAGTCACCCAACCTCTTATGAAGTTGTATCTATGACTTGTTTGGTTGTGACGTTAATAAAACAAAATCAAAGACGATGAAATTTGTTTGGTTCTTGTATCTAGATTCTAGCCCAAACGCCCCAACTGCCAACTTGGTCCTTTTTTGTGCCCACAATATCAAGGCTACAAAATTTCAATCGTTTTTTATGCTATAAAATTAGTTAATGAAAAATGACATATATCGTGAATGTTTATGTCGATTTTTTGATTATCAGTTACGTGTATTGTATAAGTATTGGTGATAATTTTTTTTAAAAAGATGTGTAATAAGTGAGGTTTTCTTATAATTCTTATTGATCTCATGCATTGATAATATTTGCAATTATAGTTCGGTCTAAATTTATCGCAATATATAGCAAGACTCCTAGTTAAATTTGATATTTATCTTTTAAATTCAAATCTATAATTACATATAATGAGGCAAGAGATTTTATCTAAAATAATTGAGTCATTTTGGTTGGTTATCGAGTAAATCCCGAGTTACTCTCTATTTGTATTATTCCAAATTTTTTCTGTGGCATGTATTTAAAAACAATGATTTTGATATATACATACAGCTGTTTAATTTCATATTCAATGTACTATTACCATTCATACTAAATATTTATATTCAAATTATAATACCAAATAATACACACCATAATTTTAGATTGTATTATCGATACTTACCCGTGTCTTGTGCAGATTATCATCTTGGTCCTTATTTTAAAAGTAAAATATTTTATATGTTGTAATTTAAGGAAAATATTTTGCAAATTTAAACTTCTTTCCCACATAAAAAAGTCAGTTATATAATGAAATTTGTTAAAAGTCGGTCAAGGCCTAACCCTACTATCCAAAAAATAAATTAAAATAAGGATAAAGAAAGATGAAAACCACAACTATAAAATACTATTATTACTAATAAAAGGAAATAGGATCAAAACTTGTCACTTTCTACTTATTTTTTATTCTGTCTCTAGACTACTAAAATATTCTCATCAACTTAAAAAACTACATATCATGGAGGCGACGATTTCTTATACTATACTATTTTAAATTTAAATCATTATAGCAATATAAATCAAATGCGCTATAATGACTTGTTTGTATTTTTCCATTTTCATATATATATATATATAATTATTTTTTTAATACTCCATCCGTCCCAAATTAATTGCTTAGTTTTGACTTTTTTAAGTCAAATTGCTTATTTTTAAAATTAATAATTAAGCATATATAAATATATTTCTAAAATTATAAAAATTGGGGTTAGTAATAAATTGTATATACTTTCTTTTGGTTATAATCTCTTAACCTATATTTTAGCAGAAATAATAAAAAGATTAGTTTTAAAAATAGTCAATTTAACTTTAAAAAGTCAAAACCGAGCAATTAATTTGAAACGAGAGTATTAAAAGTACAATAAAGATTGTGAGCAATGCATATCTCCACCACAATCCTAATCCTGAACAGCATTTAAGTTTGCAAGCTCAGATTCAACCTCTAACTGATATTGAGATTGACAAAATATCTACACCCAACTTTTCAAATGTCAATACTCATACTGAGATTGACAAAATATCAACAACCAACTTTCAATTGACAATACTCATAGTTAATTAATTTTAAAACCAAATTCAAAATTATTTTACTCTAATACTTCATCCATTTCGAAATATAAGATAATAAAAAATATTTAATTCAAAATTTATGTGATTCATTTAATTTTTAAATGATTCAATCCATCGACCCTACTTCTATTACAAAAGTTGGATGTTATTATCCAAAAGTTATATACTATTACAATAATAAACGAACAGTTTTCTTATTTTATGAAATTAAAAAATCATATTATTTTAAATTTAATAAAATCTCAAATCTACTTTTTCTAATAATATACTGAACGAATTATTAATCAGATACACGCAATACTCCACCCGCCTTCGCCGATCTCCACCAATTATGTACGGTAAGTCCGGAGCAGATACGGCAACTGCTCCATTTTATTATAAGTAATTTGTTACTCACTTGCCCTATTTCTTGTTTTTTTTAATCCCTCACACGTTTTTATTTTTTTTGGCAAACGTTTTGTCTTTTAGTTTCCCAATAAAGTAATTAAATGGAGAAGCTGTAATTTGGAATATATTGCCAGTTTTTACAGCTAAATATAGTCAATTTGTAGGGTCTATTTTGTTAACTTTTGGCCTGGCATTTACTGTCCTACCAAGCCAGAATTTCTTACCATTCTCTTAGTTGAAGGCAACTCACCTAGATGGTTGTCTTGTTTAGATATCTTGTCGACTGAGATTCCTTAAGACTTCAAGATTTTTTATTATTATTTTATTTAAAAATCAAGTTTCTTTATGTCTCAACATTTCAACAAAAATATGGTAAGGATTTGCTATCAATGTGTTGGGAGTATAAAAGTGTTATTAGTCCTCTTCTTTTAGTGGGCAGAAAATAAAATGGTCAAAGGAGCAAGTGAACGTACACATTTAAATAAAGAAGCATTATTTTTATATGTATTTTTGATATTTTTACATAATTTTTTTTCTCTTATACGAAAGTGGAACTCACTTTATTGTTACGTGAGAGAGGGTCATGTGGAATATCAAAAACACATGTAAAAATATCAGTTCCCTTAAATAATACTCCCTCCGTCCTAATATAAAAATTTTGGTTAACTTTTTATACATATTAAGAAAGAGGATAAAATGATAAAATAGTTCATGTTTAAATTCTTATTTAATTATATAATTTTCTACACATGACCAGTGATGTTCCATAAATATGCATATATAATAGAAATATGACAATTAATATTAAGGGTATTATAGACAAATTATTGTAAAAAATAAATTATTTAAGGTAAGTAGATATTTAACTTGAGACTATTTAAAATAATAATAAGGACTTTTCTCCTAACATGAATGGAGTAATAATATTTGTGTTTGAGACAAATTTAAAATCTCTATAATAATATTTTAAAATTTATTTTATCTCACCACGTCGAGAACCAGAGATATAAATGAGACAAGTCAATCTAAACTTTTTGAATTTGTAAACTTTTTGAATTTGAACATGAGTCAAATGCAAATGAATGGAGTCAAATTGAACTTTAAGATAAGCTCAACTTTAGTAGATGAGGTCGTATATCTCATTTAGTAAATGGGCTGCTCTCAAGCTCTACTCCAGATACAGGTTGTTTGATTCAGAGAGAATCGTTTTAAGGGGGAATGAAATGATAATCAAAAATTGGAATCGGAGTTATATCATAATAGATTCGAAATCAGATACTTCATTTATACGTTTGGTACGTTAGTTAAAAATTATGTTGAAATGAAATAAAATAGAATATATAACCATAATATCCTTAACTAACTAACTATATATAAATATACGCTTATATAGATTATACATGTATTTCATATAAAAAGTATAATAGATATATTATATTCATACATATAACAGTATATTAGTAGAACAATATATATCATATATATATAACATAATATTATACAAATATATATATATATTATGTAATATAATTTTATGTGATGTATATTAATTATAATACTATATAATATATATGTTATAGAATTATCTAATATATGTTAATATATATTCATAATGTATATGTAATATAATTTTATACAATATATGTTACATAACTTATATCATATATGTTACTCCCTCCGTCCCAAATTAATTGTTCAGTTTTGACTTTTTAAAGTCAAATTGACTATTTTTAAAACTAATCTTTTTACTATTTCTGCTAAAATATAGGTGAAGAGATTATAACCAAAAGAAAGTATATACAATTTATTACTAACTCCAATTTTTATAATTTTAGAAATATATTTATATATGTTTAATTATTAATTCTAAAAATAGTCATTTTGACTTAAAAAGGTCAAAACTGAGCAATTAATTTGGGACAGAGGGAATATATGTTATATCATAAACGATATATTGTTATGTCACATATATTATATAAATTATAATATATAATTACTTGTGATATTTACATATGATATATATATATACATGACTATATATATAATTATAATATAATACAAAATAAATATAATACCTATTAGTACATATATAATGATATATATATATATAATAGGCCCAAGTATAAATTAGGACTCACATGTATTTTAAATAATTGAATGAAAGACAGAAAAGTCGAAAATAAATAAACAAAATCGGAAATAAATGAAGAAGGGGAACACCTAAGTTTTTGCCCCCCCTGGGGTTTGGCTACCCCTAGGTGGTCCAACCTTATGACAAAAGTTTTGATGAATTTTCTTAATTAAACGTAGTTTGAACTACCAGAACGAAACGAGGACAAAACCAAGAAAATGAATGGAAAGAGAACATAAAGGACAAGGGAGCCCTTATCCCCCTAGGGTTCGGTAACCCTAAGGTTCAATCTCTTAGGGGGCACACTCCTTCATATTCTCGAATATTGCACTAATTAGACTTGGAACGGAGGAATGACAGAGCAATGATATTAAAACTAAGGAAAGAGACAAGAAATCCATGAGGATTTAGGAATGGTTTTCCTTGAATTCTCCGTGACAAGATGAGCTGATTATAGTGCCAAGAATCACAATAAAATGATGAAAATTGAGTAAGAAAGACAATGACAAGCGAAATAGATCAAATGAAGCATGGACCTAGGGTTCGACCCTTCCCCTAGGGTCGTGTCGGAGTTTTCTGAAACTTTCCGACGATGAATTCAGGCAACGTGATATCCGAATAAAAAAAAAGAAGAAGTACAAATTGAGTAATGAGACCTTGTATATGAAGAATTGAGAGGGGTCTCCATAAGTTCCTATGAAGAAGACTTATGTAGGTAAACTCATCATCAAAATTAAATGGTTGAGAGATTTGGAATGATAGGACGATTTGGGCATCATTTTGGGCAATTAAGGGTTTTTTTAGAATTTCACTTGAGGTCACATGCTATACATATGACTCAAATACGTGCCAAGCACATGATCACTTACCAGGGGGCCCTATAAATACAACATTCATTTCAATGGGAATGACTTTTGATTATCTGACATTCCAAGATACACAAGAAAGACTCTCTAGAGTTCTATCACATATTGTCCTAGTGATTGTCTACCTGTTCTTCTTCCCTTTACAAACCCTAATGCTACGTTTGGATGGAAGGAATGGAATGAAGAGTGGAATGATTCATTCCATTATAGTTAGAATGAGTTATTTCATATGCTCTCTCTCTCTCAAGGAGTCAAACACAATTTTTTTCATTCCAATCGCAACCAAACACAATTTTTTTCATTCTATAGGAATGGGTCATTCCATTCTCCCTCCTATTCCACCAATCCAAACGTAGCATAAATCATTTTTTATATTCTTTGTGGATTTCTTTCCTTCTCAACCAATTTGAAACCTTAATCGAGTGAGCTACGATTTCCTCGCCTATACATATTTATTTATTTAGGTGAAGATATTTTTATCCTAATTTTTATTATTTCTCATTTCTTCGCTCATTGGAATGGACATTCCATGAGAATGACAAATTCGTCTATAATTAGTGTACCAAATGTTAGAATGAAAGGTTTTGCATTCTATTCCAACACCCATTCCGTTTAGTAACACCCATTCTGTCCAACTAAACGCCTCCTGCACAAAATTACCATCGTATTTCAATCCATCAACTTCATGAAATACTAGTTACTGACATTATGTTCCTCGAAGTTAAAAAAAGGGTAAAGTCTAGTAGTAGAAAAAGGAATGATATGAAACAATTGCATGATTTTCACGTTTGGTAAAATCCATAAACAAACATATATAAAGCAAAGGAAAACAGTGTGCAAACTTCCAAATTATGCACTGATTAACAAGCCAAGTGACATTTCAAGCCTAACCGTAAAGTTATCCCCTTGTCAATTGATATTAATACGTTAATAAAAATGATCTTATGTTGGATAACCAGTCGTACTATCCGTGCTTCCGACACTAGGAGGGGAGAGGAGAGATTACCAGTACTAGAGAATGGAGGAGGCAGAAGACGAACTCGGGAGGAGGAAGAACGGAGGAAAATCTGAGAGTGAGAGAGAAATCAATTTTTTTTCCTTTGAAGTTAAAGAGAATATAATGAACGGTGAAATTTATCCCAAACTTTAGACGGTTCTGATGATTTATTAGGGTGAAAGGGAAATTCAAAATCAATTGTATTTTGTTAGATAAATCATTTGTGATAATCACTTCTAATTCAGTCTACACTTGCAAATTAATTGGTTATGTATCGTGGAGCATGCTTATTATACCTGGCTTCTTAATTGAATATGTATAATTTCTCAAAACTGTCCTATAGAATTCATTACTTCCACTAAATAAAACACCACCAGGCGTGGAAGAGAGGAAATTAGGCTTTATTGTGCTCTGTGCCCATTTTTATTATTCTGAATTCTGATTCTGATAATATCAATTGCCCCCTCATTTTTATCAACTTTTACAATGATCATTTTTCTTGTAATTTCAACCAGACCTATAAAAAAGAATTAAATAATTATTTCACATTTTCCCATTAAACTTGGGAAATAAAACGCGCATATTTTTGTGCGTACAACACGCCATTCCATTTGAGGAAAGTTGGAGGCTATACAGTGGAGGATTTACGTGGAGGGCAAAAAGGGCAGTGTCTATGCTCAAATTTTTTTTTAAGGTAGAGGGATAGGGGTAAAAATAAAATTTAATAAATTTAAGGGGGCAGATTTATGAAAAAGTTAAACTTGGGCCAAAAAAAACTTAAACTACTACTATTTTAAAAAAACTAAACAGACGGTGTATAATGTATTCAAATTATCGCTATCTAACTTACTCAATTTTAGCCCAAAAAATCCGTTCTTGTTGGGATTAGATCCTAGATCTGCCCTTGAGGTTGTATACTTGTATGGTTACAATTAAAATACTTTTAACATGTTTAAATTTCCAAATTTAATAGCCAAAAATGTCAACATTGTAGGAGAATTAGAAACCAAAAACATTACGAGGCATTAGGTTGAAAAGCTCTGGCAGCAACAAAAAAATGAAAACACAAAAAAAGTTGTTTTTTCAATTTTGACAACACAAAGAGTCATTCCAACTTTAATACAATATTTCTAAAATTAAAAAAAAGAAAAAGACATCGAATAGAAACATACGAAAATAAAAATAAAAAGTTGAAACAATTACCAAATGAACCTTCAATATAATTAATATTTCCTTTCTGAATATCAATTGGTGAAGTTGAAATAGGAAGAATGATTTCAAAACTTTGGTAGATAAATATTACATATTCAAGTTGTTCAACTCACCCTTTAATGGGCCTTTAACAGTAGTAACTTGTGGGTTTGGTATATGACTTTCCATTTATTTATACAATGCATGCATGAACGGGTAAGGCTCATGATATTTGCATGCCTAAATAATATTGTAGGTTCTCTCTCTATATATCGATTTTCGAAAAATAAATGATCGTGACCAAAATAATATTACATCAATGGTGACATTTTAGAGTACGATCCCTTCTTTATAGTTCATGTCGAATTTATCAAATAATAATTTTAGTACATATGTTACGCAACAAATATAAATTTCTCTCTTGTCCGTTGTTTTATATTCCTTTCAAAAATTAAAATATAATAGTATAATAAGATAATTAGAAAAAAATAATTAAAATAATATTTAAATTAAAATATAATAATATAATAAGATAATTATAAAAAAATAGTTAAAATAATATTTAGATAACGTTCTTCCTCTATGCGACCCATTAATCATCAAAGTTATTACCTATTCCCCCATTATGTATTTATATAAAAATATAATTATCATTTTAATTTGTGAAAAGATAAATCTCAATAAATATCAAGCAATCTTATGATAAAAAAAGTATAAAAGAAAAAGAATATTGATACGTCTTTGGCTTCAAAATTAAAAATACATTTTTATTTTTTGATTTTTAATTATTCTTTGAAAAACTTAAATTCGAAATCAATATGATTTTTTAATATAAACAATTATAATGACTATAAAATATTTTTTTTAATACTTAATGTATTTATTATTTTCAAAATTTAGACAAATCATATTAATTTAAAATTCACAAATTTACTTTAAAAAAATAAATAAAATATATATCTAATTTAGCTTTAAGTTGATTATTTCCTTTCTTCGTTAAAATTGTAGTTGTGCTACGAGGAGTCAATTCTCTCTCCCTCCACTTTTCAGCCATGTCAGAAGCAACCTCAACTAGTGCGGGTACAGTCTCCGCAGCTTCACCGGAGGACTTATTCCGGCCGTCAACTGCCACTGACCCCGGAGACTCCTCAGCCATGTCTAATGTCACTCAGACCTTTCATTTTTCTTCCGGTAACCCTAGAATCGAAGAGACCAGAGGTATCATGATTCTCTACAGAGACGATGCCGTATTTTCATCTCCCGAATTACTACATGTAAGCGTCGATTCCTCCATATTTCTTCTAATTTATCTCCGTTCGATATGTTTCATGATCAGTTTCAGAATTATCAATTATTTTAATTTTAATATGTCAAATTGGTAATTTGAGAGACAATTTTCTGTAGTTTAGGGTTTTTCTTTTTGTATAATTGCTTGTTGTTTTTGGTTTTCTTAGCTGTGGACTAGCTACCTACTCCTTTTCAATTGCAGTATATAAATGAGCAGTGAGGGTGTATAACTCTGTATTTGTTTTGTAGGATGTGTTACATTGTCTCAAAAACGTCAGAATAGAAGAGATGCTAATATTTTCATTTTTTATTTATATTTATTCAATTAGGAATAGGGAATTGAGCAGATTAATCCTTATTTTCTAGTTGGTTGCTGTATCTTCTTTTTCATCACTAATGAGATCATTAAGAAAGGTACTTATTTTTTTTTTCTTCAAAAAATTATATCATTAGGAAAGGTATTTGAATTGCAATTAAATGTAGGAGATTTGTAAAAGTTTGATATCCTAGTGTCATTTGGGATTTTATACGGTCGATTTGATCACTATTTGAAAGCTCTACTCTGGTCTTGTTTTATGGGACAGCTAGACAACATTTATGTTTCTCTAATTTAAACTTAGTACTTCTTTAAACTTTATGAAGAGCACATTCAAGTTTCTTCTGACTTGGTATGTTATCCATTTATGAATAATGGATTTAAAAAAGACTGATAACTACCCAAAACAATGGCTCATGAAAGAAAAAAGATATGATTTGCAAGTGAAGACCCATTGGTACACCTGGCTAATTTAACATAAATTTTATATCTCTAAACTTGGATCGAGACAAATGTGAACAATTCTGCGCCATGTTATCCATTTATAAATAATGGATTTAAAAAGATACGATTTGCAAGTGAAGTCCCATTGGTACACCTGCCTAATTTAACATAAATTTTTTATCTCTAAACTTGTATTGATACCAATGTGAACAATTCTACGCCATGTGAGAATTCTTTTAGTCATTATTTAGTTGACGATGTGTTCCTTTTATTTTTCTGATGGTGCGGTTTAGGTTGAGAGAAAGCCTCTTGTCTGTGTGCTTGGGGTGCCAAACCACATGACATATGCAGACTTTTGTCAGTTCTGCGGTTCATTCATTCAACATATATTGGAAATGCGAATTGTAAGGTTTGGTTTCAGAAACCCAATCGCTTGGTATGAGCGGATTGCTAAGTGTATATCTTGTTGGATTTGGTTGTGATTCTGTGCATTTTCTTGAGTTTCAGGAATGATGGGATGGAGGATCGATATAGTGTTTTAATAAGGTTTGATGATCAGGATTCAACGGATACTTTCTACAAGCATTTCAAGGGGAGACGTTTTTCCTCTCTTGAGGTTGTTTTGCTCTTAGTGTGCTTCTAGATTCAGAAAATAATCCCTAGATTCTGAAAAAAGCCACTTTGTATAGGTCTGATATAATATTTGTATTTAAATACAGGTAGAGGCTTGTCATATGCTTTTCACAATTGATGTTCAATACACAGGTTCAATAGAACGTGCACAGGCTTCACCTGTAAGCTCTACAGAGCAACCATCTTGTCCAGTTTGTCTTGGTATTTATCTTTACAATTTCTATTATATATGACTATGTTAAAAACATAAACATGGTAATGCAAGACTTTATGTTGTCTGTGCCAAGTTGATATAAATGTTGCATACTTATTCCAAATTGTGAAGTTTCCTTAAAGACCTGTTTATGATGCGAGTTTTCAGCTTGGAGAATCTTGAACTCCCTGCTGTTCTGGATAAGTTAAATTTCATTGAATATAATAGCCTAGCTGCTTGTTTGATGAGATGAATCACATCCATGAGTATATGTTAACTATAATATATAGGTTGTTTGATGGGAGTTTTTAATGTTCCATCAAATCTTGACTTTGAGAAGAATGTTATTCTTATTGACGATTTATTTCTATTCTGTTATGTAACTTTTGAAAAGTAAATATGCTTCTGACGGAAATTGGTGGGGTAAATTTGGTCATTTTTGGACTTTAGAGGTCCTAGCGATTCCTACGGATTTTAAACCACAGCAAATTCGTTTGCAAGTTTAGCATGTTGTATAGTATAACAGAATCTACATAATCTGTTAAGCTTTCTCTAAAAAAATTTACAAAGTAAGAGAGTGCAAGAAAACAAGGTTCTCTGTGCAAGGTGGGGAGACTACTCAAAAAAGTCGAGCATAGTAGTTCCCTTATCACTTTTTGAATGTGCTTTCAGGCATAGTTGTCACGGCGCCACGGCGAGTCATGGCGGTAGCCTACTGCCAGGACGCCTAGGCGACAAGTCGTTTACAATGTGTAATTTATATATTATTTATTTTACTTAACAAGCATATTGACAATAAAATTTCATATATATTAAAACCCAAAACATAACACTATGGAATAATATTAAAAGCACAATTATGTAAATATTTAGTAATAACAATCCAAAAATGAAACATTTGATATTAAAAACTAGTAGAAGAAATGAAAAATTCAACAAACACCACATAGAAAATAAAGTTGCAACCAACCATCACATGTTACTAGTCTAATAACTAATAAAACACCACATAGCAAGCCAAAATAATGTCTAGACTCTCTACACTAGTCTCTAAACATCGTTCAAGCAAACTCATCAAGAAAAATATCATCTTCTCCACGAGAACTACTCTCATTCAAAGGCGTAGGTGGTCTTTCTCCAAAATCATCCTCTACATCTTCATCATCATTTGGAATTCTCTCTTCTTCGTCAACTTCATCATCACTTCATCAGAGTCAGAATTCATCATTATTCTTAGAGCTTTGAACTTTGTTGTCTGATGTTTACTTTGTCATTATACAATATAAAAGAAATTGAGCATATAAAGTAATGCAAATAGTGAAAGAGCAAAATAATATATTTTACTTAGTTTATGCTCTCCCAAGTGAAGACAAACCTTAGTGGGCAACAAAGTCAGAAGCTAGTGGAGGGGCAATAGCTAGTTGGAGCACGGGGATGTGTGTATATACACATATATATATGTGTATGTATATATATGTATATGTGGAGCATGGGAATGTGTGTATATATATATATATATATAAATTTTGCTGCCCACTAAGGTTTGTCTTCACCAAGTATCATCAGTACCCAAAAATTTGCTCAATCACAAAGTCGTCCAAGTTGTCCAAGTCGCCCACCAAGTCGTCCAAGTCGCCCAAGTCGCTCGACTTTCTCCCCTCCCACCAAGTCGCCCAGACGCCTTCCCAATATGCACCGACTGGACGCCTAGGCGACGACTTGACAACTATGCTTTCAGGTAATGTGTAGTGGGGCTGTAAGAATTTGAACTATCTTTTGGATATGTAGGTCAATGAAGTGTTTATAGTCTTCAGGTACTTTAGGGAACTCTAGTAGTCTAATAAATGCGTTATAAGAATCTCACAGAGTTTAGAAATTCTAGTGTTTCTTTTTTCCTTAGTTCTTTTTGAGATATATGGAATTGTGTTATAGTTGTATAATACCACTTTATGATTGTGAAATTCTTGTTTTATCTTTTTGCTTTGTAATTCTTTGGATATTGCTTATTTTTCTCCTGTGTTGCAGAGAGATTGGACCAAGATACGAGTGGGATTCTCACAACTATCTGCAATCATTCTTTCCATTGCTCCTGTATATCTAAATGGACAGATTCTTCTTGTCCGGTAAGCAGTTTTGGTTGTTCCTACTGGTAACTTTAATTTGGTCTAAAGTATTGCAAACCTATCATTGTTTGTGGAGCTGTCTTTACAAATCATTAGTGGGGAACCTGATTGGAACTTATATATCAAATTTTATACGCAGTTAGGTTGGACAAATTCCAAATTCCATGAGAACTGGTGATTGTAGAGTTTGTACTTGTCTATTTTGATTTTAGCAATATCTGTCTGCTGTATTGTTATCCCACATCCATTACTTCTCTCAGTTGAGGAGGTTCTGGCTTCAACTATTTGTTGGAGCTTTGGTGTTCTGTATACCTATTAATATGCGTGTTTGTGTATTTATATATGAAGAAACCCTCTCTGATGTCATAAAGTGAGCTTAACTTTAAATTTTTTCGAGCCACCTAACGTTTATGGGTTTGCCCTGTTGTGGGCCTATATACATGTATGGAGTAGAATGTATGCAAGTAAAATGTATGGGTTTGTCCTGTTGTCTGCCTGTCTTAATGTATTTATGCTCTTATGATTTCAATCCTGCTGGTAGAAATTAAGTGGATTGATAATTGCCTGGAAAGTAAATGAAAACCCCCCCTGAAAAATAAACGAAAACAAGTTTGATTTGTTCCTCCTAATATATTGGTCTTTACTTTTCAGTGCTTTGCTTCTTCCATTTCATTTCATTCCAGCTGAAACACATCATCTCTTTTCAAGTTGTTTGAATACTATAGTTCCAAGTCATATTCTTCCTTAAATTTACACAGCATACATCCGATCTATCCAAGTTGAATTGTTTTACCATGAATCCTATATCGAATGATTGAGATGGCCCCTGGGCCTCCAATTATAATCTGGCTTCTATCTAGTTTTTGTATTTCAAATTATAATAGATCTCTTTGTAATGGTTATATGAAAAAAGGTGGTTTTATGTTGAATTGGTTTAGACTTGTTATTGCAGGTATGTCGGTATTGCCAGCAACAGCCAGAAAACTCGAAATGTTTTATCTGTCAAACTTCAGAGAATGTCTGGATTTGTGTTATCTGCGGTTTTGTGGGTTGTGGGAGGTAATTATCTGATTTACCTCTTCATTAAGTTATAATATTTGTATGTATTTTCTTTCTCTAACAAGTTTATTATAGTTACTTGCAATGGAAAAAACACGTCTTTTTTTTTAGTTCTTCTAAGTTCTAACGAGTAATATTGGTGTAGGTATAAAGAAGGGCATGCCATAAGACATTGGAAAGAAACACAACATTGCTACTCCCTTGAATTGGAAACGCAACGTGTGTGGGACTATGTCGGAGACAACTATGTTCACCGTTTGATTCAGTCCAAAACTGATGGAAAACTGGTCGAGTTGAACCACCATTGTACTCATGGTGATGACGGGTGTGGCGTTTGCGAATGTGGTTCAGATTCTGGGTTTGGGGAGGCTCTTTTGAACAGCAAAGTTGAAGCTGTACGTTATATTCTTTTCTTTTCACTTTCAGTTGATTTTTACGCTAGATACTTTGTTGTTTCTGGTACTATTTGATTCATTGAATTTACAAAAGTGAATTTTAATGTTACAATCAGATTGTCAACGAGTATGAAGAGCTGCTCACTACCCAGCTTGAGAACCAAAAGATTGTAAGTTTCTTCCTCCAGTTTCATGACATAATGAAGTGCATTTCACTTCTGCTTGAGCTTGACAATTTAGCAACATTGAAAATTCTTAATTGTTCTAGGAATTTGGTTTTCTGACGGCTGATTTTGTTTTATTACTAAACAGTTAGGATGATGACTTTGTCGGCTTATAATATTAACAGTCTCTGCTTTGATTCATAGTATTTCGAGTCTTTACTTCAAGAATATGAAGAAGAAACAGAAAGAAGATGTGCTGAAGTTGAGAAAGCTCCAAGTCAGACTTTAAAACTGCAGAAGATGCAAGCCAAGCTGGATAAAAGTTTTGAAGAGAAGAAATTCCATGATAATGTGAGTATTTATGTTTGCCTCTGTTGTGTTCCGAAGTCAGGAGTCCTCTTTTTAGAAGAGTGTATTGGATTAGATTATTGGGGCTGTAGAATTCTGCACTTTTCCCCCTGAATGTTAGTATTACTTTGATTGGTGAAATCATGAAATGTTTGATTATTGGGTAGAAACGCTAAATCTGTGTCTTTCACCTATAGATCAATGAGAATCTTTTGAGAAACAAGGAGATATGGGAAGCAAAGATATTGGAAGCTGAAGAAAGGTACTGCTAGCTCCTGCATTTATTAATATTTTGGAGATCAAGACAAATTGTTTCTTTTTTCTTGTTCTTCTTTTGGATCCAAGATATACAAAGGCCTACCTTTTAATATGACATCTCTTTAACAGTATGGAAAAAAAATTTCATTCTTTGTCTATAATTATGGATATTGAAAGATAAATCAGTGTCTCTTCAAACTGTTTCTAGTGTCAATAATTTAGCTAGATAACCTCTTGGGTTAATTAATTTTTGGTGTATACTTTGAGAACCCTACATGGATACTGTAAATCGAGAATTTTCAGTTGAATCTATATTTTTGTGCCCATGTCTTCTGGTAGGATTGAAAAATGGAATTTTGTGCTTTATGATGTGAGCCATTGACTTTTCTCAGTTTAAAAGAGATTCACTGCAGATGTAATATGACAGACTATCTCAAAATCAAGACGATAACATAAGAGTTTTTTGTCTACTAGTTTGAGAAAAGGAAGAGCAAAAGCATAGTGTTTTAGGGCTTCCATTTGGATAAAGTATTTTTTTTGCCTTTTGCTCTTCCTGAAAGAACTTGTTGCTGTAACAAAATTTTCGCTTGCCAGTGGTAGGGGGTAACTGTTGATAGTTTATACTTTACGCTGACCAAACTAGACCCAATTATGCAACTTTAAACCTACTGCTTCACTTTCATTGGAAACTAACGATGAAATACCAACCACCACACAAATCATATCATGCAATTAATATATTTTATAAGATTTATTCTACTCCTTGGTGATTTTAATGCTTTTCCTTTTGTTATTTTCCTTGTTTAATTTATTGATTTATTCTAGGGAGAAGAAGCACATAGGACAGAAGGATCACAAGATACAGGAATTGGAAGAACAGGTAATACCTAGCATAATTGCATATGACTGGTTTTTATTTATTTCATAAAAAAAAAACCATTGAACTCTGAAATTTTTGCAGCTTGTGGATTTGATGGCACTCCTAGAAAATGCGAATACAATGACAGAACAGCTATCAACATCACATGAAATCAAGGAGGGGGATGTTTTGCCTCTTAAAGTGGAGTCTTCTTCAAGTAAAAGCACCAAAGGGGGCTCAAAGACCAACTTGCGGAGAAGAAGCTAGTCTAAAAGATTGATTATTTTGGGTATATGAAATCAGCTGCTGCTTTTTTATGGATGTTTCATGCCAACTGCTACTTACTGTACAGCCATTTACCTATCACTGAGTAAAAGTCTTGCTCCTGTTCATTTTGTTTCATGGGGGTTGTGAAATCATGAGAGACGTCGATATGCTCCTTTCTTTTATTCCAGAAAAAGGTTTTAGTTCTTGAATGTGTTGAGTTGATGATACTTGTGTAAAAAAGTTGAATTGGCTAGGACCCTGAAATTTGTAAAGAACATTGTGTAGAGCTTGATCTGTAAAGAATTATAAGTCCATATATTGTCATATTTTAATTGAGAACTTGGAATTGTCATTCTACCAGCCAAATTTGACGTAAGTGTGTATATATATAGGGAATAATGGCCATCCACAACTGTGTATATTTTATTTGTGCACAGTCTGTCAAAACTACGTCGTTTTGGTAGATTTGTTTAAAAAAAAAAACACGCTTCGTTGTTGTCTCCTCCCAAATCAGGGCTTCTTTCTTCCAAATCAAAAATCGATCCTCTCTTTGAAAATGGCTTCTCCTCCCAAGTCAGGGCTTCTCTCCTCTCAAATCAGAAATCGCGCATCAGGGCAAAGAGGTACACAACATAGCAAAGAGGCACAACGTCGACACTTTAGCTCGTAGAGCCACCGACGCGATTTTAACTCCTTCGCCAACCACGGTTCCACCTCCCACGTCCGCTTCCGTCACTTCTACTCTCTTTGACGCCCGCCTCTTCCTTAAGGCCTTTTTTTTTCTTTTTTGTAATTTGGGATTTGATCTGGGTATTCAAGGGAACTCTCAAGGTTTACAGATTATATTTTATTCTTCATGATATCTGTTTTTATTTTACTTTTTTTAGTACTTCAATTTCTGATAGAATAAGTAATTCATTTGCTCAATTGAAATCCAAGATGAAGAAAAGAAAAAAAAAATCCCAATTATCTGCCTATGACATTAGTATATTACATGAAAATTTTGTAAGGAATTCCTCACTTTATGTTCTTTGTGTAAATATAAGCTCCTATTTGATCTGGGTATCTGTTAATTTCTCTTCACGTTTTTAAATTTCACTTGTCTACATATAGTTCATCCTTAAGTTTGTGTTTTGCTAAATCTCTATACCAGAAGATTTACTTAATAAAATTATGCAATTTTGGTAATGCAGTCAATTTGATATGATTTTCTAGATTTCATAATTTTGCATTTCAATTTACCCCAGTGAGATCTGTTCTGATGTGAGAAGTAATTAGGATTATTGTTATCTTTTAGATTAATTTTGGCCCAGGGTTTATGGAGGCAAAGTAAATGAAAATAGCCAGGAATTCAGTTTTTCTTTTCCTTTTTTTAGTATGGGAAATAAGAATTCATTACGTTGTGGGTGAGGGGCTGGGAACTCTTCCGTCACTTCGGTCACTTCTACTCTCTCTCCGACGCCCGCCTCTTCCTCAAGGTCTTCTTTTTCTTTTTTTTGTTGTTGTAATTTTGGGATTTTAGAATAAAATTAATTGATAGTTGTGTTTGTATATCTCATATCAGGAGAGGGATTATGATATTTGCGGAGTAGAGATTACTAATAATACTAGAGGCACATATTGAGCGTTCTGCTGGTGATAGGATGGCCCATTTTGTGGCTTCTCTGTTTCTGTTCACTATATCTATCCAACTACTTACAATCTTCTGTTTCTCTCATTTCCCTTCTTTTCACCTCACCTCACCTCATCAAGATTATGCTTTATTTCTTGTCAATTTAAGATTAGTGTGTATGAAACAAACAAGTTGTTCAAAAATTCATTGTTGTATTCATTACCCATTACTATATTCCGCAATATGGGTGTGGTACTGCTTCTTTGAATGTCCCCATTGCAGCCTCCATCGTTTTACATCATCTTGAAGGTAATCTTCTTATCCATTCTTCATAACATGTTGTGCTCAGTTGGCATGTTTGTTGGCAAGATTATTTTTTCTCATATTTTAGGTGATCAACAGAATTGGATTACCTGCAGTGGAATTACATAGATATTTGCTAATAATGTTTAACCATATGACGGCGTAAACTTTTTTCTTGATGCATTTCTTGATTTTTTCCCTTTCCAGTTTTCACACATTTCTTTCAGTCGATAAATTCGTATTTGGTTGGTACATACACCTGATTCTCTTTAGTTACTCCCTCTGTCCCAAATTAATTGCTCAGTTTTGACTTTTTTAAGTCAAATTGACTATTTTTAGAATTAATAATTAAGCATATATAAATATATTTCTAAAATTATAAAAATTGGGATTAGTAATAAATTGTATATACTTTCTTTTGGTTATAATCTCTTAACCTATTTTTTAGCAGAAATAATAAAAAGATTAATTTTAAAAATGGTCAATTTGACTTTAAAAGGTCAAAACTGAGCAATTAATTTGGGACGGAGGGAGTAGCATTTAAGCAAATGTGGAAAATTTTCTTTTCCAAAAGGTTTAAATTTTACATTAAATGAAAAGAATATAAAAACTTTCCCAGATTCTACTAAAGGGCATAACACTTGAAAAAATACAAAGTGTGTACATGGTCATAATGATGCATGAGTTATCCACCCCCATTGAGTTCAAGTAAACTTTGTAAAAATGTCTACTGGGTTTTATATATTTTACTAAAATTTGATTCAATTCACTTGCTAAATTTCTGACACATGTTATTTATTTCAGTTTGGGCAGGCTTCTCTAAGAGAAACCGTGATGGAAACAAGTTTGTTGTGGCGGAAAGATCAGTGAAACAGGTGGGGCGAAATTACTGCACAGAGGCGGCAGAAACTATTATTGAGGAGCGAAAAATAAGAAAAGAAAATGCTTTAAGTGGGTTCTTTGATGAAAACGGAAAAGAAGATTCACCTTCAAATCTTCTGGATGTTTTGTTTGATAATTAGTGAAGGAAGAAACTAAATACATGATTTTTGCTCCCTGAGCAAAAGTTAGTAAACATCAAAGAAGATTGATGGGCAGTGATGGTCCAAGTTCCTTTGTTGCTGTTACTACTGCTACTGCCTTGTCCTTCAAGAAGCAAATAGAGCATTTAGTGTTATTAATAGAAAAAATTACATTGTTGGAAGCACACTTATGCAACTCCATTGTGTGGATAAATGTTAAATTAATTTATATCAGTTCTCTTTCTTTGGATTATGGTTAGGAGGATATTTACAAAAAGTATGTCTGTACTTTCTGTTCCTCTTTAAATTTTTTGTCAGTTGGCTTGCAAGCAAAAAATTCGCATACTTAGCATAGACAGATTAATGCACTTGTAGAATACTGAAACATAAATGAGATTGTTGTATTCTATTACAAAAGATTATTTATCCGTTTGAGAATTCAGAATTGAAATCCCGAGAGCCAGTCCAGAGATAAAATTAATTTCTAACGAATCACACAACATCATTAAGGAATATGGATGTAATTTAGAAACCAACATGCATGTCTTTAAAACATTAACAACTCAACAACATTAAGCAGTTCCAGCTGCTTACTATGGAAGACAATACTACAAATTTCTCATATTACACTGAAAGCATGTACTGGACTACCAAATTATGTATTGTCATCTTATATTTCAAAGTTAAAAAAAAGCCATTTGATACAACTTGACAAGTCAATCTCAACGATCCTCATGGCATTGACAAAATGACAACTTGAATTCGTCTTCCTCATCAGCACCAAGACTTCTCCAAGCAGAGCTCTCAACTAAAACCTGTAGATTTTAACATGGGATCAAGTTATGACTTATACAATGTAATAAGGGCAAAAGACCTAAATGACATAAACAACTGATGAAGCTAATGTAATATCTATACAATCTTAAAAAAAATCCACTTTGATACATACAATCCACTTTAATATCTATACGTTTAGTTGTAAAAGGGATGGTTCATCATGCTTTCGTAGTTAGAATAAGAAGAAAGTACCTTTGTTGGCCTTGTCTTTTCCTTTATTCCCTTTCTTATTATCGTCGTCTTTGTTATGTTGATTTGCTATTCATAAACAACAATAAAAATAAAAATTAAATATTTATAATAAAAATAAATAAAAATCATAACAAATTGATGTGTTTGTACCTAGTTTTAGACAAGTAGTCTTATAATGGTTGGCTTTTCCATACTCTCCCCAATAACGAATTTGTTTACCCTTTACTTCTTGATCTACTTCTCTACCCGATTGAAATCTCGAGGCTCCCCTTGGTCTACCTTTAGTACTCACTGGTCCGCTGGGATCACGCATTGTTATTTCTGGAATGTCAACAAAGGACACAACTAGACTAAATGTTTGAGTTGAATCCATCTCACTAACCACATCTTACAATTTTTTCTCCTTTATCCTTTTTATCATGTCATCCAACAAATATTCAACTTCATTAAAAATTGTCAGTGATGAAGTAGCATCTTGTAACACTTTGGACATTTTTGATTTGAGAAAAAACACCATCATAGGAGTTAATTTAACCTCGCTTGATGAACAACCAACAATATCAGGTCGATACTTAGCATCCATAGTCCATCTATTCAATATATATCTTTCTAGAATGGAAATAAATTTTTTGAATCTCATAACACAAATGATATGCTTGCATATCATTCCTTTCATATCGAACTTTGCACAAGAACAATTAAGAGTCTGTCCACCATCATACAAAACAGTTCTCCAATTAGCTTTAGGACTCGTGCTCTTTTCAACTTTGTATTCAATTATGTCTCTATCCTTTTCTCACCTTCTCCTTCCAATAGGAATAACTAGCCTTAAATTCAGTGTGAAATATGTCAACTATTTTTCTAGTGTAGATTTGTCCAGCCTGTTTCTCAATTTTCAACTCAGTCTCGTATATCGACTGGGAATTTTTTGTCTTGAAATCTTCTTCCTTATCTGCTTGCCGACGAGATACAAGAGCTTCTTCATATTGCGTCACAAACTCATTTAATGGAGTTAACGCATGAACACATCCATCAAAAAATGAATTAATACTCTCACTACGTTGGGTATATGTCATTCCAGCTGTAAAGATGTCTTTGAAGTATGCGGGAATCCATTGATGTCACATTTCATACAAGTTCATCAACCAAGTATTCTTATTCAAATCATACTTCTTCAAAAGTTCCCACCGGCTCTCTGATTCTAATATGGTTTCACTATAAAACCATGCTTTATACTCATCACAAAATGCTTGATTGCTAGAACGGAGGAGATGAAGTCTCCCTGTGATATACTTTTTAATGTGCCATGAACAGAATTGGTGTCGAGTATTAGGAAAGACTTTCTTTATAGCATTGGAAATAACATGATCTTGATCTGTTATAATTACCCCAGGATCTTTTCCACACAAGCATTTCTTCCACTCTTGAAACAGCTATGTAAAAGATTTCTCTTTCTCATTTACAAGTAAAGCATAACCAAACAAAATAGATTGTCTGTGGTGATTAACCTTGTTGAATGAGGCAAATGGTAATGAAAATTTATTGGTTCGATATGTAACATCAAAAGAAACTATATCACTAAATTGTAGATATGATAATATCGATCTCCCATCGGTCCGAAAAATACTTTTAAGATTGTGATCCTTCTTCAAATCTATGACAAAGAAAAATGACGGGTCACTAACTCTTTTTGCTAGAAAATGATGAACTATTGAAATGCATTCACGACCAACCATATTCTTTCTCTATACGCGCAAATGATCTACACATTGTTGTGTTGTTATCATCTTATCCTCACCATTCCCATGAGCATTAACTACCTTTTCAATTGTTGATTGGCGCAATCTAATTTCATAATTCTCCATCAATTTTTTTACAGTTTGACTACGATGAAATGTCTTATGAGAGCGATGTTTTCATGCTGATGAAGGGCTAGTAAGCTCGTGATTATGTTCATCACAAAAACTAGTAAAATGTCATGTCTTCGTTTTTTGGTTTAAATGGATCCACATCCTTGCACGACAGTCAGATCTTACTTGTCTTTGTCGTTTTTTCGGTTTCTCATCAAGTGGCTGATCTTTATCTTTTGCAATTCCACCTTTACTACAAATAATTAATCGACCTATTTCCTCCCCTGAAGTTTTAGATATGTCAAGATTTGACAAACGGAGTCCAAATCCTTTATGCCTTGCATATATATTATACATCGCGTATGCGTCGTCCTGACTAAGAAACCATAATCCAACATATGGAATTTCTATCGAAGTTTCTCTATTGTCATCCTCTACATTAACACTGGAACAAAAAAGAGAACATATAATTCCATTGATAATATAATTCAAAATTTAAAATGTTGGCCAAAATTTTTACTCCGTGTCATGAAGGTTTAACGCCGAATTACTTCTCACATCAGAACAAATCTCACTGGGGTAAATTGAAATGCAAAATTATGAAATCTAGAAAATCATATTAAATTGACTGCATTACCAAAATTGCATAATTTTATTAAGTAAATCTTTTGGTATAGATATTTAGCAAGATCAACAACACGAACTTAAGGCTGAACTATATGTAGACAAGTGAAATTTAAAAACGTGAAGAGAAATTAACAAATACTCAGATCAAATAGGAGCTTCTATTTACACAAAGAACAAAAAGTGAGGAATTCCTTACAAAATTTTCATGTAATATACTAATGTCATAGGCAGATAATTGGGATTTTTTTTCTTTTCTTCATCTTGGATTTCAATTGAGCAAATAAATTACTTATTCTATCAAAAATTGAAGTACTGAAAAAGTAAAATAAAAATAGATATCACGAACAATAAAATATAATTTGTAAACCTTGAGAGTTCCCTTGAATACCTAGATCAAATCCTAAATTACAAAAAAGAAAAAAAAAGACCTTGAGGAAGAGGTGGGCGTCGGAGAGAGAGTAGAAGTGACGGAAGCGAACGTGGGAGGTGGAACCGTGGCTGCCGAAGGAGTTGAAATTGCGGCGGTATCGCTACGAGCTAAAGTGCCGACGTTGTGCCTCTTTGCTATGTTGTGAACCTCTTTGTCTTGATACGCAATTTCTGATTTGGGAGGAGAGAAGCCCTGATTTGGGAGGAGAAGCCATTTTTAGAGAGAGGATCGATTTCTTATTTGGAAGAAAGCAGCCCTGATTTGGGAGGAGACAACAATGAAACGTGTTTTTTTAAAAAACAAATCTGCCAAAACGACGTAGTTTTGGCAGACTGTGCGCAAATAAAATATACATAGCTGTGTATGGGGGAGTGTTTCAAATCTAATATTAGATGAGAGTATTATTTCATATAGTGCATCTCCCACTGTTGATTAAACTGTTATGGCCTGTTTGGTTTGGGGGGAATGGAATGGGCATTCTGTTTTGGAATGTTTATTCTTATATTTGGTTACTTAAAAAGAGAGGGAATGAGCATTCTAATAGAATGTCTATTCATATATTTAAAAGAATGCTTATTCTATCAGGATGAGTAAAGATTGACCATTCTATTCTGATCGATAAACTTAAAAAAAAATCTCAATCGATCAAAATTGTGTAACTTCTTGTACTGAACAAACATAGAAATAGGAATGCCCATTCCATTTCACTCCCATTCTCATTCCAATATTGTAACCAAACAGACTATTAGCACTCCCATTCTTATTTCCATTTCCATTCCCATTCCCATTCCAATATTGAGACGATGATGAACATGAAAATTGCATTGTAGATATAAAGAATGATCCAAAATTTTATAATGTGAAAAGAATAGGTGTACTTTCTCAAAAGTTGGTTAGCAAGAATAAGGTTGATTTGTATTCTGACGTTTATTTGTTGTTGAAGTTGCCCTTAATCTTGGCGGTTGCAACCGCTATCGTGGACAAAAAAAATTCGATGAGGAATATTGTTATAAAAGTACACTTGGTAATCAAATGAGATATAAATAGTTGAATGATTGTTTAGTTACTCACATAAAAAATGATACATTTGAAACTATTGATAGTAAAGCTATCATGGAACATTTTCAAGCTATGAGATCTAAAAATACGTCATTACAATTTGTAGACAATAGTATATTTAGTTAATATTTGAACACTTTGTAATTTGGGAGTTTACTATATTTTTTTTAATTTACTACTTTTTTTTTACTAAAATTCATCTCTGCTACCTATAAATTCTGACTCCGTGCTTGATTGTTTTAATTATTTAGAAAATGGGTAGCTGTTTTAGCACAAATTTTAAGATTTATTTTAATTGTTAATATTGTCGCACTAAAAATAGTGTTGTCAGATCAATATTTTAACAACACTTTTTATAATTTTTCTTGCGAGATTTAACATTTTAAACCAACCTTATTACTATGGTAACATTATTGTTGCTTTGACAAACGTATATGTACGACAATTTTTAGTATAATTAACTTAGGTGGTGTTTAATAAAATTGAATAATTAAGATTTAAATGGTTAGTATATCTTAGTAAATTAGACCATTTGAGTGAAATAACATATGAACTTAAAAAACTGTCAGGTAACTAAAAAGTATAAAATATCTGAATGACTTTTAAATTTAAAAATATCAATTTTAAATTTAAAAATATCTCAAATTGACTTTTCAAAAATCAATAATGAGCTTAAAATTTGGAATGGAGGAAGCACAATATTTATAGAGGCTCCATACATTTAAATTTTTCATTAAGAAACAACTCTTTATGATTTGGATTTATATCTTCCTCTTACTTATTAAGAGACGATAAGAGGCAAATAAAATTTTACCAAACAACTTTACCCTTTTATCGAATCAGATGCGGAGCTGTTAAGAAGTATTAAGAGATAAACAAACACCACCTTAGTGTATTTCACTGCAGATCATCTTAATTATGTTAAGAAACAAATTTATATGTTTAAATGAAAAAATACATTTGAATTTATTGCTATATATATATATACGTTTTTCCTTAACTTTAAATTCTTGTAACATCCATTTAATTTTACAAAGTAGTTGTTTTTAAGTTGTTCCATTTAATTTATTATTTATTGCATATATGAGTGTGGCCCCTATGGCTATAGGAGTATATAAGACCTCTATAGTCTAAGTCGCTCAAAAAAAAATGGAAAAGAAAAAGAAAAAGAAAAGGTCATCCAAGAGGCGGCATCCTATGATTATTAATGCCAATAGACCGTTCTGGTGCGCAAGTCTTGCATGTCTATTTATCATGGTTGACGGCTTGACGCTGGACCAGGCAAGATGGGTCAGAACTCAATAGACAGCTCATAATTGCTTATAATAAATGGGATTAGGTTGATAATTATTAGTTGATAATTATAAATGGTCCAACTCGCGGTGACCCATATAGTAAGTGGGTTTAGGTGAGTTGTCCATCGGATCCCATTATTCTCTCTGCAATACGATTCTTGTTCATCTTCAATACATAATGGGAAGCTTATACTCTCGGTTCCTACAGTATTTGTGCACACATGCTTCATATTGTGGATCCGCATATAAAGATGACAAGAAGCTGATAATAAATATACAACCATAGTACTGTACGAGTTCATTTTGGTGATAAAATTAACAATTTATTATATTTCAATTTAGATGAAGTCATATATATTGACTAGTATCTTGCTAGTATAAAATTGGCTAATTGAAGCATAATAAATTACTAATTTATTATGGGTTAAGTTATTATGGGCATAAGTGGATAGTGAATGAAAGTTATAAATGATTCTCGCCCAATTCACCCACATAATAACTGGATGGATGTGAGCTGTCCTTTGGGTCCCAATCTAAACCTATATCTATATTCTATACAGGGGCGGATCCATGTTAGGGGCAGGGGGGGCATCTGCCCCCACTGAGTTTTCAGGAGGCGAGCCACGCAAAGCTAGAATAGGCTAGGAAAGCTAGAAAAGGCCAGACATGCACTGAAACTATAAAATAATTATTTGAGCTTAAAAAACTAATTCTACTAATCCCACCAATCACATTCACACCACTAGTAACATTCCCACTACCTTGGTTTTTGGTTTTAAAATTTATTTAATATTATCTAAATTCAATGGACCAAAAACTGATTCAATCTCTCCTTTCTCATTCAAAAACTTGAACTATCCCAATTTAAAAAACTGCAGAGTTTCTTCATTTTTTCCATTCAGTTTTAACATTGAACATTTTGTGTGTGTTTTGGAGTAAATAGTTGGGCATAAAAGAACTAGATGTCAAAAAACTCGTGGGCAACAGTCAACATGGGTTCCATATTTTTAATTTATAATTTAGTTTGATTATCTCTCCTTAAATTTCTCAATTCCCAGATCTGCAACTAATACAAGCATATTTTAGTTTTAGTTTTTTAATTTCACAAATTTAATAATTGCTTTATGAATTTTTGTAATTATTTATGGATATTTTTGTACTTTTATAAAATTAGAGTTTTTTACTTCTTAAAACAACATTGCAACAATGAAGAGAATTCCATCAAATAAAAGTTCTTCGGGTATGTGTTCTATTTTATTATTTATTTATTTTTTAATTTTGTAATTTATTTTGTAATGTTACTTGTTAGTGGTTTAATTGAGATTGTTTATTGTTGTTGCTAATTACACTTGAATATTCATATTGTATACTGGTAAAAAAATACACTTGGTTTAATTGAGATTGTTTATTGTTGTTGCTAATTATATTTGAATATTCATATTGTATTTATTGTTGTTGCTAATTACACTTGGATTGTTTGTAATTTTTTATTTTTTTATTGGAATTTATTTATTTTAAATTTGGCCCCATTATTTAGCAAAAAAAAAAAATTTGCCCCCACTGACTTCACCGGCTGGATCCGCCCCTGATTCTATATAAATATATAATAAGACAAAACTTGATTTTTTTTTGTTTTTGATCTTTGGTATAAATCTAGAATTTAACTAGAAATAAAATATTTTTTACTCCCATATAGTGCTACGATTAATTTAACTAGAATTCAAACTCTCTTTATGGTTCTACAAACTTTAATATTAACTTATTATTCTGCAATAATTTTATTTTTTATAAGATTCATTTAATTACTTAGTCGTATAATAAATTTTAACTTAAAAATCATATTTAGGATTTTAGTTTAAATTTCTACTCAACTTTAGTCTCTAAATTACTAAATAGTAAAAATATTATGAGTATAAATAGTAATTAGTATCAAAATATTATATATATATATATATATATTAGTAATTACTTTAGTTACCATTTCTATTACATATAGGAGACCTTTAGTTAATTAATGTTACCAAACAATTCTAACTTATATATTAATTATTAAAATCTAGTTAGCTAGCTTTTAAAACTAAAATCATAATGACAACTCAATATTCTACAACAATTATATTCCTAAATAACTATATATTAAAAATATAAGAAAAATATTAATACAAAAATTGTAATTTATATTGAAAAATATATTTATGATTAAAATTTAGTAAACAACTTTATTTAATATAGGAGATCTTAAGTTAATTAATGTTAAAGAAAATCTTAACTTATATATTACTAATTAAAATTTGATTACCTTTTAAAACTAAAATCATGATCATAACTTATTATTTTACAACAATTTTATTTTTTATAAAATTTATTTAGTTAATTAATTATACAATAGAGTATGACTTAAACACTACGTTTAGGCTTTTAGGTTTTCACTCAACTTTAAACTCTAATTAAAAATGCATATATAAATACAAATGATTGATTATAAAAACTAAATATTAAATTTTGAAACTATATAAAAACTTAATATTAAATTAAAAATAACAAAAGAATCACATTAATAACAATCAATATGTGATCTGTAGTCGAAGTTTTTAAGCAAAATTTATAGTCATTCTAATAATAGTAGTAAGTCAATTTGAAATTCAAAAAATATATTTTATAATCACTACATAAAATAAATTAAAAATTAAAAACAATTTTATTTAAAAAACAACCCATGCTTCGTACTGGGCAATTAGCTATTAAATATATAATAAGACAAAAGTTGACTTTTTGGTCTTCGTCTTTGGTCTTTGATCTTTGGTATAGACCTAGAATTTAACTAAAAGTAAAACACTTTTTATACTCCCATATAATATTAGGATTAATTTTACTAGAACTAAAATTCTAGTTATGGTCCTACAAACTTTAATATCAACTTATTATTCTGTAACAATTTTATTTTTTATAAGAGTCTTTTAGTTACTTAGTAATATAATAAATTTTAACTTAAAAATCATATTTATGATTTTAGTTCAAGTTTCTACTCAACTTTAATCTCTAAATGACTATATATTAAAAATATTAAAAATATTATGAGTACATAATAATTAATATAAAAAAATTATATTTTAATATATATATATTAATTATTATGAGTAAATAATAATTAATATAAAAAAATTATAATGTATATTACAAAATATATTAACGATAAAAATTTAATAAATAACTTTATTTCATATAAAAGACCTTAAGTTAATTGATGTTAAAAAAAAACTTGACTTATTTATTACTAATTAGAATTTAATTACCTTTTAAAACTAAAATCATGATTGTAACTTATTATTTTACAATAATTTTATTTATTGTAAAATTTATTTAGTTAATTAATTATACAATAGAGCATGACTAAACACTATGGTTAGACTTTTAGGTTTTTACTTAACTTTGAACTCTAATTAAAAATGCATATATATAAATACAAATGATTGATTATAAAAACTAAATATTAAAATTTGAAATCATATAAAAACTTAATATTAAATTAAAAATAACAAAAAAATCACATTAGTAACACTCAATTGTGAGTATTCGACAATTGTATATGATCTGTAGTCATTTATTTTTTAAGTAAAATAAATAGTAGTAAGTCAGTTTAAAATTCAAAAAATATATTTTATAATCACTATTAAAATAAATTAAAAATTAAAAATAATTTTATTTAAAAAATAACCCGTGCTTAGCACGGAACACTTAGCTAGTTATATACATATCTTCAAAAGTTAGTTCATTTCGAAATTTATTTATTGTACTTATAAATAATTTCATTCTTTTGCTCTATTTAAAATTGGAGGTAGAACGTGATATAAAATTTTAAAGAGAAATTTTTGTAAGTTTTGGAGAAATAATATTTTAGAGAGAGAAGCTAAAAAATTATTTTTGCTATTGTGTAATTTAATACTACCATTAATAAAAATATAACAGCCCTGTACAAGCGATTTGGGTCCCGAAGCAATTTCAACTTTTATTGATCTAATGGGTCTGGTCTTGGAGGGAGGAATGTTAATTTCAGTCATGTATGTACCTTCGTCCTTTTTCTACGAGATCAGTTTCAATAACTTATATATATACTGGCGTTAACTCGTACATCCGACACTGTGGTGTGGGAAAAATATGTGAAGAGATCCGCGGTAATGCCGAAGAAATAGGTGCCGTGCTTTCTAGTCTCTGACAAGAGAAATGAGAACGGCGGTGAGAGTTTGGGAATTAGGGAAGTTAAAGAGATATAAAAGAGTAAATAATGAACGGTCAGATTTATGTCAAACTTTGAATGACTCAGATGATTTATTAGATTAGCGGGAAATTCAAAATCATTTGTGTTTTGTTATATATATATATATATATATATATTAATCTCTATATTCCAACTCTCTCTTGGACTATATTCTTATGTTCAGTAATAAATTAATGTGTTTTGTCAAGAGATTAATACAAATGTGATATAAAATTCTAGAGAGAAATTAGATGTAAAAAATGATATAAAATTCAATAGATAATTTTCTAAAATTTTAGAGAAATAATAACTTAGAGAGAGAAAATAAAAAATAAATTTTTGTTATAGAGAATATGAGAAATCTATATATACATTAATTTATACTTATGCTCAAATTTAATATATTAGATTAATTCATATCCGTTCATATCTATTTATGAGCCCACTTACGACCCATCTAATTTTTAACTTATTTAAATTTAACTCATATAAACTCAATTCTATTTATATCCGTTCATATCCATTTATGAGCACATTTACCGGGTCTAGTTGACGCTAAGGACCGGCTTCTCCTTCATTAGACATTTCAATCAATTTCTAAAGCTACGTATTTATTGAAGATATTAATTCTACATAAGTTCAGTTTCTTGAGATTTGAACAGAATTTTCCATATAAAAATTAAACCATGGAAATAGTCTAAAACTAATGCAGAAATTGGCAAAAGTGTGACCCACCTACCTACTTTACTCGTTCAGCTTCCTCACAAGGCACATTAACTCTGAAGACCATAAGTAAGTTTTTTTGAATTCTAAGACGTATGGGAAACTTATCGTGTAGTGTCTTGGTTAATTTTAAAATTTTTAAAATTTTCTTGATTAATTTTAAAACTTTTAAAATTTTCAGACTTTATCTGAAGAAAAAAGTACAGAAAAGGGAGATCAATGCTTCTACTACTAGACTATCCAATTTATTTAGAACATAAGTAATAACATATTAAGAATTTCAAATCACTTTTATATTCTAAAAGTATAATATATTTTAAAACTAGATAAAAAATATATTTATAATTTTAGAACAATAAGAGTATATATAAACATATGGGGAGAGACTTTTCATATGGTACTACACGTATGATTCTCATTTTATTTTCCCACATATTTATACTTCTTTTACATGCATGAATATATATTTTTCACAAACACTTGAGAAGAAAGAAATTCACAAACACACACATATATATTTGTGTGTAAAAAAATTGATAATCTTTTATGTGTAATTTATAATATACTTGAATCTCATATATGTTTTCTATAGCATATACGATTATATAATTAAAAATAAATGTAGAAAATAAGATCCTCTAAAGTAGGGTGTAGGTGCCGAGACTTTAATGGTGATATGATACTTTATTTTTATTTTTAGAACTTATTCTATTATAATTATTTGATTCTAGAGATGCATTTTATTATAGGACCTAAGGGAACCTTGGAGAAAGGGCTACGGGAATTTAAGGGAAATTTACCTCTTTTTATGTAATGCTTTATTTAATTCTAAAATTTTTGGACTTTTTCAGAAAGTTAAACTCGAACATATAATCTTGCATAATAAAAAGAGATCGAGGCTTTAAGCTATTCAATTTACTTAGAACATAAGGAATAGTTGTTAAGAATTTCACGTCACTTTTGTAGTTTAAAATACAAATGTACTTTTAATTTTGAAACATTTTATTAATTACCGGGACAAAATGTACAGAGGGTAAGTAAATCACTCTATGCCCTAACATTTGAACTATTTTTTTAAAGCCCCACTTATGTGAAATACAATATATTTTCATAATCAAGTACATCATCATATTACAAATTTAAGAATCAATCAAACTTCACTAAAAAGAAGAAGAAATAAACTCATAAACAAACCTCGCATAAAGGGGAAACAAGTTTCACACATTGAAAAATATAAACTTACTCGAAGTGAGAATCAAACCCAATATCTAAAAGTTACAATATTTCAATCTTAATTATTAAGTTAAGAC
This sequence comes from Aralia elata, assembly GCA_034770075.1. Lineage (NCBI taxonomy): Eukaryota > Viridiplantae > Streptophyta > Magnoliopsida > Apiales > Araliaceae > Aralia > Aralia elata. Next base: position 16,280,271 of record CM068386.1, on the reverse strand, counting down.
TTCATTGACTTGAACTAACTTCTTTGGCTATTTTACTAAAGGTCCTCTTAATATATGCCCTAATGGCACATGTTAAGAAAACCCTTTTACTAATTACCAGAATTTTCCGCATACAAATTAATTAAACCATGGAAATAGTCGTAAAAGTAATGCAGAAATTGGCAAACGTGTGACCTCAATTTCCTCAAAGGTATTAATGGGCACATTAACCCTGACGATCATATATAAAGTTCTACCTCATGCATGTAGTAGTTTTTATGAATTGTACTAATATTGACTTTTTGAGTCAATTAATGAAGTTGTGTAAATACTAGCTATTTATCTTTCAAAATTAGAGATACATTTATTAAATATGTATTATTAATGGTATAATATTATTCAATCTACTTATAACATAAATAAATGCATGTTAAGAATTTTGTAACATTTTTATAGTTTAAAAATACAAACGTATCTCTAATTTTAAACAAATAAAAAATGAAAACATATCTTTAATTTTGAAAGAGAAAAAATATAGAGAGAGAGAGAAAGAAAGAGAGAGTATTCATATTGTATACATGAAAAGAGCTTGAGTTTAGAATTAGGTATATAAGTTTGGTTCGCCAAATAGCGTAATGCAATATCTTAGGTAAATGTAATAGAATTGTAATATAATGGTAATGATTTATTGCAACATATGTTTGATAATTCCGGTGCTATTACACTATATTATACTCAAAATTACGTTTGTTTCACTAAATATGTAATTGTATATAATGAATAAAGTAAAATTTAGATCAAAATTTCAAATTAATTGTAATTATCATTATTTGTCTTTTATGAGTTATTGTGTTACTGAGGTAACGAGTTAATCCACCCATTACACTTTTCCTCTAATTTTATCTAATACACCATATTTTTATAATTTTGGATAATATAATTGAAATCAAAATTGGTTAGTTAATTTATAAATAATACTGAGTAGTATAATTGTTCAAAAAATGAAAGTAATTCGACATTTCTTCACCATATAAATTTTTTTATATCAAAATTTCGATAGTTGGAAATTATTAACTGTAAAAATATTTTTAATGATTCTAATTTTTAGTAAGATTGATCGTAATATCATTAACTATCTATGAACATATTTTGTTCATTACTAACAAAATTATTATGATCAAGTAATTAGTGTATTAGATAAAATTAGAGGAAAAGTGTAATGGATATGAGTCAAGCTAATACATGTAATCAATGAACTACACCGTAAAAATATTACATCAATATAAAAACTTATTACATTATAAAAGGTTGTTGATATATGCACACCCTAAAATGATATATTGTTACACATCCAAATATGTTAAAGAGACTATATTATCCTATATATATATATATATATATATATAAAAAAAATCAATTAACACATTTACTATCTATCCATTTTACCTTTAAATTTATTATACATCATATTTACAAGACAAAATGTATATACCCTTAGTCCCTTAGTTAGCTATTTCAAAAAATGAACCTCAACCACTGAACTACTATATTAAGTTGGTTATTTTCTTAATTAATCCTAGCATTCTTTTCAATTTGAGATATTTAATATTATAATTTATAAAAAAAACTTAAATTAAAGAATAGAAGACATAAATTAAGAAAAATTAAAAATAAAGATTTATAAATGGTAAACTTTATTGTTCGTACATTTTAAGACATGATATATAATTCAGCTTGCTATCTTATTAAAGTGATACTTCAAAATATATTTAATTGGTCCATCTAATTCAAAAAAAAAATTATGTTGTCTTGAAATGAATTCAAATTTTTTTAAAATTTAAAGTAAATAGAAAATTGTTTAGTTAATAAAATTTCAAATATTATAAACTATTTTACAAGAATTGTCAATTAGAAATTTATCAATTTTAAAATTGAAATGAATATAATATCAAATTTTTGGAAATTCTCAAATTTATTACTACCATGACTAAAAAATATATTGTAATAATTTATCCATCATGAATAAAATGGATAGAGATTTGGAGGGTTTAATTTTTTTTTTTTGAGTTTTGAGTATAATATGCCTAAGGCTAAAATGGAGAAGGGATGAATGTGCTAATAAGTCTCTTACTGATTAATGACATTATTGTCTCTTTAACATAAAAAGGTGTGCAATAATTAATTTAAAGTGTGCATATATCATTACCTTTATAAAATTAGCTATTTTATTAATGAGAATAAATCCTATAAGGACTGCTTGTAAATTGGTGTTTTTACAGCATCCAATAGAAATTTGTCAGCTCTACAATTTGAGAGAAAATCAAAGAGTTTTGATTGTGTTAAAATTATTAAATAAATTTTATCATGGTAAATAATATTATATTATCTATTAAAATAATCAAATGTTGACATCTTCTGCTGATTGTGTAAATATTAACTGGTCCCCTCAATCTTAACCAACAAGAAATTATCAAAGTAAAAAAAAAATACCAAAAAAGTTAAAAAAGAAGAATACTAGAAGAAGAAGTAGTAGGTCTTGCCAAGTCAATATACTAAAAGGGTCTTGCTCCTCACGATTATAAGTAGGGCTTTGTCATAGGCTTCTTTTTGTAACTTAATTGGAACACACATAATTGGTGCATGCTCTAATTCCGTGTCCCATATTTCTTGCCCCAACTCTTATCTATCTATATATATATATATATACATATACATAGATAGTTGTATCTATCTGTGTGCAGCTTGATTAGCTATAGGTAATTAAGAAGGTAGCCATGGGAAGAGCTCCTTGCTGTGACAAGAGTAAGGTGAAGAGGGGGCCATGGTCCCCTGCAGAAGATGAAACCCTAAAGAATTATCTTCACAATAATGTCACCGCTGGCAATTGGATTGCCTTGCCTAGCAAAGCTGGTCTCTTTCTCTCTCTCCCTCACACACAAACACAAACACACATTATATTCTTGTGGTGTTTAGTTCCATTTCTCTCAAGTTTAACCCAATTGAGAAGAGTTGTGTTAATTTTCAAGTTCCTGGATACTTTTATATATATATATATATATATTGTGTATATAATTTATATATGAGTTTAGGATAATCTACCGTGATCACTATAAATATCTAACTGTAGCGCAAATATTATAATAAAAGAAGTTTTGTCATTTAAATAAGTTTGTTATTATTATTTTACTATTTTATTAATCAAAATTACGTTATTTTATATAGTTGTTATAACCAACTAACTGTGACTTTTCGGTATAGTTGTCTGTTGCGGTAACTCACTCTGTTCTGTTAGATATTCTCAACCCCTCTCCTCAATTGTAAAGGAGTAGAATAATTTCTATATATATTTATGTATGTAAGCAAGTTATATATATATATATATATAGAGAGAGAGAGAGAGAGAGAGACGCACACAGACACACTCTATATACACTATATCTCTCATAGTGGAGTACTAAACTCATGTCCTTTTCTTAAAATCCAATCACTACCACTTAGTTTCACCACTTCGATCTCTGAATGAACTGAAGAAATCAGATCAGAAAATGCTTTTCATTGTATATTCTCCAGTTTGGTACATTTAATTTTCCCTTACATTTTTCAATGTGGATGCTTAATTTAGCCGGTTTTCATCTCATATATTAATAATGACGATCTTCATGTGAATAATTTGTTCTAGTTTTCATCAAATTAGATACTTAATTCCGTTCTACTAATACATTTTTTAAATCCACCACATATTTAATATGTTTGGACTTTGTCTTTTTCTCATGACTATTTTTTTTTAACTTAGAAATTATACATTTAATTAATTTGTTTATATTGGATCATATAGCTAGTATTGCTTTAATGTCTAATTAATCCATTAGTTAATTTTTTTCCGACTTAATTAAATGTCACACAGGGCTTAAGCGTTGCGGCAAGAGTTGCCGTCTAAGGTGGCTAAATTATCTAAGGCCAGATATTAAGCATGGATCTTTTACCCCTGAAGAAGACACCATTATTTTCGATCTCTATAGTAAAATGGGAAGCAGGCATGTTCCTCTCTCTCTCTCTCTCTATATATATAATGCACCAGGTACAACATGCAATATTTACTGCTAACATAAATATATGTATTTCTCAATCTTGAGTTGTAAACGAACCTAACTGTTCGCGAACAAAACTCGGCTTGACTCGACTTGAGTTTGTTAATTTTCCGGCTTGACTCGACTTGAGTTTGTTAATTTTCCGAGTTGAATTTGAACAAGAAATCGCGTTCGTTTAATTAAACAAGTTAAGCTCAAACTATAATTAAACGAGTTAAGTTAGACTATGATATGTTCGACTTGAGCTTGACTAGGTTAACTCGTCAAAGTCCGATTTGAGCTCGTTTAGTATTTAATTAATTAAAATAATTTTAAAAGAAATCATGCATATGTAAAAAATTTTAAATTACCATATCCGTAAATTATTACTATTTTTTTTAACTTATTAACCATTTTTTCATATTATGAATTTATAGATGGTCTGTCATAGCTTCTAAACTACCAGGAAGAACAGACAATGATGTGAAGAATCACTGGAACACCAAATTGAAGAAGAAGCTAATGACAACAGAACAATCACTCAACTTTACTATCAATCCACCATTTCAAACCTCAATTTCAACCCCTTCACCAGCTAGTTTAATTTCGAAAATTGAAGCATATAATCCCGATTTTTCGACCTTCCAAAATTATAATTCCCAGCAGGTAATGCAACCAATAATTGATATTAATTATGGAGGACAGATTCTGAATAATAATAATAGTACTCAAGAAGGTTCAAGCATTTCGGATTCATCGTCGCTTGCTGCTATGGACAGTAAATATGGGACTTCAATGGATTTTGGGACCGGAATTTCGAATGATTTTATGAGTAATTGCATTTGGTATAATCAAGATTATCAGACATTATTTGAAGAATTTGTTAATCCTGTTAATGATCCTACTAATTCCTATGTAAATTCAGTAATGTGCCAAAATGTCACCAACATATTTTATTGAACACAGTGGCATAGTAGAATATTCATATTTGTATTTATATATGTATATTGTGGACCTTTATATTGGATTAACTAAAGAGTCAATGTAGATGTCTTTCTTTTATATATATATATATATATATATATATATATATATATACACACACACACACACACACATATATACACACACACAGAACGGATCAAGAGCATACCCTCTTAAATGACATACCAAACATACCTCCTTTAGCGACGGACCGGGCGACGGTTTGGTCCGTCGCCATAGGTCCGGTCCGTCGCTAAAGCTTTTAGTGACGAACCGGATATAGCGACGGACCCGTCGCTAAAAGCTATAACGACGGACCGGACCTATGGCGACGGACCAAACCGTCGCCCGGTCCGTCGCTAAAGGGGGTATGCTTGGTATGTCATTTAAGGGGGGTATACTCTTGAAATGCACTATATATATATATTAATATAATAGTATATGCTTTTTTTATCACTATACTTTAAGTCAACTTACAAATATTTAACTATATTTTTTTTTCTTACAGTCAACTAACTAAACTTCAATTTACTTACAGAATGTTACAAAAGCCATTAAATCATGTCGACTTTAAACGATTTGGCACATCTGATTCAACATAAGAGAGAGAAAGTTGACATTGAACTCTCATGCATGATGTGGTCACTCTTGACTGGAAATGATAGCAAATTTTTAAAAATAAAATAAAATCAGAAAATTTAGCAAAAATAAAAATAATAATAATTTACTTATTTTTGTGATTAATAGAAAATGAGTTTTTAGATAATTAATAACAAGTATAATTATTTAGGAAATTATAAAAATAAAATATGCTTAAATTAAAAATCAATTCTTATTGATTTTATATACATACATAATTATAAATTCATTTCGACAATTCTTATTGATTTTTTATACATACATACAGGGGCGGATCCAGGAATATTTCCCAGTAGGGGTGGATTTTCACTACAAGAAAAAGCACCAGCAATGAAGGACAAATTCTTCACAAGAAATAATATATTACTCACAAGAGATTTATTGTGAAGAAAATTTTTCTTTGCGCAATTCTCGCATTAGAACTCTTTGCAAAAAGTATCATTCGTTAAGTTAGTGACTAGATATTTTTTATGAAGGATATATTGTGAATAATATGTTCTTCACAAATTATATATTGTAAAAGATTATTTTTATTTGGCGAGGAGATGATTTCCTCACAATTAACATTTTAAAATAACTAGTAAAAATGTCTTCCTTCATAAATAACAATTTGTGAAGAACATATTTACTTTAGAAATATTAGATTTCCTTCACTAATTACATATTGTGATTTTTTAATTTACCAAGAATAAATTTCTTTGACAATGCTGCTATTAAATAATCAAATCATTGCAAATTAAAAATATTTTTGAAATTATATATTAACTTGTAATCAACATCAAATAAAACATTATATTATATAAATAACTAATTGTATAATCCACAACTAAATATGTAATAATCAAGTAACAAAACATACAAGGCTTGTAATTAAAACAAATATAGGTGCCCCGAAGGTCATAGTACTTAAAATATTTAATCATTAATACAAGTAAAGAGGTAAGAAAAACAAGCTATAAAAACTTTGTAGTTTTGTCATTTTAAGTCCTCTCTTCATTGTCATAATTTACTTCAACGCAAGGTTGGTCTTGTAAACTTCAGCCTGCCAAAGAAAAAAAACACAAAAACTTAACTTTAAATATTGGAATGAAAATAATATGACAAAAGATTAAACTGACAAAAAAAAAGAAGAAGCGATTCCACAAGTAAAAGTTATAGTTCCACAAGATCTCTGTCACACATGAATAATAAATGTGCCCCACTTATGTGAGAAGAAACTTGTGAAAATACAAAATTTTGCTTGTGCGTGTATATCAATACCCTAATTAAATAAGAAACATTATTAAAACGATAAAAGATGAGAGTTTGGTACATATGTATATACATTTATAATTATGTACACAAATAAATGTGTAACAAAATATAATTATAAGTTATCACTATGCCCTTTAGGAAGCTTGGTACATATATCTATATCTATATCTATCTATCTATATATATATATTTTATTTTTTTGTCCCCTCCAAGTTTAACTCTTCCATTAATCTGCCCCCTTGAGTTTATTAACTTACATATCTGCCCTTACCCTTATACCTATAAAAAATAAAAAAAAATTCCAGCAGGGACAATTGCCTATGCTGCCTCTTGAACAGATCCTCCCCTGCATACATATTTATAAATTCGTTTTGACATTATATACATGCATTCTTACTTGGCAAATTAATTAATTATGTATAGTACAAATAATTTTTTAATTAAATTTTAACATTTAAGTTAGCTAAATTAAAGGGAGAAAATAAAGTCCATGGATAAATGATTACCACCATCGATCTTGTTCATACTGTTCATCTTTTTCTTCATATATATGAATTCTTACAGTTCATCTTTTTCATACCAAACACCACCACCAGCAGCCTTGCAATCACCACCCGTTGCACCACTGCGAGCCTTGTATCACCATCATCGATCCCTTGCACCACCACCATGCCCTTGTACCACTAGCGTCGTTACCCCTAATTCATCAATTAAACCCAATAGATAAAACCCTAGCTCAACCTTTTGTGTAGTCAATGAAGTTACCCAACTTTGAGTTTGATCAATCCAGGTAAAAATTTGTATATTCCCATCCAGATCCATATCCCTCTCATAACAACAGAACTACTGCTGAGTTAACATTGGTAATAGACTTCCTTCTGATAAAAAACAAAGTTAGATATATAAGCTGGGTTTGGTACAGAGAAAGCGGTGCCACTGAACTTAATACTGTCCCATGGTCCAATCCTGAACTGCACAACTGAACCTTTCCACATAAGTAGCATCACCACCAAACTTATCAATTGATAGTACCAAAAATTGACACCCAAAAACCACCAACATATCCAGAAATCAAAAGCATTAACACACCCTAGAAATGTACAAATTGTTGATAGTTACAATGAAATGAAACAAAAATAAAAAAAATTGTGTGAAGATGCATGGATTGGGTTTTTGAAACAGATCAGAACTTTGCACCCAAATTTTGCCATGACTTAAAATACCATCATCGCTGCCACCACCATCCCCATTGCCGCCATCATCCCGCACCCTCACTTTCATCTCCCTGTTCGTTCTTTCTTTTAATTTCTTTCTTTGTCTTGATCTTTGTTTTTCATGAGTTTTAGATCTAGATCTAAGTTTGCATCTTAACATTGATTTACAGATGATAATGTTGAAGCCTATAATTTTTAATTTTAAAAAGTTAAATAAATTAAATATTTTCTTGTTAGTGAGTGGGTTATGGGTAGATTGTGGGTTATGGGTCAATTCTATCCAAACTAGTTTATTATTTTAATTGGGATAAAATTGTCATCTTCAAATGTATATATGCTTTAAATTAAAAAAATTAAGCCAAGTCAAGTGCCATGTCAATGTTCCGTTAAAAATTTAACGCCCAAGACGGAATTTGAGATTTTTGTAAGTAAATTAAAGTTTAGTTAGTTGACTGTAAGAAAAAAAAAGTATAATTGGACATTTGTAAGTTGACCTAAAGTATAGATCAAGCATTTAACCCTTTTCTAGAGGGACTAGTAGACTGACTTATTAATTTTTTAAGATAAATAATTGTAACTTAATTATGTGAATTTTAGGTGGCATTTGATCAATTATGTAATGAGAGCTCATTAAAATAGAATTTTTGTATAAAATAGACTCTTTTTAAAACAGAGTTTAAATTTTAAAAGTTGTTGATAACTCATCTGTATTGTATGTTTGAATTTACTATTTTATCCTTAGAACAGTTTACACAAACTTAGGCAAGGGGTAATAATATAATAAATATTAAATAACCAATTTAAACAAACTCATCAACAATATATGACTAGTAAAAATATTTTATGTCTAATAAAACATAGTAATAATTATGATAATTTTACATAATTATTATAAGATATAACAAAAAGAAGTTGCACAAATTGTTATCAAACAATCAAGTCTCGGTACAAAAAAAAAGACAACCAAAAGAGATAAAAAGAGGCTGTCAAACAGTCCCTTAGTAATTTTTTTCATATTTTTTTGGAACTTGTGGGGGCGTTTAAATATAAATTTTTTAAGATGAAAAACGTTAAATAACACTATAATTTTTAGACAGATTATGTGATTAATTTGTTAACCTTTTGATTTGTGAGAGAGAGAAGAGATGAATGTGAGAGAGAGCATCAGCATGGCTAATTCAAAGGTGAAAAATGCATCACTTGGTCATCAACATACAAATTCAAAAATCTCTCCTTTTTTTAAAAAAAATAATTTGTATATCCGATATAATCTCTTTTTATGTTAGCTTATGAGTTTTGAATGTGTCACATGAACGAGTCTTCAAAATCACATCACATTTGATCCTATTAATTATTATATTTATGATGGTCAAACTATGTCAATATCTCAAGATGTACACCGAGTAAATGATTCTGTGCCTGATATTTATATGTCGACAAATTTATGACGATATTGGATTACAATTTAGATGGAACTCTAAGTTATAAAATAGAATAAATTATGATGAGATTATTCTTATTTCCTCCAAATCCAATTAGGAGTATAAATGAATCGAGTAGAGCCAAGTATTGAGTTACTCAGATTTGGTTCATAAAATTTATCGAATCTAAAATAAAGTTTGATTGAGGCTTGTTTAGCTACCGAGTCGAGCTCGATCTCGAATCGAGCCCAAACAGTTTGAATTTTTCGAGCGAATATGATCCGAGTATGAACAGAAAAATGTAATTTAAAAAGGCTCGAGTAATTTATCGAATTTTAAAATTTCTTCATATTTGAATCATTTATATTTCGATCGAGCTCGAATCGAACTTTTAGTCGAGCGAGTACGAATCAAGCCCGAATCGTTTAATTTATTTTACAGCCTTATATTCAGCATATCTACATGGTACGTCAGTATTTACACTCGTGTATAAATTTGTCTTTATATATAACAAATCCCTTTAAACTAACACTTCTTTAATTATTTTATTAATTACCATTATATAGCACAACATATTATCAAAATAAAATTAATATTACTAAAATAATAAATATCGCTAAAATATTAAAGTATAAAAATATCGTTAAATATATATGTGCCATTAGAAAATTATTTTAACTATAACAATATCAACAATCAACAATCTTATATAATACTTGGGTTAATTGACTTTTTGGTCACCGTACCAGGGGTCGATTTTTATTGTGGTTACCGAATCTTTTTTTGTTACAAACGCATTACTATACTCGAAAAAACTTACAAAATGGTCACTACTTATGATTCCGTCCAAAAAAGTAACGGGAAACTCTGAGTAGACTAACGGTTGACATGTGTTAATGACGTGGCAGATGACGTGGATCAGGTTAATTAATGTTTTGGTCATTGTACTAGGGGTCGATTTTCATTTTAGTTACTGAAACTTTTTTTTGTTATATTTTCGTTATCGAAGTACCAAAATATTATAAATTAGTGATTTTATAATTTTTCGTCCAAAATATTAACGGAAAGCTTACTTGACAAACATTTGACATATATATCTGAAATATTCTAATGAGTTAGCATGTGTGGGTCAACTTGTAGAAATAAAATAAAATGCTTACCTAAAAGAAAAGAAAAAAAGATAAAGTCAGACTAATTAGTTTAATACTCCATAATATTATAAGAAGATAATTAAAGTTTTAAGAAAAAAGGAACATAATTTAAATTGGGCAAATCTGAGAGAGTTTATTGGGCCAATTTTCTCCTTTATTTTGCAATTTGGTTTGGTGTTTAGAACGTTCCAAATTAAATATGATTTTGAAATATTTTTGGATTTAAATTAGCTATGATGTACTTTCTCTTCATGCATGTTGTAATATTTTGTAATAAAATCATTAATCTGTAATAATTTTTGTACTTCGATAATGAAAATGTGACAAAAAAAAGTTTCAGTAACTAAAATGAAAATCGACTTCTAGTACAATGACCAAAACATTAATTAACCCGATCTACGTCACCTGCCACGTCATTAACACCTGACAACCGTTAGTCTACTCAGCACTTCCCGTTACTTTTTTGGTTTGAATTATAAGTAGTGACCATTTTGTAAGTTTTTTCGAGTATAGTAATGCTTTTGTAACAAAAAAAGATTCGGTAACCACACTGAAAATCGACCCCTAGTACAGTGATCAAAAAGTCAATTAACCCTATAATACTTCCTCCTGTTTTGGTTATAATTAACTGGCCCCAAGTTATTTTACAACCCAAAATAATTCCTGCATCTCATGCATTTGGTGTAAAAAAAACAGTTCCAAAGTAAATAAATGGTAGTACCTCTTTATCACATTAGAAAATTCTAGTAATATGTGAATTCATTTAACTCTCCCAACCTTAAAACCTCAATGTCCCTTGAATGCACTCATTACTTGATTTCATGTGCTATCCAAGTACTATTATAATACTCTTTTCGTCTCTCAAAAATTGATTTAGTTTAATTTTTTTGTTAAATTAATTAATTTTAGAATTAAGAATTAAACATATTTACAGAGAGAGTATGTGTGACGTCCCAAAAATTAGGTCCACACAACCCAATTTTAGTCGCCAAAAGACAAACAACAAACTTATAATAATATAGTACCAATTACAAAAACTCATTCTAAGTTTTCACTACAATTATTGCCACACTATTTTATAACATGGTGAAGACTACTATAGTAACTATCTCGGATCATCAATCCATTTCCCGGCTAGTCCCAACTACATTCTCATTTTCTGTAAAGAACAATGGAACAAAAAAAAATAGTGAGCTCAAATAGCCTAGTAAAGAATATCATGACTAAGATAATAAACAATAAATTATCTTTAGTCTTCAACAAGGATAAATCTGATAGAATATAATAGACAACAAGTTTTAGATCAACAACTGCAGTGGAAATAACAATTAATTAAGAGGGTAAAATAGATCATAATGCCCACAATCTTCTCCAATTTAAAAGTTCACCATTAATATTTTATCCCTGTAACACCAATCAACAGTTTCTGTATGTCATGATTATACCAATTCACAGTTCCTGGTCATAATCATGCCAATCAACGGTTACTCTTTGCACTCTGGCCAAAGAGAACTTTTCACCACAATTTAAGTCTGAGGATTATGATAATGATATAAATGATGAATAGAAATAATAAGAACAATAAGATCAAGAATAAACATTAGAGATTTGTAATTTCATTTGTCCAGAATCCAAGAATGTCCAAATTGTCAACACGATATCCAAAAATTCGATTAGAGTTCAAGAATAGAATAAATAAGATTCACAATTCAACTATAACGTGTAAAAGCCAATAGAAAGATTCATGTAAAAAGATATTAGATGAAGCACGTGTAAAGTGTAATAGAAAAATTCAGGTAAAAAGATATTAGATGAAATAAATTCACCGTTTGAGGATAATATTGTAGAAACAAATGATAATTTCTTATCATAAATTTAGGAGTATGAAAGAAAAGATATCACTTACCTTAGCACGTGATTAGATACTGCTTTGATCAACCTATACGTATATTTATAATTTAATTAGTAACTACCACATATAAGTTTCATGGTGTACACTAACTCGTATATTATGAAATTGTCAAAATGGATTTGATAGTATAAATTTGTGTAGCGTACAAAATAGAGTATTTCAAAATAATTTTTGAAAGAAATGAGTAATATTTCAAAACAATCTTCCAGAGGAAGTCTTTCAAAATAAATCTTTCAAAGGAAAAGTCTTCTAAAGGAAGAGTTGTAAAAATTGTGTGATGTGTGTAAGTGCTTATACAATTATTATAGAAAAACTCACCCGAACAATTGTTGCACTAAAACTTAAAACAACCTTAGCACACTCAGAGACACTTACACTAACTATTTAGAGAGTGGAAGGAAGGATTAAGCAAGAGAGTTATGAAAATCCTTATGCCAAACTTCCCTATTTATAGCAAAAACTTAACCCACATCAACATCACTACACGTTACACATTTTAGGACACTTTTAATCTATACCGTTCATCACCAATCCATACATTACACATTTTATATAACTTTCAATCTACACCATTCATAACCTATCCACACGTTACACATTTTCAGAACACACGTTACATACTTTAGGACTGTTCTTACACACGTTTCACACTTCAGGATACACGTTACGCATTTCAGAACTATTCTTACACACGTTACACATTTCAGGATTATTATTCTTTATTACTCACCATTATTATTATAAATCCATTTTCTATATTATTGTATTAATGTATTAATATCAGATATTATAAACTAGCAATTCTGGCAACTAGATCGTTCCCAGAAAAGAGGGGGTCTTCCGTATAAATGGCGCGCAATTAAATAACCCCTTTCCTCGACAGAATTTCTAGACATTGTAAATAATGCTAACTAATCTAAAAATATCATTTCAAATAATATGAGTTACTCTGCTGTGACAATTATTGATTTAATAATGTGAAATATTGTGCAGTTGTTACTGTGACAATTATTGAGTCAATAATATAAAATACTATGCAATTATTATTGTAGCAATTATTGAATCAATAATATAAAATACTATGCAGTAACTACGGTGCAATTATTAAATTAATAATATGAAATACTATGTGATTACTATTGTAGCAATTATTGAATCAATGATATAAAATACTATGCGGTTGTTACTGTAACAATTATTGAATGAAATACTGAGTGGCTATTACTGTAGCAATTATTGAATTAATAATCAAAAATACTGTGCAATACCGTGTGTTACTGTGGAATACCGTGTACTACTGTGGAGTACCGCGTGCTACTGTGATGTAACTCGTGTTACTGTTCTTTTATTATCTGGTATTTCAACAGTTAACAGTAAAAGTTTTGTCGCCAATTTTTAAAAAGGTTATTTCTATTGCTTTCTATATCTGACAGTTATTCCGTTGTGGGGTCCACCAATGATTAGTTATTTCGGCGCCATCGTACGAATATTCATCGACAAAAGGCATATTCTCCGACAAAACGAATATTCCTCGATAGACTGTTTACTTTGTATAATTTGTAAATATCACCCATAACTATAACATTTATTAAATCAACACCTTACTATTTAGAATAACATTTAAAAAAATTTAAGTTATATTCATAAAAAGTTGGGGTCTTACAGTATGAGCCCAGAAGAAAGGCTATAAGTGCCTATAGTCCACATCTATCCTTGAAAAGAAAGAATCCACACAAACATGCATCATATAAAATATTATAATTGTCATGAATATGGACATGTTACTGCTTTGTGTTATTATGATTATTATCCTATTCATTATAGACCTAGAATCAAACAAGTCTGAGTCCCAAAAGGAACTAACAAATCAGGACCTAAACAAATCTGGGTACCAAAGTAAAAGTTAATTCTTATTGCAGGAAAGGAGATTTACTAGCTCTATTTGGTATCTTGATAGTGGATGCTCGAGGCACATGACTGAAAATAAGGCTCTCTTATTGAACTTTAAAGAAAAGGATAGTCCTGTAGTTATCTTTGGAGACAACAACTCTGGAAAGACTAGAGGATATGGCTCTATTGAAAATGGTGCAATATCCTTCAGCAAAGTGGCATTCGTTGAAGGCTTAAAGTATAATCTCCTAAGTATCAGCCAACTATGTGATAAGTGATCTTCCTCAACAACTAGTGTTAAGTTAGAGACCTAAAATATAATTCGTTGAAGTCGATTGGAATTAGAGAAGACAATGTATATGTGGTGAATCTTGCAAAACTGAGTTCAACTGAGACTTCCTGCTTCTTTGCTAAAGCATAAGAAAATATCAGCTGGTTGTGGCATCGAAGACTATATTATTTGAACTTCAGAAACATGTCAAAGCTTGCCTCCAAAAATCTAGTTTTAGGCTTACCAAAGCTCAATTTTGTAAAGGAAAAGCCTTGCAAAGCCTGTCAGCTAGGAAAGCAAACAAGAGTCTCATTCAAAAGCAAGACCGTCAACTCCAATGATAGGCCTTTGCAACTACTATATATAGATCTCTTTGGGATGCCTTGGAGGAAAAATATATGATATACACATTAATTATACATTTTAATATTCCCATTTTTATGTATATTTTATTTAACTAATACATTTTATTTTGTTTTATATGATTTATTTTGGTGAGTAAGTAAAAAATAATTGTTCTAGTTTTTAAAGATGAAAAAAGACTATTGGAGGATTATCATGAATAAGTTGAAGTCAAGTTAGTAATAAAGGGATAAAAGGAAAAAGGAAGATCAAGTTCAATGTACCCTAAATTAGGGCACAAATTATTTTTCCCTATAAATATGACTTTTGTTTTAGAAAGAAATGGGGAGATGAATTAGAGTATTCTTATTTATTTTTATCTTCTTCTTCTTTATTTTAGTTAGTTTATTTATTTTTCATGTCTAGTTAATTTCTTTAATCTAGGATGAAGATGACATTAAATAATTATTCATGACAATATTTTTTTATCTTTTCTATTAATTGTGCTTTAATGTTTTATTGATTTCATCTTCATGTTTCATTATTGAAATACCTTCGTTTTATAGTTCTTGTGTGATTTTAAATTAATTAAGAGGTTTTGATAGATTATTGTTAAGATATGAGTTTTTTTATAATTCATGCTTACCCAAATAAGTTTTGATGGGTTATAGTTAATCCTTAAATTTTCATAGTCTATGCTTGCCCACGTTAATTATAAAATTATTAAATTAAAAGGAAGGGAGATCAAAACCAAAGTTAAGTTATAAAAATAGAAGAGATTAGATAACTTATTATGTTTATTGTTTAATAGATTCGGATTCCTAAATTATTTCCTCATTATTAGTTCTCATATTCTAATTAGTTTAATTATAGTTAATTGATTCTCAATCTTTATTTCTAATTCGCCTGAAATAAATATAAAGGATGTTTTAAAATTAATGTAGTATCTGTGGGTTCGATCTGTTCTTGCCAGTTCTTCAATTTGACACTGTGCACTTGCAGTTACTAATTTTTATCACATCAATATACTCACTGGTCATAGTGGATGACTATACCAGATTAATATGGGTATTCTTCTTGAGCTCTAAGGATGAAACTAGCTAAAAAATATTGCTTTGATACCAATTGTTAGGTTCAAATAAATTAAAATTAATCTAGAAGATGGGTTGAATAGATTAGTTTATCTTTTATAATATCCTGGTATTTTAAAATTTTTACTATTAAATCTCTATGTGGGTTTGTGAAAATAATTTGCAAATAAAGTAAAGAGATAGGGATAGAGAGATACCAATCAGAAGACACAACGATGTATCTTAGTTCATTATATTTATCTCTAACAGATATATATATATATATATATAGCTAGTCCAGTCCCTAAACTCCTCTTCAGGATTTGAGATTTTTCCACTATAAAATAATTTTAACTCCTTATGTAGGCGGAGAAACCTTTGTACAAATCAGATCCTATCCTAGAACTATTATCCTTTAGTATTCTTCAAGAATGGCAGATTTTTTTTCTAGAACTTCTTGTATTCCTTTTTTGGCTGGTCTTAGAAGTTGATGTTTTTTCCTTTCCTCACTCACTTAGAAACTCAAACATATGGATTCTCTAGGTCTTAGTCTTGTATTCTTTTTTTGACTGGTCTTGCAAATGACAATTTAACCAATGCCTACAATAAATATGACAGTTAATATGTAATGATCAAATTGGTTGATATAGAACACTTTTATATGGTGAGATTAATACTTTTGAGAAAGGCCAATCTTCAACTCTTTATAAATCAAGTGTCTATATATTTTTCTTATCACTCTCAAAGAAATGACTATATACGAATCGACCTTTATACACAAAAGAACAATATTTTCTTATACGAGAATTATAAGGATAACACAGGGTTGTACTAAGGATAGTCAGGTTATCCAATCTCAAAAAAAAAATTATCTTATATCTCTTTCTTTAAAAAGACTACAGTTCACAAGAGTCAAGTAGGCAGACCCCAGATTGCTAAGTATAAATGAGTATGTATCTCGACTTGACAATTGATCACTTGTTTTTTTACCTTAGTACACTACAAAAAAAAGGTCATTGCCGATGGGAATTGCCGTCGCCAATGACCACATGCCGTCACCAATGAGGTCATTAGCGACGGCAAACCCCGTCGCCATTCCCGTCTCCCCCGGATCCCGTCGACAGTCGTCGGTAAAGAGATCATTGGCGACGGCGCCTGTCAATAATGACTCATTAGCGACGGCAAGGGGCGACGAGAATCCCGTCGGTAATGACTTTAGAATTTTTTATAAAAAGGTCATTCGCGACGGCACCGCCGTCGGCAATGACTTATTTCCCCCGTCGACAATAAGTTATGATTTTGTTATTTTAAAAACCAAAAAAACCGTCGCGGTATGTCATTAGCAACAGTATGCCGTCGACAATGTCCCCGTCATTAATGATATATCTAAAAAGTAAAATAAAAATAAAACTAATAATTTTCCTACTCATTTACATATACAAAATTGTACCTATTATAACCTCAAGATAAATAAATAATTATTGACAAACGAATATCAATAGCAATCAAATTTGTTACTATCATCAACCACTAAATATGTAGACAACGTAATCACAAATCCCTAGTATGTACAACCCAAAAATTATACAAGTATGTACATGAAAGTCAAAATATAAACATAAACTAACTACATCCCAGCGTGGAGTCCCAGAATCATCATCGCCGCCATCAGTCGTACCACCGTCGGTTTCACCCTCCGTAGCATCAGCATCAGCTCGGCAGTCCTCGGCATCTCTTCTGGGCCCTCGCCAGCTCCTCCACGGTCATCGTCTGCGCCACTGCCTCCACCTCCACGACGCTCATCAACAAGACCCTACAAAATTATAATATTAGTAATGCAGTTCAAAAGAGAGCATATTTAAATAATTTTTCTAAGTTATCTTAAGTTAGGCAAACAGACTGATAACTCGGCCTCTGGATATTGGAATCGAGTCCCGTAAGTTGTAACGTGTGCCTCATATTTATAAGGTGCTATGTCTATGGTTGCGTGTCGTTTCGACGCCCGAGGCGAGTTTTGGTCTCTTTTTCAGCTATTGTTCTAAGTGTTCTTAAGTTAGGCAAACAGGATGATAACTCGGCCTCCGGATATTGGAATCGAGTCCCATAAGTTGTAACGTGTGCGTAACATCTATGAGGTGCTATGTCTATGGTTGCGTGTCATTTCGACGCCCGAGGTGGGTTTTGGTCTCTTTTTCGGCTATTGTTCTAAGTTATCTTAAGTTAGGCACACAGACTGATAACTCGGCCTCCGGATATCGGAATCGAGTCCTGTAAGTTGTAACGTGTGCCTAATATCTATGAGGTGCTATGCCTATGATTCCGTGTCGTTTCGACGCCCGAGGCGGGTTTTGGTCTCTTTTTCAGCTATTGTTCTAAATGTTCTTAAGTTAGGGAAACGGGATGATAACTTGGCCTCCAGATATTGGAATCGAGTCCCGTAAGTTGTAACATGTGCGTAATATTTATGAGGTGCTATGTCTATGGTTGCGTATCATTTCGACGCCCGAGGCGGGTTTTGGTCTCTTTTTCGGCTATTGTTCTAAGTGTTCTTAAGTTAGACACACGGGCTGATAACTCGGCCTATAGATATCAGAATCGAGTCGTGTAAGTTGAAACACGTACCTAATATCTATGAGGTGCTATGTCTATGGTTGCGTGTAGTTTAGACGCCCGATGCGGGTTTTGGTCTCTTTTTCGGCTATTGTTCTAAGTGTTCTTAAGTTAGGCAAACGAGATGATAACTTGGCCTCCGGATATCGGAATCGAGTCCCGTAAGTTGTAAATGTGACTAATATCTATAAGGTGCTATGTCTATGGTTGCGTGTCATTTCGACGCCCGAGACGGGTTTTGGTCTCTTTTTCGGCTATTGTTCTAAGTGTTCTTAAGTTAGGCAAACGAGATGATAACTCGGCCTCTGAATATCAGAATCAAGTCCTGTAAATTGTAACGTGTGCGTAACATCTATGAGGTGCTATGTCTATGGTTGCGTGTCATTTCGACGCCCGAGGCGGGTTTTGGTCTCTTTTTCGGCTATTGTTCTAAGTGATCTTAAGTTAGGCACACGGACTGATAACTCGGCCTCCGGATATCGGAATCGAGTCCCATAAGTTATAACGTGTGCCTAATATCTATGAGGTAATATGTCTACGGTTGCGTGTCGTTTCGATGCCCGAGGCGGGTTTTGGTCTCTTTTTTGGCTATTGTTCTAAGTGTTCTTAAGTTAGGGAAACAGGATGATAACTCGGCACGTCTGTTCCTTTTTTCTTGCATTGTTCGTAGTATATACTTGTACCGCAGATATCACATGACCTCTTGTCTTTATTGACATCACTGTAATACAACATACAGTCATTCTCACAAGAATAATTCTTCTCATACCCTAGGTTGAGCCTTTTGACCATTTTTTTCACATCATAGTACGATTTCGGTAACTTATTGCCTGTCGGTAAGAAGTCCTTCACAATGTTGAGCAGTTCATTAAAACCTTTGTCGCTGTAGTCATGCTCGTTCTTGAAGTGTAAAAGCTTAGTCACTGCGGATAAGACGGTGTACTTTTCGTGACCATCATACGGTGGCGTCACTGATTCTTGCAATAAATGATAGAAACCCTTAGCCCCGTCATTCGGCTCTTGCTCGATGCTACCGTCAGCCCTGTCTGTATTCCACTAGAAGAATGAACTAGCAGCTTTGACTATCATGTTAGTACAGTCAAAGGTTTCATCACATCTAGATTCCGGTTCGGATTCATGTACATCCAACCAGGTTTCCCCATGATAGATCAATGTCGTATAACCCTGATTGAACCCATACGCAAATAAGTCGCACATGACATCACTCATTTCATTCCACACTTCATTTTCATACCTCTTACAAGGACATCTGATCTCATCGCCGCTGACTTGCTCAAATGCAAAATTCAGAAACTGTTCAACCCCATTACGGTACTTAGAGCTAAGCCCACTCTTATCATTGGCTACCCTACGTTCTATCTAACTTCGATCAATAGACATCTTGGTCTATGCACTACGGGTTGCTATATATGAGGAAAAATAAAACACAAATAGGAGGGTTAATGTCTACGCATACATATGAGTGTCCTAACTTCATCTCCACTCTAACGGGTCAGGCTTCTATCCCATTCCTGAATGTGTCACCCCACCTGATGCCAACAACATGAACGTATCTTTATATTTTAAGAACTTTCGGCGACACCTCCTCGTGGTCTTCAAGTACACGAAATAGACTACCACGTCATAGCCTAAATATGCACCTGAAGAACATCAAGAGATATTCACCGAACATGCTCTGTGACAACCCAGATTTTGGAGAATAATTATAATAGGAATTTAATATAGAATAATTCTTATTATGAGACTTGTCGAGTTTGAACATATATGTGTTATATATATTTATGTGATTTTTTTTTGGTGAGCTTAATATGTATATATATAAATATGAAATATATACATAGATTCAGAATGAATGAGTTAATAGTTAATTATTGTAATGATCGCGAGTCGTGAGTAGCTTGGTAATTCGAGCTTATGAATATTATTGAATAAAATAGACTTTTATTAATAATATTATGTGTTAAGAGTTTAAAGGTTATATTATAACCTAGATTAGGTGTAGGCAATGACTAGCCAGTATGAAAGTTTTCGTATAAGCTAATTTGGTGGTTTCGAGAAATGTCGCTAGAGTACTATTTATTGGATTAAATAAATAGTTGAAGGATAATATTATTGAGCGAGTCATTTGTTGTAAAGGCGCTAACCCAAATTATGGGTGGGATATACGTGCGTTGATGTGTATGACTATAGGGAGTTAATTGGGAAGAGCAGCGATCGCGAATCGTGAATACCCTTGTAATTTAGGTTTATTAATATTATTAAATGGATTAAATATTATTTTTATGTGACGTGTTTTAAGGTTATTTTATAACATGGATGATGTCAATGTATGAATTTTTATGCGTTGTTGAATCGTAGGAGTGAATAATTAATTTTGCGAAAGATCACAAAATCACTATTCACGGGGCACATTTACCGAGACACTATTCACGCCCAAAATATTTTTACGTCCTTTTCGATTTCTATTAATTTCATTAAGACGTGTATGCGAAGGCATAATTTTTTCGAGCGTCGGAAATTTTATTTGAGCTGATACGTGATTTTATCCGTATCCGAAATGTATTATAAGGGTGTTCCGAATAAATGGACAAACCCCATAATAATTATTTTTACGCGTCCCAGTATTTTATGGGAGTACCCATTTTAATTTTGGGTAGAGTTATTGTGCAAATTAGGTACAAAAGTGGGAGTATTCAGGTATAATTATTGGTGTGTTACTCCATTGGGGGACCAATTTAATGCACTAGCCAATTGGAGAAGAGGGAGAAGAAGTGTACGACAAGATGTTGCCCAATACCAAAACCAAATATCTTGATAATTAAAATGAGAGACATTCTCATTAATTAGGACACCCACCTCTTTGGTTTCCCAAACTCTCTCCCTTCACCCGAAGCCCTCCATTTCTTGTTCATTCATCCAAGTCTGCAACTTCAGTTCACTTGAGAGAGAGAGAGGGCAAACTGCATAGAAGGAAGAAGAAGAAGAACAGTCGGAAGAAGAAGAAATAAAGAAAAAGAAGAAGAAGAAAACACACGGGTGGAAGCAAAGAAGAAGAAGAGAAGAGTAGAGAAAACTAGAGGAAGGAGAAGAGTCACTAGTAGACTCAATATCATCTAGGAGAAATCATTCAAGAGGTAAAATCTCAACCGCAAGCTCATTACCTCCATTTTTGAGTTTTTTTTAAGTTTTTCAAGCTTTTGTGATGGGTTTTAATTTTCTGGCAATTTCTATTGTTGTTGTTGCTTGTGATGGTTTGTAAATGTTGTTAAGAGACTATATAAACCGTTAATAACATGAAAGTGGAACAAAAACAAAGAAAAATACGTACATATGCTTAAGGAGGATGAAGAACATGAAGAACATGAACATTTTGGACATTTTTGGATAATATGAACATTCAGACGAATTTTAGAGGACTATGTAGCTATGATTTCATGTGTGTTTCATTTATTTGTTGTTATGGTATTGTAGTTCCATAGGTTACAAAGTTAACCCAACTGGAATCGAGCAAAAGGTGTAAACATGAAGATTTGGTGATTATTTTAGTGAAGAACACTTAGAACATTCAAAATAGAGTATGAAGTTAGTACTTTGACCTAAGATTTGGTCATATTAATGTTAATGGGTAGCTCTGAATTTTTGATATGTTGTAGCTCCATGTCTTAGGAGTCCATAGAGTCCGGAACAGACTAATTTGAATGTCTAGAGAAGAAATTATGAGGATTGGAGTGAAGGAGGGTCAAAATTGCGATGTCTGGCAAGGGCCAGCAGGCCGCCCCTACACCCGCACCCATTTCCCACTCACTCGCATGCGCACGCTGCCGCTCGCCGCGCGTCTGGTGCCGCCCGCCCGCGTATGCGCTGCCCGACTCAGTTTCGACGTCCGTTGGGAAAATGGCCATAACTTTCTCATATGGACTCGGATTTGGGTCAAGATGATCCGGAAAGCTTAGAGATAGACCTACAACTTTCATTAATTAGAATTAAAATTTACCACCTGGAGCAATTTTGAAATTGATCGTTTTTAGGGTTGTTGTACAAACGGTAGGCGTCGGTCATGCGCGTGTGCAATGTATAATGTTCTCGACAATGTTAAATGATGTTCTAAGTTCTAAAACATGATTATTATGATTTATAATGATACTTAACATTAACCATTGAGTATTAGACAATTCGAATGGGCGTGCTAAGCGTATGCAATCGCGTGTCACTTGGGCGTTCGAATAGGCAAGTGTGGCGTACAGACGTGCAAACGGTATGTAATGTATGTGAATTAGTTTATGTAAACCTTGAGTTAAAAATGGAGGTTATCCATTATAGTAGTTAATATGTGATTATGTTAGTTACTTGTTATAGTAAACTAGAAGGATGACGATGATGTATAAAAGACATTTTTATAACGAATGTATAGTTGTTGAATAATTTTGCGAATATTCAGGGATTGAATAAAGTCAGAATCTGAACCTTGCGTTCACATATGAGATATTGTAAAGGATCATGGTATTTATTCAACCTTGATCATGAATGTAGTAGTTAAAGGTTACGAAATCTAGAATTGTATTAAAGAGTGTAATGGTAAGTTTTAATACTTATTGTTGTAAAGTACTGTTATGTACAATATGACTAGAATTAAATTGGTAATGATTATTAAATGATGTTTTAGTTATGGTTTCGAGGCTTGGGACGACAATATTTATATTATATCAATGTAAATATTTTTAATATTTCGTAATAAGTTATTAATAGTATGACGTATGAGTTGCACAGTGATGCACCAGACCCGAGGTTAAGGTAACCCGGATTTGGGGGCGTCACAGGTTGGTATCAGAACTGAAAGTTTATAAACGTTAGGTAAGAGAACCTTAGGCTATAACCTGAGAGTAGAAAGATGGAAATGATAAAGAATAAACTCGGCTAGAGTTTGACCGATAAGGAATAAATTTAGAAGATTCCTAAAGAAAGGAATTAAGATATAAACAAGAAGATTCAAAGAAGAATCTTAAAGAGTTATAAAAGATGAGAATTAGGAGTCACCTGACTCTAGTAATAAAGATGACAAGTGTTAATAAATAGACGAGGTCTATAAGACGAAGATGTATTATAATATGATTAAAGAGAAGAATAAGGAAGATCGTAGGGTGAGACGATCTTAGGCTAAGAGGATCGTAATATAAAATGATTGTAGAATAAGATCACGACGTGATCGGATTAAGTTGTAGAATAACAGATAATCTATTAAACGAATGGAAAGTTATGGCCTGACGCTATAAAGAGAAGGTACTATAAAATAGTACGATGGAAATTCAAGAAGAGTTAGAGAGGATAAATACGGATTAAAGAAAATTCGTATTAAGCAAAAAGAAGACTAGAATTTTGTGGGATTTCAATTGAGGACTCATGTGATAGCTAAGTTGTACAAATCTTTGTATGGGCAGGGGTTTTGTGCTTGGTTTAACGATTACTCAGTTTGTCACATTGATAATCGTTGAAATATTGGTATTGCGCTATCAATATATATATGGTGAGAAGGTGATTATTTTCTCATATCTATATTTGATGGTTAGAGAATAATAAGATTAGGTGCGAGTTCTTGAAACTCATGCTTATGGTAAGTTTGCGACTCATAATCGTATGGTATGTTTTGAGCTCCTAAACATATGGACAATCCTTGATTTGTTCTTGGACTACATATTAATAGGACAAGCTTCTAAATTCATATTATTGTGGCAAGTTCTTGAACTCATAATGTGTGGTAAGTTTGATGAACTATACTGGGGTATAGAAATGTTTTGGATTGGGACCTGAGAATTCTCAATATGATGAGCATTGGTGATGTTAGAACTAGATAAAATTATTAACTAATGATGCATTGACGAGAAATTAGTTGATGGAGGAAGCGTTGGTATTCCAAATCTTCTAGCTATGCTAGATTTCGAAATTTATTGACGTTGTGCTGATATTTGCACTTTTGCTCTTCGAAAAATGTATGGGGCCAGATTACTGGACCAATAATTTTTAAATGTACTATTATTTATATGTCTATGCTAATTGCTCCAGCTAGGCAAAATGATTTAAAAATATCAAAATATATTTTATATATCATTAATGCATTTAGTGCAGAGATGATAAACGATGGAGTCATCAATGTAGAGTAATCTAGTGTTAAATGTGATCATAGTAACGTCAGCCCACTATGATATGATGTAGTATGACAAAATCACAAAATAACGGAATCCTCAATGGACTGTAGAAACAATGCGGTATCATGACGTCATAAAATGATTTTTATTTTCATTAAAGTATGAAAAAGTATGCTAATTGAGTTGGCTAAAATATTTCGATTGATGTCCGAACCGTTGATGTAAGTCTAAGCTATTTGATTTGGCTAGACAAATGTTAAAATATGATTATGAAATTCGAGAATTCTTTGAGAATATTTTCCAAACCAAATTATTTTGGTGCGGGCTTTTATATCTGTTGAGATGAATAACCCTCATAGAATGGGTAATATTTTTAGTGTCGGGAAAATTCGACTGCGCGCGCAAATAGTATGCTTGGGGTTATGCATGACCCCGGGTACATTAGGCTGATCACCTATTGTATTAGTATGTTGGGTTATCAGATGAATTTTTGGTGATTCTAGTAAAGGTTCTTAGTCCTTAGTGGCTACTCAGCTTTGGGATATCATTGGAGGTAAGTGTTATGGTGGCCACTCAGTGATTCCTTCATCCAATATTGGTAATTCATGTAAGAGGTAAGTGCCATGGTGGCTACCCAATGATTCATACTGCTTCACAATTATCGAACAATTGTTGAAGACTCTTGAAAGATATTCCATTATTCTGGAAACTGAATGTTAAAATGGTAATTTTTCCTAGAAAGAAGTAGTCGTAGAATGCGATAATTCTAAATGAATCCTTGGGAGAGGAAAGCGTAAAGCTTTGTTGAAAATCTGTATGAATGAATGATATGATCATGATAGTAATTATGGGATTAATATTTCCTGGAAGAAGCGGATGAAATTCTGAAAATAAGAAGTGAAATTCTTAGAGAGAATGATGGGTAGAATGAGCAAAGATGAATATGTTATAATTTTGAGGATGAAGTTCTTAGAAAAAAGGATGAATTCCATTAAGGAAATTGATGGGTTAAAAGAAAAATGATACTCAGATATAATTGAGTTTGATAAATGTTATAGAATAAAACCTACAAGAATTTGTTAAGGAAGTGTATTAAATAGGTAATGTAACGCATATATTATAGTAATACGTTGGAATTATTCAACGATAAAATTTCGGCAGAAATTAGACGAAAACCGAGTAAGAGAGGTTTGATATTTGTGATTCCGAGGATAGAATCCTTATAAGGAGGGAAGGATGTGACAACCCGGATTTTCGAAAATAATTATAATAGAAATTTAATATAGAATAATTCTTATTATGAGACTTGTCGAGTTTGAATATATATATATGTGTTATATATATTTCTGTGATTTTTTTGGTGAGCTTAATATGTATATATATAAATATGAAATATATACATAGATTCAGAATGAATGAGTTAATAATTAATTATTGTAACGATCGCGAGTCGTGGGTAGCTTAGTAATTCGAGCTTATGAATATTATTGAATAAAATAAACTTTTATTAATAATATTATGTGTTAAGAGTTTAAATGTTATATTATAACCTAGATTAGGTGTAGGCGATGATTAGTAAGTATGAAAGTTTTCGTACAAGCTAATTTGGTGGTTTCGAGAAATGTCGCTAGAGTACTATTTATTGGATTAAATAAATAGTTGAAGGATAATATTATTGAACGAGTCATTTGTTGTAAAGGCGCTAACCCAAATTATGGGTGGGATATACATGTGTTGATGTATATGATTATGGGGAGTTAATAGGGAAGAGCAGCGATAATACCCTTATAATTTGGGTTTATTAATATTATTAAATGGATTAAATATTATTTTTATGTGACGTATTTTAAGGTTATTTTATAACCTGGATGATGTCAATGTATGAATTTTTATGCGTTGTTGAATCGTAGGAGTGAATAATTGATTTTGCGAAAGATCACAAAATCATAATTCACGGGACACGTTTACCGAGTCACTATTCACGCACAAAATATTTTTACGTCCATTTCAATTTCTATTAATTTCGTTAAGACGTGTATGCGAAGGCATAATTTTTTCGAGCGTCAGAAATTTTATTTGAGCTGATACGTGATTTTATCCGTATCCAAAATGTATTATATGGGTGTTTCGAATAAATAGATAAACCCCATAATAATTATTTTTATGCGTCCCAATATTTTATGGGAGTACCCATTTTAATTTTGGGTAGAGTTATTGACCAAATTTGGTACAAAAGTGGGAGTATTCGGGTATAATTATTGGTGTGTTACTCCATTGGGGTACCAATTTAATGCACTAGCCAATTGGAGAAGAGGGAGAAGAAGTGTGCGACAAGATGTTGCCCAATACCAAAACCAAATGTCTTGATAATTAAAATGAGAGACATTCTCATTAATTAGGACACCCACCTCCTTGGTTTCCCAAACTCTCTCCCTTCACCCGAAGCCCTCCCCTTCTTGTTCATTCATCCAAGTCTGCAACTTCAGTTCACTTGAGAGAAAGAGAGGGCAAACTGCATAGAAGGAAGAAGAAGAAGAAGAACAGTCGGAAGAAGAAGAGAAGAAGAAGAAGAAAAAGAAGAAAACACACGGGTGGAAGCAAAGAAGAAGAAAAGAAGAGTAGAGAAAACTAGAGGAAGGAGAAGAGTCACTAGTAGACTCAATATCATCCAAGAGAAATTATTCAAGAGGTAAAATCCCAACCTCAAGCTCATTTCCTCCATTTTTGAGTTTTTTGAGCTTTTCAAGCTTTTGTGATGAGTTTTGATTTTCTGGCGATTTCTATTGTTGTTGTTGCTTGTGATGGTTTGTAAATGTTGTTAAGAGACTATATAAACCGTTAATAACATGAAAGTGGAACAAAAACAAAGAAAAATCCGTACATATGCTTAAGGAGGATGAAGAACATGAAGAACATGAACATTTTAGACATTTTTGGATAATATGAACATTCAGACGAATTTTAGAGGATTATGTAGCTATGATTCCGTGTGTGTTTCATTTATTTGTTGTTATGGTATTGTAGTTCCATGGGTTACAAAGTTAACCCAACTGGAATTGTAATACCCCGAATATTTATGAGGCTTATAAATACGATCGTATATGGTTAGAGGTTAATTTAGTAACCTAAAATTAAGTATCGAGAAGTTTAAAATCTTAAACCCCAATGAGATTCAAATTTTGTATCATATGTGCTTAAATAAAGATCCAAATGATATTTCGAAGCAGGTGTTTTGTGATTATATTGTGTAAACGATAAATTTGGTCAAATAAATTTTTTTCGCCAAGCAGCTGTGTCGTGCTTACACGGACAAAATGATTTGTCGTGCTTCCGGCGAATTCACCGAGAAGCGTCCTGACAAATTATTTTTAGTAAGTTGCTGTGTCGTGCTTCGAAATGACAAAGTGATTTGTCGTACTTACACTTTGTCGTGCTTACGCTTTGTCGTGCTTACGCCTGGCACACGCCAGCTTACGCCTGGCACACGCCAGGTACTAAAGTGTAATTAACCTAGGTACTAAAGTGTAATTAATCACTTTTTCTTAGCTTAAAGTGTAATTAACCTAGGTACCAAAGTGTAATAAGTCGGGTGCAAAGTGTAATAAGCCGAGCCCCTAACGTGCAATTAGCAAAACTTGGTTTTTCTATAAATAGCAAGCTCAGTTCATTCATTCCTTACTACTTTTCAAGAGCAGTTCAAGAGCAAAAACACTCTATATTTATATTCTGAGAGATATTGTGAGATAAAAATTACTTTCTAAGCATCGAAGCGCTACGCGATTGGAAGTAAAGCTAGCAACTACAAGAGGTATTACTCTAGTGGTTATTATTTTCATTCTTCTTTATATATTTAGTTAAAATATACTTTTATAAGCAGTTATAATGCCCAAATTATTTTAAGTATATAGTACAAAAGTCCTATTTACAAGCAGTTATAATGTCCAATTTATTTCTCTTATATATTAGAAAATATACTTTTATAAGCAGTTACTATGTCCGAATTTCTTCAACTATTTAGTTAAAATATTCATTTTATAAGCAGTTATAATGCTGAAATTTTCTCAAATCTAATAGCCGAATATTCATTTTATAAGCAGTTATAATGCTCAATTTATTTTGAATATAATTGAAAAATATTCATTATGTAAGCATTTATAATGCTAAAATTATTTCATATATTGTAAAAGAAGTCTTATTTATATGCGGTTATGATATCCGAAATAAACTTAAAAGATTTAATCGTTCAATGCTTATTTGTCTACATAAACTTATAATCATGTAGGAATTACGACGAACGTTTAAACCGTTATATTAATTGTAAAAGATATACGAGGCAAGTCTTCTAACCTTGTTATATTATGCAAGTATTATACATCTTGCTATCAATTATTGTGAAGTTATTGCTTCTTGTTCAGCATAACTTAAAAATGAATCATTGTTCATATATTAAAGCGGAAATTTGTTGTGTCAAACCAAATTGTTTTGGTACGACATCTTATACTGAGTAAAATGAGACACCTTAGATGGAAGGTGATCTCGAAAGCCTTATGATAAGGTAGTGTGACGTCAATGGAATAAAATTGACATAAATGGTAGGATGATATTCATACTCCTAGGATATTGGTGAGGCTGATCACCTACCAGATATTCGAACTCAAATGGTTCTAAGTCCTTGAAGACTGATAGAACTAAATGAAATATATGGTTCCGGTACAGAACCCTCAGTTATATACATCAACTGACATCTTTCAAATCAAACACATTGTGTTTACATATTCAAATAAACTTGCTGAGCATTTGTAGCTCATTATTGCGCATATCTTCTTTGTAGCTTTAAATGATAAGTCCAGCACCTCTGGTACAGATAAGGGAAAAGGACATGTTTATTAGTTTTAATTTCTGTTCTAAATAATCCAAGTCTTTTATAAGGCTTTGTTGTAATAACTTAGTACTGAGAACGATGTAATCGAACCAAATGATATGTAATATATTATGATCCTTTATTCCATCGAATGCGTTATACTCTGATCTTTATTTTGTTTAGCATAGTTGTACTAAGTTAAATACAGTATCTATACGAACTATACATCTGAATAAGGATATTTAAATAATGTTGAAAGTCCTATAAGCTCTGAAGTTACACTTAATGAGCGCCGGCAAGGTGCCATCTTTACCGGAATGTGCCCCTCAGTTCTATGGATAATCTTATCATTAATACTGTGAATGTCAGATAGATAGGGAATATAAATATGAAAGAGGTATTCATTAGATATGAATCTATACATCCAAGTGAGGGTATCCAAACACAGACAACGTTCTGGCCGGAACTAGTACCTGTTATGGGATACTGTGAACCTTGGATAGATAGAAGTCATATTTTATTGAATATTTATAGTTTTATAGTTTCACGTGAGCACCAGATCTGCTACAAGGGAGTGTAGAGATTTAGGGGCGTCACAGGAATCGAGCAAAAAGGTGTAAAAATGAAGATTTGGTGATAATTTTAGTGAAGAACACTTAGAACATTCAAAACATAGTATGAAGTTAGTACTTTGGCCTAAGATTTGGCCATGTTAATGTTAATGGGTAGCTCTGAATTTTTGATATGTTGTAGCTCTATGTCTTAGGAGTCCATAGAGTCCGGAACGGACTAATTTGAACGTCTAGAGAAGAAGTTATGAGGATTGGAGTGAAGAAGGGTCAAAATTGCGATGTCTAGCAAGGGCCAGCAGGCCGCCCGCGCACCCGCACCCATTTCCCGCACGCCCGCATGCGCATGCTGCCGCTCGCCGCGCGCCTGGTGCCGCCCGCGTGTGCGCTGTCCGACTCAGCTTCGACGTCCGTTGGGAAAATGGCCATAACTTTCTCATACGGACTCGGATTTGGGTGATTCAAGATGATCCGGAAAGCTTAGAGATAGACCTAAAGCTTCCATTAATTAGAATTGAAATTTACCACCTGGAGAAATTTTGAAATTGACCGTTTTTAGGGTTGATGTGCAAACAGTAGGCGTCGGTCATGCGCGTGTGCAATGTATAATACTCCCGACAATGTTAAATGATGTTCTAAGTTCTAAAACATGATTATTATGATTTATAATGATACTTAACATTAACCATTGAGTATTAGACAATTTGAATGGGCGTGCTAAGCGTACGCAATCGCGTGTCACTTGGGCGTTCGAATAGGCAAGTGTGGTGTACAGACGCGCAAACGTCGTAACGCCATAACAAGTGTGTATAACCTTGTTTAATATTTTGTTTCTAATAATAATGAAACATTATAGAATGTTATAACCCAATGTATGAGCATGCTAAGCACATGCAAAAGAGGCGAATTAAGCGTGTGACGTGTAAACGTCAAAACGCCGCGTAAAGTGTTAATGTACTTAAATAGTGTTTCAACTTAAACAAAACAAACATTATAAGATATGGAATGGGGTTAATGTAACCAATAAGGATTGATGATGATGAGGGTCGTAACGTTTTCAAACGATGCGACGCCGAGAAATATTTTAGAGTTAATCGCGTTTATTAATTTATAATGCGCGAACAATATGAGATAAAAATTATTATTATGTAAACCAATATATGAAGCATTTTTAGTGGCTAATTGGTATTTTATTGTTAAATAAATTGTGTAGGATATTTGAAGGACGAATGGTCATAGCTTAACAAGGAGCGCTCAAGGTAAGTTCTTTCAGTAACTTGTTGACTTGTTTAAATGTATTGACGTACATGACTTAATTACTAAATCTTTCACTATTATGTGGATTATATGCGAGCATGATTAAAGTATGCACAATGTGTAACTATATGACTATATCGTTCTATGTGGAACTTGAATTATTGTAAATATAGAATATCAGATGCATGAGGTATGCTATGAGATGCATGATGCATATATATAGACGCATTGCATAAGATTTATAATGCATGAGTAAGATGCATAGTATGATAATCATGATGCATGGATAAAATACAAACTTATGTGTTACGTGAAGCATGCAATGTGAAAATTGTTAGTTCTTGCTGAGTCGTCGTGCTCATACTTGCAAAAATAAAACTTTTGCAGATTTACGATGCAATGCAATTATCTTGATATCGTGGTGATAAGGATCAGGGATGCATGGAAATAGGAAGGTTGCTAAGTGTTTCCTTATTGTAATTATTTAGCCGTGATAACGGTATGTAATGTATGTGAATTAGTTTATGTAAACCTTGAGTTAAAAATGGAGGCTATCCATTATAGTAGTTAATATGTGATTATGTTAGTTACTTGTTATAGTAAACTAGAAGGATGACGATGATGTATAAAGGACATTTTTATAACGAATGTATAGTTGTTGAATAATTTTGCGAATATTCAGGGATTGAATAAAGTCAGAATCTGAACCTTGCGTTCACATATGAGATATTGTAAAGGATCATGGTATTTATTCAACCTTGATCATAAGTGTAGTAGTTAAAGGTTACGAAATCTAGAATTGTATTAAAGAGTGTAATGGTAAGTTTTAATACTTATTGTTGTAAAGTACTGTTATGTACAATATGACTAGAATTAAATTGGTAATGATTATTAAATGATGTTTTAGTTATGGTTTCGAGGCTTGGGACGACAATATTTATATTATATCAATGTAAATATTTTTATTATTCCGCAATAAGTTGTTAATAGTATGACGTATGAGTTGCACAGTGATGCACCAGACCCGAGGTTAAGGTAACCCGGATTTGGGGGCGTCACATTCTCAATATATAAAGACGTGCTCAAGCTGTTAACACTGACTTAAGTGGGATCGAAACATTCGGGAACAGTCCCAAAATAAGGACTATTCGAGATTCACTTCTATTAAGTGAATCTCGAACGGGTTTCTACACTTCCTAAACTATATGGAAAATATGCAAATGCAATAATCACAATGCTAAGTTTGAATATCACATACATATGCGCGCACACACATACAAGAGAACATAAAAAAGATATGATAGAAAACAAATATAATAGTTAAAGTAATGATAATAGGTGAATATATAAATTTGCAAGTAAATGTTGTTGATGCATATCTTCTTCACAAATTTCAGACTTTTATTTAGTAGTAAAAGCTCAAATAACAAAACAAGGGGTTGGGACTTTTCATACTATATAAATGTTAAAATTGAAATTTCAGATTTCTCACCCCATGTTAAGGCTACTAATCTCATGAACCTAAATCAAAAATAACAATTTATTGGTATTGAGGTGATATTATCATCAATCACCACCATGACTGAAATCTAAAAACATATTGAACTCCAATTAATTTCTATGTTTCTATAGGTTCCAAGTAGCACAATTGAGTCTTCCATTTTCCAAAAACCAAAACAAAGTCAGACAGTTAATTACTTACTTTCCCTTACTCTCAAATTTCTCAGCATTTGCAACCAGTACGAAACTGAAATTAGTTATACAGTATACTTTAACAAATCAAATCCCACATG
Source organism: Aralia elata (assembly GCA_034770075.1). NCBI lineage: Eukaryota > Viridiplantae > Streptophyta > Magnoliopsida > Apiales > Araliaceae > Aralia > Aralia elata. Next base: position 16,246,826 of record CM068386.1, on the reverse strand, counting down.
AGCAAAAATATATCTTTATAATATAAAGAAAACAACATACCAATTCATTTCTTGGGTAATAGATGACAATTCATGGGTGTGCCTCATTTGTTTTTTTGAGTACAATTATTTATGTCATTGTAGAAAACAGAACACATAAATCAAACTGCATAACCCTTCAAGACATGATTTAATCTAAGGGGATTCTTTCAAACAAGAACAAAATATACTAAATCCCTCCGACAATATTGAATTTATGAAAAAGCTAACTGAAAGACGCAACTGATTTTAGCAATCACATAATAACCTATAAACAACTAAAAATCAACTGAAAATAAAACTCCCTCCATAAGGCCGGACGAAATCAACCCATTCAGCAGAACATAAAAAATCAACCCATTCAACATAACATAAAAAATCATGTAGAATGAAATCATACCTTTTGCAATTTAGGGGAAACCAGGAGTAAATAAGAAGAAAGAAGAAGAGGGGGAGCAGTGGTGGCCGGAGGTATGGCTAGAAAGAGTACTTGCCTTTACCGGACTTTGCGCAGCAGGAAACAGGGGATACCAAATGGACTTTAGCTTCTGGGATGATCAATTGGGCTCACATTGATGATTAATGATTGTATTTTAGAGTCTGGGATGATCAATTCAGTGATTTGAGTAAATGGGGCGAACTGGGATTAAGGGAAAAACCCAAATCAGCTAGCCGAGGGAAAACAAAAAGGAGTCATTGTCGTCGCAATTAGGGCTTTAAAAAAGGACTCATTCTCGACGGCATGTCCGTCGATATTAAGCCCCGTCGAGAATGAGTCAATATCGACGGGAACCCCGTCGCCTGTGACGCCCCCAAATCCGGGTTTCCTAACCTCGAATTCGGTGCTCACGATACTCAACGATAAACATACTTTCTAACTAAATGCGGAATAATAAACATACATTGTTTATTGAAATAATAATAAAGTCTTACAATCTTGGTCCCAAGGTTCTTTAACCTTAACATAAAACGTACCCTTAATACCATAAAAGGTTCACTTAATCAAACAACATTCAAGAATAGCTAGTACATAGGCACTATCGGGCATCTATTCTTGCACCTTCCCTTTTCCTTTGTCTCCTTTAGACGTTTCTGCCTTAGCTGAAATGAAAATCATGATATAGCAAGGGTAAGCAACTAGTTTGCTTAGCAAGTATATACACAAGGAGATATATCATGAATAGAAGGAAGTTTCGCTTCCAAAGTTCAACAACAGTATAGAGTTGTGAAGAAATATGAATTATCAGTCAACAGTTGAATATTCAAATAATTGAATGCCAATTACTGAGTGGTTTGAAATAACCAAGGACGTTTTCCAAGGTTCTCAGCATGTGAGCTGGACCTCTTAAAAAGTTTTGGTACTCGAGGGGATCAGCCTCTCATACCCCGTGATTTATGCATAAACACTTAATAACCAGCATTGATATCATGCCTTAAACAAGTTTATCCTTTTCTCAGCCAAAAGTTCTTACCACAACAATTTAATAAGAACAGCTTTTAAAATACCATTGTCTTAACCAATTTAGACATGTTAGATCTAGCTGATACAAATAGCATAGATCGATCTCATAAATAATTCATACTTGAAAGAACTTTAATTAAATTTACAGTTCAATCATAATAGGATAGGAATTCAATTGCACAATGTGCGAATTTCAATAATCAGTATAGATGTGAATAATCGACAATAATTATTCACTAACATGCTTCGAAAATAATAACTCGAGATTGAGTTAGGGAACTTGCAATAATGTAAGAAGTTTAGGGTTAGGAACTTGCCTGTTTGCTCAGCTACAAATAAATCTTAGCTTTAACTAATTGATCTTGGATAACCTATCAGTTGATAAAGTCGGTTTATCCATTAGCATTGTATAACTGTATATCAATACACTCACTTATGCTATTTATTTAACACTTAAGCAATTTACATAGCACACAGTGATTAAACTATAGTAAATTTCATAAGGCACTTAATTGATTTTTGATGGTCAAATTAATTACCCATGTATCCCTTAAGTAATAGACACTTATTAATCCCTTAAATAATGAATTATAATTGTGTAATTAATTAACATTACTTTTTCTTAAGTAACATTCATTTATTAAATCCTTAAACAATTAATTATAATTGTTTAATTAATGAGTTATTTAAACTCTTTCTATTTTATTAACTCTATCTTTATTTAATTACTATTAAATAGTAATTAAATAATTATCTTTAGTTATTATTATTAATGGTAATTAATAACTAATTATGTTCACTTATTATTTAATTATTAATTAAATAATAATCGAATTATAAATTTTTAATTGTCTTTAATAATAATTAATTAGGTTTGTTTATTATTTAAAGTTAATCAAAGCAATAAATAATTAATTAGTAACTATGAAATATCTTTAGTTATTATTTAATAATAAATAATAACTAATTAGATTTATTTATTATTTAAGATTATTCAAATAATAGTTAATTAACAAGTATGAATTTCTTTTAGTTATTATTTAATAATAACTAATTATGTTTATTTATTATTTAATGTTAAATAATAAATAATTAATTAGTGAGTAATACTCATCTTTAGTTATTATTTAATAATAAATAATAACTAATTAGATTTATTTATTATTTAAAGTTAATTAAATAATTAATTAGTGAGTAAGAGTTACCTTTAGTTATTATCTAATAGTAAATAATAACTAATTAGGTTTATTCATCAATGAAATAAAAATAAATGAATAAATAAATAAATAATTTACTATACATGGAAAATATAATAGCATATAAGGCTATTATTTTATTCATACTTAATTATCATTTACTATTAACTAGTAATTAAACATTTACTAACTTTATTTATTATTTATTGATAAATAATAAATAATTAATTTATTAATTTTATTCATACTTAGTTATTATTAAGTATTAATAATAATTAAATATTTATTATCTTTATTTATTATTTAAATAATAAATAATTACTCTTATTGATTTTATTCATGCTTAATTATTACTTAATATTAGTTAAATAATAATTAAGTATTTATTAATTATTTGGTGATAAATAATTTACTAATTTATTCATATTTAATTATTATTTATGAATCCAATAATAATTAAATATTTATTATCTTTACTTATTATTTATTGATTAAATAATAAATAATTACTTATTAATTATATTTATTAGTTATAATAACAAATTAATTCACAAGTATAATATTAGTTTCAAATTAATAACCAAATTTGAGTTAATGATAGCACAAGTAGTACATCAAACCCTACAACTTTCATTTCAAGCTAACAAAATTACCACCCAACACAACAATACCCACTGTTGGGGTTTATAACCCAAGCTACAATTTACAGCAACACTGATTTCACAATCTATAATCAGCCCCAACCATTATCACATTAAAAGAAAAGCCCCGTTTGATTTTATAACCATGTTGCTGACAGCAAAAATTAATACCAATTGAAACTCAGTTTGATTCAAGCATTACGGTCCCTAAAATCAACACCATACGGTATCGACACAACCCAAGTAATTTCCAAAACCACTACTCCAATACAGAGAAAGAAAATTTATACAAACCCAAGTAATAAAATAAAATCCTAACACAGAAGGAGATACAAATTAAATAGCACAATACAGTATCAGTTTGTAAATCCCAAACAACATATATTAAAATCAATATCACTAGCTGCTAGAACCTTTAAGGTTCAGTAACAACAGTTTCCCCAAAACAAACCTAACACAGTGCTAAAAATGAACACAATTGGCAACGTCATACAACACAACCACAATCGGCAACCCAAATTTCATTTACATAAGAAAACCTAAAAATTAAACTATCCCAGTAGCTCATACATCCCATTGCCATACCTTAGGTTCGATCGGCTAATTTCCTTTCTTCACTGCGACTTGCTTTCCTCTTTTGAATTTTGACTTACAAATTTTCTTCGGCAGACTTGTTCTAGGGTTTGTGAAGATATCAATTTATAGTAGCAATTTTACCCAAAATGATTTGGGCATTACCCAAATCGACCAATTGACCCTCGGTAGGAAGGGGATGTGATGTAAATCTCTTGTCCCTGTCAACGCTGTCCACCGACTGGGAGTCGCCGGCTGGTCCTTGAGCCGCTTTTTTGTGCCCTCACCGGTCTAATCGCCGCGCGCTTGGACCCTTGGTCTCTTCGACAGCCGCTTGGTCCTTGAGTTAGTCCGTCGGTCGCTCGATACCTTCCCCCGCTCCGTCCAATGGTGGCTCACGATGTCGCCGGCGCACGCCTGGCGACTCTCTCTCCCTCTCGTCCCGTCCGATTGATGGCTTGGGTTCTCCTTTTTGCTGATTGATCTGAGTTGGGGTTTTGGTTTTATTTGATCGGTTAACCCCCAATTCAGCCTACTGTCTTCTCCAAATAACATGGGTCCGACCCGGCTAAAGAAAAGGAATGGGTTCGGTTTGGCTGGGAATGGAATTGGGCTCAACCCAATAGGGTTGGGCTGGTTGAATTAAATAGGAAAATGGCCCAATAGAGAATAAAAAGAATATTGGGCTCAAATTAAAATTTGGGTTTAATAAAAGAAACGACCCAATTAAATTAATCACAGTGCAATTCTAAATCAATTAACTAAACCAATTAATTATTTATTTAAAATATCTATTTTAACCATAATTCGGTATTTGAATTATTTTAATCCGATAGTGATAAAATTATTTATTTATTAATTTCTTCCCAATTTTCTTGCAATTAAATTCTTAGGGTTAACTTATTAATTTATTAAAACTATTAATGAGCCCTTTCTAATGCAAGAAAATTATTGGACCATATAATTATTTAATTAAATAATAATACCTACCCGGATCCAATTAAATTGGTAAAATTAAATAAAACGAATTTTATTTATCAAAATAAATTTGATACAACGTTTGAAAATTCCTGGACATTACATCCTCTCCCCCTTATAAAAATTCCGTCCTCGGAATTTCAATCTAGGGTTACTCAAACAACTGGGGGTAATTCGCTCTCATCTTCTCTTCGAGTTCCCACGTAGCTTCCTCCACCGCGTGGTTTCTCCAGAGAACTTTAACCGAATGAATGGTTTTATTCCTCAGCGTTTGCTCCTTCCTATCAAGTATTTGGACAGGAATCTCCTCATACGATAAGTCCTTTTCGACTTGAATTGGCTCATAAGAAATGACATGCTTGTAATCTGGCTTATACGGACGCAACACTGATACATGAAACACGTTGTGAATGTGCTCAAGTTCAGGAGGTAATGCTACCTCGTACGCCACTTCGCCTATTCTCCTTAATATTTCAAAAGGTCCTATGAACCTAGGGCTCAGCTTGCCTTTCTTCCCAAAACGTATCTTCCCTTTCCAGGGAGATACCTTCAAAAATGTATAGCTGCCAACTTCAAAGTCTCGCTTCTGACGATGCAAGTCGGCATACTTCTTCTGACGATCCTGGGCAGCTACTAACCGTTGTCTTATTACTTTAATGATTTCCACGGTTTGTTGTACCAATTCTGGTCCCAACAATCTCCGTTCACCAACTTCATCCCAACACAATGGCGTTCGACACTTCCTCCCATATAACGCTTCGTACGGTGGCATACCGATGCTAGCGTGATAACTATTGTTGTAAGCGAACTCTACCAAGGGCAAGTGATCGTCCCAGCTGCCAGCTAAGTCCATCACAACAGCCCGGAGCATATCCTCTAAGGTTTGAATTGTTCGCTCACTCTGACCATCAGTCTGAGGATGATACGCCGTACTCATTCTTAACTGTGTTCCCATTCTTTCCTGCAGACTTCTCCAAAAATTTGACGTGAAGCGCGGATCTCTGTCAGATACAATAGACACCGGCACTCCATGTCGCGATACTATTTCCTTCACGTAAAGCTTCGCCAACTGTTCCAATTTGTACCTGATCTTGATCGGTAGAAAGTGGGCAGACTTGGTCAAACGATCTACGATCACCCAGATGGCGTCTAGACCCTTTTGTGTTGTCGGGAGTCCTACCACAAAATCCATAGTGATGTGCTCCCACTTCCACTCGGGAATCTCTAAGGGTTGCAACAATCCGCTCGGCCGTTGGTGCTCTGTCTTGACCCTCTGACAAGTTAAACACCGGCTGACGAATTCCGCAACTTCCCCTTTCAAATGCGGCCACCAATAATGTTGACGAAGATCTTGATACATCTTGGTGCTACCCGGATGTACCGAAAATCTCGTATTATGGGCCTCCTGCAATATTTCTTCCCTTAAGTCTGGTACATAGGGTATCCAGATCCTTCCCTCGAATCTCAGCAGACCCGTGCTGTCAACCTTGAACTTCAACGTTTTTCCTTCCGATAGTTGCTTCTTAATGCCAATGCATTCTTCATCAAATTCTTGAGCCTCCTTTATCTTATCCAGTAGAGTCGGACCCACTGTCACGGTGAACAATTTTTCGTCCGTCTCCATTGGATACTTAACCTCCAGAGTTCCAGGCGTCCAAAGTCCTTTATCAGCTCTGCCTGAGTTGTAAGCCTCATCAACTTCTCTCTGCCTTTCCTACTCAGGGCATCTGCCACTACATTTGCTTTGCCCGGATGGTACAGAATCTCACAATCGTAATCCTTGATTAATTCTAACCATCGGCGCTGCCTCATATTCAGCTCCTTCTGAGTGAAGATATATTTCAGACTTTTGTGATCTGTATATATCTCGCACTTCTCTCCATATAGGTAGTGCCTCCAAATCTTCAAGGCGAACACTACTGCTGCTAAACTCCATATCATGAGTCGGGTATCCCTTCTCATAGTCCTTCAGCTGGCGTGAAGCGTACGCAATGACCCTGCCGTGCTGCATTAGTACACAACCAAGGCCCTTGTGTGACGCATCACTGTATACTACAAAACCCCCAGTGTCGTCTGGTAATGCCAACACTGGTGCTTGGCTAAGTCTCTTCTTCAGCTCCAAGAAACTCTCCTCGCACTTCTCTGTCCAGACGAACTTTACCGTCTTTCTAGTTAGATTGGTCAACGGTGATGCTATCTTCGAAAAATCCTGGATGAATCTCCGATAGTATCCCGCTAACCCAAGGAAACTTCTGATCTCCGTTGGTGTCTTTGGCTGCTCCCAGTTGATAATGGCTTCCACCTTTGCTAGGTCTACCGAAACACCACTACTGTCAATGACGTGTCCAAGAAACTGCACCCTCTGCAACCAAAATTCACACTTCGAAAACTTTGCGTACAGTTTCTCCCTTCTTAATGCCTCCAGGGCAATCCTTAGATGTTTAGCATGTTCTTCCTCTGACACTGAATACACCAAGATATCATCGATGAATACTACCACGAACTTGTCCAAATACTGCTTGAACACTCTGTTCATCATATCCATGAATGCCGCTGGTGCATTTGTCAGGCCAAACGACATAACCAGAAACTCGAAATGTCCATAACGAGTTCTGAATGCCGTCTTCGGGATATCCTCCTGTCTCACCCTTAGTTGATGATAGCCCGTCCTTAAATCGATCTTCGAAAAGTATTTCGCTCCCTTAAGTTGATCAAATAGATCGTCTATCCTGGGCAACGGATACCTATTCTTAATCGTAACTTTGTTCAAATCACGGTAGTCGATACAAAGCCTCATCGAGCCATCCTTCTTCTTTACGAACAGAACTGGCGCTCCCCATGGTGATACGCTCGGTCTGATATAACCCCTGTCTAACAGTTCCTGCAGTTGAACCATCAGTTCTTTCATCTCTACTGGTGCCATTCGGTAAGGCGCCTTAGATATCGGTGCCGTCCCGGGTACCAAATCGATTGCAAATTCTATCTCTCTATCCGGCGGCAGTCCCGGAAGTTCATCTGGGAAGACATCAGCGAATTCCCTTACAACGGGTATCTGACTCAGTTCACCCTCGACCCGTCGAGTATCTACCACGTGAGCCAAATAACCTATACAACCTTTCTTAAGCAATCTCTTCGCTTGCATCATCGTCAGACAACAAGATTGTCTCGGCGATTTACTACCATAGAACACCACCTTCGACTTACCCGGAGTCTGCAGGTGTATGCACTTTTTCTTACAGTCAATGACCGCCCCGTGGCTCGCTAACCAATCCCATCCCAAGGATTACATCGAATTCTCCAAGACGAATCGGCAACAAGTCCACGTTAAGCTTAAACCCTCTCACATTAGCACAACAATTCTTATAAATGTAGTTCACGGGGATAATCTCTTTGTTCGCTACTTCTACATTCATCGGGTGTTCTAACAGTTCATTAGGTAAATTAAGTCTTTGAGCAAATTCATCAGAAACAAAAGAACATGAAGCTCCCGAATCAAATAGCACATAGGCATCTATGTTGTTGATTGGAATAATACCTGACACCACATCTCTGGATGCCACAGCATCTTGTACTGTCATGTTGAAGGTCCTCGCGGTTGGCTTATTTGGCTGGGTTGGTCCTCCACTGGTTGCCCTCGAGTTGTTGCCCCTATTGCCGTTTCCGCCATCCATGTTTCTCTTTCTTGGACAGTCCTTGCTTCGATGTCCCAGCTCTCCACAAGTGAAACAACCCCCTTTCTTTGCCTTAGGACAATTGGGTGAGATATGCCCTTCTTGTCCACAAGTATAACAAACCATTTTTCCTTTCATGCACTCCCCCGAGTGACCTTTTCCGCAATTTCCACATACCTGCCTTTTCTGCTGCATGCTCCCTTGCTGCATTTCTGAATTGCTACCCCCACTGCTCCATTGACGCTTCCTGTTGTTGCTGCCACCACTGCTAGCATTCGTATTTCCTCCCTCTACCTTCTTCTTGTTCTTCTCCCGATTATACTTTGAAACTGCTTCACTCCCACCTTCAGCAATGAGAGCTTTCTCCAACAAGGTTGAGAACGACGTGATTTGTAAAATCGCTACCTTGCTGTAGATCCACGACTTTAACCCATTCTCGAACCTTCTTGCCTTCCTCACCTCAGTGTCCACTTGATGTGGGGCGAATCTAGCCAATTCATTGAATTTTGCAGCGTACTCTGACACTGACAAGTTTTCCTGCTTCAGTTCTAAAAACTTGATCTCCATTTTCGCCTGCGTACTCTCAGGAAAGTAATTCTCGAAAAACAACGTCTTGAAAGCTTCCCACGCCACGACTCCAGTTCCAGCTTTGTTCTGATTGGCTTCCCACCAAAAGTTAGCCTCACCTTTCATTAGGTAGGTAGCAAAAACTGTCTTCTGCTCCTCAGCGACTCTAGCAATGACAAAGGCCTTTTCAATCTCCTTTATCCATGACTGGGCCTCTATCGGGTTCGCTGTTCCTCTAAACTCCGGAGGCCCTACTGCCTTGAAGTCTTTAAAATTGGCTAAGTGGTTGCCTGCCTGGTTCCCTGTAGTAGTGGTTTGATTCCGCAAAGCTTCTGCCATCATGTTCACAAAATCTTGCATTGGGTTTGGTGGAGTTTCCTCTACATTGTTAACTGACTCTTCATTCCCTTGGTTTCGTAGGATTCGTCTGGGCGGCATTATCTGTTTAAGCAAACCCTAACACGTTACTCGGGCTTTCTTAAAACATAAGTATTTAGCGTGTAATACAATAATCACATGACTCTTGGGTGGGAGTTTTAGATTACCCAACCTCGGAAATTCTGCTTTCCCGATTAGTGATTTAAGTTATCAAGATACCGATTCAGTCTCACTGAATTAACATAATCATTGCATAAATGGTATACCAAGTAAAATTCTCAAGCACATACCATAATAATGCATCTATGTTCATATACCGACTTAAGCGTCTTACACGTTTATCACAGGCATATTGTCATAATTGCTACTATCCCATTTAATATAACAAAAGGTGGGATTCACTTAAACCATTCTTTCCTACCTACATAATTGGGAAGTACATCCTACATACGAACTACCTCGCACCTTGCTGAGGTTAATACAACTCTAGTAAATCAAATGGTAGTACCAATAACACTGCTCAAGGCATAACCACCTACTTCCACTATCCTCTAAGGGACACAAGGTGAATGCAACTCAACGCTTGCCCTTGCTACTGGAGGGCAGATCCATCCACCTGGCGTCGAACTGCATCCAGACGATGTCTAAGGCTCGTCCCAACTCAACTATCTTTGCATCCTTAGCCTTTACCTCATCCTTTAATTGTCCTAACTGCAGCTCCCTTAGCAGCAGCCTCCCTCGCAACTCGGCTAACTCAGCCTGGGCCTGATAAGCAGCGTCCTTGTACTGCTGTTCAGAAATCTGGTGGATGTGGTTCTGCGCCTCTAATTGTTTAGCCCTAACCTCTAGCTCGGCGTTCCTTGCCAGCAAACCTCCTATCACATCAGGCTCTATGGGCTCCTGGTTCACTGGACAGCTATCTTGACTCTCGTCCGACATCCTACAACACCATACAAATAAGTCAACATCAGTACCACAATAAAATATATTCATTGATGAAATGAAATGATATTTTATTCGGTACAACTAGAACTTGATGAATCTCCTTAACTCATCACCTACATACTCTAGATGAGTTTTCTACTAAGGTTATAACCTAGGTTTCTTATTCCTAACGTTTATAACCTATAGCTTTGATACCAACCTGTGACGCCCCCAAATCCGGGTTTCCTAACCTCGAATTTGGTGCTCACGATACTCAACGATAAACATACTTTCTAACTAAATGCGGAATAATAAACATACATTGTTTATTGAAATAATAATAAAGTCTTACAATCTTGGTCCCAAGGTTCTTTAACCTTAACATAAAACGTACCCTTAATACCATAAAAGGTTCACTTAATCAAACAACATTCAAGAATAGCTAGTACATAGGCACTATCGGGCATCTATTCTTGCACCTTCCCTTTTCCTTTGTCTCCTTTAGACGTTTCTGCCTTAGCTGAAATGAAAATCATGATATAGCAAGGGTAAGCAACTAGTTTACTTAGCAAGTATATACACAAGGAGATATATCATGAATAGAAGGAAGTTTCGCTTCCAAAGTTCAACAACAGTATAGAGTTGTGAAGAAATATGAATTATCAGTCAACAGTTGAATATTCAAATAATTGAATGCCAATTACTGAGTGGTTTGAAATAACCAAGGACGTTTTCCAAGGTTCTCAGCATGTGAGCTGGACCTCTTAAAAAGTTTTGGTACTCGAGGGGATCAGCCTCTCATACCCCGTGATTTATGCATAAACACTTAATAACCAGCATTGATATCATGCCTTAAACAAGTTTATCCTTTTCTCAGCCAAAAGTTCTTACCACAACAATTTAATAAGAACAGCTTTTAAAATACCATTGTCTTAACCAATTTAGACATGCTAGATCTAGCTGATACAAATAGCATAGATCGATCTCATAAATAATTCATACTTGAAAGAACTTTAATTAAATTTACAGTTCAATCATAATAGGATAGGAATTCAATTGCACAATGTGCGAATCTCAATAATCAGTATAGATGTGAATAATCGACAATAATTATTCACTAACATGCTTCGAAAATAATAACTCGAGATTGAGTTAGGGAACTTGCAATAATGTAAGAAGTTTAGGGTTAGGAACTTGTCTGTTTGCTCAGCTACAAATAAATCTTAGCTTTAACTAATTGATCTTGGATAACCTATCAGTTGATAAAGTCGGTTTATCCATTAGCATTGTATAACTGTATATCAATACACTCACTTATGCTATTTATTTAACACTTAAGCAATTTACATAGCACACAGTGATTAAACTATAGTAAATTTCATAAGGCACTTAATTGATTTTTGATGGTCAAATTAATTACCCATGTATCCCTTAAGTAATAGACACTTATTAATCCCTTAAATAATGAATTATAATTGTGTAATTAATTAACATTACTTTTTCTTAAGTAACATTCATTTATTAAATCCTTAAACAATTAATTATAATTGTTTAATTAATGAGTTATTTAAAACTCTTTCTATTTTATTAACTCTATCTTTATTTAATTACTATTAAATAGTAATTAATTAATTATCTTTAGTTATTATTATTAATGGTAATTAATAACTAATTATGTTCACTTATTATTTAATTATTAATTAAATAATAATCGAATTATAAATTTTTAATTTGTCTTTAATAATAATTAATTAGGTTTGTTTATTATTTAAAGTTTAATCAAAGCAATAAATAATTAATTAGTAACTATGAATTATCTTTAGTTATTATTTAATAATAAATAATAACTAATTAGATTTATTTATTATTTAAGATTATTCAAATAATAGTTAATTAACAAGTATGAATTTCTTTTAGTTATTATTTAATAATAACTAATTATGTTTATTTATTATTTAATGTTAAATAATTAAATAATTAATTAGTGAGTAATACTCATCACTTAGTTATTATTTAATAATAAAATAATAACTAATTAGATTTATTTTATTATTTAAAGTTAATTAAAATAATTAATTAGTGAGTAAGAGTTACCTTTAGTTATTATCTAATAGTAAATAATAACTAATTAGGTTTATTCATCAATGAAATAAAAATAAATGAATAAATAAATAAATAATTTACTATACATGGAAAATATAATAGCATATAAGGCTATTATTTTATTCATACTTAATTATCATTTACTATTAACTAGTAATTAAACATTTACTAACTTTATTTATTATTTATTGATAAATAATAAATAATTAATTTATTAATTTTATTCATACTTAGTTATTATTAAGTATTAATAATAATTAAATATTTATTATCTTTATTTATTATTTAAATAATAAATAATTACTCTTATTGATTTTATTCATGCTTAATTATTACTTAATATTAGTTAAATAATAATTAAGTATTTATTAATTATTTGGTGATAAATAATTTACTAATTTATTCATATTTAAATTATTATTTATGAATCCAATAATAATTAAATATTTATTATCTTTACTTATTATTTATTGATTAAATAATAAATAATTACTTATTAATTATATTTATTAGTTATAATAACAAATTAATTCACAAGTATAATATTAGTTTCAAATTAATAACCAAATTTGAGTTAATGATAGCACAAGTAGTACATCAAACCCTACAACTTTCATTTCAAGCTAACAAAATTACCACCCAACACAACAATACCCACTGTTGGGGTTTATAACCCAAGCTATAATTTACAGCAACACTGATTTCACAATCTATAATCAGCCCCAACCATTATCACATTAAAAGAAAAGCCCCGTTTGATTTTATAACCATGTTGCTGACAGCAAAAATTAATACCAATTGAAACTCAGTTTGATTCAAGCATTACGGTCCCTAAAATCAACACCATACGGTATCGACACAACCCAAGCAATTTCCAAAACCACTACTCCAATACAGAGAAAGAAAATTTATACAAACCCAAGTAATAAAATAAAATCCTAACACAGAAGGAGATACAAATTAAATAGCACAATACAGTATCAGTTTGTAAATCCCAAACAACATATATTAAAATCAATATCACTAGTTGCTAGAACCTTTAAGGTTCAGTAACAACAGTTTCCCCAAAACAAACCTAACACAGTGCTAAAAATGAACACAATTGGCAACGTCATACAACACAACCACAATCGGCAACCCAAATTTCATTTACATAAGAAAACCTAAAAATTAAACTATCCCAGTAGCTCAGACATCCCATTGCCATACCTTAGGTTCGATCGGCTAATTTCCTTTCTTCACTGCGACTTGCTTTCCTCTTTTGAATTTTGACTTACAAATTTTCTTCGGCAGACTTGTTTTAGGGTTTGTGAAGATATCAATTTATAGTAGCAATTTTACCCAAAATGATTTGGGCATTACCCAAATCGACCAATTGACCCTCGGTAGGAAGGGGATGTGATGTAAATCTCTTGTCCCTGTCAACGCTGTCCACCGACTGGGAGTCGCCGGCTGGTCCTTGAGCCGTGTGCCCTCACCGGTCTAATCGCCGCGCGCTTGGACCCTTGGTCTCTTCGACAGCCGCTTGGTCCTTGAGTTAGTCCGTCGGTCGCTCGATACCTTCCCCCGCTCCGTCCAATGGTGGCTCACGATGTCGCCGGCGCACGCCTGGCGACTCTCTCTCCCTCTCGTCCCGTCCGATTGATGGCTTGGGTTCTCCTTTTTGCTGATTGATCTGAGTTGGGGTTTTGGTTTCATTTGATCGGTTAACCCCCAATTCAGCCTACTGTCTTCTCCAAATAACATGGGTCCGACCCGGCTAAAGAAAAGGAATGGGTTCGGTTTGGCTGGGAATGGAATTGGGCTCAACCCAATAGGGTTGGGCTGGTTGAATTAAATAGGAAAATGGCCCAATAGAGAATAAAAAGAATATTGGGCTCAAATTAAAATTTGGGTTTAATAAAAGAAACGACCCAATTAAATTAATCACAGTGCAATTCTAAATCAATTAACTAAACCAATTAATTATTTATTTAAAATATCTATTTTAACCATAATTCGGTATTTGAATTATTTTAATCCGATAGTGATAAAATTATTTATTTATTAATTTCTTCCCAATTTTCTTGCAATTAAATTCTTAGGGTTAACTTATTAATTTATTAAAACTATTAATGAGCCCTTTCTAATGCAAGAAAATTATTGGACCATATAATTATTTAATTAAATAATAATACCTACCCGGATCCAATTAAATTGGTAAAATTAAATAAAACGAATTTTATTTATTAAAATAAATTTGATACAACGTTTGAAAATTCCTGGACATTACATCGCCAATGACATTTTTATCCCGTCGCCTATACCTTTTCCCTCCACCGCGAAAATTTCACACCAGATTCTACCCGGGGATATGTCATTGTCGACGACACACATTGGCGACGGCGTTCGCGTCGGTATTGATGTTATTCTCGACGGGACTCATGCCGTCGGTAATGCCCCCGTCGCCAATGACCTGTTTTTTTGTAGTGGTAGAAAGGATTATGTATAAAAATCTGATTAATATATATAAGCTCAAATTTAAGTTATAAAGATAATGAATGTGATGCGTAACTTGAACTAGCACAATGAATAAATGATTTGAAGTGTAAGTATGTTGTGCTTTGTAGTGTTTAATATGTATAAATATAACTGTAATGACAATATGAAACACAAATAAGAAAATGTGAGGTTAGCACAAAAATATAATCAAGTGTGTGCTTGCTAGTGTATAAAAGCAATTAAAAGTGTGTGTATATGAAATTGAATTCCTTGCTCTTTTGTTCACTTTCTAATCCACTAAAATCTTGCTTAGAGAGAATGAGAGAATTTAGAGATTGTGGGCAAATTTCGTTTGGCTAGATCAGGAGTTAAAGACTAAATGAGCTAAGCATTTATATGCCAATTCTTGTCCCAAAAATAGAGCACAAACAGTCGGCAATGAGAGAGAAAGAGATTTTTGAATTTCATTTGTCCTTTCAAAAATGTAACTTGCATTGTCACATTAGATTTAGACTTAGTAAGGCTTGCATGGCAAATGGTTTGGGAAAGTGTGCATTTTTGCCAACTTTTTTTTAGCACATGTTTATTTTTTAAAACTTTGGCCAATTTTGCTTGCCCACGGGTGGAGGAAGTAAAGTGAAGTTTTTGCCAACTAATATATTAAACATTAAAGCACATGTTGGTTAACACAACACCCTTTTAGTCGGAAATAGCAAATAGGAAGGGACATTGATTTTTTGAATAATTTTAAGTCCAATCGCTAAATAATTGATCTTAATTCCTTTTGGACATTTGAGAAAAATTATTTAAGAAATAGTTTTCTAGTCAAACTATTTGCCCTTAGAATTTTTAATTTCTGAAGTAAATTTTATTGACCAAAATCATTGAATCGCTAAATAATTGATCTTAATTGCTTTTTTAATTATCTTTCACACAAATAAAATACCCCCTTGACTAAATTAGTAAATTCATAAATATTCTGTACTTCATTAATAAATGTTATTTATAACCTTTACCTACACAGTTCTAAACAATTAATTGCAGTGCATGATGAGTTCTGACATTCATATCCCAAGTGAAAGAACTACCATTAAAGAATGATATATGCAAACTTTTTGTAAGATTAATTACTAACATAATCTAATATTTGAATATTTATCATAGAGAATTAGTCAGCTAACTAAGGCAAATTTACAGGAACTTTGTTTTTAAATATAATTAAATAATTTTGATTAAGTTTTCCCAGTATGTACTAACACATGCATGTAGCAATATGGACCCCATTTTCCTTGGTTAATCCGCAATTGTAATCGTAAAGTATATAACAAAATTATTAATCATAAAATTTATTTCATTTTAAACTTTTATGTGTTATACCAATTTTAAAGTTTAATATGTCATCGTTTGATTTCAAAAGTCAAATTGTATTTCTAATTTTGAAATGAAGGGAGTACTTATTATGACATATTGGTTACAAATATATAGACTTTAATAAAAAAAAATTGATGTTAATATTATGTAATTTGACATATACATTACTACAAATGACAAAATAATTACATATTTTGACAAATATATAACATATCTAGAAAGTAATATTATTTTTATGGACATGAAGGTTACTAACAATGACAAAAAGTTACTCATTTTGACATATTGATTACACATATTAAACTAAAATAAAAAAAATTAATGTTAATATTACGTAATTTTACATGTGTTATCATAATTGAGAAAAAAACTACATAATCTGATGCCAAATAGTTTACATTTTTAGAACGTAAAATTAGTTTTATGGACATGAAAGTTAGTAAAAATAGCACAGACATTACTTAAATTACGTAATTTGACATATGTGTTATCATAATTAAGAAAATTTTTACATGAAAACA
Source organism: Aralia elata (assembly GCA_034770075.1). Taxonomy (NCBI): domain Eukaryota; kingdom Viridiplantae; phylum Streptophyta; class Magnoliopsida; order Apiales; family Araliaceae; genus Aralia; species Aralia elata. The sequence continues at coordinate 16,229,942 of CM068386.1, read as the reverse complement.
TATATATTGAATGTTTAAAAAGTAATATTACTTTTATTGACATGAATGTTACTAAAATAAAGTTATGCATGTTGATATATTAATGACACATACATAGACTTGGATTAAAAAAATATGATAATATTACGTAATTTTACATGTGTTACTACAATTGAGAAAATGAATACTTGATTTTGAGATTAATTGTTACATGATTTGGCAAAAAAGTTTATAAGTTATTAGATATCAAATCACATGGGCTCACGTTCATGATTAATTAACAAACTCTTTTCTACGAATAACATTTTATTGTTGCATCGAAACATATAAATGTTGACAAATCTATAATCTAATGGAAATTATCAAAAATGATGTACATACATCAAAAATCACCTTGATGTATGGAATGACTCGGCACAAATATAAAACTGCAAATATTAACTAAGAAAATAAAATACACAACCGAGGGGCAGAGAACCCCAAGATCAAGTACTATATCTTTTCAGTATCAAGTACTATATCTTTTCAGTTAGCCAAATGTGACACATCTCCTATAAAGAAACATAAACAAGATATGCCGATATTGGACTCATGCTTTTGTGAGGAATTCAATAGCTTGAAATCAAAAACCCAGCCAATACAATTTATAGTCTGGTTCATTATACAATCTGGGCAAACCCAGAGACATGCTACTAAAATCAAATCCATTAACAACTTACATATCCACAGCCACTCGCTTGTACAGCTCTCTTGGCAACCTTGGCGTGGGGACCGCCTGTAGTGGGGTCCTCATGTATGTGACCAATCCAGGGCTCTCTGCCATATCAATCTCTTCTGGGCCCAGCCCATTAGGTGGGGCCCACGAATAATGGTGCAAAAGGTGGCCCAACATAGATGTCACCAAGTTAATCCCTAATTGTGCCCCAGGACAAACTCTTCTTCCAGCTCCAAATGGTAGTAGGCGAAAATCATGTCCCTTCATATCAACATCATCCTCTAAGAAACGTTCGGGCCGGAATTCCAACGGGCTTTTCCACATGGCTGGGTCACGGGCCACGGCCCAGACGTTTACGTGCACGTTGGAGCCCTTAGGGATGTCATAGCCACCAACCTTGACATTGGCATTGGCACGGTGAGGGAGCATCAATGGGGTTGGGGGGTGTAATCGTAGCGCCTCTTTTGCCACGGATTGAAGGTAGGGGAGATTCAAAAAGTCTGATTCAGTTAAAACACGTTCATATCCAATCACACGGTCAAGCTCCTCTTGGGCTTTTTCTTGGACCCTAGGGTTCTTGATCAACTCAGCCATGCCCCATTCAACTGAGATTGCAGTTGTGTCCATTCCTGCTGTGATCATATCCTGTTTCATTCAACATAAAATAATTATCAGCTCTAGCCTTCAATTATATGTTCATAATCTCATGGGAGCATTTTTTTAGTTGCTTAAACTCAAATTGAAATTAAGGGCCCAACAGCCAGTGTCATTGTATATACTCTTTTTACGATTTAATAATAACTACACATCCCAAGTTAGATAATGGGCCTGTTTACTCCAATTTAAGAATCCTCGACTTATTGGCAGCCACCCCTCTTGGATTTCTAGGATGGCGCAAGCTAGAAGAGTTCAAATATTTCAACAATCAAAATTTAGAAGAAAAATGAAGTAAAGAAAAAAGGTCATAGAAATAGAAATAATTGAAAAAGTGAGAAATATACCCAAAGTAGACCAATTATGGTGTCCTCACTAAGGTCATATTTACTTTGAAGGGTAAGCAATGCATCAACAAAATGTTGCTTGGTGCCGCCAGTCTTTTGACGAGCAAGGGTGTGTTCCTCCATGATAGCTCGGGTGAGATTATCCCTACGTGCTCCATGCTTGGCGAATGCCTCCTCCTCGAGTGGAAACAACCTTCGGAGCCATGGGATGTGTTCGGCCATTGCAAGAGAGGCACCAAGTTTCAGGCCATTTGCAACAATAGCCTTGAACTCTTTGCCTTGCTCATCCATCACGCCCTCGGAATTCACAAATCGCTTCCCAAAAGCAAGCCTAGTGATGTTGTTGAATGCTACTGCTCCTAGATACTGCCTCACTACAAAACTCTTCCCCATGTTATCTGCATACAAACGTTGTCTCGTGTCATGTTTCAAAACACCTAACAGTCAATTGTTCATGGATGGCATATGGAGTAGAATGGAATCTTAGGCCCAAATAAAAATTCAGCATCTGGATATGAGTAAAGCCCGTAGGAGTCTCAGCTATTTTGGCCTTGGACATAGTTGTCATTGACCTAGGACATAGTGTAAAAGCCTTGCGCTTCTGAACTAAATCATACAACTTCAAATGTCATCTGAATAAACAAATATGATAACTAACCTTGAACCTCTACTTAATTAGTTACTCGCACTACTATTGTGTAACTAATTTTTGTCCGTGAAGTGGAACATGGTTTGTACTGCTCGTCTTTATACTGATTCTTGATAATTCCTCCACTTTGGTACAAGTAAAAGATCCAATTTACAGTTTGACTCCTTTAGTCCAGAGAATTTCTCAAACATATACTCCATGATATATCACCAGCCTTCATATATAAATTTAAGATCTTCAGATTAAATTAATTTTCATCCTTTACACAGAACAGAGGAAGCTAAAACTTCTTTTTAAAAAACAAATCGTCCAAAAATTTATTTTTATCAGTTGGTTCATAGAAAAATACAAAACAAATACTCCATGTATGCCTGTTACTTAAAATTAACTCCATAAATATTATTTTTCGACCATTTTTCCTAATAATGGGCTTACTGCCATGAGAGATGCACAAAAATATGTAAAAAAAAATTCATTTGTAAAACTTATTTATGAGGAACAATAACACTTTTTTCCCCCTAAAAATAAACTAAAATGCAAATATCATACTCTCTATCAAGGGTTACTACTAGAGCCAACTATGTTGTTTCCAGATCCGGTTAGGGTGAAAAGTTGGCACCAACTTCACCCTAATAAGTTCATATAACTTTTCATTGCATTGGATATAGAAAATGTTGCATTAACCATTGTAATAAAAAGCTATAGCACTTATCAATGCACTTTTTTCTATACCTGCACTTGGGTTAGAAGGTACAAGATCAACCTTTATTGGAATCTGAAATGTTACCCTTTTTTATATACTCACTTCAAACCTGATTACTACAACTATAATATAAAGCCTTTGATGATTTGGAATAACGAGTTAATGTTAGCATGGAATTTGAGAGGCATATTTTGGTATCATTTGGAACTTAATACTATTAGAAGAATGCAAAGCACGTGGATGGAAAAGTAGGGGATTGAATATAGTACTTCTGATTTTCATGCATATGCTTACACCAAAACCCTCGTCACCTTGAATAACAGGCCCACCAGTGTATAGAGAGCTCAAGTATCCTAAGTAAGTACTTCTCTTTTCTGATGCTCTTAAAATGTCACAATGAGTAGCATGTTAGACTAAAGATTTTTCCGTTATTCTTGTCATATTATATATAAGCAAGAATTATTTTGAAAGCTTTTGTGATGGGAGTCTAATGCACTGCACTTCTAGTATAACATCAATTACTAGCCTAATGTTACACCAATGTATATTATGTTGTGTTTTGGTGGTAAAGAAAGTTGCTTTCTAACTTCTAAGCGGAAGTGGCTGAGACTACTCCAGTGTATGTTATGTTATGTATAAAGTGATTCTATATGCATTTTGGTTTACCAACCCAACAACTCACATAACCCATAACACACAAACACATATAATTTATATGTATTCATATATATCAAAATTAAAGTCTGATTTGATTATTCATTTTTATTTTACACATAACTATCAACCATACATTTAAACATTTTTTTGTCCAAGGAAATCTCATAAAAGAAACAAATAACAATAAAAAGGAGTATTTAAGCTTAAATATACCAAACAAAAGATGGTATGAATAATGAATATGATATAACTTCATAAAATTTATGGATTAAAATTTCTGTGAAAGCAGTTGTAATTTTTGAAAAGTTTCTATTTTTAAAACAATCAGTCATTTAAATTTATGCAGTAACTGAGATTAACCGAAATAAACATTCCAAAGATTTCTATTTTCAAACCAATATGAAATAACTGAAATAAACCGAAAATGAACTATATTTGCCAAATATTTCTATTTTTAAGCCGATCAAAACTATAAATAAATATATATATATATACACACACACACACACCTGGATTAGTGCAATCTTTATAAATGGACTCCACCATAGCCGTGACTTCATCTTCCCTAATGGGCCTGAGAGCTTCAAGCCTCTTAGGAGAAAACAGCTCAAGCGTACAAACTTTTCTGACTTTAACATAGTGAGGCCCGTAATCGGCCCAAATCAAATCCTGGCCTTCCCTGCTAAATTTAGCTGCCGATCGGCTCCTGTGCCGGTCTGCTAACTGCTGATCATTCTCCTTGAGCACTTCTTTGGCAAGTTCTGTGTTATTTACGATAACGTTAAGGGTCGACCCGAACCAGACCGATATGATTGGGCCGTAGGACTGGGACCAGTCGTTGAAACATCGGAACCTCACCGGTTTTATGTCGTAGAGGTTGCCGACGATGGGCCAGGGCCGTGGGCCGGGTGGGAGCTTGAATTTTAGCTTTTGGTAGAGTTGATATGCCAGGAAAATTATGGTGAAGGAGATGAAGAAGAGAAGGAAGAGAGCCATGGAGGAAGACTGAGGCGGTGTGACTGGCGGTCGGTAGACGAGATGTATAAAAAGTAGTGAGAGAGAGGAGTTGGTGAAGGGTATTTTAGTACATTAATAAATGGTGGTTGTAATGTAGGAGGATGTTTTTTTATGGAAGGTTTAGGTTGTAATGATGATTATCTTGCATTTGAAGAAATATTATAGACTACTTTTTTTATTACCATTATACCCAGATTGACCACTGAAATGAATCTTTAAAGATTAATTAACATAGGCAAATTAAAACTATAAAACTTGTGAAAAGCTGTATTTATTTATTAAATAATTGGATATATTATTTTTGAAGTTCACTACTAGGGGAAAAAATTATGTCAATAATTGTGATTCTTGCATTCTAAAATTAAAAATATATTTTTTTATCAGTCTGTTAAATATTATAGATATATTTTTTAATTTTATGTTATAAAGTATATAAAGTACTTGGCATACGTTAGTTAAATTATAGGTAAATTGAAAATTATAATGCCATTACTACTATAATTCAATCAAATATATAAGGTATGTATGAAAATATAAATATTTCTTTAAATTATCAATTTGAACATATCTGTTATTTTAAGCAAAACAAATATTAAATATTTTTAAATTACGTAAAATTCTGTATTTTATTTATAGTGCAAAGAGAAAATGGGACCAAAAGAAAAAAAGAATTAAGAGGACACTACATGAGTTGTCTTTCCAAATATTATTTTAAAAAATTATAAAATATTCTTTTGCACATAACATGAGATGAGATGCATTTTTATACATATATATATATATATATATATATATATATATATATATAAAATAATGTCTCTCACTTAATTATATACAGTGTTTTTTACCTCCCTTTTTGTCAAAAAATATATTATTATTTCAAAATATTAATGGGATCAAAGAGAAGAAGAAATATTAAATCACTCAGTTTTATAAAATATAATAATAAATAATCTTATATTTAAGAATAGTAGTATTATATAAAGTATAAATTAAAACGATACAAAGAATAAAGAAAGTGAGGGGGTTGGTGATGCTGGTGAGGGTTGGGGTGGGTTGCGTTAGGGCGAGTCAAAGTTGGAGACTTTCTACAAAGGATGGGACGTGGTGGACCCACTGGGAGTTGGTAAGAAGGTTGGTGAGACATCGAAATGTAATGCAAGAAAGAGCATGAGAACTGAAGTGGTGGTACGTTGTAGAGTTTGTACATGTCTTTTTTGATTTTACCAATATCTGTCTGCTGTTTTGTTATCCCACAACATCCATTACTTCTCACTTGAGGAGGTTTTGGCTTCATTTGTATTTGTAGTGCCGTTACTGAGATTTTGGTGACGTAAAGCAAAAAATATAAAGGACTCTTTTCGAAATAGTCTTTACCAAAAAGAAAAGTACAAATAAATAAATAAAAAATACAAACTGTATTCAAAAAATTATTTTTCCAAAACTTAAAACATAATAGTTCGACTATAACAAAATATATGAAAAGTTCGACTAAATAGTTTAACTACAACAAAATATATGATAATACATTCATTGAAAGATTCTTCTTCTAATATTCCTATAGACAAAATCTTCAATAAAATGTTCACACACACACATATATATATATATATATATAGAGAGAGAGAGAGAGAGAGAGAGAGAGAGAGAAACTATAAAAAGGATTAATTATGTAATAAGCCCTAAAATATAAATACTCAATGAATCCATCACCCTTGGTGGTAGCATCACAGTTAACCTTTACTAAACATAATGAGGTTACTATTACTTTTATTGAGAAAAAATTCAGTAAAATAATAATGCAAGTTACGCAGCAGGTCAAATGGTTGACCTACTCCAAAAATCTCCATATATAATAAATGTGTTGTAACCTCAATTAAAATTTTAATCCCTGGATTTACATAGCAGAAAATTTTACAACAAACAATAACAAAACTTTAGTTACTCATTTCTTTCGGAACAAATGAGGGGAAATAGCAGCCTAAAGGTATACTAAATTGTCTATACTACTTCCTTTTGAGTCCTTTGGTGTTTGTCGTCAGCTAGATTTGTAAGTTTCAGTTGTCCTTGCAATTTCTTGAATAACTTGACGATAATCTTGGCTGGGGCTGAAAGAAATCAAACGGTGTCCCTGGCCCAAAAGACCGTCTAGTTGCATTTGGGGAATCTGAAAGGAGAGGCTCATATACTGGACTCCTGTTCTTGGGTTGAGAAATTGATAATGCTGAAACTTCTTTCTCGAGAGATCTTTGCTGTGGCTCTATATTTCCCAGTGACAAGATGGGCCCTCCCAAACGTTCGGCTTGTTGAAGTATGTTAATTTTACTTGATCTGTATGTAAATCTGAAGTACTTCAGAGCTAGCACTGGACCCATCCCCGCGGCAACAATTAGCTGAAATAGGAGTACAGTTTGTGGTTAGCGCACGTTACCAAACAACGAATCAAGGGCTCAGATTTTCTCCACCAATTTTTTATGGATTGTTAGGACCATGTACTGACACATCATGATAAAAGTTCAACAATTCTTTTAAACAACCAAGGCGTATGAGTCACAAGGATAGGCTAATCATTTATCCCACCACAGCCAAGGGCATGATATACACAATAGGAGCCAACTCTGTTTAAAAGAAACCACTAAATTTCTTGATTTCGGGAGAAATTGTATGTAGTAGGCTATATGTAGCAATTTGAAAAGCCAGAGGTGCTACTTAGAGAAAAGTGTACCCTGAAATGCATGAAAGCATAAAATGGCTAGAAAAACTCACCAACATTGTAATCCAGTAAGATGGCTGTCTACACAGGCGGAACATGATTGTGTACATCCCAGATGCTGGCAGGGCACTGACAATCCAGTTGATGATATAAAATCCAACCAAGTTCCCCCATATGGCAAGATGTTGCAATATTGTGAAGGAACTACATGCATCAAACAGAAAGCTTGTGGTTAGAACAAACTAGTATTTTCAATCCACATTCATATGAGGAAATTCATGAAAATACTTCATTAAATTTGGGCGAACGTGGGAGTTCATTTCAATTTCTGATTTTAGAAATCTATATTGTAACTCATAATTTGTCTGAAATTATCTTTGGCCACCTTGAAGAGAAAGGGGAAAGATCCACTTGACTTCCCCCTCGTTTTGTTTTTTGAAAAAAATAAGTAACACTCAAATGCATATACCTAATTAAAACAGGCACTAATTGAGTCAAAGGATCAAATTTATATCCACAGTAGCTTACTTGGTCTCTAATGCGACAACAAAAGCCTGCAACCAAATACATCCAGAGAGTGCCACCATGGAGACCTCCTCCAGTTCACTTTTCTCGGAAGCATATGAATGTATTGTGATTACGAATACAACAATTGCCTGAAATTACTTTGAAGATTAGTACTTGAACTATAGAACCAGTGTGAGAGAAAATTAAGGAAACAAAGAAACTCAACTTATAAGATAAGGAATAGCTTTTGTTTGCTAGACGAGTATGCCGCAGCGCAGAGCTATAATAAGTAGAATTGTTGACCTAAACAGAAATCTTGTTTTGTTTTTGTTTTGTAACTAAGCAGTGGCACGAAAAACAACTAAAGTAACTGAACAAAAAATAAAAATCCACAACATCCAAACCCATATTTCAAATTATGAAAGGTAGTGAGCACATTTATTTTTTCTCTGTGTTCTAAAAGTCGGTCTTCGCATCCCCCAAGGCGGAATCTTTGATTTGGTAAAAAATAATCATCATATACTTGACCATTCTTTGTCTTCAACATGACCAAGACTTTAAATATCTAATTACTAATATCAATGAGTTATATTAACTTTCTATTATTTAATTTGACAAATAAATTTGCAATTTTCATAAGCTTTATTTCCAATCTCAATTAAACATAGAGGAAACACATCATTTCCTCAAAGACTTCTAAAATCAAAAATGCAAAGAAGAATTAAGCAGTAGTGGAATATATACAAAGGGCTTGATATTAAAGCACTCACATGGAAGAGTGATCGCCCAAACCATCCAGCAAAAGTACTAGGGTTGAGAAGCCTGATTTAAATATTTCCCGATTTAGTTAAACAATCAGAAGGAAGCATTATGCTAGAGCAGCAAACGACCCAGTCTATGGCCAAAAGATGTGACCTCTCTCTTAAAATTTATAAGAAAAGAAGAAAACCAACTTTGCTTTACCCTCTAAAAGCGTCAATAATATGGAAAGAGGATTAAAAACCAAACCTTCCAGCTTGGCAGTAAAATAAAATTTGAGGATGTTGCATCACAGTTCTTTCACTAAGATCTTTGTCGAGGACACTGACTAGAACAGGAATGCTGGTGTAGAAAACATTATAAGCCATCAAACTGACAGAATTGAAAAGGCTAGTTCCAGATACACCTGAAATAAAAGAGAAACTGAATATGTCTAATGTTAGTCCACTTGGATATATAATATAATAAAGATAAATTTAGTCTGTTTGCTATATTGCAACCAATTTTGGAACTGCCAACAGACAAATACGAAAATGGAATCCACAAATACTCACAAGATCTGAATAAAACATATCAGTAGGGATTTGTAGAAAGAATATTGGGACAGAAATGCTGTACGATTATAAGAGTACCGTCCATGGACAAGTATTAATCTTTTCAGAAACCTGAACTCTGCAAGCCAAGGAAAGTAGTAGATGTTAAAATCTGGAAAATTAGATCATGTCCAGAATATTAACTCAAACAACCAAAATACTACAGCAAACAGGCTGTGAAGACAAATCAATACACAAGACCAAGCAAGTCATATTTTAACAGTATATATATAAAAAGTATGATGCCATAGATTTGCCAACAAACTAGGCGCCAACATTCTGATTCAGAACCAACAGAAATCTTGCAGCAAAAATAACAGAACACTATAAAGAGAGCGTGCGACCAGATACAAAGAATAAACAAAAAGATAATACTATGAAAACTATAATTTTACTGTATATGATAAATAACCTTATTTAGTATATATGTATAAGTAGGAGAAAGTTGATGTTTGTGAATTTAATATTCTCTCTCCACAGAACATTCATGATCTATGAAAACGAAAAGATAAAATAAAAATCAAACACCAGATTTGATCCTGATGACTATTTAAAGCTTCACAAGGACGGCGAAGTCTTACGGAAGGGAAATTGATACCCATAGTCTCAAAGAGGAAGTGGGTTAGTAATTTCAATGACCATAAAAGACTTAATAGTCACTATAATGGATACCTAATATTACCATGATTTTTGGGTCAGATCTGTGGTGGGTCAGTGACTCAGTGGACCTACTCATGTTCATGGATCAGTGGCATTGGGCCTGGGTTGTTAAATTCATCATTATTAATGGGAACTTGAGTTGAATTCTTTTCTAATTCTTCTCACCAATTCATGGAAACTATGAACCAAATTAAATTGATGACATGCAACAAATATTGAAAAGTAATCTTGAAACTATAGATACTATCATCCTTCCAACAGAATTAGGATATGAGCATTCATGGTGATGGCTCTAATAGTCAGATGACACAATTATACGAGCTTTTTTCCGCATAAATTTTTTTTTTTTTAAACAATGTCGCATCTATTTCATTTTACACAAAACCAACTAGCAGACCAACGCATAATGTTAGTTTACATACAAAGAGATGGTGAGTGCAATTGAATGCAATGCAAATCAAATACCAAAGAAAGATTGTGCATTAAATACCAAAGAAAGATTTTATATGACAACACTATATAAAAAATTTACAGGAAGAAATAGAAGAGAGAAATGTATATAACTATATATTTTTGGAAAAATGAAAATGAGGAGACATAGAATCTAACATGAACTGATTATTACTTATCAAAAACATCATCTGAATATTAAATTCAATGCAAGTTACATAACAACAGAAGACTATATATGCAGAAAGACCATCAAAGATTTACAGGAAGAAAAAGAAGAGGAGTATATATACTTTGATAAGCAGAAATAGAAGACATTAAAGATCTTACTTCCAATGCTATAATCAGCTGCCCTAGCTGCCTGCAGTCCTTCTCTACCACTTATGCCAACCCCAATATCAGCTTGCTGTATCATCCTCACATCATTTCCACCATCCCCAATAGCCAGTGTTCTGTAGTCACATGATTTTAGGAGCCCTACAAGCTGAAAATATCATAAAATATAGTTCAACATTTCTACATAGAAAGGGAGGAAATTTACATAGTAAAAACTTTATTTTCAGGAGACAGTAAAATACTATTGAAACAACAAAGATATGAATTATTAGCGCCGACTTTGACTGTTAGTAAATAAGTAGACAAAGATGCATCGAAGGGGCTTTTTCAGGTTCAATTTTCCTAACTTAATGCTGATATGATTACTCAGTAGATAATCATATAGTATATTAGTAACTCACCAAACTGAGATCAGAGTATTTCAATAGTGAGAAAATGTATATATATTTATTATAAAAAAAATATAACAGACATGCTACATCATAGGATGTTTTTCCTGGAGCACTTGGGCATACTTTAAATGTCTTTAGCACCTACCTCTTTCAAATGCCAAGTTGTTATCACTGTAAATTACCTTTCCTCGAGATATTTTGCGCCACAAATTACTAAAATTTATATTAATATAACAAGAAAACATAGTAAGACAGAAGGAACTATTAAATTCCTAACCCAAAGTGTAAAATATATTTTGAGCTTCTGAATCTATAATTATATAAAAAGGAGCACCTGTGCCTTTTGGGATGGTGTAACACGACAGCATATAGCTGTCCTTGACAATATTGCTAATTCTGTGAATGCTTTCCGGTAATGCTTAAGTGCAATTTCAAGAGCCCAACCATCAACAACGAAAGCCACATCCTGTCATAAGAAACATCATCAATTTCTATATAAAATGGATGAAAATGATTTTAAAGGAACAGATCAGTAATAAAAAATTTAATATAGGAGTTGATTCAAAATAAAGTACCATACACAATATCATAACCAAGCAACTAAAATTTTAGGAACCCGGTGAGGGATGAAAGAAGTCAATTCTTATAAGGATGCTTGTTTGGTTGTAGCATTTCAAAGGATTTGGAAGGTGAATTGTTTTTAAAGTTTCGTTATTCACTAGCTCTACCTCCCATAAAAACATTTTTATAATTAATGATGTGGAAAACAGGGGAAGCTTGCGCCTTACTAGTGGCCATCACGGAAGTCATCAGAACACACAGTAATCATTTATTACTTCATTGTGAAGGAGCCTAGAAAGTGACCTAAGTCACCCTCGGAAAAAGGGAAGCTAATTCAGCATGAGAATAACGCTTACCGAGACGTTCAATCGCGAAAGCTTGGGAGAACCTGGCTTCAAACAAACATGATATGTTTAAGAGTATGAATGTGTGGCCTTTTAGTGTCTTATATTCTGTGCATATTTAAGCTGGCTATTTTTAAGGGCTTTCTACCGGATTTTATTGCTAAGCTAAGAAGACTAGACCTATTTTTCTCCGGTCATGACACATCAATGAAAGAACAAACTGACAAAAGACCAAGATAACAATCTGCCAAAATCCCCTAATCACCCACTTTAGACAAAGAAAAATATTGTCTACAATATTCCTCCATATCATTGGTAACAGAAACAGAGGACATGCTACCAAGAATTTTATTGACATGACCTGTGTAAGAGAAACAAAATCGAAGTGTAAAAAGTGAATGGCAGAACAAGTAATTGACAAAGATATGAAGAAATTTAATAGAACTTCAAGATCAAGTAACAATTAAAATAGCATTACTTCTCAGTATTCCTATTTGCTGTAACTATTATCAATTTAATAACATTAATAGCATTTGCGATTTAGATACAATTCTACTTCATACACTCTAATTAAGGGTTGCTACTAAATTCAAATTTGGGCAAGTGAAACTGGCCAACAATCCATGCAGGAGAGGTTGACTTATGGGCATTGAACTTGTATGGCAGTTGAGACTGGTGCTAAAGCAGTACCTTAGGTTCTGACTTTGTTATTCTCATTGTGAGTAGCACTCTCTCTAGACTTCTACATACTTCATCTTCTGTTTTGCCGTTAATCAGTAGGAGCTGACCTTTAGGTTCTGTCAGCAAGTATGCAAAATTAACAATGAATAAAATTTGATAATATGCAAATAAACAAAATCCAAAGAGCACTATAATTTCAGCATAGTTCTTTCTACAAATTTCAATGGTTGCACTAATTGTCATATATTCATAATTGGATTTATATATAAAACTACTTACAAAATAGAATAAACCATAGTCAAGTCAGTGTATCATACATGTTGGCTCTTAGGGAATAATGTCTGACCATACACATGAGGGGCCATGTGTAGAGCTGTAAACAAGTCGTGTTTTGTAGAAAAATTAGTCGAGTCGAGTTTTAGGTGAGTAGTAAAATTTCGTGACGAACTCGAGTCGAGTAGTTAAACGCATAGTTATCAAGGCGACAAGTCGAGGCGAGGCGACAGCCGGGAGCTTAAGCGCTTAGGCGACAAGGCGCCCGACTAGTCGTCCACAAGTCGACAAGTCGTTAACAATGTAAATTTTATACGAATAAAATTATATATATATTTAATATTGATATATTTATTTTTCTAATGATTTACCATATTCATAATACATGTAGCATATCAAATCACAACAAGAAGTGAACAAGATCAAGTCAAAATGAATAGTTTTATTATAGTTGTAAACTTGTAATTTTTTGAACTTGTACAACTTCAAATTATATAAATGGTGATACCTTTGTAATATTTAGTTTAATTCAATATACTTTATTAAAGCAAGTTCTTTCTCTTAAACATGGGTAATTGTTGGGGAATCTATATATATATATATATGTATATGCATATGTATAATAGATTAATTCATATGTTCCAAACAGGTTACATGTTTTACAGTTCATAAAGGTTTTGATGTCTTGGTATTCTTAGCGTATTAAGTTTATCAGTTCCTGGTTGTTTGGAGCTTTGAACTTTGTTGTCTGATGTTTACTTTGTCATTACACAACATAAAAGAAATTGAACATATAAAGTAATGCAAAGAGTGAGAGCAAAATAATATATTTTACTTAGTATATGCTCTCCCAAGTAAAGATAAACCTTAGTGGGGCAGCAAAATCAGAAGCTAGTGGAGGGGCAACAGCTAATGGAGCACAGGGATGTGTGTATATTTATATAAAATATATATACACATATATATATATATGGAGCATGGGGATGTGTGTGTGTATATATATATATAATATACACATATATGTGTGTATATATATATAAATTTTGCTGCCCATTAACACTAAGGTTTGTCTTCACCAAGTATCATCAGTACTCAACCCATGTCAAACATGAGGTTGGGGGTTCAATCCTTGGTGGCAGCAAGGAGTGTGTGTGTGTGTCAAAGTAGAAAAAAAAAAAAAAAAAAATTGCTCAACCACCAAGTCGTCCAAGGCGTCCACCAAGTCGTCCAAGGCGCCCAAGTCGTCCACCAAGTCGCTCGACTTTCTCCCCTCCCACCAAGTCGCCCCGACGCCTTCCCAATATGCACCGACTGGACGCCTAGGCGTCGCCTAGGCGACGACTTGATAACCATGGTTAAACGAGTACTCACGAGTAACACGCGAACTACTCGAGTCGAGTTGAGTTTTGGAAGTACGAGTCGATTTCGAGTTCACTAAGGCATGTTTGGCTTAAATTTAAAAAATTGACAGAAATTCATTAAAAAGGTATTAAAAATCAGAGGGAAAAAAACTAAACTCATAAAAAATTAAACATAAACATCACAACTTCAAATTAACATAAACATCATCTAAACTTCAACATGAGGCTTAGTTTATATTCTTATTGTTTATTTACTGTTCTCCCCATATATTCTAATGTAGTAATAATCTATGAAGAAACATATGAAATTCTTAAATGGTAAATCCCTTTTACTACATAAAAGTTGCATATTGAAATGTGTAATAACTAATAAGTTGAGGAAGAATGAAAATTTTGAATTAAATAAAATAGTATTGATTTTAAAAATTAAAAATATATCTCTAATTTTTTAAACAAAGAGAGTACTTTTCAATTTGATTTACTTATTTTATTTTGCATTGCACATGATATAAAAATTCACTTATTGTTAAATTATTTTAAACATATCATAAGTTGTGATGTTGTCAACTTATTGTTATCAATTTAAACTATAAAAACGTTGCATGCGTTCTGTGGACCAATTTTTGAGATGTTCTTCTGTGCAGTAACATTTGTTATGGAAAAAGGTAGAATTTAACTATCAATCTGTTTTTGATGTATGTAATCTAATATGATATGAAGAAAGGACCAAAGTGTGATTCAATCTACCCGGAGAAACAAAGTTGCATGATAGAGCAATTTGTATGGCAGTACTCTGCTTGTCTCCAGTTAGCATCCAAAAGTTTATTCCTGCTTTTCGAAGTGTTTCAATCGTCTCTGGTACACCATCCTGTATGAAGACAGCAATGAAGCACAAGAATCTAAAAGCTAATAGAACAAGGAGTGATATCTTTCAATATGTAGAAAAGTTTATGCTGAAAGTTATTTTCAACCCCTGGATTGAAAAAGGCTCACCTGTAGACGATCCTCTATGGCGGCAACCCCAAGAATTTCTAAGTCATGCTCTAATCTTTGGCAGACCTCAGCCACTCTCCACTGAAAATATAGTAATTGAAAATATCAAATAGATTCAGCCAGAACTTAAGTGCACGCAGAAACAAAAACACACCCATTCATACCCAAAAAAAGAAGAGGAAGTGAGAAACATAGAGAAGGAAACAACACACTAGATGCAAGCTTTACCTCTCTATCGACCAATGTGCTATTAGCCTCTTTAAACATCAATGACCATTCTCGATATTCATCTTCCTGTAATTCACGCCAAGCCAAGCATAATGTCCGCAACCCCAGTTGAGCATATTGTTCTACAGCTTCAGAGAAAGTTCTTGTTTGTTGTCCTGACACATTACAGATGGGAATAAAACAAGTAAAAAGTATGATCATAGAGTAAATCAGTATTCAAAAAGACAGATTAGACATGTTACGCTTAAAAAAATAAAAATGATAAAAACAATGCGTCCATTGCTGTCCAGTACACTATAATAAAATATGCAAACATCTTGACGAAAGAAATTTTTTAATAAGAAAACATTAATTGAACGACAAGAACATATAGAACTGAATTAGCACTGCAGGTTACTTTTCACTGCCTAGAAGATCAATATTAACAACTGCAAGGACCCAAAGTAAAATGGGGACTCAGAGTAAAATGACAATGGTGCATAATAGTTTAATCAGTCTTCTGACAAAAGTATATGCCAATCATGAGTGGCCTTAAACAAGAGAAAACTGATGTTGTTTTGATGATGTATGTGATCTATCTAACTTGCACTTAATAAATTATCATATCAGAGAAATCTCACAAAGTTGCGAAGGAAAACAAAACGTGTAACAATAAGAAATTAAGAAGAGCTTAAGTAGATCCAGGATAGACTTCAATTGGCCTACTTGACTGATGCATAAAACACGCATACAGGCATTCATATATTCTATATACGAAAGCTGATTATTTTTCACTCGTATGTGGCACCTCTAGTTTATTTTTTTAATTTTTTTTTAATTGAATTTTTTCTCTCATGATTCTCTATGTACGATAATCGTTATATATCTTGTTTACATTAGATATTTCACATGATTTAGTATAACAGCATAAAGGAGTCAGAGAGATATAATGACAAGAAAATTGCTCCTTTCTCTTTCTGTAATTTGATTTATGCTTCCTCCCATATATATATGTGTGTGTGTGTAATTTATATGTTTATCCAAAAGTTTTATTTTGTAGTCTTCACATTTCAATTTTCAAATACTTTTTTACCTCAGTAAATAATCCAGTAAAAGTGCCAAAAAAGGGGGCAAACCCAATTTGTCAAATAGTTCTGATAATAAAGGCACTCGGTTCTTAACTGAGTCTTAGCCATACTAACAGAGTATACCCTAAAATCTCAATTCTAGAACTCTTATCTGTCTGACTTTTTTATGTGAAACAACTTAACATAACAGTTAGAGAGAATAAAACCATGTTCCACCTTAATGAGATTGAAACAATCAAATTTGGGCAGAGTAACAGTACCTGAGCACTGTTCCCTGAGAATTTGAGCCTGCGAACTTGTGACCAAATTTTCCATGACAAGCGAAAGAAGCTCTTAATGGAAACAACACTAAGTCACTAACAGACTAGTATGAACTGCCCAAAACTCAGATATACAGGTACTTTCACTCGCTTGCATTAATTTCTCCTAAATCCCCACTAATAATAATTACATAAATTAATTTCTCTCAACTTAAACATAATAACATTTTCATAGGATAAATAAAAATTTCATCTCAGCTTTGGACTTGTCATCCCATCATTAGCACCCAGAATGTGTCTCAGTCCCACAAACACTCCTGGCCTACTTTGACCAAATAACTCAATTATATATATACTTACTAGTGGTCTTGTTAATTGATCTGTCAAAGCAAAAACATACACAAACAAAAAGAGGCCTCTAAGAATGCATGATTGATATTGCCCTCCCAGAGTTTGAAGACGATTCTTCAAATGCATCCTATATCTTATAGCAATCCTTCAGGAAAAGTAACCAAAAACATATATTTAAAGATTACCAGTACATGCATAAGGAAGAACTGCTTCATCCGCTCCTTTGGACAAAAGGAATATTTTTCTACTTTGGCAATCTCTAACCACTATTGACATTCGTTTCCTATCCGAAGTGAATTCTAGAGTGTCCAGTAATTCATATTGTATCAGAGAAGCATTGGAATTGATTTCTGCCCAAAAAATAAAAATAAAATATTAGAGAAGCTTCGACATCTGCGTTAATATCAATTTATCTTTGTCTAACAGCCAATAAAGACTCCGTACCAAGAATACTAGCATTCTTATTCACAAAAACCATATGCAAATGGGCAGCAGCACGAACAAGAGCTTCCTCATCCTGCGATTGCGCCTTGTATGAGAGCACTCCAGTTTTGCTATGGAAAATTGCAGAAAAATTACAGAAATTATAATTCAGGAACAAATACATGGCAGTATTGCAGGCGAGGATAGAAACAAAAATGGAAATAAGTATTATTTCTGGCTTCTTGGTGAAGTGGACAAACTTGACAAGAATTTTGATCAATAAATATACAGGAATTACCTTAGCATGGGTATGACAGTGTTACAGATTGACATAACTGTAAGAAATCGAATAACATCAGGGGAACCACTAGCTAAAGCGTTGAGCAGCTCCACATCTGTAAAGTATGATATCCAACGAATTAACACAAACTAAATTTTGGCAATTCAAAAAGAACTTAAAGGGAAGGTATAAGGTAAATTCATATGAACAAGAAAAACACATGAATAAACTAGTTGAAGTGCAACAATTTCAGGTGTTGTCATTAATAATACCAAGTAAGTTTACAATAAAAACTAAGGAAAGGCATAAAGATAATTTTTACTTTTCTGATAAAATAAGAAATTTTATTAATAGAAAAAGAGAATAAAATAAACTGGGGGAACAAGAACTCCACCCTCAACAGTCAACCCAAGGTAATTCTTCACGTCCATGTTCTTGTGGTTTGATAAACTTAGGGCCTTGGACGAGAAAAAATTAGGCTCCAATCCAACAATCAATCAGGTGTTTCAAGCCATAACTTTCAATAAATATCTCAACAAACAAAACATAAGATCCCACAATTTAAAATGTTTTGATATGAGACTCAGCAAGTAAGATATTCTATTTTATCGTTTCAGATTAGAAAGACGACTCAAGATATTACAAGCACAGAATCATGCATAGCAGCAGCATAAGGTTACATGGAGACAACATTGCAGCACCAAGAATTATGACAAAAGCAAGCTGCATAGTTCCTAACTTAAATGTCAAAGCTGCAAATATAGCCTACAATTCCTTCCTTGTCCAACATATTTCTTGGAGCTCGTGAAAAGGAATTTAGTTATTAAGACAACTCTCATTTTAACTATATAACAAAAGAAAACTTCTAATCAACTGATTCCATGATCAATGAACATCAACTGATTCCATGATCAATGAACATTATAGCTTACACAAATATGCATTATATTTGCTTCTTTTACTACGACGGACTTTAGACTTTAGATGCACAGGGTTGCCCTTGTAAGCTAGTAAAATTAAAATCTGAAACAACAACTCTTGGTTGCACAAATCAGCATAGGCATTTCCAGTGTTCTAAAAAGCGGCCTAGGCGGCCGCCTAGGCGGCGCCTAGGCGCTAGGCCCCCCCCCCGGGCGCCTCGCCTAGGCTCAAGGCGGCAAAAAAAGCGCTCCAGGAAATTAGGCGGCGCCTAGGCGGGGCTAGGCGGGAAAGGCGGGGCCTAGGCGGGCAAAGCGGGGCCTAGGCGGAGATTTTTTTAAAAAAATTTTTAATAACTACCCAAACCAAATGTTGATATATTTATTTTTCTAATGATTTACATATTCATAATGTAGGTTGTAGCATATTAAATCACAACAAAAAGTGAACAAGATCAAGTCAAAATGGATAATTTTATTATAGTTGTAATTTTTTGAACTTATATCAACTTCAAATTTTTTGAACTTGTATTAAATTTTATTATTTAATAGCAATCTTGTTTATGAATAAAAATAATAGGTTAAAGATATGTTAACCATATTTAGCATATGGTATTTGTCATTTTCTTTAAGTGCTCAATTTTGAAGATTACACAAATAAAAATAATTTCATAATTAATAATATCAAATGTCTCATTCAATAAACTTCACACTAATTTTTAAAAATAACATTTATTTAAATTTTTTAGAGAGAAGAAGTACGTATATATGTGAAGATACTAGTAACACTAATTCTATAATTTAATTATTTCAAGTAATGGATATATATATATATATATAGTTTGCTTTAATTCATTGAAGCAATTGTTTTCATTGAAGCATGATGATACAAGAATACTCTTAAAAATTCAATTTCAAACTCAAAATTCACATGAATATTATAAATTACTTAAAAATACATTTATTATTTTTAAAAATTAAACAAATTATGTGTTTGAACTTTGGCATTGGCAATATGGATGTTTTGTTTGGATAAATGTAAGATAAAATATTAAAATTGGCTTAAAATAAAAAATCCCGCCTAGGCCCCGCCTAGGCCCCCTAGGCGCTAGGCCCCCCCGGCCGCCCGCCTCCCGCCTAGCGCCTTTTAGAACATTGGGCATTTCACACTTCAGAAGTTCATATACTTGTTGAAGCTATATAAATAAATATTGGCCTTCTCACTCATCAATTGACAACATGAAGTATTTAGAAGAGACACACACAGTATATGTGTAACAGAATTGGAAGGGAGAACTGACAGAGAAAATAGAAGAACAAACCTTTTACTGCATCCCCATTCTCATTCCCATAGAAAGTTCCGCTTATACAGCATCTTTTGAAGACCATTTTATTTTCAGTAAGGGTCCCAGTTTTATCAGTCAATATATACTCAACTTGCCCCAGGTCCTCACTAATTGCTGTACTGCCACATACAAGAATAAGAAACTTAAATAAATACATTAAATTATCTTTGGGTCTAAGCATACAGTCATGGTTGAGCTTCACTTTTCTTACTTTGTTGCATGAGACGGAGTACCAGTTTCAAGGTCAATCATCTCATGGTCCCAATCAATAAATTTTGCATACAAGCTTTTTACAAGATCCAAAGACACCTGACATGAGGAAAAGCAGAGTACTTGAAAACCATAGAAATAAGAGCTCTTACCATCTAAAATCACAACTCAATCATGACCACAAAGTAAACTATCAGAAATGAGCGTATAGAGTCTGTAGACAACAAATTGTGGAATTAATTAATGGATTCAATACAAAATACTACCCTGAACTTTGCACTTCTTTCCACTGATCGTATATTCAATTTTTTCAAGTAGGTGATTCAACTCACAGTTTTTCCAGTTTGGTTCAATTGGAGATGTCACATCATAAATAGAAGACATGCACTGCATATGTGGCATAAATTGATTTGCCACACCTGCACTATTCACCCAATCAATTTATAACTTGGCATCTCCAACGGTATTCAAGAAAAATGTGACTTGAAATCAACTAATTGAAAGAATTGAATAGACGATCACCGAAGATGGATAAAGTCGGAGAGTTGAGGGAGTATTAACTTTTTACCTTTTAGTATAAATAAATTATTTCTAATATTATCTTTTAATAATAACTAAATAAAATAAAATAAAAATTATATTTGGCTTGAGATATAAAATTTCAAAACAATTATAAATAAAAAATTGTGTAATAATTGTCGATGAACTAGAAAAATGAGAAAAATAAAAGTTTTTTTTTTTGCGTAGTAATCATCAAGTGGGTTATAATTGAGCTAAGGAGGGCCTTGTGGACTTTTGGAAATGGAATATAGCCATTGTACAACCAGCCACTAGCATATGGGCGAGTGTAATACACTTGTCGTTAAGTTGGATGGAAATGAAGTAACGTGCAACGGTATGTAAAGTACAAGTGGTAAATTTGGTGGTTCTTAAACCATAGGTGGTGACTTACAATTCTCATCAAACCGTATGTGGTCAATTGCATTTTATATTATATATATATAGTACATGTTATTTCTTTTCAAAGATTAAAGACAAATAGGTGGGAAATCAATTTGGTTATGTTTTATGTGCAAGTAAAATTCATATGGATATGGATTTCAAAAACAGCCATGTTACAATAGTAATGTAAATCCTATTATTTTAGCTAATGAAATTCTAGTTGAAATCTATATTTGAGCTATTACATATAAGATTACATACATTACTTTACATGAGTTATCATATCCGTTCATTTATAATCTTTGATTCCAAACACAACCTAAGTGATTGCTGAAATCAGGGAGGTCTGTTTGTATTAGCTGAAAGTAATTGCTAAATTAATATCGAAAAAATATTTTAAAAATAGTTCTTTTACTGAAATGTATGACAAATGATGGTTTATCATTATTCAGGGGTATTTTTAAATTTTATGGAGGGTAGAAGAGTCTAAAATTCATGAATTCAAATAAACAGGCTTTCAAATGATCCAAAAAAAGAAGGTTTGGGCTAGACTATTACTCATTGACCAACCATGTTTACATATTTTTACCAAAATAAGCTTTAACCAAACAGCCTAGAACTGCTTATTGCTTAAATAAGAGTTAAGAATGAAAAATATATAAGCCTGAACAACAGGCACATTTTATAATTGAGGCGGTAGAGGACCGCCTAACGCCTAGGCAGGTCTTAAGCGGGCCTAGGTGGGGTTTTTTAGAACATTACTGAGATACAATCATAATCACACTGAAATAAGGTTAACCGGACACTACATAACTGATATGGGAATTTAATACTCTTTTTTTTTCTTCATTTGCATCGCAACTAAATGTTGTTGCTAATTTGTTGTGCACTAGTTTAGTTTGGCAAAAAACTTTTTTTCCTGGGTTTTTATTGACATTAAGTTATTATTACACATTCAAAAACATGATTTGGTAAAGTTTATGAATTTTCCTTACATTTCAAGCTGCTAGTATTAAATAACATCGTGAAATTTAACTTTTCAATTGTTTAGAGCCATAAAATGTTATTAATAAATAATAACATAAAATGCTAATGTTAATATATTATATAATATAAAATAATTTTGAGTACATCTAACTTATAAGTTTTAAAACCGTGGACTAACTGCTTAAAGAAGCATATATTTGGTGAAGAAATATTCATTTTTGGCTGAAAGAATAAAAACAAAATAAATTGGGCAAAAATCTGTGTGGAGTCAATTTATAGTGTCCTGGTGATGCAACGGCCATTAAGGTGTCATAATGGTGCTGTAACGCTACTACATATGTGACTTTCATTCTTCCAACTACAACGGTGTGTAAAGGACACGAGAGATAAAAATTCCTTAACCTAATGGAAGATATCTGAAACCCTGCTTAGATCTACTTGTATGGAACCCAACCACTTGGGCCTTTGAACTCTGAGAAGTTTAAACATGAATTGTATCCTCATTAGGTCGCAGGTTTCTATTACCCTATATATGTCCATCAACTGTTTACTCTAACTGCTGAATCCACAAGGAAAAGTTCTACTTTTGCAACATCCACTCTTAAAACAAATGTTTATTTCATTTTTCTCTCTCAGATAAGTAATACTTATCTAACTATACATCCCACCTCTATACAAAAAACTCTCTTTACATCAGGTTCTCATACTTAAATTTCAGACAATAATAAAAATAGTGTCAAAGATGGCAATGACAATGTAAGTGAAGTAAACAAGCAATAATAGCATGCAAAGGATTACCTTTATAGAGATGGGTATCATGATGGAACAAAGCAGCTCAAACCGCAGAGGGATGACCAATAGTTCATACCATGGCCCCTCATTTGGATATTGAACATACCATTGCTGCAAAAAGATATACCAAGAAAGTGGATAAATATAAAAATTAGCGTAGGGCAGTAGAGTAAAGGGAAATAATTTTCTCTTCGGACTTGAAAATAAAATTATTCATAGGTGTCATATCAAAAGGACTAGACCAGTCTCTATTTTCAGTGAAATATTATGTACTGTAGAAAAAATAAATACTTCTGTTGTTAAACTGTACAACACATAAACCACAACAATAACTCAAAGTAACATATTCATGAATACATCAAATCCATCTGCAGAAAATGTACGGGAATGACCATAAAAAAGAGTACGACTCGGTAGGAAATATCTAAAAAATCAAACAATTAAAAGGATGACTGCGCTTAAAAGGCAGAAAGAAATACACTGCTGAAAAAGTTCAAAACTAAAGTAAAAAAATAAATGCCAGAGTAACAATAAGCTATTGAAAGGAAAAAGTTTATGCAGAGAAAGAAATTAGAGAGTTACTTTTATTTTTATTCTATAAAAGAAGAAAATTTATTAATAGAAAAGAAAGGATACAATAAAAGGGGGAACAAGAAGTCCACCCTCAACAGACTAAAGAAAACAAAATTGAAAAAAGAGCACTTAAAAAAGTACAGCAGACGGGGACGGGGGTTTTGGGACGAAGGATAAATATCACAATAATTCTCAAACAAAACTCAATCAATTCTAATTATTCAATGTCTCAAAATAATAAAGTACATCACTATTTATAATACTCCTAGACAACTTTCCTAATCTAAATTAGATTCTAATAAGATAACTACAAATTAAATAAACTAATTAAAATATAACTTCTTACTCATGGGCTTCCAAAGCCTTTTATATTGTTCTAACCAACTTTCACGAGCTCGTCCTACATCAACAGCCCTCCAATTTCTACACAAATCGATCACAGAGATACCTCTAAAGGCCCCCTAAACAAAAGCCAAAAGAGATGCAAGAAAAATAATCCTATCACTCAACAGCTTAAAAGATAAGTAACTTCCTCTAAACAGTCTGTTATTACTCTCATTCCAAATTCTCCATAAAATAAAAAAGAAGGCACACTTCCATACATTTTGGCATCCCTCTTATTTCCAAATCCTCAAAAATGAATTAGCAACATATTTTCCACTAAAGCAGGACACACCCACTCCTCCCTTAGCACTCCAAAGAGAGAACTTCATAAGTCCCAAGCAACAGGATAGTGCAAAAATAAATGAGAGAGTTAATTATACCATGGATTCCCTACTCTTTTCAGTTAAGTGAGGCCAACATCTTATAACCTTCCTAGACTTTTGACAAACATAAAAATAAAAAATAAGCACACAAACTAATATTGTGTTAGAGATTTGGATTCTCCTTCAGTTTTATTGAGCTTATCAACTTGAAAAATCTTGTGTTATCCGTTATTGTGAATGGGGCACGACATGGTTTTTTCAAAAACTCTAGGGTCTCGGGCAGCGTGATGGCGGAAACAGGGGAAAGGGTCAGATTTATCCCGACGGGAGCAAGAGTAATAATAGAGGTTATACTGCTACAGCAGCAGGTAGCTCTTATTAATACCACCATATAGTATAAATGGTAGGCCTAATTGCTATCACAATCAGAAAAGAGTATTCCCGAGTGACCACCCAGTCAATGAAGACAAGCTGTGAATATTAAATGAGTGCAATATTGAATAGACATGATTCAACATTAACCTGAGTAGAAGGTGGAATGGGATTCTTACATTTGTAAGCTAAATGGTTAGATGAGACTATTATATATATACGCGTGTGTGTGCATATTATATAAATTGTCAAATTAATTTAGCCAAAAAAGGAAATAGCATTCTAAAACTAACCTTTCTTGCTTCTGTTTCCTTCCAGACATTCCCAGCTATGCCTAGAACAATAACAACCACTATCTGAAAAACAAATATCGCTCCAGTCAACTTGTCAATCATCGCATCCATAGCTGTAAGCTTTGGTTCCGGAACACCCCTACTCATACCCAGCTTGGTTTCATTTCCTGGAAAATAGAGAATATATCTCATCCCTCATAAACACTAACAACACTCAAAGACTCAAACTATACGATATAATTCAATAGTACAAGATCATGGATTGTCATAATAAAAATGGATACAACGAATGAACCATAGGAATGACACCTAATTAGCGAGAGAATAGAACAAATTTTATATTAATTATTTTGAGGATATTTTCTTGATTGCAAGAGATTTCATGTGATGGTGACAGTGATTGAAAAGAAAGTAGCGATGATGGTGGTGTCGGCGACGGAGTTCTGCTGCCAGTAATAAGATGATATGTTGGGGTGCCTTCACAATTTTTCTTTCAAGAAGGTCATTTGACAAGGGATGTCAGAAAACTAATCTTTTGAGGTGTTATTTAAGTAATAAAATGGGGCACTTCAAATTCCTAAGTGATGTACCCAACGGATTCACTAAATCCTCCTAGTTATTTATTTTCTGGATAAAAGAACAAACTTTATTAGATAGAAGAGATAGTTCAGAATGACAGGCCGGTAGGCCCAGGAATCCTCTAATAGCTCCCCCACAAAAAAAGCTAGTAATGAAACCCTATCCGAAAGAAGTTGAAAGGATAGATGAAATCATTGAAATTCTAGCATTCCTTTCAGTCCATAACCCATAAAAAAAAAGTAAAACAAGAACACCTCCAAAGAATCTTCAGTTCATGCGTCTCCCAAAATCTCAAAATCAAACCCGACGCAAACTTTCACAGTACAGGGACACACAAGCCTTCTCAAAACTCCCAGAAAGAAAATTCCATAACTTTAGTGCTGAAGCACAACAAAGATGCTCATGAGAGTCTGGACTTTGCCTACACATGATACACACATCCGAGCACAAGCGTCTGTATGGCCTTTGCCTTTGCACCAAATCATTAGTATTAGGGAGATTCAGAACTGCTGACCGAACAAAAGCCTTAAATTTCAAGGGAACCTTGGACTGTGGAAGATAAGAAATTAGGGTGAAATTCTAAGGAGATTGAAAATTAGGGTGAAATTATAAGGAGATTGAATACGAATAAGAAAATTGATGAAAAGACTTGCAAGAAAAATTGCCCAATGAATCCAATGACTCTAATCGAAGAAGAAAGATAACCTAGATAAGAAGACTCAAGAGAGAAGTTAAGTCATTGGCCACGATCATTTAGATTACTGAAAAATAAAATTTTCACCAATAAAATTAAACGAGCAATTAAATCCTCCTAGTTATTTTTACGAAGAAGTGAAAATACTGAATTTCGAGATCCCAACTAGAATGAAATCCCTAGCTGAAATATCCCATCCAAATACAATCTAGGTAATCAGGTAGCTATGATATGGACTACTTAAAATAGAACCTACCTGTATAGATGGCAACTCCACATGCCCACTCTGTATTTCGCAAGTAACATGATTGAAGGATTGTGTTTTTTATGGTTAATGGACACACATCATTATCAAGAAATGGAGGAAACAACCGCATATTCGCATCGAATCTTCTAATGTCTTTATCTGGTTGGGGGCACTCAATCACACCCTGCAGACAAAGGCATACAAAGAATAATTATTGGTAGAAAGTAATTATCAAACCTTCCGCACATTGAAAGAAATAAGGATTTCTTGCCTTGATTTTGTGCAGTAACTCAAGATCTATTCCCATGCAAGCAGATGGTATTACCCGTGTCTTAAGATCAGTTTCACCATCAAGGGCAGATGTCTGAGGCCAAAAAAGAATTTGCATATTTTCAAAATCCACATATATACAAGAAAATGGAAGAAAGTCTTGCTCTTGCAATCATTTACCAAAAAGTGAGACTATGGCTCGATTGAACCAGCATCTTAAGGAGCTCGTCAATTGTGGTACCATGAAAGATGAGGTTTAACTAACATTTGCAGAAAACAACTAACTGAACTTTTCATATTGTTAGATAATCCCTTTTTTTAATCGGTAAGTATATATGAAAGAAAACCGCCAAGGGAGAGGTCCCCATGTACACTGAGGTAAGCACACACAGAAACACAAAAGACCTCCAAAGCGCCTCAAAAGTAAAAAAAACCCAAAATCCTATATAACAAAACGCTCTAGGAGCAGCCAAAAAATATCCACATCTAGGCCCCTAATCCAAGATGAGTTACAATTTACTTCGATGTGTCCTACATCAAGATACCAATGTGGTGTAGAACAAGACAGCAAAAATCAGAAGAATGTGGGAAAGAAAAGAAGATGTGGTCTATGTCACCATCACAAAGTAGACTAACTTCTTCTAACACATTTAATCATTAATATTAATTAATCCTACCCAAAAACAAGTACTTATATGCAAGATTTTCAGTGTTTTTTTAACTGTTTTAATTTATTTTTTGTATTCAGCAGCTAATAGAAGAGGGTACATAGCACTTTGCTGTGTTACTGTAGATTATAACCCGTCTAAAGCGAGAATATCAACACCTTCTATTGTGTTACTGTAAATTTATAAACAACCTTGAGGGAAAATTCCATGGATAAAATAAATTTTAAGAATAAAGTATAAATTCCTGAGAGTCTAAAGAGCCATTTACAATCCTCAAAACAAAGTCCGACTCTATCAAAATTAATTGCTTATTATTCTCTCTCCACCATCCTTGAGTGTTTCCCAGAATCCATTATCTTCAAGTTAAGACTTTTTTTTGGTAAAGTAGCAAGGCAACCCAATCAAACAAAGATAATATTGTTACCATTTAAATTTATGAGATGAAAAAAAGGTTAAAAAGTTTTAATTTCAACTTCAAAGGGCGCAGATTGAATAACATGAAGGATTTTACCTCTACATAGCAAAGACCTTGTGGTTCAGAGGTCCCAATTAGCACAAGATCACATGGCACTTCATCATTTTCACGAAGCCACACTATGTTACCAACATGAATGTCCTGGGCTTGAATCTACAAGTGAAAATCACCAATTAAAGGAAGATTATCTAGGGAAAGAAGACATGTTTCCAAAGTAATTGAAACAAGGTCATAAATGTTCATAATAACTGGGCTCTCACAGAGTCACAGTGTAAAGTAAATTCTACTTGCATACTTGTATGATTTGATTTGGTGTTTTACCTACTTTAACATTTTAACCTGAATTTCTCACAGGTTTTGATCAGTCATTAATTGTTCACTTCCACTTTAAAAACAGTATAAAAAACAAACAGACGAATAAACCAGATAGAAATGAACTTCCAGTACAAGGACTACCATTAAACATCATTAAAGAATCCACCATCTGACATGAGGCAAACCATATCCACATCATGAAGGCTTATTATCCACCAGCTGACTCTCTCCATCCATATTAGTATATTCCATAAATTCCTCAAGTAAAGGGAATAATGTCTATCACTACATGTATCCCCAATTAATTAAACACTATACGCCAGAATTAAATATTCTTAAGATAACTTTGAATGCCATATCAGTTGTCAGCCCTAATCAAGAAAAGAATGGTTCGTGATGATGGTTTTAATTAACTTCTGATCGTGGTTCAAGAAAACTTAACCTCATTAAACATGCCAAAAAAGAAAGGAGGGGGGGGGAGAATTGCTTAGAACAAGAAGTTCCCACAGTGGTAATTACAACTGGCTGAATTTAAGGGTAGAGAACCGTCAATTTGGTCCAGAGCATGTCAGAATATGCCCACTTTTATCCACTGTCAAGCCCTATTTCCATAGCATCTGACAATATTTTTCTTCCCAATCATCTAATAACTAAATTAATTAATTACTTAATTAAATTTTAATTTTTTTAAAAAAAATTGCTTTCTCTTCACTTGATTTAAAAGACTTTCTCCAATCTTGAACTTTATGTAATTATGTTTACTAGGGCTTCCACCCTCCAGCCTTCTTAACAGTCTATGGCCACTGACTCACTGTAAAGTTATGTTGCTCTAGTATTGTAATTGGTAGTCCCATATAGCTTGAGGGTTCACTTCTTTTAGAATCCATTGGCTTTATTTGTGTTACCGGGAACGCCATCGATTGGGTATGCAAAACGAAATCGTGTACGAGGAATGCTACTTATGGTAGAATGCATAAGATATTTAGTTCTTGTACCACAATTCGGAACGATAGTACCTGATATGCGGAACGCAGTCCAGTAAGAGTTCCCTAGTAACCACATTCTACTCTGCTAAGTAATTCGAAGGTGTTTCCCTGAGAAGATGGTATAAAGCAGTGATCTCGCTTTCCACTTATCTTTTGCCATTATCTTCATTGAAACCCCATAGATATGTTCACATGCATGGATGAAAACTTTTTTCCTTCTGTCTACATTATATGCATACTAAATTTTCACAATTTTGCAAATATGCATTCCTAAGCACAAACTCGTATTAAAAAACAACAAGAATGATTAGAGGAAAAGTCAACCAATAGTCACATTACTCAGTACAGTAAAGTATGTAGAACCAAAAAGGGTGCAGTAATCATGGCCTTCCCTAGCCTTGAAAGTCAATCGGCTTGACTTATTATTGGCCACAGATATACCAAAGGCCTTTGGCCTAGTGGTACAACCCAACCCATGGCATCCATGAGGTCGGGGGATCAAATCCTCCCAAGATGGCGCTTGTGAGTGTTGGCAAGTCATTGGATTTGTCTTAGAGGGGGTTGCTAGGCTGTTTTTTTTTTTTTTTTTTTTTTTGGGGGGGGGGGGGGGGGGGGGGGGGGTCGGTGGGGTGTCAGGGATAGAGGTGGAGTTAGTTGGGGGGTTTGGGTTCTATAAATGTACGGGATTCTTAATGATACCAAAAGAAAAAAGATTGGCAACAGATATAAATAATTTTGATTCCAACTATAAAAATCCTGACAATTAGAAAAACAAAAGCCACAAAACAGTATGATGTTTCGGATACAACAAACGTACATGTTTTTTGACACCCTGCCTTACAACCCAGACTTCTTTTTCATTTGCCTTCTTGTCTGATAGATATCTATTATAATCATCCCAAGCCTCTTTTGTTGCTGAGACAGCAAATATAAAAATGAGTGGGCCCCATGTACTTGCAGGATTTACTGGGGTAATAAGTGACCAGAGTTGAAGGCAGGCAATCAACAGAAAGTACTGGTTCATGAATCGGCTGGAAACAAGGTAGAGAAATTTGTTAGGCACATTGGATAAGTTCTAAAAACAAGTTGTAGGAAGAACCAGTAGGACCGAGAGTTGATCATATAAGCAGAATCATATCTACAGCTTTACAAAACATTAATAAAAAGGAAAACAAATGTTCGGAGATAGAACTTTGTTAGGCCTGCAATTTTGATAAAGTTCATTAGTAATTTAGTATTCAATCTATGTAAAACCAGAGACCACACAAAAACCTCAATTTTGGAAGGGACCTTGGCTTTCCAAATGTACGAAGCTAACGGAAATGGATTAGGAACAATAGAGCAAGTCAAAAAAGAGGAGTAACAATATCAGACATTAGTAAAATACACCTGACAAACTATTTGATGCATCCTGCAATCTTTTAACATAAAAAGTCATGAATGAAAGAACAAAGCAGCCAAAAAACACAATAATTTGATAGATATGTAAGCCTACTTGATATTTGTTAAAATTTGCATGCTTAGCACAACTATAATAATGTATACATCGAAAGAGTTTCTGAATTACCTGAATTGCTCCAATAAATTTTTTGGGAGAAAGTTCAACACGGTATACTTTCTATTTGATATGCGGTTATCGCAATAAAGATCTTGGGAAAGATTGTCATCATTAATATAAACAAATCGCTTCATGATTGACTTAAACTTAAACGCACTAAATCATGTTCCAGTTTGTTCACTCCAAAGTATAATGTGGAGCTACACAACAATAGGAGCTAGATTCTGAGCTTCATATCCTGCAAATAACAACAATAATGAGGCTTCAAAGTAACCCGTCATGGCATCTTTTAATTATAACTAAAAAACTATCGCCCATAAGCATCAAAATTTAGGAGCCAATTACAATATTTACACCAATTCCCACTTACGTATATGGGTTTTCAAGTCCCCCAACACACAAACACGAAGCTAAGTACTAGAGAAAGTATGAGCACATAACACAACAAATTTAGTTTAGTTACTATTCAATCTTGATCTGATCGCTGATTATTGGCGAAAATTAAAGACCCCGGATTAAATGAAATAAAAAAAACAAAAAATCATTTGAATTTAATCAAACAGTTGAAATTAACCATTTGAAAATGGAGATCACAAAAGCTATGTAAATTTAGATATCACGGCAATATGGGTAAAATTGATGTTACTTGATCAGCGCTGAATTATATAACATGGAGTTTGTCGGTACCTGCGAAAGCTGGAGGCTGGAGCAAAATTGGGTCTGACGGTGATGCGACGACCCGTGAATTAGTATGCAGTGTGTAAAATGATGAAAATGTTTGCTGTGGATATTCGAAAACGCCTTAATTCTTGCCGATCGAGACCATATACGGTGTAAATTAGATGGAACTTGTACTGGCCAAAATGGGTTTTGCCTTTTGTTTCAATTCGCCTTTTTCTCCTTCTCCTTGGAACCTTTTTTTTTTAGGCATATGGAATAAGTGTGTATATATATAAAGTAAAAGCATGTTAGATTA
This sequence comes from Aralia elata, assembly GCA_034770075.1. Lineage (NCBI taxonomy): Eukaryota > Viridiplantae > Streptophyta > Magnoliopsida > Apiales > Araliaceae > Aralia > Aralia elata. The sequence continues at coordinate 16,198,082 of CM068386.1, read as the reverse complement.
ACGTAATCTTATGTCATAATTTATCATAGGTCAATTTAAGATATCTTTTAATATATATATATAAAAAAAATTTAATTTATAGCCAACATAGTAAAGATTAAGTTATTCTTATAACAGATTTCAGGTGTCTATTCGTTCATCGAACGGTAAAATTAATCTCTCGTCCACAGTTTAATATGGAGAGCCCGCAGTTTAATCCTCACAGTTTAATATGGAGAGCCCGCAGTTTAATTCTGTTGACGAAATTTTTTTCCAAAATATCCCTCCAAATTTAAGTTTTTCGAGTTCCGCAATATTAAATTACGGATGACAAATCTAATTTTTTTTTAAATTTTTCGGACTCCACAGTATTAACTGCGGATACCAAATTTAATTTTTAAAAAAAAAAATTCTGAGCTCGCAATATTACAGTACGGATACCAAATTCAACTTTCAAGGATTTCCGGTCCGGATCCAAAACAATAAACTCTCAGGATCAAGCCCAGCCAATAATGACCCACTAGCCTCATTAGACCTTCTGTTCTGATGATGACATAATAACCCCGATAACACGAAGCTTGTGATCAATACTGCAATTACATGCCCAACAAACATGAGATTCACCAAGGCCACACCCCTAATTTATCCTCATCAAGCTCACACTTGATATTAGTCTCCCCATTAGTAACAGAAAATGAAACTCTTTCACACCCGTTGAATGCAAATGTATCAGTAAACACTTAAAACCCAACTTGCAAAACCCAAGTCCCCTTCAATGCAAGCCCAGTAGATAACAAAAACTCGGCGAAAAATGCCGATGGCCTAATTGAAAGAAACAAGCAACAAGCAGCACAAACAATGCTCAATCCACCTAAAAATTCATAAAAAACCTCTCCAAGACCAACAATCCCTTTCCCATTTATTAAATACCCAATGAGAAATGAAACTCCAGCAAATACGTATAGAAAATTCTCAGGAATTGAAGAAAGGTCAAAAAGTTCCCTAAGAAAAATCAAAATGAGGAGTACCCAGAAGAGAAAAACCACTGGTGATTGCTGCAAGAAGGCGAATCTGTATGTTGGGTGGCCGAAAAATGCTAAAAAGAACAAAACGAGAGAGAAAAAGGAAATGGGTAGCGCAATAAGGAGGATATAAAAAGGAAACTGATAAATCTACAGGGTCGTTATACATCTACGGCGATAATTTTACTGTGAAAATATCATTTTCTGCTATGAATTTATCAATTTTCTATAAAAATCGAGATATTTCCATCTGGGTTCAGAGAAATACCAGGTTTTGAATCGGTATTGAGATGGGTTTTTGATGTAGAGAGAGAAAAAGGAGAGAAGGCGTCTAATACCAATTGGGAAGAAGAAGAGGAGTGAAGTGAAATGAGTTGCTAATGATGCCATTTTTGGGTTAATTTTTGTGTTTGGTTTTCTGTTATTGTTTTTGATCCGGACCAAAAATACTTAAAGAGTTGAATTTGGCATTTGCTTTAATAATGTGGAGTTCGAAAAAAAAATTTAAATTTGACACCCGAAAAATTAAAAAAAAATTGAATTTGGCATTCGCAGTTTAATACTGCGGAGCCCAAAAAAATTTAAAAAAATTTTTGAATGTGAAGGGATATTTTGAACAATTTTTCTATCCGCAGAATTAAATTGCGAGCTCCTCCATATTAAATTGTGAACGGGAGATCAATTTTACCGTTTGATGGACGGATGGACGACTAAGATCTGTTGTAAAGATGACAACAAATCGCAACGGTCCAATCGCAGATCTAATGGTGATAATTATCCTCTATCCGCAGTTTAATACTGCGGAGTCTGCACAACTAAAGTGTGGATTCAAAAATTATCAAAACGCCATTCAAGATCCGTACTTTAATAGTGTGAACGGTAAGTTTCAATTACTAAATATTAAAATTAGTAACATTTTTGTAGTATTCCCGTTTGTACTGTCCGCACTTTAATTGTGTGGACGGTAAAGTGAGAGAGAGATTATGTTGTTTGTAAACACAATGATCATGAGCAGATTTCTTATCTCTCTTTCTTTTTTTATTTGTGCAATTTTAATATTAATATTAATATTAATATTACATACTTCAAGCTGTACAAGGAAATATAAACCATATGGATAGTCCAGGAGGCATGCATGGAACAAAGGAAAAAAATTTACTACAGTAGAACCTCTATAAATTAATACTCGATAAATTAATAATATCTCTAAAATAATATTTTTTTTCCCAGTCCCGACTTGGGCTAATGGGATAAATTAATAATTTCGATAAAATAATAAAATAATAATTTTTTAAAATACCCTTATATAAATATATGGTCCCATCAAAATCATAAATTAATAATTCTTTTAAATTACAAATATATCTAGGGTAATCTTGTAAAATATGATTCTATTCTCGTTTGTTTTGTCTTGAAATTCAAATATAATTGAATTTCATCCTTAATTTTTCTCATTGCGTCCAAAAGTTCAGGTGTTGCATTCTTGAATTGTAATAAAAACTTGTGAAAAATTGTTGACGCTATGAATGCTTCCTTTCACGTTATTGACTCCAAAAGTATTGTATTATCCTTAGCTTCATCATCAATAGGATTTTCAGTGATAGAAACCACAATTTCTTCTAAGCTCTGGACTTCTGAACATGCTTCATTTTTACCCGGATACTTCAATAGGTGATTGACATCCATTTTGTTTTGGTAATTCAGATTAGGAATCATTATCTCAAGTTCTTGAATACCTTCTTCATTTATTGCTTCATTTAAATTTCTTGAGACTTCTTCATTCCTCGAACGATTTTTGCAGTGTTAGAAACAATTTGCTATTGCCTCTTCTTTAACATTTACCATCCAAGCTGACACAGAAAAATTGATGGCATCTAAGACATTAATTCTTTCTGGATTAGATTGTCCTATCTCATAGCCTTCTGATATCCTCCGGTAAAATCTCCTACGGTAGTGCATCTTGAAAGCTCTTATTATCCCTGCATCACATGGTTGGAGTTTTGATGTCATGTTTGGTGGCAAAAAAAACAACTCAACATTTTGTAGCCCTTCAATAATTCTTGGATGGGCTGGATAATTGTCTACCACTAATAAATTTCTTCTACCATGCATTTTTTGATCGAGCCAACGAACAAATTCATCAAAAAGTACACTGGTCATCCATGCTCTTTTGTTGGCACGATATTGACAATTCAAGTTGCTCATATTGACATTCTTGAAGCAACGTGGCTTTGCATATATTCCAATAATCCATAAAGGATTTTTTTCTGAGCCATCCTCATTGCAACAAATAACCACTGTAAGCCTTTCTTTATCTTGTTTTCTTCTTTTCAAGTTGCTTTGTTGCAAGAGAATAATCCTTGTAACCTGTAAAACAAACCAATTTCGTCCATATTAAAAACATCTTTCATAGGGAATCGGTCATTTTTTTCCCTGATGAACTCCAATTTCTTCTCCATGTCTTGTGTATCAACTGAACCACTCTCTCCAAAACGACGAAATGACTTGATACCATATCTTAGCTTGAACTTATCAAGCCAACCTTGAGATAAGTTGTACTGATCAGAAGATTGTTGAGGGTATAAAAGTTTCAATGTCTCTCTTGCCTTTTCCAAAATGAGCTCTCCGATCATATTCACACGATCTTGGTATTGGAGAAACCACTCATAAACAACCTTCTCCATGTTTGAAAAAATTGCTTGTTTGTGTCGCTTGGTATCGCCTCTTTTCTCTAAGTTAGCCAAAAGATACTCAGATGATCGTTTGAGTGTGTTTGATATTGTACCTTGACTAAAACCAATGTTACTGTCGCTACAGGCTGTAGTGACAGAGAAGTTTTTTTTTTCCAATCTCAACCATCAATTCTGTTGATCAACGATAGAGATGATAGTTGCTGAAATAGTTCCCCTGACAACCGGTTGCCATGAATGCCCACCGCATATATATATACACATACGCACACACACATACATCATTAAGGGCATGTTCGGTGACATTTATTTTAAAACAATTTATAAGTTAAATTTTAAAATAATTTATAAGTTATTTTAAGTTTTGACTTATAAATAAAAATGTTTGATAATATTTTTATTTATAAGTCAAAATTAAGTCAAAACAAGTTGTGAATGTTTTTGGTTTTTACATTTAGTTAAACTTACTTAATTTAAAGTGATTTATAAATCGTTTTTCGAAAAGTAATAAATTATTACTTCTCAAAACTACTTATAAGCCGATTTATAAGTTATAAAATAAGTTACACGCAAACACTCAAATGATAAAAAATAATTTGTAAGTCAATTTGACTAACTTATAAATAGTTACTGAACAGATCCTAAATGCACCACAAATTTAACCAATTGAAATAAAAAATAGTAAGGTTACATTATGAAAAAAAGTAAAATATATTTCATATTTACTGTGTTATAATGCTATGAGTATTGAGTACTTCTATATCTTCCGAATTTATGCATCAAATAAACACTGTATGCAACTCTTTTTTTTTTTTAAATACAAATTCAAGGCTTTCTATATTATATGAAAGAGTTGCATTTGCTATTTTGCATATAAATAATTGTATTTATATAGAAATAAAATACATTTGGTACTTTTCAGTGCACAAAGTCTGATAAATATAATAATTTTGTAAAAATATGTTGTAGTAAATCAAATCAGTGATAATAATAATTGGATACTTCGGGATCTAGGGCTTAACTGGTTTTATGGGCAGAGTTGCTCTGGGGCAACATAGCTACCTATGCTGAACCTTTTATCTCAAGTAATTTTTTTTAAAAGAATAGGAGCAAAAATATAATTCAGTAAATTTAAAAGGGTAGACCTACAGGAAAGTTAAACTTAAAAGGGGCCAACAAAAAAATTACAACTTTCATATATACGGTGTGTCTCAATAAATCTTTCTCTAGTTGATTCAATTTGCAAAGTTTTACTCCTTAAAATCTCAAAATGGAGATTTTTGAGACGATGATGAACATGAAACTTGCATTGTATATATGAAAAATAATCCAAAATTTTATAATGTGAAAAGAATTGGTGTACTTTCTCAAAAGTTGGTTAGCAAGAATAAGGTTGATTTGTATTCTGACGTTTATTTGTTGTTGAAGTTGCCCTTAATCTTGGCGGCTGCAACCGCTATCGTGGATAAAAAAAAATTCGACGAGGAATATTGTTATAAAAATACACTTGGTAACCAAATAAGAGATAAATAGTTGAATGATTGTTTAGTTACTTACATAAAAAATGGTTGAATGACACTTATGACCCTTCAAGTTGCCACCCACTTTCAATGTCGTCCCTAAAGTACGTTTTTCGCCAATTGGGTCCTTAAAGTGGCATTTTTTTGCGTTTCCGTTCCTTTTTCCTGATTTGACTCAAACATGACCCATTTTGACCAAATTTTGATACAATCCGACCCAGTTTGACCTGACCAAATTTCACTAACTATTTTTTAAAAAAAAAACTAAAAAGTTTTAAAATTATTTTAAAAATAATTATTATTTCAAAATTCTTTTAAAAATAATATTTTATTTTAAAACATTAAAAATAATTATTATTTGATTTTTTTTTTAAAAAATTATTATTTTTAAAAATAATATTTTATTTTGAAATATTAAAAATAATTATTATTTTAAATATTTTTAAAAATTATTATTATTTTCAGGAAAAATATAGATTCATAAAATATAGATTGAAAAAATTAAATAAGAAAATAAAACTTTATTTTAAAAAAAGTAGATTTTTTTTATTTTTTTATGTAAAATACAAAAAACAGTAAAAGATAAAAAAAATTGATCCATTTTTTTTTAAAAAAAAGAAATTAAAAAGTTTTAAAAATTATTATTATTTTCAGGAAAAAAATTTAGAAAATTTATCATTTTAAAAAAAATGAGTAAAGTTTCATAAAATTTAGATGCAAAAAAATTAAACTTTATTTTCAGAAAAAATAGAACTTTTTAATTTTTTTACAAATGATAAAATATAGATTCAAAAAAAGTAAATAAATTCATAAAACAAAAACTAGAAATATTTATTTTTTTAAAGATGTGTAAATTTTCATAAAAATAATAAATAATTTAAAAAAATTAAACTTTAATTTTTTTGAATCTATATTTTATGAAATTTTACTCATTTTTGAAAAAAAATAAAAGTTTCTAATTTCTTTTCCTGCAAATAATAATTATTTTTAAAACTTTCTAAAAATAATATTTTATTTTAAAATATAAAAAATAATTATTATTTTAAAATTATTCTAAAAATAATATTTTATTTTAAAATATTAAAAATAATTTTTAATTTTTTTTTTATATTTCATGAAACTTTACTCATTTTATGAAAAAAATAAAAGTTTTAAATATTTTTCCTTGAAAATAATAATTATTTTTAAAAATATTTAAAATAATAAGTATTTTTAATATTTTAGAATAAAATATTATTTTTAAAAGAAAAATATTAAAAATAATAATCATTTTTAATATTTTTAAATAAAATATTATTTTTAAAAAATTTTAAACTAATAATTATTTTTAAAGTAATTTTAAAACGTTTTAGTTTAAAAAAAAAAAAATTAATTCTTGAAATTTGGTCGGGTCAAATTGGGCGGGTTTAAGATAAAATGGGTTGGGTTGGGTGAAATAAGGTAAAAGAAATGGAAACACAAAAAATGACACTTTAAGGGTCCAATTGACGAAAAATGTACTTTAGGGATGACATTGAAAATGAGTGACAACTTGGAGGGTTATAAGTGTCATTCAGCCCATAAAAACTAATGCATTTGAAACTATTGATAGTAAAACTATCATGGAACATTTTCAAGCTATGAGATCTAAAAAACGGCATTACAATTTGTAGACAATAGTATATTTAGTTAATATTTGAACACTTTGTAATTTGAGAGTTTACCGTATTTAAATTTATAATTTTTTTACCAAAATTCTTCCCCGCTACCTATAAATTCTGGTTCCGCGCTTGATTGTTTTAATTATTTGGAAAATGGGTAGATGTTTTAGCACAAATTTTAAGATTTGTTTTAATTGTTAATATTGTCATACTAAAAATAGTTTTATCAGATCAAATATTTTAGCAACACTTTTTATAATTTTTCTAGACAGATTTAACACTTTAAGCCAACCTTATTCCTATAGTAACATTATTGTTGCTTTGGTTAATAGTAGCCGCCTTATTTTAGGGTAACACCTCCTCCTTTAATTTTTTGTTCAATTTGTACAAGCTTTAGTATGCTCTTCTCTCTTTCTACAACACACTTATATAACGAGAAAGAGATGGAGAATGAGAGGAGATTTATAAAAATTTGCCCCTTAAACTTGCATGTGTAATTCTGCTAATCTCTTTGATGGTTTTTTTATTCTTTTTTTTTGAAGTCTCACTGTTTAGGGAGTACCGTTTTTTTTGAAGTCCCACTTTTTGAAAAAAAAAAATATAATCTCATAATTAAGTATATCATTATGAACCAATCAAATTTCACTAGAAGAAAAAGAAATAAACTCACAAACAAATCTCACGTAAAAGATTGAAAACATACTTCATTTAAAGAAAGAAATAAACTTGAGAATTGAATATGAGACCTAAATGTCACAGTACATCAGTCTTAATCACTAGGTTAAGACTTTATCGGCCTTTTTTTTTAAAATTCTTTAATACACTTTAAGTGTGAGATACAAAGTATTTATTTTAAACAATAGGATGTAAAGTGTTGAGTAAAACAATGTATATAATTTATGGGCATGTCAAATTGGAAAAAATGGTGATATTATGAACATGAATATGGAAAATAATATTCTAATACTTAAAATGTACGATAATTTTCAGTATAATTAACTTAGTGTATTTCACTGTAGATCATCTTAATTATGTTAAAAAAATATATATGTTGAAATGAAAAAATACATTTGAATTTATATATATATATATATATATATATGGGCAATGGTGCATAGCATGTATTTGTTATGGACCAAAAATTGGCAAATAGTATCATAACCGTCCATTAAAATGAGCAACGATTGAGATTAAAAATCTGGACTCGACGTCCGCTAGAATTTCTAGCGGACTGGTTTAACATTTTTTTTGGCCCATAATGCCCCCATAACACCAAGTCAACGATGGTCAACATAGTATTATTAAACTGTCCGCTAGTAATGCTAGCGGATCAGTTGGATTCCTTCGCACGACAATTATAACTCCAGTGTTAGCTTGAAATGCAACCAAGGAATTCTGCTCGCCCATAATGCAATCCCTAGCAACAGATTTAAGCAGCCTCTGAACTTCTTCCAAGTCCTTGCCAGTGTAATCGGATTTGCCATTTGCTGCCAAATTAAACCAATTTTAATTACATTAAACAATAAAATCGCCATTAATGCACATCAATATAAATCGATAAAGGTAGAGAATCTACTCAGAGATTGATAGACAAACTGGAGGCTACTACGAGAGACATCAATGGGCGCCAACACGAACTTCGAGGCCTTCTTTTTCTGCTCTCTTAGCCAATCTTTTGGTCCTGCTGAGTGAATCAATAAATTTATATGAAAAATGAGGAAAATATATTTATATAAAAATATATATGAGAGATATGAAGCGGAAGAAGATAGCGTACAAATTTCGAAGGAGAATGCGGTGGCCGGGGAAGGTTGGGTGAGAGAAGGAATGAGGCCAATGAGTGAGAGTAAAACGGCGGCGTCCCTTCGGGAAACCTACCGTCCCTGGTTTCTGCCCCTTCGGGAAACCTTGCCATTGTCGCTGCCGGAAGGCCGTTGAACTTCGGGAAACCTGCCGCCCCTTCGGGAAATCTTACTATTGCGGCTGCCGGAAGGCCGTTGAAGCTGGTCGCTGCTGTATGTGTCCGCTAGAAATTCTAACGGATTATCATTGCATTTTATTTGGGGGCATAATGGGCTAAAGAAAATGTTAAACCCGTCCGCTAGCTATTCTAGCGGACGTCGAGCCCAGATTTTTAATCTCAGTCGTTGCTTGTTTTAATCCACACTTATGATACTATTTGTCAATTTTTGGTCCATAACAAATACATGTTATGGATCATTACCCTATATATATATGGGGAATGGTCCACAGAAAACGTTAGCCTTGAGCACTGTTTCAGCTAACTGTGATCCAGCCGTCCAATATAAGATCCAAGGACTGGATGAGGGCGCGACTGCTAGAGGGAGTAGCGGCCAGATATTAAAATAATTAAATTTTATCCTGATCGCTAGAAGGAGTAGCGGTCAGTTAAAACGCTACCGTTTTGGCTGACCGCTACTCCCTCTAGCGGCCAGGACAAAACAAAAAAATAAATTAAAAGGGAATTTGCTTGGTCGCTACTCCGAGTAGCGGCCTGTTTACATAACGAAATAAACCCAATGAAAACTATCCATATATAATATTTTTCACATTTGGAGTCCAATGAAATTGGTGTATAAATGGCAAAAGATGATGGATGAGTCATGAGGTCTAAGTCTAATGAATCCAAGTAGGTGGTAGGGAAGATGACAGGTGTGAATCCAAGTAAGTGAATCAACTAAACACTTTCTTTTTTTTTTTTAATTTTGGGACGGAGATAATAAGAGAGAGAGAAAGAAAATAAGGGAAGTGTAATAAAGACATGACTGGCATAAGTCTGTTGTCACCTGTACTCCTTTCCTCCTTCACACTTGTCCTCTTCCCTACCACCTACTTGGATTCATTAGACTTAGACCTCATGACTCATCCATCATCTTTTGCCATTTATACACCAATTTCATTAGACTCCAAATGTGAAAAATATTATATATGGATAGTTTTCATTGGGTCGTTATGTAAATAGGCCGCTACTCCGAGTAGCGGCCAAGCAAATTCCCTTTTAATTTATTTTTTTTATTCTGTCCTGACCGCTAGAGGGAGTAGCGGCCAGTCAAAACGATAGCGTTTTGACTGACCGCTACTCCCTCTAGCGGTCATGATAAAATTTAATTATTTTAATATCTGGCCGCTACTCCCTCTAGCGGTCGCGCCCTCATCCAGCCCTTGAATCTTATATTGGACGGCTGGATCACAGTTAGCTGAAACAGTGCTCAAGGCTAACGTTTTCTGTGAATCATTCTCCTATATATATATATATATATATATATATATATATAGACACACACACACGTATACGTTTTTTTCTTAACTATAAATTCTTGTAACATCCATTTAATTTATTATTTATAGACACACGTATAGTTGTTTTTACGTTGTTCCATTTAATTTATTATTTATTGCATATATGAGTGTGGCCCCTATGGCTATAGGAGTATACAAGACCTCTATAGTCTAAGTCGTTCAAAAAAAAAAATGGAAAGGAAAAAGAAAAAGAAAAAGAAAAAGAAAGGTCATCCAAGAAGAGGCATCGTGCTCAAGTCTTTGCGTATAGAAGACCTTAGTTAATGATTCTATTACATACAGAACACCTTTAATTAATTAATGTTACAAAATAATTTTAACTTATATATTAATTATTAAAATTTAGCTAACCAACTTTTAAAACTAAAATCATAATGGCAACTCATTATTTATAGCAATTATATTCTTAAATAATTCTATATTAAAAATATAAGAAAAATATTATGAGCAAATAATAATTAATATAAAAAAATTATAATGTATATTACAAAATATATTAACGATTAAAATTTAGTAAACAACTTTATTTCATATAAGAGACATTAAGTAATTGATATTAAAAAAAATCATGACGTATATATTACTAATTAAATTTTAATTACCTTTTAAAACTAAAATCATGATCGTAACTTATTATTTTACAGAAATTTTATTTCTTGTAAATTTTATTTAGTTAATTAATTATACAATAGAATATGACTAAACACTATGTTTATGCTTTTAGATTTCCACTCAACTTTAAACTCTAATTAAAAATGCATATATATAAATACAAATGATTGATTATAAAAACTAAATGTTAAATTTTGAAACTATATAAAAACTTAATATTAAATTAAAAATAACAAAAAAATCACATTAGTAACACTTAATTGTGAATATTCGACAATTGTATCTGTATGTGCTCTATAGTCATTTATTTTTAAGCAAAATAAATAACAGTAAATCAATTTAAAATTCAAAAAATATATTTTATAATCACTATTAAAATAAATTAAAAATAATTTTATTAAAAAAATAACTCGTACTTTGTACGGGACATTTAGCTAGTTATATACATATCTTCAAAAGTTAGTTCATTTCGAAATTTATTTATTGTAGTTATAAATGATTTAACTCTTTCTCTCTTTTTAAAATTAATGGTAGAAAGTGATATAAAATTCTAGAAATAGAAAATTTTAGAAAATTTTGTAAGTTTTTGAGAAATAATATTTTAGAGAGAGGAACTAAAAGACTATGTTTGTTATTGTGTAATTTAGTACTACCATTAATAAAAATTAAAAAGCCCGGAGCAATTTCAACTTTTATTAGACCCATTTGCCGGGTCTAATTGACGCTAAGGACCGGCTTCTCCTTTATTAGATCTTTCGATCAATTTCTAAAGCTACGTATTTAATAATAAAAATTTAATTTTCAACTATGTAATAATATTCATAATAAATAATATTGTTGTTAAAAATAATATTTATGTTGTCAAAATGTGTACTGGGAGTAATTGTACGTAAAATTTGATCACTTTTTTTTTTCTTTTTCTTCAAAATTTGCCATTTAAAAATGAACAAATTTAGACAGAAAATTAATTAGCACAAGTAAATCTCTTATAATCCTTAATTTCTTATCATACTCTTTTTGTTTTAAACACGATAAAATAATATAAGAGTAAATTAGTAATTTAAATATAAAACTTAAGTTTTTTTTTTCATTTATAAATTTAGTAACAATATAAAAGAAAGCATACAAGTGTATATTCTTTTAACTTTTTTAATATAAATTAATTTTTCTATTCTTTTTTTTTTGTCGTCCAAAGCTCAGAATCATATTCATAGTGCAAGTAATTATTAAAAAACCTCTTTAAATAATAGTAGTCGAAATATGTGAACAAGACCGAAGACCTTTAACTCGAGTGGTTTGACTCAACTCATGGTAACTATGAAGTTGAAGGTTCGAGCCTTAGCATGTTAAAGCAGGGTACGTAAGTTTAAAAAAATTGTAATATAAAGTTATCAAAAAAAAGAAAAGAAAAGAAATATGTGAACAAGCCATAATTAACGGCAACAAGGGATGCCAACCAGCCACCATTTGAATGGGCTATTAAAGGCCCAGCCCATATAGTAAAAGAACAAATAGTGTTGTGTTTAATTGTATAAATTAAAGAAAGAATGGAACTAATTTCCATTAAAAATAAAATGAATAGATATTTCCATAAGTTAAAATGATAATTTTATAAAAAATTTCTAACATAAATAACTTGTAGAAATATTAATTCTTAAAAATAATTATGCGTAGTTATCTAATTAGATGAATGAACCATTTTTATTTTATTACGCTAAATTGATACTTTTCATTTTGTAAAGAAGTTGTGAAATAACTCATTTTATTCTATTTTTTTATTCGGTTCCCTTTTTTTCCATCAAAACGAACGCATGTTTCTGGACTTTTCCGAAAGTACCATATTTTATTTTATTTTTCTGGTTGAAAAAAATTCCATATCTTATTTCAATTAAAATTACCAAATAAATTAGGAAAGTCAAAAAGCAAGTGAAATATTAATTCAACATAAGCTCAGTTTCTTGAGATTTGAACAGAATTTTCCGTATAAAAATTAAACCATGGAAATAGTCTAAAACTAATGAAGAAATTGGCAAAAGTGTGACCCACCTACCTACTTTACTCGTTCGGTTCCTCAAAGGGCACATTAACTCTGAAGACTAAGTTTTTTTTGAATTGTAGTAATGACTGAGTCCAATATTTTATTAAAAATGTATTAATGGTGATACAATAATTTTCTTTTTGAGAATTTATTTTGTTATATTTCGATTATAGGAATATATTTTATTCTAGAATCTATGGGAAACCTGTCGTGTAGTGTCTTAGTTAATTCTAATTTTTTTAGACTTTTTCTGAAGAAAAAACACGGTAAAGGGAGATCAATGCCTCTACCACTAGGCTATTCAATTTACTTAGAACATAAGTAATAACATATTAAGAATTTAAATCACTCTTATGCTACGTTTGGATCGGTGGAATAGGAGGGAGAATGGAATGACTCATTCCTATGGAATGAAAAAAATTGTATTTGGTTGCAATTGGAATGAAAAAAATTGTGTTTGGTTCCTTGAGGGAGGGAGAACATATGGAATAACTCAATCCAACTAGAATGGAATGAATCATTCTACTCTTCATTCCATTCTTTCAATCCAAACGTAGCATTATAGTCTAAAAGTACAAATATATTTTTAATTTTAAAACTAGATAGAAGAATATATTTATAATTTTAGAACAATAAGAGTATATATAAACATATGGGGAGAGACTTTTGATATGGTACACGTATGTTTCTCATTTCATTTTCCCACATATTTATACTTCTTTTACGTGCATGAATATATATTTTTCACAAACACTTGAAAAGAAAGAAAGAAAGAAATCCACAGACACACATATATTTGTGTGTAAAAAAATTGATAATTTTTTATGTGTAATTTATAATATACTTGCATCTCATATATGCTTTCTATAGCATATACGATTATATAATTAAAAATAAATGTAGTAAATAAGATCCTCTAAAGTAGGGTGCCGAGACTTTAATGGTGATATGATACTTCATTTTTATTTTTTTTAGAACTTATTCTATTATAATTATTTGATTCTAGAGATGCATTTCATTATAGGACTCAAAGGAACTTTGGAGAAAAGACTAGGGGGATTGAAATCTTCGAATTTCTTTAGAGAGTTAGATTCGAACATATGATCTTGCACAGTAAAATGAGATTGAAGTCTTATGCTATTCAATTTACTAAGAACATAAGGAATAATTATTAAGAATTTCATGTCATTTTTATAGTTTAAAATACAAATATACCTTTAATTTTGAAACATTTTATTAATTATCCGAACAAAATGTGCACAGGGTAAGTAAATCACTTTATGCCCTAACATTTGAACTAATTTTTTTCCTTAAAACCCCACTTTTATGGAAAATACAATATAATTTCATAATCAAGTATATCATCAATATTATAAATTCAAGAATTAATCAAACCTCACTAAAAATTGAATAAATAAACTCATAAACAAGCTTCACATAAAAATAAAATAAACTTCATATAAAGAAAAATATAAACTCACTCGAAGTGAAAATCATATCTGATACCTAAAGATTATAATATTTCAATCTTAATCACTAAATTAAGACTTGATCGACTTAAACCAACTTCTTTGGTTATTTTACTAATTACCAGAATTTTCCGCATACAATTTAAACCATGGAAATAGTCGTAAAAGTAATTAATGCAGAAATTGGTAAACGTGTGACCACAATTTCCTCAAAGGTATTAATGGGCACATTAACTCTGACGATCATATATAAAGTTCTACCTCATGCTGATGCATGATAATTTTTATGAATAACAGTCTCTTCAATTATTTTGGGATATTTAAATAGGTGAGTCATATCAGAAAAATTATCTCCAACAGTCTCTCCAACCTTAGTCATCAAATCTGCAACCTCATTCTCTATCTCCAGAACTTGTAAGTTGACCTTATCACTTCAAAACATTTATTTTGTTTTGGGAGAATCAAAATCATATGAAAAAGGCTAAAAATATTTATTTTGCTTGATGAGTTTGATGTAGAGCTCATTTTAAAATTTAATATCATTCCTTTTTATTTATTTATTTATCATATTGGATAAAATATTATTTTGATTACCCTTTAGATAATCACGTTAGTTATGACCTTCTGGTTTATCCAATATGACACTCTGGATAATCACGTGAATTAAAAATTTATCCAATGACCTTGGATAATCACGTGTGTGACGCCCCCAAAATAGGTCCACACAACCCATTTTGAGTCGCCAATAACATTCCACAAAATACAAATACAAATACGAATTTTCTCATTTACAACTAATAAGTGTTGTGCAAAATATGACAACACAATACAAATACATCTTAAATTCTCAATACATTTATTGACACACTAATAATAGTGTATTGAGATACTTCTATTATCTCGGACCATCACTCCATTCCCCGGCTAGTCCCCGCTACACTCTCTTTTCCTGAGGAGAACAATGGAACAAAAAGGAAAAGGGTGAGCACAAATAGCCCAGTAAGAAATATCATGACTAAGATAATGAAGAATAAAAATTATCTTTAGTCTTCAACAATAATAAATCAGAGATTAAAAGATATTATAATTGTTCAACAACAACAACTGCAGCGGAACGAACAATCCATTAGAAGAGTCAAGTAGATTATAATATCTACCATCTTCTATAAGTTAAAGGATCACCACCAATATTTTATCCCTGTAACACCAATCAACAATCCCTGTTTATGAACATCCAAATCAACAGTTTATATTCAACAGCCTCTCTTTGCACTATGTGCCAAAGATATTTATTTGTAACATCACCGGTCATGATCATGCCAAACGCCAGTTCATCTTTGCACTACGGGCCAAAGAGAACTTTCACCATACGCCTTTGTTTGTAACACCAAAAGTCATGATTATACCAATACACAGTTTGGTCAAAATCATGTCACGCCAGTTCATCTTTGCACCACGGGCCAAAGAGAACTATCACCACAATTTAAATATGAGGATGAGGATGATGACAATGATACAGTGAGATTAAGGATAAGAAAAGCTTTATAATTTAATCAGTATCAAAGATTGACCAAATTGCCAACACGATGACCAAATTGTGGAGTCAAATTCAAGAATGATATTCAAGAAATTATTTCATGCTTCAACTATAACGTATAAAATGAAATAAAAAGATTCAAGTGAAAAGATATTAGATGAAGCACAAACTATTAAGGATATTCTACTAATTTTCAGGAATTTTCTCCATTTAAAAATAAGGTTTTGGAAACAAACAAAGATTTCTTATCATAAATGGAGAAATGTGAAAGAAAAAGATATCCCTTAAAGAGTACAAAAGAAATGATATGTTATACGAGTATAACAGAATATATGAAACTGCAAATGGATTTTCACCCGTCATGCGATAATCCGCGTAGACAGATTATTTCCACAACAGATTAATAAGTAATGAATACAAATGGTTATTCACCAGGCATGCGTCAATCCGCACGGACAGGTTATACCCACAGATTAATTAGGAATGAATACAAAGGGTTATTCACCAGGTATGACACTCGTACATACAGGTTATTCCCACAGAATAATAAGGAATGAATACAAAAGGATATTCACCAGGCATGCATCATACCGCACGGACAGGTTATCCCCACAAATTAATACAGAATGAATAACAACCTTTATGAGTATAATATCACTTACGAACATGAAAGCAAATGATATTATATATGAGTATGAAAGAAATGATATTCCCTACCTTAGTTAACAAGTGACTGGATGTTACCCCCGGATGATACTAACTTCGGATAATACTAGTATTCTCACAAATACTCACAATAGCCTAGCACACTAAGAGAACTTGAGAAATTTAGAGAGAGAGAAAGTATAAGCAATGAAGGTGTGAAAATTTCTTAAGCAAACCCTCCCTATTTATAAGAAAATCAAGGTGAGGGCATTTTAGTCTTTTCCCTAAATTTTCTTGGTTTATTACTCTTATACCCTTGACATATTCTTTTAATATACTTTATGCCATAGTATATTCTTAGAATATACTTTCACTTAGGTTTTTAACCCTAAGGTAAAATAAAAACTGAATTAACTATTTACTGACGATAATTACTATTGAATGACATGTGGGTCCCACGAAAAAAATAAAATCTGAAGAAATTATTCTACAAAAATAATTTGTGGGTCCCACCGATCAAATAGTTATGGGTCCCACGGAATAAAGTGTGGGTCCCACAGAAATATAAATTAACTTACAACAAACGCTTCACGTATTTTTAATCAACACTATTTTAGACTTTCAACAATTATTCACCGTTAATATTATAGACTTATAATATTGACAACCAGATCATTCTCAGGAAAAAGGGGGCCTTCCGTATAAACGGCGCGCAATTAAATAATCTTTTTTCTTGACAGAATTTCTAGACATTGTCAATAATGCTAAAATATCATATCAAATAATATGAGTTACAGTGTCATGACAAATAATAAAAAGTATTATGCAGATGCTACTGTAACAATTATTGAATCAAAATACTGTACCATAGCTACTTTATCAATTATTAAATCAATAATATAAAATACTGTGCAACACCGTGTGCTTGTGAAATACCGCGTACTACTGTGGAATAACGCGTTTTACTGTTCTTTTTATTACCGGGTATTTCAACAGTTGCAGGTGATAATACTGTTGACAAATACTGTCGTTTTCAGTATCCGACAATAGAGCCCACTATCGTTGACAATATTGTCATTTCGGCGCCGTCGTACGATACCGAATATAATATTCTCCGACAAAAAGAATATTCCCCGACATACACTGTTTATCAGATAATTTGCATATAACACCCTTAACTATCATTTATAACAAGTAAGCACTTTACTATTTAGAAAAATAATCATAAAGAAAATAATAAACTTTTATTTCATAAAGTCGGGATCTTACAATCTCCCCTCCTTATGAAATTTTGTCCTCGAAATTGACGTACGTACCTGGTATTTCGAAGAGGTGAGGATATCTTGCTCTCATTTCTGATTCTAACTCCCAGGTCATTTCCTCAACATCATGGTTTCTCCATAAAACTTTGACTTGAGATATAACCTTTGATCGTAGAATCTGTTCCTTCTTATCCAAAACCTTGACAGGTATCTCTTCGTACGTCAAATCCTCTGCTATCTCGTCTGGTTCCAACTCAATAATGTGGTTTGGATCTTTCACATATTTACGTAGCATGGATATGTGAAAAACATTATGAACACGAGACATGCTTGGCGGTAAGGCGAGTCTGTATGCCACAGTTCCTACTCGGTCGAGGATTTCAAATGGACCGATGAATCGAGGGTTAAGCTTTCCTTTCTTTCCGAATCTCGTAACTCCTTTCCACAGAGCAACACGTAAAAATACATGATCCCCGACATTGAATTCCTCGTCTCTTCGATGAAGATCGGCATAACTCTTTTGTCGATCTTGAGCCGTTTGTATACGTTGCCGGATCATTTAGATCTTTTCCGTAGTCATACGTATCAACTCGGGTCCCAACAATTTTGCCTCACCTACTTCATCCCAACATGCTGAGATCGACACCTTCGTCCATACAACGCCTCGAAGGGAGCCATGTCTATACTTGATTGATAAGTGTTATTGTAAGAGAATTCCACCAATGGCAAGTATTTGTCCCAACTTCCTTTGAAGTCTAGTACACAGAGTCTTAATAGATCTTCAAGGGTTTGAATAGTCCTTTTCGATTGTCCGTCTGTTTGGGGATGGTATGCAGAACTGAATCGTAATTCAGTGCCCATAGCTTTTTGCAAGCTTACCCAAAATCGTGAAGTGAACCTAGGATCTCGATCAGAAACGATGGATACTGGCATGCCATGCAATCTGATAATCTCGCTTATATACATACTAGCAAGACGCTCAAGTAAATAGTTTTCTCGTATAGGCAAGAAATGAGCAGACTTGGTCAATCTATCTATAATGACCCAAATTGCGTCTAAGCCTTGAGAAACTTTGGGAAGACCTGTCACGAAATCCATGTTGATGTATTCCCACTTCCATTCTGGAATCTCAAGTGGTTGCAATGGACCCCTTGGTACTTGATGCTCTGCCTTGACACGTTGACAAGTTAAACATCTTGCAATAAACTCTGCAATCTCTCTCTTCATATTGTTCCACCAAAATGTATGTCGAAGATCACGATACATTTTGGTACTTCCAGGGTGGATTGCAAATGGTGTGTTGTGTGCCTCCATCATGATTTTGTATTTCAAGTCAGGGTCGTTAGGAACACACAGTCTAGAGTTGACTCGAAGTATTTCGTCTTCATCGACTCTTGCTTCTGGAATAGCACCTTCTTGTACCTTTTTCTTCATATTCACCAACTCCGGGTCTGTAACTTGAGCAACTTTAATTTTGTCGATTAAAGCCGATTTTACCTGTATATGTGCGATCTTCACATGGGTTCCTGGAGTCTTTAACTCTATCTCCATCCTTTGTAAATCATTCAAGATGAGCCTTTGCGATGTCAGTAACGCACTCGTACTTGCATATGATCTTCTACTCAATGCGTCAGCTACTACGTTCGCCTTTCCAGGATGGTATTGGATGGTATGGTCGTAATCTTTCAACAGCTCGAGCCAACGCCGTTGCCGTATGTTGAGTTCCTTCTGGGTGAAAAAATATTTGAGACTTTTGTGGTCTGTATAGATCTCTACTTTCTCCCCATATAAGTAATGTCTCCAAATCTTCAACGCGAAAACGACTGCTGCCAACTCTAGATCATGAGTAGGATAATTCCTCTCATATTCCTTGAGTTGCCGAGACGCATAGGCTATAACCTTCCCATGTTGCATGAGAACACAACCTAGTCCTTTGCTTGAAGCGTCGTTGTAGATGACAAATCCTTCCGATCCTGATGGTATTGCCAATACAGGTGCTGAAATGAGTCTTCTTTTGAGTTCTTGAAAACTCTTCTCGCATTCTTCGCTCCATTTGAATGTTGTGCTTTTCCGAGTCAGTTGAGTTAATGGAATAGCTATTCGAGAAAATTCTTCTACAAATCTCCGATAATAACCAGCTAGACCCAGAAAGCTTCGTACTTCGGTTACTGACTTGGTTTGTTCCCAATTTGATACTGCTTCAATCTTCGCCGGGTCAACCGAGATTTCTTCTTTAGAAACTAAGTGACCAAGGAATGCAACTTCCTCAAGCCAGAATTCACATTTCTTCAACTTAGCATATAACTTGTTTTCACGAAATTTTTGGAGTATCAACCTCAAGTGTTGCTCATGATCTTCACGACTTTTAGAATATATGAGAATGTCATCAATGAAGACAACCACGAAATGATCCAAATATTCCTTGAATATCCGGTTCATCATGTCCATGAAAGCAGCAGGAGCATTAGTCAATCCAAAAGACATGACTAGGAATTCATAATGCCCGTACCGAGTTCTGAAGGCAGTCTTTGGAATGTCATCAGCTTTAACTTTCAACTGATGATATCCAGAACGAAGATCGATCTTTGAAAAGAATTGAGCACCTTGTAACTGGTCGAACAGGTCATCAATGCAAGGTAACGGGTACCTATTTTTGATGGTTACATGGTTTAACTCCCGATAGTCAATGCAAAGTCTCATACTCCCGTCTTTCTTCTTTACGAATAAAACAGGAACACCCCAAGGCGATGTACTCGGACGTATGAAACCGCTGTCTAACAACTCCTGTAGTTGAACTTTTAACTCTTGAAGTTCAATAGGAGCCATTCGATATGGGGTTTTGGAAATAGGTTTCGTACCGGGTTCAAGGTCGATACAAAATTCAATTTTACGGTCTGGGGGTAGGCCAAGAAGTTCTTCGGGAAATACGTCAGGGAACTCATTAACAACAGAAATATTATTCAAATCTGACGTACTTTTATTTAAATCCGTTACATGGGCTAAGAAGGCTTGACATCCGTTTTTCAATAAACGAATGGCTTTGTGACTAGAAATGATGGTTATTGATTTCAATGGTTTGGTTGCTTGAATTCGCATAATAGGTTGATTAGGAATATGAAAACTAATGACCTTACGAAAGCAATCAATTTTAGCATGCTGAGCAGTTAACCAATCAATTCCTAAAATCACATCAAATTCATGCATGTTCAAGGAGATAAGATCAACAGGTAATGTGAGGGTGCCGATTTGAACAAAGCAAGATTTATAGACTGTAGATGTAACGAATATTTGTGCTAATGGTGTTTCGACAGATAAGTCAAAATCTAATTTTTCAAGAGTCAAATTCAGGCGTTGAGCACATGTTGGTGAAATAAAAGAGTGGGTAGAACCAGTATCTAATAAGGCATAGACTTCACAAGAGTTAATAAGTAGTTTACCCGTAATAACCTCGTTCGGATTCTGCGCTTTTTGTGACGTCACGACAAAAGCTCTCCCTTGAACCACAGACTTTGACTTGTCCGTGACCGCCTTCGGTGTCATCATCGCAGCTGGACTTGACTTCACTGCATGACAAAATCGAGCTATATGACCTTCCTTTCCACAATTGTAACATACTTGGGATGACAATTGTGTACAATTTGGACTGATGTGTCCTTCTTTCCCACACCTGAAACATCTAACTGGTGGTCGTTCTCCTTCCTTCGGAACTGGTACTGGTGCTGGTGCTGACGTTGGTGCCTTTCCATGGTTGTTGTTGAATCTCCTCTTCTTGGAATTGTTGCCACTTGACTCACTCCTTCTGTTATTCGGGCCAGGATTACCACCGAAGTGGTTACCATTTCTGGTGTTGTGATTCCCTCCTCGCTGATTATCATTATTTCGATAATTGTTGCCACCATTACGATTATTATCGTAATTTTTCTCTCGTTGTTGGGTGTTGCTTCCTGGTTGTAGTAGTCCCCTTTCTTGCTCCACTACTTGAGCCCTATCCACGACATCTGCGTATATACAAATTTTATGAGAAACGAGATATTGGCGAATCTCTGGTTTCAAACCTCGTAGGAACATTCGTGTCATCCGTTTCTTAGTGTCCACCAAATGGGATGCAAAACGCGACAGCTCGGCAAACTTGGCTTCGTACTGTGACACCGTCATGTTGTTCTGTTCCAGTTTAATGAATTCTACCTCTTTCATATGGCGAATACTTTCCGAAAAATACTTCTCGTTAAATAATTCCTGGAACTCGACCCAAGACATCTCGAGTGCCGAGCGATGGGTACGTTTCACAGATTCCCACCAATGATCCGCTTCTCCTCGCAACATAAAGGTGACAAAAGGAACCTTTTGGTCGTCCGTGCAACGCAGTACATCAAATATCTTTGTTAATTGTTTAAGCCACGACTCTGCCTTGAGTGGATCTGGCTTGCCGAAAAATTCAGGTGGTCCCAATTCTTTGAACTGCTTGGAAGTGACCATCCGTACATTATCAACGTTTCTGCCAGTATTGTAGACAGGAGCTCTTCTCGCCTGGTTCTGCATGTATTGCATGAAGTTCCTAAACATTTCATCATTCATTCTGTTGTTAGCATCATGATTAGCATCATGATGTTCTGAGTTTGTACCCGTATTATTTGTGGCTTCCTGGTTTTTAACCACAATGGTCTCATAGTGAGTCTCTTGGTTTTCAGATGTCATTCTGAAATGTGATCACAAAACAAAGATTAGTTAAAGAAATAGACATGCAACATCTTGTCCCTATAACCAAACCAATTACTTAAATAACCAAAAATTGCTTAGGTAGGACACACTAGTGAAGGATTTTACTCGTCTCTCTCCTCCTAGTTCTAATCCCAGATCTCTACCAGAGATCATATCCCTAAGCTCTGATACCAACTGTGACGCCCCCAAAATAGGTCCACACAACCCATTTTGAGTCGCCAATAACATTCCACAAAATACAAATACAAATACGAATTTTCTCATTTACAACTAATAAGTGTTGTGCAAAATATGACAACACAATACAAATACATCTTAAATTCTCAATACATTTATTGACACACTAATAATAGTGTATTGAGATACTTCTATTATCTCGGACCATCACTCCATTCCCCGGCTAGTCCCCGCTACACTCTCTTTTCCTGAGGAGAACAATGGAACAAAAAGGAAAAGGGTGAGCACAAATAGCCCAGTAAGAAATATCATGACTAAGATAATGAAGAATAAAAATTATCTTTAGTCTTCAACAATAATAAATCAGAGATTAAAAGATATTATAATTGTTCAACAACAACAACTGCAGCGGAACGAACAATCCATTAGAAGAGTCAAGTAGATTATAATATCTACCATCTTCTATAAGTTAAAGGATCACCACCAATATTTTATCCCTGTAACACCAATCAACAATCCCTGTTTATGAACATCCAAATCAACAGTTTATATTCAACAGCCTCTCTTTGCACTATGTGCCAAAGATATTTATTTGTAACATCACCGGTCATGATCATGCCAAACGCCAGTTCATCTTTGCACTACGGGCCAAAGAGAACTTTCACCATACGCCTTTGTTTGTAACACCAAAAGTCATGATTATACCAATACACAGTTTGGTCAAAATCATGTCACGCCAGTTCATCTTTGCACCACGGGCCAAAGAGAACTATCACCACAATTTAAATATGAGGATGAGGATGATGACAATGATACAGTGAGATTAAGGATAAGAAAAGCTTTATAATTTAATCAGTATCAAAGATTGACCAAATTGCCAACACGATGACCAAATTGTGGAGTCAAATTCAAGAATGATATTCAAGAAATTATTTCATGCTTCAACTATAACGTATAAAATGAAATAAAAAGATTCAAGTGAAAAGATATTAGATGAAGCACAAACTATTAAGGATATTCTACTAATTTTCAGGAATTTTCTCCATTTAAAAATAAGGTTTTGGAAACAAACAAAGATTTCTTATCATAAATGGAGAAATGTGAAAGAAAAAGATATCCCTTAAAGAGTACAAAAGAAATGATATGTTATACGAGTATAACAGAATATATGAAACTGCAAATGGATTTTCACCCGTCATGCGATAATCCGCGTAGACAGATTATTTCCACAACAGATTAATAAGTAATGAATACAAATGGTTATTCACCAGGCATGCGTCAATCCGCACGGACAGGTTATACCCACAGATTAATTAGGAATGAATACAAAGGGTTATTCACCAGGTATGACACTCGTACATACAGGTTATTCCCACAGAATAATAAGGAATGAATACAAAAGGATATTCACCAGGCATGCATCATACCGCACGGACAGGTTATCCCCACAAATTAATACAGAATGAATAACAACCTTTATGAGTATAATATCACTTACGAACATGAAAGCAAATGATATTATATATGAGTATGAAAGAAATGATATTCCCTACCTTAGTTAACAAGTGACTGGATGTTACCCCCGGATGATACTAACTTCGGATAATACTAGTATTCTCACAAATACTCACAATAGCCTAGCACACTAAGAGAACTTGAGAAATTTAGAGAGAGAGAAAGTATAAGCAATGAAGGTGTGAAAATTTCTTAAGCAAACCCTCCCTATTTATAGGAAAATCAAGGTGAGGGCATTTTAGTCTTTTCCCTAAATTTTCTTGGTTTATTACTCTTATACCCTTGGCATATTCTTTTAATATACTTTATGCCATAGTATATTCTTAGAATATACTTTCACTTAGGTTTTTAACCCTAAGGTAAAATAAAAACTGAATTAACTATTTACTGACGATAATTACTATTGAATGACATGTGGGTCCCACGAAAAAAATAAAATATGAAGAAATTATTCTACAAAAATAATTTGTGGGTCCCACCGATCAAATAGTTATGGGTCCCACGGAATAAAGTGTGGGTCCCACAGAAATATAAATTAACTTACAACAAACGCTTCACGTATTTTTAATCAACACTATTTTAGACTTTCAACAATTATTCACCGTTAATATTATAGACTTATAATATTGACAACCAGATCATTCTCAGGAAAAAAAGGGCATTCCGTATAAACGGCGCGCAATTAAATAATCTTTTTCCTTGACAGAATTTCTAGACATTGTCAATAATGCTAAAATATCATATCAAATAATATGAGTTACAGTGTCATGACAAATAATAAAAAGTATTATGCAGATGCTACTGTAACAATTATTGAATCAAAATACTGTACCATAGCTACTTTATCAATTATTAAATCAATAATATAAAATACTGTGCAACACCGTGTGCTTGTGAAATACCGCGTACTACTGTGGAATAACGCGTTTTACTGTTCTTTTTATTACCGGGTATTTCAACAGTTGTAGGTGATAATACTGTTGACAAATATTGTCGTTTTCAGTATCCGACAATGGGGCCCACTATCGTTGACAATATTGCCATTTCGGCGCCGTTGTACGATACCGAATATAATATTCTTCGACAAAAAGAATATTCCCCGACAAAAAGAATATTCTCCGACATACACTGTTTATCAGATAATTTGCATATAACACCCTTAACTATCATTTATAACAAGTAAGCACTTTACTATTTAGAAAAATAATCATAAAGAAAATAATAAACTTTTATTTCATAAAGTCGGGATCTTACAACGTGAATTAAAAATTTATCAAATATTTAGTTTTCATTAAATATTAATTTTTAAATATAATTTATTTTTCAGAATGTTATCTTTTTAAAAAATGAATGTTATTAATTATTTCAAATGTTATCAATTATTATTGTTTTAAGTCAAATACTGCATTAATTGAATTGAAGAGACTGACTAGACACAAATATTAAAGTAGCAAATAATGCTCTTCAAATTGTCACGTATGTCAACAAATTTCAATTTGAAGAGTTTTTTTGCTACTACTGTTGGAGATGCTCTAATATTAACCTTTTGAGTCAATGAAGTTATGTGTAAATACTAGCTACTTATCTTTTAAAATTAGAGATATATTTATTAGTGGTATAATATTATTCAGTCTACTTATAACATAAATAAATGTATGTTAAGAATTTTGTGATATTTTTACAGTTTAAAAATACAAATGTATCTCTAATTTTAAACAAATAAAAAATAAAATATATCTTTAATTTTAAAAGAGAAAAAAATATACAGAGAGAAAGAGAAAGAAAGAGAGAGTATTCATATCTTATACATGAAAAGAGCTTGAGTTTATAACTAGGTATATAAGTTTGGTTCGCCAAAATTTGGCTTAATGCAATATCGTTGGTAATGAAATAGAATTATAATGTAATAATGATAATAATTTACTGCAACATATTTTTTTCTTCATAATTGATATATGTCTGATAATTCCGGTGCTATTACACTATATTACACTCAAAATTACGTTTGTTTCACTAAATATGTAATTATATATAATGAATGAATAAAGTAAAATTTAAATCAAAATTTCAAATTAATTGTAATTATCATTGTTTGTCTTTTATGAGTTATTGTGTTACTAAGGTAATGAGCTCATCCACTCGTTATATTTTTCCTCGAATTTCATTCAATACATCATATTCTTATAGTTTTGGATAATATAATTAAAATCAATATCGGTTAGTTAATTTATAATTAATATTGAGTAGTATAATTGTTTAAAAAATGAAAGTAATTTGACATTTCTTTACCATGTGATGAATATGTGAATTTTTTTATCAAAATTTTGATGGTTGAAATTTTTTTTAAACTTTTAACGATAAAAATATTTTTAATGATTCTAATTTTAGTAAAATTAATCTTAATATCATCAATTATCTATTAACATATTTCGATCATTACTAACAAAATTATTATAATCAAGTAATTGGCATATCAAATAAAATTAGAGAAAAAGTGTAATGGAAATGAGCCAAGCTAATACTTGTAATCAATGAACTAAACCAAAAAAATATTACATCAATATAAAAACTTATTACATTATAAAAGATTGTTAATATATGCACACTTTAAAACGATGTATTGTTGCACACCCAAATATGTTAAAGTCACTATATTACCCTTATATATATATATATATATATATATATATATATATATATATATATATATAGAGTCCGGATCTTAAGCTCACCCTTATATAGCTCACCCCAAGCTCACCCTCCTTTAGCGACGGACCCGGCGACAGTTTGGTCATACAACCGTCGTCTATACTTTTAGCGACGCTATGTATTATCCGTCGCTAAAAGTATAGACGACGGTTGTATGACCAAACCGTCGCTGAGTCCGTCGCTAAAGGGGGTGAGCTTGGGGTGAGCTATAAAAGGGTGAGCTTAAGAAATGAACTATATATATATATATATATATATATATATATATATATATATATATATATATATAATCAATTAATACATTTACTATCTATCCATTTTGCCTTTAAATTTATTACACATCATATTTACAAGACAAAATGTATATACCCTTAGTTAGCTATTTCAAAATATGAACCTCAACCACTGAACTACTATATTAAGTCGGTTATTTTCTTAACTAATTCTAGCATTATTTTCAATTTGAGATATTTAATATTATAATTTATAAAAAAACTTAAATTAAAGACTAGAAGACATAAAATAAGAAAAAGTAAAAAATAAAGATTTATAAATGGTAAACTTTATTGTTCGTACAGTTTAAGACATGATATATAATTTAGCTTGCTATCTTATTAAAGTGATACTCCAAAATATATTTAATTGGTCCATCTAATTCAAACAAAAATTATGTCGACTTGAAATCAATTCAAAAATTTAAAAATTTAAAGTAAATAGAAAATTGTTTAGTTAATAAAATTTCAAATATTATAAACTATTTTACAAGAATTGTCAATTAGAAATTTATCAATTTTAAAAGTGAAATGAATATAATATCAAATTTTTGGAAATTCTCAAATTTATTACTACCATGACTAAAAATATATTGTAATAATTTATACATCATGAATATAATGTGCTAATAAGTTTCTTTCTGATTAACGACATTACTGTCTCTTTAACATAAAAAGGTGTGCAATAATTAATTTAGGGTGTGCATATATTATCACCTTTACAAAATTAGTTATTTCATTATAAGAACTGCCTGTAAATTGGTGTTTTTACATCATCCAATAGGAATATGTCAACTCTACAATTTGAGAGAAAATCAAAGAGTTTTGATTGTGTTAAAATTATTAATTAGATTTTATCATGATAAATACAATTACATAATGAGTTCTTCTATGTGGACATGATAATTAGACATGATAATTGGATATGAACTCTTTACAATTTCACCTATTTATATTTTAACCCCCATTATTTGTAAAAAAACTTATGTCCAATTATTATGTTCGCATAAAATTTTTGTTACATAATTTTTTAAAAGAGTCAAAACTCCTTGATTTTCTCTAAAAATACAAAATTATGTGATTCTTATTGAATGTTATAAAATATTAATTTACAAACAGTCCTCCGTATAAAATTGATTCTCTTCGTTAATTTGACGCGAAATTTACCTAAGAAAATTTATTAATTAAGGAATGAAGCAAACCGAGTAAATGTTGACATCATCCGCTGATTGTGTAAATATTGACTGGTCCCCTCAATCTTAACCAACAAGAAATTATCAAAGTAAAAAATAAAAAAAAAATAAAAAAGTTAAAAAAGAAGAATACTAGAAGAAGAAGTAGAAGGTCTTGCCAAGTCAATCTACTAAGTAGGGTTTGTCATAGGCTGCTTCGTGTAACTTAATTGGAACACACATGATTGGTGCATGCTCTAATTCCGTGTCCCATTTTTCTTGCCCCCTCTCTCAATATCTATCTATATATACATAGATAGTTGTATCTATCTGTGTACAGCTTGATTAGCTATAGGTAATTAAGAAGGTAGCCATGGGAAGAGCTCCTTGCTGTGACAAGAGTAAGGTGAAGAGGGGGCCATGGTCCCCTGAGGAAGATGAAACTCTAAAGAATTATCTTCGCAATAATGGCACCGCTGGCAATTGGATTGCCTTGCCTAACAAAGCTGGTATTTTCTCTCTCTCTCTCTCTCTCTCACACACACACACAGAGAGAAAAACACACACACTCTTGTGGTGTTTAGCTCCATTTCTCTCAAGTTTAACCCAATTGAGAAGAGTTATTTGCTAATTTTAGTTCCTGGATACTTATATATATATATATATATATATATATTGTGTATATAATTTATATTCAAGTTTAAGATGATCTATTGTGATCACTAAATATCTAACTGTAGCGCAAGTATTATAATAAAAGAAGTTGTCATTTAAATAAGTTTATTATTATTATTTTACTATTTTATTAATCAGAATTACGTTGTTTTGTATAGTTGTCGTGACTAACTAATTGTGACAACTACAATTACACTTTTCGATATAATTGCCTGTCGTAATAACTCACCCTGATCCGTGCGATATTCTCAACCCCTCTCCTCAAATTAATGTAAAGGAGTAGAATAATTTCTTAATATTACCAGTACATGTATGTAAGCAAGTTATATATATATATATATATATATATATATATATATATATATATATATAGAGCAAGGATCAAGAGCAGAACTTTTAAAGAGCATAACTAGCAGAACTATCTTTAGCGACAGACAGACAACGTTTTGTCCGTCGTCATAAGTCCTGTCTGTCGCCGTAGCTTTTAGCGACGAACAACATATAGTGTCGCTAAAAGCTGTGGCGACAGACAGGACCTATGGCGACGGACAAAACCGTCGTCTGTCCGTCGCTAAAAGTAATTATGCTAGTTATGCTCTTAATCCGTCTTATATATATATATATATACACACACACACACACTCTATATACACTATATATCCCATAGTGGAGTACTAAACTCATGTGCTTTTCTTAAAATCCAATTCCTACCACTTAGTTTCACCACTTCGATCTCTGAATGAACTGAAGAAATCAGATCAGAAAATGCTTTTCATTGTATATTCTCCAGTTTGGTACATTTAATTTTCCCTTACATTTTTCAATGTGGATGCTTAATTTAGCCGGTTTTCATCTCATATATTAATAATGACGATCTTCATGTGAATAATTTGTTCTAGTTTTCATCAAATTAGATACTTAATTCCGTTCTACTAATACATTTTTTAAATCCACCACATATTTAATATGTTTGGACTTTGTCTTTTTCTCATGACTATTTTTTTTTAACTTAGAAATTATACATTTAATTAATTTGTTTATATTGGATCATATAGTGCTTTAATGTCTAATTAATCCATTAGTTAATTTTTTTTTCCGACTTAATTAAATGCCACACAGGGCTTAAGCGTTGCGGCAAGAGTTGCCGTCTAAGGTGGCTAAATTATCTAAGGCCAGACATTAAGCATGGATCTTTTACTCCTGAAGAAGACACCATTATTTTCAATCTCTATAGTGAAATAGGAAGCAGGCATGTTCCTCTCTCTCTCTCTCTCTATATATATATATATAATGCACAAGGTACAATATGTAATGCTTACTGTTGAAATAAAAATATGTATTTCTCAATCTAGAGTTGTAAACGAATCTAACTGTTCGCAAACAAAGCTCGGCTTGACTCGGCTTGAGTTTGTTAATTTACTGAGTTGAACTTGAACCATAAATCGTGTTCGTTTAATTAAATGAGTCAAGCTCAAACTATAATTAAACAAGTTAAACTAGAACTATAGTATGTTCGACTTGAGCTTGGTTAATTTAAGTTTAACTCGTCAAAGCCGCTCGTTTAAATCCAGTTTATTTAGTATTTAATTAATTAAAATAATTTTAAAAGAAATCATGCATCTATGTGACATGTAAAAATTTTAAATTACCATATCCGTAATTTATTACTATTTTTTTTAACTTATTAACCATTTTTTCATATTATGAATATACAGATGGTCTGTCATAGCTTCTAAACTATCAGGAAGAACAGACAATGATGTGAAGAATCACTGGAACACCAAATTGAAGAAGAAGCTAATGGCAACACAACAATCATTCAACTTTACTGTCAATCCACCATTTCAAACCTCAATTTCAACCCCTTCACCGGCTAATTTAATTCCGAAAATTGAAGCATATAATCCCGATTTTTCGACCTTCCAAAATTATAATTCCCAGCAGGTAAGGCAACCACTAATTGATATTAATTATGGAGGACAGATTCTGAATAATAATAATAGTACTCAAGAAGGTTCAAGCATTTCGGATTCATCGTCGCTTGCTGCTATGGACAGTAAATATGGGACTTCAATGGATTTTGGGACCGGAATTTCGAATGATTTTATGAGTAATTGCATTTGGTATAATCAAGATTATCAGACATTATTTGAAGAAATTGTTAATCCTGTTAATGATCCTACTAATTCCTATGTAAGTTCAGCAATGTGCCAAAATGTCACTAACATATTTTATTGAACCTAGGAGGAATGTAATTGACATAGTGGCATAGTAGAATATTCATATTTGTGTGTGTATATATATGTATATTTTTGTGGACCTTTATATTGGATTAACTGAATTTTAGAATATCGGATATGTCTTAGTAATTTATTTTTTTTGTATTTTATCGGAATTTGTGAGGATTGTTTTGACTTTTTCTGTGCGCGTTTAAACATAATTATTTTTTTAAAAAAAAGAAAAGTTAAATAAGACTCAAATTTTTAGAAAATGTGGTTAATTTTTTTTTACTTTTTAAAGGGTGAGAGGCAGCATCAGCATAGCTAATTCTGTAATTCAAAGGTGACAAAACGCATCATATCACTTGGTCATCCAACACACAAATCTCTATTTTAATAGCCGGGAAGCTCTTTCTATGTTAGCTTGCGAGGTTTGAATATGTCATATGAATGGGTCTTCAAAATCACATCACATTACTATTGATCCTATTTATTATCAATTTCAGAGAAAAGATTTATATGACAACTAATTCATATTTTTTTTTGAATGTCCTAATTTATTAGAATAATTTATCTTAATTTATGGGAGGGGTCTAAGTGAATGAGTGAATAAATTATTGTATTCAATCTTCATCGCAGCAGTTTCATTACGCGCTAGTGTTGCTTGGACTGTCTTCATAACATGCATACTATCAAAAAGAACTAAACCTTCGACCTCTATATAAATAAAAGTGAGTCATATCAGTAGACCAAATGACCATGGTTAATTCACAACGAATTTGAATTGCGATTAACATAAAACTATAAATCATAAAATATAGTACTAATGTGTGGGTTCCCTTCTTTAATTCTTCATTCGTATCTCATGTATATATTCTCATACATCGTTATTTAATATCGACATAAATTTGTCATCGGCAAAAATGGCTATTATCCTATTGTGATTGTCGACTTTTAAGTTTTAAACTACTGAACTTTAAAAATATGCAATTAACCATATGAACTTTTTAAAAATTATTAATTAAACCAAAAATTATTAATTAAACCATTATGTCAAATTTGTTGGATGGACGTCTACTTTTATCTACGCGTTTGTGCAAACAAAATGAAAAAATCAAAGTCATTACTGACTTGGCAAAAAAAAATTGAAAAAATAAAAATAAAAATAGAAAATCAAAACATTTATTAGAATAATAGAAAAGCTTCAATAATTTTTCTTACGCATCTGGGTTTTGTTCTTGGAGAAGATGTGATAGGTCCCAATAAAACTGCTATTTAATTATGAAAATAGGATTCTACTTAGGGTGAGAATATACCGTAATAATTTGACATTTAATTCCCCCCTCCTCTACCTACTGAAACAACTTAAATACATAAAAGAAAAAAACTCCTCTCCTAAACTTACTGCCACAACTGGTAAAAATAATGACTCCACTTCTACCACCTATTCACAAAACAAGGAAATAGCTAACGGAAAGACCAAGTCTTCTAATTGACTTTTGCTTACTACGTGCTCTTAAAGAGCAACAATTGCACCACTAAGTTACTGTAGCACTACATCATGTTAAACTCAATATACTGGGTGAGACCAAAACACTTATTGGTTTATCAATTTCGGCCTCTTTTAGTGGAACCTTGTCCTCAAGGTTCATTGGCTACGTGATCCTCTTTATCTTCTTTGCTTGAACCATCTTCTACTTCCAACAACAAGACCTGGGGTCCTCGGCACTTGTGTCCCGGAGTGAATTTGTCGTCGCAGTTAAAACAAAGGTCTTGAGCTCATTTTTTTACATTTCATCATAGGTAAGGCGATTTATGGCCACAACAGGTTTGGTCCTTGATGGAGAAGCAAGGTCAAGTTGGCGGTGATTAAATTGTAGAGATCTTGTGTCTATCCCTTGACGAGTTAGTTGATCATCTCGCATTCGTGCCAGGCTTATTGCTTCCTTCAATGACTTAGGTTTGAGACCACCCATAAACGTCCCTATTAATGCCTTTTGGGTCCATCCTTGCACCCGGTTCCGGAGCTTTTCAAATTCCTTTTGGTAGTCGTGCAACGAACCCACTTGTTTCACCTTTGATAAAGCTTCGTCAAAATCTTTGCACTCTGTCGATTCGAAACGAGCCCACATTTCATCTAAAAATTCTGTCCATGATATTTCTCGTCCTTCTTCCTTATAGGATCGCCGTAACCATTGCCATCATTGATTCGCTTCCCCCTCCAGATGGAATGATGCCAGCGACACCTTTTGGGCTGTCGTGGTGCCTAGGTATTCAAAAAATTGTTCCATTTTGTTGGGTCGGCGCCAAAATACCTCGGGAATTCCAACTTAACCAATTTGGACAAAAAGACCTATCGACTTCCGTCTATTTGATCTCGATATATAGGTGTCACTCGCATTTTTGAAACAGCCATGACGATCATTGATGCTGGCATTTGCTCCTTCTTGGTTGGACAACAAAGTTTCAGATAATTTATGGATGGTTTCTTCCATTTGATGCAACTTGTCGGTAAGACCAAGTTCTATCCGACTCATGTCATCTTGAAGACGTCTTAGCCCAGCATCTAGTTGTTCAATCGATCCGTTCCTTGTTGGTTTCCATTGAAGCTCTAGCTCTGATACCAATGATAGGTCCCAATCAAAGCTGCTATTTAATTATGAAAATCGGATTCTATTTAGGGTGAGAATAGACCACAATAATTTGTTATTCAATTCCCCCTCATCTGCCTACTGAAGCCACTTAAATACATAAAAGAAAAAAAACTACTCTCCTAAATTTACTGCCAAAACTGCTAAAAATAAGGACTCCACTTCTACCACCTATTCACAAAGCAAGGAAATAGCTAACGGAAAGACCAAGTCTTCTAACTGACTTTTGCTTACTACGTGCTCCTAAAGAGCAGCAACTACACCATTAAGTTACTGTAGCACTACATCATGCTCAACTCAATGTACTAGGTGAGACCAAAACACTTATTGGCTTATCAAGATGAAGTAGAAGCCTGATTTGGGAGAAGATAAAGCAGCAGCCTGATTTGGGAGAAGATGAAGAGCAACTTTATTCGGCCATGAGGAGAAAGAATTGAAGAAGCCCATCATCTTCTTCTTCCTCTCTCTGATTTTATATATGTATCTTCTTCTTCAAATCCTTCTTCTTCAAATTTGAGATCTCAAAAGAGGAGGAGAAAATCCATGGTGCAATTCATAAGGGGTCACTTGCCACCATCTCCACCTTCTTCCTTTTGACCCATCTTCTCAGAAAATGCAAATTCGAACAAGAACATCGGAAGGGGACTAGTTACCCAGCAAAACTCCCAAATTTCCACCATCTTCATCTTCTTCCTCTTGACCCATCTTCTTTGAAAATGCAAATTCGAACAGGAACATCGGAAGGGGACCACTTACCCAGGAACCCTCAAATTTTAAGAAGCAGTTAAGGTTCAACTGATCCCAATTTCAGTTATAAGTTGGAAAACTCTAATTTCTGCTTCGTTTTTAGGCTCTAAAAATGGTTTATATATGCAGAAACGTAATCGGTTCCACGTACGAGGAACATAATAGGTCATATCAATATTTACGTTACTTTAGAATTTTTCTTTTAATCCACATTTGAAAATAAAAGCTCAAATTCGATATCCGTCTAACAAATTTGACGGAATGATTTAATTAATAATTTTTAAAAAGTTCAGTTTATTAATTGCATATTTTTAAAGTTCAGTAGTATAATGTTTAGAAGTCGATAACTATAATAAGGTAACACCCTTTTTTACCCTTTGTCGACATATATAACAATATTTTTTATTTTTATGACGGTGAAACTATGTCACTATCTCAGAATGTGCACCGAATAAATCACTATATGCCATATCATCTCACTATGTATGTTCATTTAACTCTCTCAACCTTAAAACCTTAATGTCCCTTGAATGCACTCATTACTTGATTTCATGCACTATCAAACTCTTATGATAGTAAAAAAGTTACATGTGATTGAGTACATAGAACCTGCTCGTTTTCAAGACAGTTGCGTAGCTGCGTGATGTTAACGTTTATTAAATAATTTTGACATTTCATATTTTATTATTATTATTAATAACGTTTATTTTTATCGTGTTTGAAGCTAAGGACCGACTTCTCCTCCATTAGATCTTTCAATCAATTTCTAACGGTAAATTTTTAATAATAAAAATATTATATTCAATTATGTAATAATATTCACAATAAATAATAACGCTGTTAATATCGTTGTTAAAAATAATATTTGTGTCGTCAAAATGTGTAGTGGGAGTAATTGTATGAAAATTTTGATCTTTTTTCTTGTCAAAGTTTTTCATTCTAAAATGGACAAATTTAGACAGAAAACTAATCAGCACAAGTAAATTTTTTATAATTTCAATCATATCCTTTATGTTTTAAATACAATAAACTAATATAAAGGTAAATTAGTAATTTAAATGTAGTACTTTTAAAAAAAAACTCCTTTTATAAATTCAACGACAATATAAAAAAAGCATACAAGTTTCTATTCTTTTTTTTAGTATAAATTTAGTTATATATATATATATATATATATATATTTCACTCGAAAACTCAGAATCATAGGGCATTTTTTTTCCAGTTCCAAACTCAAAATCATGGGGCAAGTAATTAGTGACATGGTGTGCAAAGAAAGGAAAAGAAAAAAACTCTTGTCCAAAAGGAGTTGATCTTGTTTTGAGCATAACTTTTGATCTGTTTAAAGTAATGGGGTCCACAATATATAAATCAAAGTTAGTGACGAAAGCTACAAGATGCATTGCCTTCGACCATGACAAACACTGTTTAATTTTAAGCCCAAAAGAGGCTAGGAAAGATGTGTTTGGGCTCTCTAAAACTTTTACTAATTTTTGGACTTTTTTTTGTAATTTTGTTATTCCTTTCGTAATTAGGATTTTCAACTTATTGTTCAGTATTTAAAGGATGATTTCGGGTGTTTTAGGGTTAACTCTTATTATTCAGATTTATCAATATATTGTGGCTATTAGTCAATTTATCTACTTTGTGAATTTGTGAGATTGCAAAGTTTAATATAGATTCAATTTCTATGACTGTTTTGATTCTTTTATTAGTCTTTTCCTGTGTCAGTTGGCATTAGAGTAAGGATTTTAGCCTGTGAATTGATTGCTGCTAAACATGTGCAAGACAATCTAGCTCTTTATAACGACGAGGGAATGATGATCATTTGGACTGTGTTGTAGAATCTAGAGGCCACAATCGGGATCCTAGTTCGTAGAGTAAATAGGCTAGACATTAGTATTGGTGATCTAGCAATAACAGTCAACACTGTAAACGAAAGACTTGGACTCATCAAGGTCAACATGCATGCGTCATGATGATCGTAGTACTGTCTAGGATTACAAGCTACGTGTCAATCGTCGGGGGCATGAGCATGAATAGTAGGAGAGAGGATTCTGATAATGAATAGGAGGAGTTTGGTGCATATGAGGAGCCTGATCATCAAGCTATGGTACGTGATAACTAGTCCCGGGCAAGAGACGATCTTAGGGGCCAAAATCAAAATTTTCAAATCCCACTTTTGATGGGGCTTTTGATATTGAGTCTTTTTTGGACTGGTTGTACGAGGTAAAAAGGTTCTTCGATTTTGCTGCAACCCCAGAGGATAAACAAGTGAAATTGGTGGTATATTAGGCAAAAAGAGCTGCTAGAATTTGATAGAAAAATGTGCAGACCACTCGAAGGAGATAAGGAAGACTACCAGTGGTAGCATGAGATCGGATGAAAATGATACTTAGGGAACAATTGTTGCCATTGGATTATAAGCAGGTTATGTTTCACAAATTGCAGTGGTGTCGCTAGGGTAATAAATCCATCCATGAGTACACGACAAAGTTTTAAAGATTAACGAAACGAACTGGGTTACAAGAGTGAAATTTTAAGAGCTTCCACATATTTTGAGGGATTGAAATGTGAGATTAATTAAGAAGAAAATTTGAGTAGTATTGTTGAAGCTATGAATTTGGCTTTGAAGGCTGAAATTATACTGCAGGAGAAACCTCGATCTGCACTAGTTCGCATAAATTATTCAAAAGAGGACAAAATTTTAGGGATATGAATCGTGGTTGGACCAATCGGCAGAATCAAGATTTCTGAAACCTGGCCCCCAGAATTATCAAGGTAGGCAGGATCAATGTAGTGATCAGGCCATGATTTGAAAAGGCACAAGGAAAGGAGTCGATAGCTAGCGTAGGAGAAAAAACTTAAACCCTATGCCAAATATTACGGTGATAAGTGTAATAAATGCATGCAACAGATCGGGACATACATCGGCAGATTGTCGGAAGCGTAATGTGATCATCATTAACTATGATGAGGGGAATGAAGATCTTGAGGAGTATGAAAATGATTGTGAAGCTGAAAAGGAAGATGACGAGTATGAGGCAAAAAGATAGGCGTGTGTGGTGGGAAAGTTACTTTTGCCTCCAAAACTGGCAAAAGAAACCCAATGCTATAAACTGTTCCAAACTAGGTGTGTCATTCTTGATAAGGTTTTTGATTTATTTATTGATAGTGGGAGCCAAGGAAATATTATTGCTAGCGAGATAGTTGAGAAACATGAATGGGCTATTAAAGGCCTAACCCATATAGTAAAACAACTAATATTGTCATTACAAGAAAAAGTCCTACTTCTGACGGAATATTCCGTCCAAAATGAGCTTATTCCGTCGGAATAACCGTATTTCCGACGGAATATTTCGTCGGATATTCGGTCAAAAATAAGACCGTCGACCTTTACTCCGTTGGCAATTTCGTCGAAAATACTTATTGTCGACGGAATTATGGTCAATAGAGTGTTCGTCGGAAATACCCATATTCGACGAATTATTTCCGACGAACTTATTCCGTTGGCAATAAGTGGGGACATATATCACTCTCCAGCTAGTAGTGTAAGGCTTATGTCCGACGGAATTTTCGTCGGAAATTAGGGATGTTTCGTCGAAAAATTTGATTTGTTTGATTTCAAAAAATAAATTATAAACCTTATTTCCAATGGAAATTTCATCGGTTTTACCTTATTCCATCGGAAATAATATGTTTTTTTTAAATAATTTTTTGTTTTTACAGTTTTCAGGTTTTTAAACCCTATTTTTGTACATGTAACCTGCTTTATCCCAACAATACATACAATAACATACCAATAACTACATCCAACAACAATATATATCATAATCAACCCATAATACAACGTATATACTTTTCTTTGAACATATAACGTTAAATAACAATGGTATAACTTATAAACTACAAAAAATAATGATATAGCGCCGAAATATTTATAAAACTAAAGTAAATTACATTGATTTATAAAGAATCAAACTAAACTACATGTATTTACATAAAATCATTAAACTATACAATGTTTTACAAAACATCTAAGTAGATGTTATACACTATCAACTAAATCTAGTAATACCACCACTAGTAGGAGAATCATTGGGCGGGGGTCGACGAAGCTGCTCTGGTGTCTGCAAATCCTCATCATCATCCCCTCGCTCGCGATCTGTATCGCCAGCCTACTCGCCATCACCAGCGATATCAACATCACCACCTTATTGATATAATTAAAAATATAACGCATTAGTCCATATGAGAGAATTAAAGAAACAGTATGAAAATTAAATAAAATGCAGATTAATTAACTTAAAGTAAATATAATACCTGATTAGGTTGGGGCTGACTCTCTACCCGGCCAAAAGCTTCCGAGAATAAGGTAGATACCAACCGGAGCACCTCGTCGCGTATCGCGATGAACTACTCCTGCGGGATACCCGTACTCTCGATGGTGGCCCTTGCTGTAATATCCTGAGCTAGCTGGTGAAGGTGAGATCGGCTGGGCAACTCCTGATGACGGATAACCGAATCCGTACAAAACGTCTCCGACACCGCCGCCATGACCCTTTGGAAAATCTCGTCGTCCAAACCGTTGCCTGTATGAGATGGTCCAACAGGTGCTCTCGGACGCTGACGCTCGCTAGAGCCTGCGAAAATAAATATAACATTACTAATAATAGTTGCAGTTAATTTATCTTAACTTATCAAAAATAATATTACCTCCAGGTAGTGTATACGTCGGTATCTTCGGCAGACCCAACACTTGATACCTACTGGTACTACTAGTAGAGGGATCCTGAGCCGCGATCCATAGTCTCAGCTCCTCATCCCAAGATAAGTCAGTCTCGGGTGGAGGGATGATGGAATTTAACGGCTCAGAAACCCCCCTAACATCCCGCAACTCAGCTACACGTTGGTCCCGAAGATTCTGAAATCTGTCCTGTAATTTAATTTGTATATGTGAGTTAATGAAATCATTTTATTAACTACCGAATATTAATAATTACTAAAAATTAATTGATATTAGTCTTACCCGTATAATTAATGCCGCGGGAGACATGCTAGACTCCTTAGGCGTGTAGGCTCTATCCCAGAACTCTAGCATGGTAGGAGGTCGGCCCAAGCTCTCCCGCATGGCCTAATAAATACATTAAAATAACATTTATTAAGTATGGTAATGACAATCGAGTAACTAAAAAATTAAATTGAGATACTTACCAATTTCAACTCCTCAAATAACCGTGAACCGGTAGTGTGTACGACTCAGAGTGGGCCACAATTCTTTTTTGCCTGCTCAGACTTTTTCTTGAAGTCATGATCATCCCAATACGTACACATAGCCTCCCATGCTGCATAGGAGACTATATGGGACTGATGATCGCGTATAGTAGTCACGGGCTACTCGACAACTGCCCAAGCAGACCGGTGTCTCATCTTATACAGCCAGCCGACATAGTTCTTTACGACATGTGCAATAATAACACTATCATAGATTGCCTGTGAGATACCCTCCTCATATCTAAAATAAATTTATACAAAGAATATTAACATATCAGAAATCAATGATAAATGTGTAAATACCTAGGATCGTATTTAATTTAAGTTATGTAATTCAACTTATGTGAAACTCTCGCAGCACAGAGTCCATATAGGAGGCATCATACTGCGCGTACTGAGTGAATCACATACAACCAGTAGGCAGGTGTGTCAAGTAAATTGCGTGTATCGTATGCTTAGCGGCAGGGTCCAAGATACTATAATACGAGATAAACAGACAATATATATGTTACTTTAATTATGAAATCATATAAAGTAATTTAATTGCCTGAGTTATATTATATTAGACACTTACTGCGTCGAGTCGACATTTACACGGACAATGTGTGGAACTGCCAGCGGACGCCTAAATAATCCGAGGTTAGTCCCTCAGTGACGTCGACGACTAATATCTGTAAGTTTAAGTGATGAAATTATGTAAATATAGTATTTTCATATGCGTTAAATAATTAAGTAGAAAAAAGTTAAACTCCAAAACGATGGAAACTTACTAGCTGATGACGACGTCCATCTTTGGGAGCCGTCGCCAAATCCTGTAAGGCCACTACCGCGGCGACCTCCGCCGCTATGTCTAGCCATAATTGTACTACTGTAATTAGAAACATTAAATAATTAATTTCTAGCTAATTTATCTTAATAAATACCGTTTTTATTAGTAAATTATTTAAAAAACAATAATAAGTTTAGACTTAGTACGTCGTCAAACCCGTCAGAATCAAAATCGATTTCATCCTCAGATTCAGTCTCTTCCTCTTTCGTATTAGTTTCTTCGTCGTTATCATCTTGTACAACGACATAGTCACTGACAACCACGTCATCCTCGGCTTCTTCATCATCGGGTACATTAACGACATCTTCTGCCAGCACATCGTCATCATCTAACAGTACATGGATGAGATTGCTAACTTGTTCTTGCAACGGGTCATCCGTTCCAGACAAATCAGTACCATCAAATATGCCCCAGTTTTCGTTGTGACAACTGTATACCAGGGGCTTCTAGAATTTATTACATTAGGGGTGTAATACACTTGAGTCGCTTGGCTGGCTAATACGAATACGTCATTAGACTATAGCTTTGACTTTATATTTACTATGACGATT
Organism: Aralia elata; assembly: GCA_034770075.1. NCBI lineage: Eukaryota > Viridiplantae > Streptophyta > Magnoliopsida > Apiales > Araliaceae > Aralia > Aralia elata. The sequence goes on along the minus strand of CM068386.1, from coordinate 16,156,840 downwards.
CTATTACGATCAACTTTAACACCATTTTCATTATCAAACCAGCGACACTTAAATATAACAACCTTTTTACTTCCGGGATAATTGAGCACAACCACTTCTTCTAATCGTCCATATTATGCTTCGAAATATTAAAGATTCGATAAAAAATAATACATACTTGATGTATGCCGATACTTCAGGCATATTTAGAAGCACGTATGTACATACAATCTTTAAATCTTTGTCGGTTAGGTAAGTCATCGTCTTTGGGCCAAATGGTTTAGCCGGATAAGTGAATACAGCTAACTCATCAGCACGAGATTGGGGTTCGACGACCTCATTCCGACTTAAACGGTTGTGCTTTGTTGAGACTACATCGTCAAAGTACAAGGAGCAAAAGTTGACAAGATATTCCTTCGTATAGCGTTCAGCAATAAAACCCTCTACACGAGCTTTATTTTTCACTTTCTGCTTTAATCGACGCATGTACCTGTGGGTACAATGATTGAAAGGCATTAACAATTCAGACTATTAAATATAAATGTCATCAAAGTTACACAATATAGATGATATTACCTCTCAAAAGGATACATTCACCGATATTGCATCGGTCCTCCAAGCTTAAGTTCATATGGTAGATGAATAGGCACATACTCCATCGAGTCAAAGAACCTTGGAGGCAAGATCATTTTGAGTTTGCGCATTGTCAGCACTATATTTTTCTCCATCTGATCCACATCACTGTACCTTATAACCGTTGAGCAAAGATCCCGAAACAAATTTGAAAATTCGGTCAAGGCGTCAACAACTTTTATGGGTAACATCTCACGAAATGCAATTGACATCAACTTCTGCATAAATACATGGCAATCGTGACTCTTGAACGCATTAATTTTCAACTGCTGAACCTTACTGTAACGAGATATGTTAGAAACATATCCATCCGGGAGCTACAATGCACTTACCCACCTGCAAATGTCTTCAACCTGTTACTTGGTAAGACAAAATGCACCTTTTGGTTTTGAGTTGTTAGGATGGAGCCACAATTCTCGCCTGATGTTCATTGCCTCCAAATCTTTACGTGTTTTATCATTGTATTTTGTTTTACCACTCGTATCTAGCACGGTGTCAAATACATTCTCGAATACATTCTTTTCTGTATGCATGACATTTATACAATGACGGACTGATAGTGTGACCGAGTATGACAATTCAAACCAAATAGGCGAGTACATCCAGTTATGAGTTTTCCCGTACCCTATTGCTCTCAACTTACCATGCTCCTTCCCTGGCGGTGGAAATGTCAAATCATTTAGCCAGCCCAATATCTCGCTGCCCGACAACCGTCCAACAACCTCTTTCTTCTCTGTCTTTCTGTTGAACTGTGCAGATATTTTTCTGTAACTGTGATCAACAGATAAGAATCTACGAGCAGTTCTAAATAAACTAGTTTTTCACCCATGAAGTAGTTGTGTGCCTTGCACATCCCCCATACAGACTGTACATGACAGCTTTCTGTGAGTCGACCAACCACTGATCATCCCATATGCCGGATAGTCGGTGATACTCCACAACAGAGCTTTCTTCATCACAAAATTTTGCTTAACCGATTTATCATAAGTTTAAACCCCCGTCTCCCACAACATCTTAAGTTCATCAACTAACTTTTTTAAGTACACGTTTATGTCTTTTATAGGACTCTTATCCCCTGGTATGAGTAAAGTCAAGAACATATACGGATCCCTCATGCACATTGACGATGGAAGATTCTAGGCTACCATGATCACTGGCCAAACAGAGTAGGGCTGGAAAAAATTATTAAATGGGCAAAAATCATCTGTAATCATGTCAAGCCTGACATTCCTAACTTCCTCAGTAAATTCTGAAAAATTTTCATCAAACTTCTTCCATTCATCTCCATCTACAGGGTGAGTCAACTGACCAGGCACGACATCCCTTCTTTAATTTGTGCCAACTCATATGGTCAGCAGTGTGCAGCGATATGAATAGACGCTGTAGTCTGGGCGCAAGAGGAAAGTACCGTAAGATCTTCTTAGGCACATGTTTCTCTTTCTCCCCCACGTTTTGTCGTCTTGTATCGAGACAAGTTGCAGATATCACACTGCACCTTAGCTTTGTCCTCCCCATAATATAACATGCAATCCTACTCACAAACATCGATCTTCTCATACCCCAGATTCAACCCTTTTACTATTTTTTTCACTTCATAGTAATTCGCGAGCAGAGTATGATCCGTAGGTAAGAACTCGTTGATTATAGTAAGCAAATCATTGAAACCTTGCTCACTACAGTCATGCTTATTCTTGAAGTGTAAAAGTTTCGTCATTGCAGATAGTCTGGTGTGCTTATCATTTTCAAGATACAATGGGACCCCTGATTCAGATAGCATTTTGTAAAAGGCAGTAGCTGTATCATTTGGCACTTGTTGAGCACTGCTTGACAAATGCTCATTTTCAGCCCAGTCAATATTAGTAGGACCATAAACATCGACCAACATCTTCACGACATCATAGTTAAAAGGTGTATGAATCCCGTTGAATTGGTTGATCTACAGTATTGTCGATCACTTCTCTCAACTCAGTTGATTCCCCGTGATGAATCCATACCGAATACCCATCCACAAACCCACGTGAAAATGAGTCAAATTTAATTTCGTCGGCTTTCTCTCAGATCATGTTTTTACACTTGAGACACGGGCATCTTATCTTTCCGTTCGGATCATCAGCATGTTCTATTGCTCTGTTCATAAAATTGCAGACCCCATCATGGTACGCATCAACTAATCCCCTCCCATCAACCCGTATCCTACGGTACATCCAACTTTGGTCGACTGACATCTTTAATTGAAGAAAATACCCAATTAGAAAGAGAATATTAATGTATGTGGTCTATGCATGGTTTTCTATTCGACAATTTATCTACCACTATAGGGTTAGGCTTCTATCCCGTTTCTGGATGCGTCTCCTCACTAGTACCAACACATTGAGCACATTTCTTCTGTTTCAAGAAATTTCGGCAGCACCTCCCCACGGTCTCCAAGTACACAAAATAGACTAAGACAACTTAGTCTAAGTATGCACTTGGAGATAGGACTTGGCAAAAAACGGATATAACCTAATAACCGAACCGGACAAAATTTTTTTAACAGAAATTTCTGGATAATTCAGTTATTTTTTGTAATTCGGTTATATCCGAATTTTTATTCGGTTTTCGGGTTCGGATTTAGATTTCAATTCTGGGTTATTTGGTTATAAGAAATAAAAAATTAATGCTTAAAATTTAAAACAATAATACAGTCAATACCCCTTAACTCCCTCAGTCCTCATCTCTCAGATCTCTCACCTCTCAATACCCCCAGCCTCAGATATGTCATCTATCATCTCAGATTTCTCACTCTCCGAGTCTCCGTCTCTGATCTCTTATCTCTCAGATCTCTCATCTCTCACTCTCTACCCTAATTCCCAAATTACGAGTCGTTGCCTCCGCTCCTCTGCTAGATTGAAATGTATCTAGATTGTTGAATCACTTAAGGTTTTTGATCTAACTGTCAATTACATATTTACATTTGATCTAATTCGTCTGGAATATTATTAGGATTTAAGTATGTTTATTCATTATTGTGATTTTGGGGGGTTAGCAGACTGACATAGTGACATGAATCAAATTTACGGATGATGGCTTCTTCCCTTTCTTCTTCTTTTTATATGAATTTGGATTCATTTACTTGTGTTTTTCTTATTTTTTGGGTTTTTAACTTTTTCTCAGTTTGGTGAACTTGGAAGTTCTCTTGGTAAGGTGTTGTTACCTGTTGGACGGAATAAATCAAATTTAGAAATTAAGCTTGTTTTATACTTTTATTAGCATTGATTCACTACTTCTGCTGTTATGGTCTTACTGCACATTTTAGACCTGCTTGGCTGCTTGGGCTGTTTGGTTGCTTACTTCCCTCCCCTGTTGATTAGTGTTGAAATGATTCTTTTTTTGTTTGATAAAATGGAACATAACTTTGGTTATTAACCGAAATAACCGAATTTACAATTCAGATATTCGGTAATTTGGTTACTTCTAAATTCGGTTAGCAATTCGGATAATGAAATTAGGAATATTTCGGTTTTCGGTTATAACCGAATAAGCTATTCGGTTCGGTTATAACCGAAATGCTCACCCCTACTCGGAGAACATGTAGAGACACCAGGTGAAAAATCCTGATCTTCTCAGAAAAAAACGTACTCAAGACATTTGGGACACACTTAAGTGAAAGACATAACATCTAGCAACAGTTCCAAACTGGCGACTATTCGACATTCACTCCTATTGAGTGATTGTTGAATGGGTTTCTAAGCTCTTAATTAATATACTACATGCACACGTATATATGCAGTTTATTGTAATTGTGAAAAACTAAGCAAATGCTACTTAGTTTATTTTTTCAATGATAAACTAAGTATATGCTACTGAGTTTCTGATAACTATTATTTGAATATATTGTACTATTTTTACATTACTATTTTGTATTATATTATATTATATTATATTATTTAAATTAAATTAATTAAATTAATTTATTTCATTTCATTTTATTTTATTTTCTTTAATTTTATTTTTTTATATTATATGATTTATTTTTTTTTATTTAATTTATATGTCATTATATTTAAATTAATTTAATTTATTTTAATTTATTCATTTTATTTTAGTTTATTATATACTGTATTATATTATATAATAATGGATATTATATTATTTGATTTAATTTAATTATATTATATTAATTATTTTTTTAATTTATTATTTTTGCTTATTTATATGTTATTAAATTAAATTAAATTAAATTAATTTTAATTTTATTTATTTATTTTGTATTATATTATATTATTTAAATTAATTAATTTATTTCATTTCATTTTATTTTATTTTATTATTTTATTATTTTATTATTTTATGTTATATTAATTATTTTATTTTATTTTATTTTAAATAATTTATTTTATTTTATTTTATTTTGTATTATATTATATTATATTAAGTAATTTACATTGTTTTTATTTATTCCATTTAATTTGTATGTTATTATATTATATTATATTATTTGATTAAATTTACTTTAGTTTAATTTAATTTAATATTAATTTTTAATTTATTTTATTTTGTATTATATTATATTATATCATATTATTTAATTAAATTAAATTTATTTTAATTTACTTAAATTAAATTAAATTATTTTAATTTACTTAAATTAAATTAAATTATTTTATTTTATGTTATTTGATTTTATTATTTTATATTATATTATATTATTTAAAATTAGTTTATATCATTTGCGTTATTTTATTTTATTTAGTAATGTAAAACTAAGTAAATGTTACTTAATTCATTTCAGTTTATTTTGTTAGTAGGAAACTAAGTAAATGCTACTTAGTTTATTTTAATATTGAAAACTAATTAAAATACATAAATATTATAAAGCAGGGCCTACATATTTTACAATTGAACAATTGTGACTGAAATTCCGTTGGAAATAGCAAATATCATATAAATTACATACGTTGACAGTGTCAACAAATATATGGAATTATATGTGAACATACACTGCAATTACACAAATTAAACCCAAATTGAAACAATTCAAAGATTCATCAATAATATAATTAAGTCAAATTGCTCAAATCTAACCCAGATTGAAATTAAATATCACACTGTTATTATTTAATCAACATACATTAGCTGCCATTGCACAAACAAGAATCATCAGGTAGCAAGAATCATAAGGCAGCAAAGTTAAGGCACTCCTAAATATATACCAAAAATGCAACTGATTTCCACTTACATATTAAAGCAACATTCATTCATGCATGATCAAGGCAGAACATTTGATATCTATTGTTAAAAATATACAACTTCTCAACCAAATATTTCTCATTATAAATCAAATTTTAACACACTAATCTAATTAAGTAACCTCAGATTAAACTCATTCATTAGTAATCTCATATTAAACCAACATTCATTCATATAATTAAAACAAAAAAAAATCACTGATTTCGTAGTACATCATTTGAAACCCTAAGGAACTCTAACTGAATTTGACAGAGAAATGGAATGTACCTGAGAAAGAGGGTGTCGCCGCTAAGAGATGTCGTCGTTGTTGCCGCTAAGAGATGACGTCGCTGCTGCTGCTAGGAGTTGTCGCCGCCGCCAAAACATTAAACCTTATGACAAAAATCAGGCTTAATGAAGTAGCGTCGCAAAAAAATTAAACCCTATGAGAGAGGAGGTGGGGGATGGATGATGAGGTGGCTCCGGTGGGGAGCTGCGCCGTTGGAGGAGAGAGAGGGGCTGCCGATGGGAATAAGGAGCGAAGAGAGAGAAAGAGAGATAAAATGTACTGATGTGGCAGAGGGGGGACTTAGCGATTTAGGGTAAAAAAAATTATTTTCAACGGAATATCCGTCGATAATAGGTTCGTCGAATATACCATATTCTCGTCGGATATTCCGTCGAAAGTAATCTTGCATCCGTCGAGAACGTAACATGCGTGCGGGAATTGTTCGCGCCAATGGACCTTTATAATGTCGACGGAATTCCGTCGAGGATGAGATAGTGTCGATGGAATTATGGTCGACGAAACTTTTTGTCGGGGTTATATTATTTTCGACGGAATTAATTCCATCGAGAATAATTCCATCGGAATTAAGCCTTTTTCTTATAGTGTATGTTTGAATTATATAAATTAAAGGGATAATGGAATTAATTTCCATTGAATATATAAAAAAATGAATTGATATTTTTACAAGTAAAAGTGATAGTTCTACAAGATATATCTCTGACATAAATAGTAAATGAGTCTCGCACTCATATAGAAAAGATCTTATGGAATTATTAAATATTACTTGTAGAAAAATCGATTCACAAAAATAATTGTGTGTAGTTGTCTCATTAGATGAATGAACCATTTTTATTACTGCCAAATTAATACTTTTCATTTCTTAGGAGAGCGTGGAATAACTTATTTTATTCTATTTTTTATTCAATTCCTTTCTCCCGATTCCATTCATTCCATCAATACAATCGCATGTTTATGAAGTTTCCCGAAAGTACCATATTTTATTTTATTTTAATGGAAAACAATACCATTTCTTATTTTCATATATAATTAATCGAGGATTGTAATCCATGCAAACAGTCAATTAAAATTACCAATAAAATTAGGAAGGTAAAACAGCAAGTGAAATATTCCACATGAGCTCGGTTTCTTGAGATTTGACCAGAATTTTCCGTAAACAAATTAAACCATGGAAATAGTCGTAAAGGTAATGCAGAAATTGGCAAAAGTGTGACATACCTAGCTACCTTAACCTTATTACTCGTTCAGTTTCCTCAAAGGTATTAATGGGCGCGCACATTAACTCTGACGATCATATATATATATATATATATATATATATATATATATATATATATATATATATAAAGTACTACCTCATGTTACTTTTTATGAATTGTAATAATATTGACTTCAATACTTCTTACCTTTCAAAATGCACTTTGATTCGTAAAAATGGAAGCTCGGACCAAAATAAAAAATCACCGTTCAAGTACTCCAAATGTCATGGGAAAAACGAGCATTAAAGATATATGCATTTACTAAAAATGTGTAATGGTGGTATAATACTATTCAATCTACTTACGTATCTCCAATCTTATATAAACATAATCTCTAATTTTAAAATGAATAAAAAATAAAAACATATATATAGAGAGAGAGAAAAAAAGGAAAAATTAAAAAGAGAGGGTATTCATGTATTACGCGCACGAACATGAAAAGAGCTCGAGTTTATAACAAGATAAGTTTGGTTGGCTGAACATAATTTTGATGTAATGCAACAAGGTTATAATGTAATGATAATAAGACACTATATATATATATATATATAGTCCGGATCTTAAGCTCACTCCTTATCCGACTCATCCACGCTCACTCCCTCTTTAGCGACGAACCCGACGACGGTTCGGTCATACAACCGTCGTCTATACTTTTAACGACGCTATATGTTGTCCGTCGCTAAAAGTATAGACGACGGTTCCGTCGCTAAAGGGGGGTGAGTTTGGGTGAGTTAGATAAGGGGTGAGCTTAAGATCCGGACCGTGTGTGTGTATATATATATATATACACATAATTGGTATATGTCTGATAACTCAAATGCTATTACATTACATTACGTTTAAAATTACACTTGTTTCATAAAATACATAATTGACTATAATGAATAAAGTTAAATTTAAGTCAGAATTTCAAAGGAGTTGTAATTATCATTGTTTGTCTTTTATGAGTTATTGGATTGTTAACTTAATGAGCTAATACACCCATTAAAAGGTGTAATAAAAAATATCTAAAATAAATAAATGATATAATTATATTACGTCTATAATGACATGAACTAAACAGAAAAAATATTACATCAATACAAAAATTTATTACATTACAAAATTAGCTATTTCATTAATTTGATGCGAAGTTTACATAAGAAAATGTATTAACCAAGGAACGAAGCAAACCGAGTAAATGATGACATTATCTGCTGATTGTGTAAATATTGACCGGTCCCCTCAATCTTAACCAACAAGAAATTATCAAAGTAAAAAATAAAATAAAATAAAAAAGAAGTTAAAAAAGAAGAATACTTGTAGAAGTAGCTAGTCAAGCTACTAAAAGGGACTTGCTCCTCACCAGTATAAGTAGGGCTGTGTCATAGCTTCTTTTTATAACTTAATTGGACACAAATAATTGGTGCATGCTCTAATTCCGTGTCCCATTTTTCTTGCCCCCTCTTCTTTCTCTCTCTATACGTATATATATATATAGATATATATATATATATCTTTTGTACCTATCTGAGTGCAGCTTGATTAGCTACATAGGAGAGCTAGTAGCCATGGGAAGAGCTCCTTGCTGTGACAAGAGTAAGGTGAAAAGGGGGGCATGGTCTCCTGAAGAAGATGAAACCCTCAAGAATTATATTCACAATAATGGCTCCGCAGGCAATTGGATTGCCTTGCCTAACAAAGCTGGTATGCAGTTCTCTCTCTCTCTCTCACACACACACACACACACAAAGAAACACACATTCTTGTGGTGTTCAGTTCCATTTCACTCAAGTTTAACTAAATTGAGAAGAGTTTTATGTGTTAATTTTCAAATTCCCATATATATATATATATAGGTGGTAGCCTGTTGGTAATTGCATCTTTTTTGGATCATTCTTTTTATATATTGTTTTGAAAAAAAGAAAAAAAAAAGTGTTCAAATTCTACACTGGCTGTTTCTTCCATGTATCCTTTTTGGATTTCTTTTCATATAAAGGTTTTTTGCCTGTTGGTAATAAACACACAATCTAGGTAGCTTTTAAATGATTATGGTTTTTGATATTAGACCCTTTTCTTGAAAACCAATTACTAGATATATATGTTTGAATTGAAAGAATAAAATTAGTGAAAAAATGAAATAGAGAAAAAGGAGAGTGATTCATTCCATACATTTTTGACAGAAATAAGTCGTTCTACACCCTCTCCTAATTGGGTTAAATGTTTTTTAATTGATTTTACTTTACTCGGACTATCAAATGCTTCATTAATTTTTTTTTTCTATCAAACGACTAACAAAACTTTATTTTTCTTACAAAACGTTACAAAAATCGTTAGAGTACTTTGAGTTTTAACGGAAAACTGAGTTGGTTGATAATTAAGAGAAAAACTCCACCTCAATAATACCATGGCGGTTTAGTGATGATGTGTATAAATAATTGATTTATCAAAAATAAAAACGAAAAATACTAGTTAATCTAAGAAAATAATTTTTTTGTCCTTCTCCCTGCTCCATGTTCAACTACCTAAATCTCTAGAAATTACTCTTCTTCGATTGTAGATCTTAAAAAATAAAGAGAAATCAAGGCAAAATCCATTTGAGTATCCATTATATTATAGATTAATAAAAATAAGAATTCAAAAATATACACCCAATGTTTATAAATTTGTTGAGACTCAAAAATAAAAGTTTAGAGAGAAACATATACACTAGTTAGATTGGAAAGATTGGGAAGATGGAGTAGAGACAGATAACATAGATCTAGATTTCATGGAGTATCTAACTTTCAAGCTCAAATTTTTAATGGGTTATTCTTTCTTTTTAAGATCCCCTTTTCTCTTGTCGCGTACTGCCATCGATTATGGAGGCCATGGAGGTTGTTTCCCACTGACCATGATGACAGTTATGTAGGTTGTTACAGTATCATGGAAGTCATGGAGATGGTGAAGCAAGACTTCAATTTTAGTAAACCCTAAAGGTTTGATCTTTAGAACTCATTAAATTAATCTAAGTTATGAAGACTTCAATTTTAGTAAACCCTAAAGGTTTGATCTTTAGAACTAATTCAATTAATCTAAGTTATGTTAGTGTAGTAGGTAATGAATGGGTTGTACCCGATCCATATTGCCATTTAATAGACATTTCACTGCGCTACGTCTCTCTTCTGTTAAATATTTAACGCCATAGACGGAATTTCAATTTTTTGTAAGCGAATTAAAGTTTAGTGAGTTGACTTTAAGAAGAAAAAAAATTTAGTGAGCCGTTTGATAGTTTGAGTAAAGTAGAGTGAACTAAAAAGCATTTAACTCTCTCCTAATTTGACAGAAAAGAAAATACTTCCTCTGTCCCTACAAGAATCACTGGAGGTATAAGTTTTTTTATTCCTAAAAGGATGAGATAAAGTACATAAAGTGAAGGGTAAATATGTCATTTAGTGAAGTCTATATAAAAAAATAAAAATAATCATCATTTTATATAATCTTATAAGATCACTAAATATAAATTTAAAATTATTTTATTCTCTTTATATAATGCAAACGTTACATCAATTTTACCCCTGGAAAAAATAGATTAGAGAGTGATTTTGTCTTGTTTGGAACCAATTTTTTGTCACATTTATCAAGTTGGATATATACTTTAGCCCCTTTTTTTTATGAAATCTTTTTAATGACGATATTCGATCATGTGAGTAATTTGTTCTAATCATATTGGATACTTAATTAACTCCATTTTAGTGTTAGTACATTTTATAATTCATTAATTATATATTAATTTGAGATGTTTTCTCTTTGTCTTTTTCCTATAACTTTTTTTATATCAAATTAATTGTATATTTAATTTGTTCATTGTCATAAAAATATTGGATCATATAGTATTGTTTTAATTTCTAATCCATTAATATATATTTTTTAAACTTAATTAAATGTCACACAGGGCTTAAGCGTTGCGGCAAGAGTTGCCGTCTAAGGTGGCTAAATTATTTAAGGCCAGACATTAAGCATGGATCTTTTACCCCTGAAGAAGACACCATTATTTTCAATCTCTATAGTAAAATGGGAAGCAGGCATGTCTCTCTCTCTCTCTCTCTCTCTCTCTCTCTCTATATATATATATATATATATATATATATATATATATATATATATATAAACACACCCCCTAGTGTTTGATACTTTTATTCGGATACTTTTATCGTAAACTAGTAGATATAATGAGATAGCCTGCAATTAATACAAATGCATGAATACTTAATTGATACATCTCCTCACAACAAAAGTCAATATATTTTTGTCTTCTTAATTACTATCAAGTATCAACCATGTCCATAAATTATTTCTTTATTATTATTATTATTATTGCTTTTTACATATTATTTTTTTGTATGAATATTCAGATGGTCTGTCATAGCTTCTAAACTACCAGGAAGAACAGACAATGATGTGAAGAATCACTGGAACACCAAATTGAAGAAGAAGCTAATGGCAACACAACAATCATTCAACTTTACTGTCAATCCACCATTTCAAACCTCAATTTCAACCCCTTCACCGGCTAATTTAATTCCGAAAATTGAAGCATATAATCCCGATTTTTCGACCTTCCAAAATTATAATTCCCAGCAGGTGATACAACCAATAATTGATATTAATTATGGAGGACAGATTCTGAATAATAATAATAATAGTACTCAAGAAGGTTCAAGCATTTCGGATTCATCGTCGCTTGCTGCTATGGACAGTAAATATGGGACTTCAATGGATTTTGGGACCGGAATTTCGAATGATTTTATGAGTAATTGCATTTGGTATAATCAAGGTTATCAGACATTATTTGAAGAAATTGTTAATCCTGTTAATGATCCTACTAATTCCTATGTAAGTTCAGCAATGTGCCAAAATGTCACTAACATATTTTATTGAACCTAGGAGGAATGTAATTGACATAGTGGCATAGTAGAATATTCATATTTGTATTTATTTATTTATATATATATATATATATATATATATATTGTGGACCTTTATATTGGATTAACTGAAGAGTCAATGTAGATGTCTTTCTTATATATATTAGTATATGTTTTTCTAGAGGAACTAGTGGATTGGCTTATTAATTTTTTAAGATAAATAATTGTAACTTAATTATGTGAATTTTAGGTGGTGTTTGATCAATTATGTAATAGAGCTGATCATTAAAATAGAGTTTTTGTATAAAATAGAGTTTAAATCTTAAAAGTTATTGATAATTCATCTAAACAGTATGTTTGAATACGACATTTTATTATTTTATCCTTAAATTAGTTTACACAAACTTAGACTAGGGGTAATAACATAATAAATATTAAATAACTAATTTAAATAAACTCATCACTAGTAAAAATATTTTAAGTTTAATAAAACGTAAGAATAATTATAACAATTTTATATAATTATTATAAGATACAACAAAAAGAAGTTATCAAACAGTCAAGTCTCGGTACCTAAAAAAAATAAAATAAATAAAAAGAGGCTATTAAACAGCCCCTTAGTAACGGATATTTCTTAGTAATTTTTTTCATATTTTTTTGGAACTTGTGGGGATAATTTTGACTTCTTCTGTGCGCGCGTTTAAATATAAATTTTTTAAGATGAAAAACTTTAAATAACACTAGTATAATTTTTTAGACAACTTGAGTATGTGATTAATTTGTTTACTTTTTGATTTGTGAGAGAGAGAGAGAGGAGAGGAGAGACAGCATCTCTCGTCTGTTTAAGTTTTGAATGTGTCACATGAACGAGTCTTCAAAATCACATCACATTTGATCCTATTAATTATTATATTTATGATTGTGAAACCACGTCAATATCTCAACATTTACACCGACTAAATGACTATGATTTGACATTATATGTATACAAATTTATGACGATTGGATTACGATTTAGGTGAAACTCTAAGTTATAAGATAAAATAAATTATGACGAGATTATTCATAATTTTTCTATATTCAGTGAAGGGTGTAAATGAACTGAGTCGAGGTGAATATTAAGTTGTTCAGATTTAGTTCATAAAATTTATTGAGTCTGAAATAAGGTTTGATTAAGGCTCGTTTATCTATCGAATCGAGCACGATCTCGAATCGAGTTCGAACAGTTTAAACTTTTCGAGCAAATATAATCCGAATATTAACAAAAAATTATAATTTGAAAAGACTCGAGTAAATTATCAAACTTTAAAATTTACTCATATTTGAATCGTTTATATTTAATTTCGAGTTGAGTTCGAATCGAACTTTTAGTCAAGCAAGTACGAATCAAGCTTGAACCGTTTGGTTTATTTTATGGCCTTATATCTAGTATATCCACATAGTACGTCAGTATTTACACTCATGTATAAATTTATCGTTATATGTAACAAAACCCTTTAAACTAACTTATTTGATTATTTTATTAATTACCATTATATAGCATAACATATATTATCAAAATAAAATTAATATTATTAAAATAATAAATATCTCTAAAATATTAAAATATAAGAATATCGTTAAATATATATGTACTATTAAAAAATTATTTTAACTATAACAATATCAACAATCAACAATCTTATATAATACTTCCTCCTGTCCCCAAAGGTTATAATTAACTGGCCCCAAGTTTTTTTACAACCCTAGATAATTCCTTTCTCATGCATTTGGTGTAAAAAAAAAAAAACAGTTCCAAAGTATATAAATAGTAGTACCTCTTTATCGCATTAGAAAATTCTAGTAATAAGCGAATTCATTGAACTCTCCCAACCTTAAAACCTCAATGTCCCTTGAATGCACTCATTACTTGTTTTCATGCGCTATATATTATAATACTCTTTTTTGTTAAATTAATTAATTTTAGAATTAAGAATTAAACATATTTATGTATATTTTCAAACCTACGAAAATTTAAAATTTTAATAAATTCGACATAGTTTTTTATAGTTATAATGTCTCCACCTATGTTTACTACCAAATAATATAAATTTTAATTATAAAAATATTCGATTTGACTAAAAAAGTCAAATTAAACCAATTTTTACCAAATGGAGGAAATAGTAAAAGTTCATTGAGCTTATATATACATAAACCTAATTCGTTTTCAAGACAGTCGTAGTTGATACAACTATAATTACGTTATAATAACGTTTATCAATAATAATTTTGAGATTTTATCATTTTCATTAATGATAATTTTGCCATTTCACTAATGAAATAGTAAAAATCATATAATTTTAAGTTGTTATCTTAATCAACTAACTGGAAACTAAAGCTCTCCCAATATGCACGTGTGTGTACACACATACACACACACACACACATATATATATATATATATATATATAAATAATTACATGTCTTAGTCAAGTTTAACTAAAACTATTTAATAAAACGAAATAAATTTACTCCTTAATGTTAAATTTTATATTTTAAGATTTTATAAAAGAAAATCATTAGTTATAAATTTTATACACAACTACGTCGTTTAATTAATTAATCTTAGTCAAACTTAGCTAAGACATCTCTTAGATAACATTTTTTCATATATATATATATATATATATATATATATATATATATATATATATAGAGAGAGAGAGAGAGAGAGAGAGAGAGAGGGAGGGAGAGCCAAACAGAGGTTGGCCAATATCTCGACCTACTTTCATTCAATTTTTGTTCTCATCCTTGTTTATAAGGAAAACTCAATGAGTCAAGATTCATTAAATTTGCTTTGAATTTGTTACACACATAGTTCCTATCAATGTTTGAACTTTGAGCTGTAGAGTCATTGCATTATTTAAACCTCTCTTAACTTGTTCTTGTTGGCATTACCTAGTGATGAATATTCTTCCTAGCTAAATATCTAATTCTTCTAGTATATATCAAATAACATAGCTTATACATATAATACTATCCACTATTGTGGAGTCTTCCTCTTAGCCGCCCCCACTTGATTAAGAACATTAGAGACAATAAACCGACATTAGAGATGGAAAATGAACATTAAATATTTCAATAAATTATATATATTTATTCAAAAAATGATATATTCTGAGACTTTACATATCTATTTTTTTTATTACGAGTTACGTAAATAAATTTAATCGGTAATATTTTTACGATATATTTGATACAGTAAACCAATTTTATAATCTTATTCAATCTCATATATTAATATAAGTTGCAATTATAATTATCTTTCGCAATATATAGCATGACTCTTTCTATTCTCATTCTCTTTGCCGAAAGGACAAACACCTAATGACGTGGCACATGCTAATCGGTCAATAAAACAAAGCCCGTGGAGACCTGTCAAGGGCACCGATGTAATTTTATAGCATAAGTTAAAAGTTAACACTCTAGTAAACGGCTAATCTCTTATTGTCTCCTAATACATAAGAAGATAATATATGTGAACGAATTAAATTATTTGGAGAATCTCAGGCTCAATTCATTTAAAAACTCATTTGAAATCGAATGCGTAAGATAAACGAGTCAAGCTTCTTGCATTTTTTTAAGCATAATAAACTCGGTTTGTTTAACTAATAACCCTTTAAATCAATAATTAAAAAGAAAAAATAAAACTATTCTCGGCTTATTTAACCGATTACATTTAATACACTTTTTATAAAAAAAAATTCTTAAATAAGACTGGCTTGAGATGACCTTTAATTTGACTAGTGACCGAAGCTCACGCCATGCGTATGATATTAATTTATCAATACAAAATATAGAGTGTAATGTAAAATTTAAAAGATATTGAAGGAACGGAGAGAAAATAATTCTAAACAATCTTCCGTATTATGTACTCCTTCCGTCCCAAATTAATTACTTTTCTAGGACTTTTTAAAGTCAAATTGACTATTTTTAAAATTAATAATTAAGCATATATAAATATATTTCTAAAATTATAAAAATTGAAATTAGTAATAAATTGTATATACTTTTTTTTGGTTATAATATCTTCACTTATATGTTAGCAAAAATAGTAAAAAGATTAGTTTTAAAAATAGTCAATTTGACTTTAAAAAGTCCTAGAAATGCAATCAATTTGGGACGGAGGGAATATGTTTTAACTCTCCTAAGAAAGTAGAATAACTGTAAACAATAATTACTGAATAACTTTTAATAACTGTATAACTACGTCTTCTCTCTTTGTATGCTTGGGTAGAAAAAATAAAAATATAATTATAAAATTTTAAAAATAAAGTGTGATCTAATTATATAAAAAAATGGTTATAAAAAACTAGACGTTTTATAATAAGAGATTATAAAATTCTACTCGAGTTATTTCCGGTAAATAATTTCTCTAACCACAGTTGAAACAGGGGAAGAAAAACAACGTGTATGTACATGAACCTATTCTTTCCAAATGTAATAATTAACGTATGACCTTTATTTAACTTTTTTTTGGTCATCATGAGATTCTCCCATAGTCAATGTAGTTGTTCTCTACTTTTCTTGCGCCTACTAGTCGATGCGTGTTCTCAAACTTCTCTTTTAACGTTAATTAAGAGAGTCAAATTTTATTAAAGAAAATGATATATCTTATTACTGTATGTGTCGACTCTTTTTGTTAGAGGTTAACTCAATAACTATAGTTGATAATATTTTAACGATATATTTAATATTATGAACTAACTTTATTATTCTATCAAATCACATGTATTGATATACGTCGCAATCGTAATACGACAGAAAACTTTAACAATATAACACGGCTTTTTTATTAAATAGTTATGGTATTTTCCGATTGATGTAAATCCCTATTTCCTCCAAGACAATAAAAATAAAAATGAAAGACACCTCTAGTTAATTTGTTTGACCACAAAATGGAAAGAGATATATAGACACAAATCAAACCCTAATCCCTGTCAGATTGCTTTAAAAGTTTAGATTAGGCACCGAGTTCAATGACTATAAGCACAAGCTAAGTATATCTAACAACTACAAAGTCGCTCAACTTGACCTCGTGTTAGCATTTGCTCTTCTCAAACACTCAACCCATTTTAAAATAAAATGTCAAATACTCTCTTGATTTCATAAAAGAGTCTCATTTATATTTTTTTTAATCTATTTATACAAATTCTAAAATTCAGAATCAATTTTAATTTATTTAATTTTGATTAATGAAATACTCCTTTCGTTTCGTAAAAATTAGTTTAGTTTGATTTTTTCTGTTAAATTGATCGTTTTTATAATTAAAATTTATATTATTTTCTTATAAATATAGGTGGATAAATTATAACCATAAGAAACTATGTTGAATTTACTACGACCTCCAATTTTTATAAGTTTGAAAATGTAAATAAATATGTTTAATTCTTAACTTTAAACTTGGTCAATTTAACCAAACAAGTTAAACTAAATCAGTTTTTGAGAGACAGAAGAAATAGTCAATATTAGAAACTACTTAAAAAATATTTACAAAATACTAAAATATCATTTTAAAATTTTAAATAAATAACATTATAATTTTTAAAATTTTAAAATTTCACAAATTAACTGAGATAAAGTCGAGGAAGTAATAGAAGTGGGGACACAAAAGACTAGGACTCCATGAAATACAACAAATAAAATATCATAACTCTGTTTGCTTTACATGAAATACAACAAATAAAAACCAGCAACGACAACAAAACATATACTGCATCCGCCGACCACCAAGATAAAAGATAAAGGGTGCTAGATTTATATAAGTTTTAGGGAAACAGTATGCCTAAATCTTGGTGGTCGGTGGATGCATTATGTGTTTTGTTGCTATATATATATATATATGGGCAATGATCCATAGCATCTATTTGTTATGATCAAAAATTGGCAAATAATAAATCTTAAAAAACTGGGCACGCCGTCCGCTGGTTATTCTAGCGGACTGTATTAAAAATATTTTTGGATCATAATGCCCCCAATCCGAGCATACTGGATATTTGGTTCTTTCATCAGTCAGGGAACCAAAGAAAAAACATTACCATGAGAGTGAAATGCAAATCAAGATAACCTTATCAGTTGCCTTGTAGCACCAGTGTTCCAGTTCAGCCAATCCAACCTTGACATACTCACCATTGCTAAATGAGAAGCATTCTCGTCTGAGAAGAAGGATACAACCAGAAAGGGGAATAACTAAAAGGAATGACGGTAATCATCAGAATAATCTTACAGAAATATAAACATTTATCAAGATGCTACTAGAAAGAAAACCAACATTATCGATTTCACAACCCCAATTCGATTTCACAACCCCAATTCGATTTCGATTTCACAGTGGGGTTAACAACAGCCTTTGATTGCGAACTAGGGTTCATGAAATATGAAATCGCAGTAGCAGCAGCTTCACAGCCCCAATTCGATTTCACCCAATTCGATCTCGATTTCACCCTCGATCTCGATTTCATCCAATTCGATCTGCTGCTTCACATAATCCTTCCGCTAGAATTACTAGCGGATAGTTTAAAAATCCTTCATTGCCTTGCTCGAATTGGGGGCATTATGGTCCAAAAACATTTTAAATCATGTCCGCTAGAATAACTAGCGGACGGTGTGTCCAGTTTTTTAATCCTAGCCCTTGATTTTTGTAATGAAAGGTAGATTTGCTATTTGTCAATTTTTGATCCATAGCAAATAGATGCTATGGATCATTGCCCTATATATATAACCAAAAGCAAAAATTTGATTTCGCAAATTTTTGGTTATCCAAATATATAACAATAAAATACTATCTAAATTTGTAATGTATTCAAAAAGAAATCTGTTAATAGTAAAAAGGAAGGTGTTTTTCATTTTTACATCTCTAACAGGAAAGAGAACTTCAAAAAAAATTATTTTTGACTCTACTAAATTTATTACAAGATTTTTTTATCACAAATTTATATAAGATAATATATCTTAGCAAATTTTATGTGGGATAATTTTATTATTACAATTGTATTAAGATATTGAAAACATCTCTTATATATCACGCAATTTAATTATATTGATAGTAGTCGTAAATTTAATTATTATTTTAACTAAATTTAGAATTTTATCAAATAATTGTATTGATAATATATGAGAATTTTTTTGAATCATAATAGTTGTAAAATTAGATGAAAAATTATAGTGAATTGATTACTAACTAATTGTTATATTAAAATTTATTAAAACTTGAGTTTAATAGTTCTATTTGGATTATAATTTCAAGTAAAAATTTTCAATATAACCACTAATATAGAATTTCATTACAATATTAAATAAAATTAAAATAATTATATTCTCATAATCATAACTAAATAAATCTACACTCCATTCAAATGTTTAGCTCAATTAATCGACAGAACCTACAATATAAAATTCAACAATTTGTTATTTAAATAACAAATACAACTATCTTCTTAAAATCTTAATTAAATATTTATTCTATATTTAATTAATTATCTTAATATAAAAATCATTATCCATGTCACCCGTGCTTTGTACGGGGTTGTGAACTTGTATATTATTTGGGATTTAGATCCCCTCCATACACTTATCTCCCAACTTTTTTTAATATATATGTAGCGACACAAATATTACATTTAGTGACACTTTCAACGAAAACAATTATTTGTTACAAATTTTATATTGTCGCTAGTTAATTGCGACGAGTTTTGTTTTTTTGTTAAATATAATATTTATATCACTAATCGAAGGATAGGCATAAAGGAATGGATCCTAATTTTATAATTTTGTAATAAGTTTCAGTTTATAATATCATTATCCCAGGAATAACATTTTCTTTTTCAGTTTCTTTTCTTTAACATATACTCGATTGATTTGCCAACCCTATATTCTTGTTCTTTTATATCAACTATGAGAGAATATTGGTACAATATTGGTTATAAAAAGTAGAATATTTGGTTTAATATTCATTAATGCAACTGTTCTTAATAATAATACTAAAAAAAATTAAAAAAAATAATAAGCAATAATAATAGGGCATCCCTTTCACACTTTCAATAAATTATGCTTCTATAAAGTTATAAGTCAATGAACCAGAAATCTAACCTATTATCCATAATAAACATTAGGAACCATAATTGTCTACGCAATAAAGATTTAAGACTCCCTTTCCCCACCAAAAAAAAAGAAGAAGAAATAATTAAATCAAATTCAGTAACGGAAGCCTATCAATTTGTAGGGTATTTGCACATTATATTAAATGTCATTTGGGGTTGCTTGACCACCTTAATTTTCACATTTGATTTGATTAAACCCTTTAACAATTCGTACTTGATAATAAACTATGCTTATGATTTTAAAGTCAATGCCATTGATTCAACTTTCAAGACTGTTTCTGTTCTACCAAAGACAGTGATATGTATGAACAAATAGATGCATGCATAAATAGGAGTTTAGTTTATTTAATAATAGTACTACATAAAGAAAGCGGATGCTTTTATATAGTATTTATTTAAGAACATATAATTGCAAAATGGCACTTTTCAAATTGAGTGGCTTTGCAAGATTGCACCATCTAGTCAACCTCATCAAACAGTTAGTAAACTAGACCAAATGTGATAATTTATTAGTGAAATTTTCTCATTTTATTGTGCAATGTCATATGTTCAAGTTCGTCTCTCGGTTAAAAATCATAATTTAATACACCTACAAAGGATTGAAGATAAATTTTCTTTTAGTTTCCCTCCCGGCCCTTCCCCAGACTACCCTAGGCTCTTAAGAGAAAGTGTATTCCTAGAATTGAATTTTGATATTGTATGTTCTCAAAAAAAAAAAAAAAGGTTTAATAATGCATGGCTTTAAATAGTAGTTGTTCTAAGAAATGTTTGCTATTAAGACAAACTCATGCTTAAGTTTACTATAATAAACCTAAATATGAGTAAAATAAAGTCACAAGTCAAGAAGCTCTCTAATATAAGGTTGGTTGTAGTATTATAATTCAAAATCTGCCAAATTATTGGCCTAACAAGTAGATAAAATTTGACCAAAAAGGGTAGACGAACTTATTGTTCATTCTCTAGAGGAGGATTAAACCACTCAAAGAAACTCTTACATCTAGGTTCAAGTGCATCATTATATACTATCTAATGCCTTCAATATGTATATAAATAAACACGATTAATCTTGGGATTCCAAGCAAGTAGCATTTAAAATAAATGACACGACTTAGTCATAGGATTGAAGACAAATATCAACCTGATAAATGTTATGTTTGAATTGAAAGAATGATATTAGCGAATGAATAGAATAAATAAGAGAATAAAATGAAGAGTGGAACGAATCATTACATTCCTTCATTCCATTCCAACCGGAATGAGTCATTTAATACCAGCCCCAAAAGAATAAAATTCACAAATTTAGAAATAATAGGAATGGTTCATTCCATTTCAATGAAACAACTAAACACATTTTTTTTTCATTCCATAGAAATAAATCATTCCATTCCCACCTTTATTCATGCAATCCAAATGTAATTTAAAGTTTATGCTTTTATCTAATGCAGGGGAAGGGGAAAGATTTACAGCAGTTTAGTAAAATTTAGATCAAGAAATTTGACCAACTAATTTACCCATACCTGCAGCTTTGAGATGTATGTTCAAAAGAACACGCTTTAGAAGCGACTAACGTGATACTGAAATCTCTAAAATAGAATATTAATGTATGAATCTCTTTCTTTATAATTTTCTATCTCATGTATCCACAAACGTCAAAATCTAAAATCAACATAAAATTATCATCATCTAATACAACACTCTTAAATTTAGGCCTGACAACGGGGTAAATATGGTCCGAGAGATCCCTCTCCAAACCCGTCCCGTCAATATATAGTTATTCCCCAAACCCAATCTGACCCCGAAAATAATACCCCATACCCTTCATATAATCAGGTCGGGGGTGGGGGTGAAAGAGTATATCCCATATCCAGCCCTAAGTTTAAACAATTGGGTTTCATTAAGGTCGGGATCCGACGAGCCCCATCAAGTTTAGGATAAATTGTCAGACCTACTTAAATCCTATTCCCCTTCAAATCTAATCCAATCTGTTGCACTTCTTCTCAATGTTACTCTATATATTTTATTTCTTAAATATTGAATTTCTTTCAAGAGGTCTGCTTTGGAAAGCTTCTGTAGTTTTTGAATTTTTTTTCCTATGCTCTTTTTTTTTTTAATATTAAGAAAATATTAACATCTACAACATAATTTATTTGCTCTATAATTCCCAAAATTTTCTTTTATTACTTTAGTTAAGAGATTTTTTAAAATTTAGTTGCAAAAATACTTCAAATCATTCTAACCTTCTAGAGATTTGATTAAACAATTATACATTACAAATTAGCACAAAACAGGTTTTTACCATTTCCAGATGTGACAATACAGTAGAAAATGAGAGTTGCTATTTTCACAAGCCAAAGTGCTGTCACGGTCACGTGTGCAAAGTAAGAACCCACTTACTACTTGCATCAGAGGAAACTTGTAAAGCTAGCACTTCTCTAAAAATTTTAAATTTTTTTATAAGATTTAAGAAAGAGTGAAAAAAAGCATAACAGAAAGGAGTAAATACTAAAATATAAACAAATTAATATTTTGATTCAATAATTTCTAGAACTGAAAGCATCACAGAAAGGAGTCAATAAAAAAAAGAAATTGATATTTCCACATAAGAAATTGATATTTCCACATACAAAGTGTCGCTAAACATGTATAGCGACAGTGAAAACCGTCGCTATAGGATCTATAGCGACACTTTGTATGTGAAAATATAAATTTCTTATGTGGATTTATCAGTTTTCTAAAAAAACCTAGAAAACCGTTCATCAATTTAAAATTTTTTTTCTTTATTTTTTAATATCATCCTCTACAGATTGTAATTATGCTATCTAGCAAAAAGAAAAAGTGCACTTGATGTTTTCTCAAGTCAAAGTATTGACTAATTGATCACCTAACAAGTACAACATGTTTTATTATTGAAACTTAAGTATTCTACAATCCCAAAATCATGTTTAAAATATCCATTTTTCCAGAGATGAAAACTGAAGCACCAAAAAAGTAAAGGCAAACAAGCACTCAAAAAATCCCAGAAGTTGCCCCTCAAATCCGAGAAGATATGCAAACACTTTTTTCTTCCATATGTCAACTATAACATTATTAACCAGATCTTACAATTAGGCAAATATCATCATAATTTAGAAAGAAATACATAATGAGACCAGCACACTCGATTATAATCCAGATTTAGGATGGAATATATGTCGATGTCATCTATACATTGTTTTCTTACCAGCAAATGCACATTGAGGAAATTAAATTTGGTAACTGTGGATAGAGGTGCCCAAGCACTAACCTCCCTTTTATAGTGCATGCAATCTTTACACCATCTCTTCTAGATGTTTGCAGCTGCAATTTGCAAAAATCAACCAAAAAGTGTCAGATGAAAATTGAAAACAATAAATTTCAGTACAAGGAAAATTTATACTCAAATGATGAGATTTTAGATTAAGATGTCAAAAAAATATAAAATTATAATTTAACCTGCAACGTTAATCACAGAACTATTTGATATATCACAGCATCATGGCATTTAGAAACTCGACAAAGATTGAGCAAAACATTGTCAGACTCCACCTCAAATATTATGCAAACAGAAAAAAGACGAACAACAAATTTTTGTAGATCATCAATTGTCCATCGGAAAAGGATACGCCAACAAAAGGACCCAACAGAACATCTAATGAGAATAATGTGTTTTATACTGTTTGAGGAGAGAGATGATAAAAAGAGAAGGTTGAAGTTGTTATTTCGGCTTGATTCTGTTGTTAGCATATCATTACTCATAGTACAGCAAGCATATTATTATTATAAATTACATGAGATGAGTCTATCAACTGCTTAACAGAGACGCTCTGTTTATTTTGGCATATAATATTTTTCACCTAAAATGATTTACTTTGTAAAATATTTCCCACACCTGTTTCGAGTATCTAGACGTAAGACGTGTCTGGAGAATATTTTCTGGAAAATTCAAAATAACTTTTAAAAAAAAGTCTCGTGTAAAAATCCATCGACAACCAATTTTTAACTCCCATTGCTTTGGCAATTTATCATGAAAATGAGATTGTAATGCAAAGTAGAAAATTAAAAGAGAAAAACAGAGAAGGAATAACCAATTTATAAAAGCTCTGACAACCAATTTTTAACCCCCATTGATTTGGCACTTTATCATGAAAATGAGATTGCAATGCAAAACAGAAAAATAAAGAGAAAAATAGAGAATGAATTACTGATTTATAAAGCCATTTCTGCCTGCAATGCAGCAAGTTCATCTTCCTCAGCTGTGTTCTTCTGAGGAGTTGGACGTGATTGTTGCCTGCTAGCGTGGACAGGCACTGGAGCAGCAGGGGCAGTTGTGGCAGGCTGGAGAAGCTGTTCCTCCAACTCAGCTCCTTCCAATTCTTCAAGCTCTGCCTCCAACTCATCCTGAAATGACAAACTTGTAAGTTGTTTCCTCTTTCTAAGTAAGAAATGTATTGCATAAACAATTGAAATTGCGGCATATACTTCATCAAAATCAGCGGCTGCGCCAATGGGTGTTGACAATGCTTCTTGAATTTGCTTCATGTTCTCAGTCTGTTCATTAATTTCATCCATTGTTTTGTCCACATCATCAATATTCCTGCAACATAAAATGGCATTAGAGAAATAAGAGGAAACTAGGAAAGAGATGTCTATATGAAAAATGATGCATATAACTCGTATATTTAGAATGCTCTGTATAAAAGTGCTCCACTCTCTCACCAGTACCCACTGCAACAATAATTCTTGCCGAAATTCAACATTTAAAATATACTGAATGAGAATGCATAGAGCAAGGTCAGTAAAAGATGCAGACATGATTTAACGACTGTTTACCTTCAATGAAAAATAGTGTGCCACATTAACATCTAGAATGTGATATATAATCATTGAAAATGAAGCATTGCATGTGTTTGATATAGCAGGCAAAATGTGTAACGTTTAGTACTTTCAAAAAAATAACCGAAACTAGTCTATCTTGTTGCAGAAGAGAAAAGATGTTTAGTTATTGCTGAATGCTGATTTTCATGGGTCATGACCATGACCTTTACATAGAAATACATCAAAAAAAAAACCTTCTGAAATTAAAAGCAAAACCTGAGGCTTGTCCATAATAAGGAAATTTTGGGAAAATAGAACCAATCAAGGAAGCTTAGAGTGATGCAACTTACGTTGCCTTCTGCATGGCCTTCATTGCAGCTGCTCCAGTTCTCAAAGCGTCAACAGTCTCTGTAGTAGCTTTTGCACCTTCTAGCATTATCATCTGATATCAAAGCTCAATTAAGATATTTCAACAAGAAGTTAACTTGAATTAACAAACTACATCACTTAATTAATTGATTAGATAACATATCGTAACATGAGCACCTGGTCATGAATGCGTAATTGAAAATTTCCAAGCTGTTCAACTTGCTGTTCATAAAGCCTCTTCCTCTTTAAACATTGTATGGCCGCTGTAAGGTAGAAAGTCATTAGGGACGAAAATTTATCACAACATAAAAGGTTTTGTGACAACTACTGCAGGTTAAGAAGCATGATGTTTCCATGAGGTCAGCTATCTACCTTATATGAGATATAAACATGGCGACAATAATCAATGAGTTCATGACGTTATCAACAGAAAGTCAGAAAGAAAAGGAGCAGAGACAACAACAATAGTAATAATCAACGGGAACAATTCTATTGTTAGCATTCATATCTTTCTTTTGTTAGTTTTTAGTGAACATAGGATAGTGCAGGATTACAAATTTGAAGGCAAAAAATAAATAAAAACTAGATATCACAAACTTCAAAACTTACAAGTAATCATATTTCCTGAATGCTAAATAGCTCAAACACATAACAAGGAACAAACTTACTTGAAATGCTTCATATGTCACATACAAATTGGAGCAAAACATCCAATATGACTTTTCAAATATAAGTAATAAATAAAGATAATGCGAGTACTAATATCTTTGGCCTAAAGGTCAAACTACTAATTCTACAAAGAATAAGAGAAAAAACAAAACCACAAGTCATAAATTTAGTAACTAAAAAGTAGCTATATAAGACATACCCCTTTTGTTTTTGGCTCGTGTAAATTCCTTCGCCTTTTCAACCTCCGCAGCAGCCTTCTTCAGAAGAACCTTTTCCTTTTTCTCCAGCATCTCAAGGGTCTGCATAAAGTGTATAACAAATATTTAGCAAATCCCAGCATTTCAAGTGTCTGCATTAAATAAAGAACAATCAGCCAGTAAAATGGCAACTCATGCAGTAAAGTTATCAAGCATTCATTCATTCTTTATCTCTATTTGGGCATAAATAAGGAAAAAGAAGACAAGTAATAACTTTGAGAATGAATACCATATATTCATACAGGGGTTTTGCCTGAAGTGGCAACATATACCAAGTATTACTTCCTCTGTCCTAAACAAAGAGTGTTGCTTCCCTTATTTGTTTGTCATTTAAACATCCATTAAGGGACAGAAGGAATAATTCTTAAAATAGCCTATAAAAATACATGAAGTTCCAGATTTACTCTTAATAAAAAAAAAAATAATAATTAGAGTTTTAATTAATTAACGGATGAAAATAAATCAAAGCCATGTAGTGGATTCTAAACAATTCCTTTTGTAACAGAGTATAAAGAATTAAGGAAAAAAAAGTAGAATCCGTGAAGCAACAGTGATCTGAATGTGTGTGAGAGAGAGTCTGCAAGTTTTGTGTGAAGAGAGAGGGACCGTGTGATGGTTATTAAGGCGTCGTCTAGTTGATAAGGCACTACAAAAATCATAAGGCGATGTTACCTTGATCAACTAGAAGTGAAGGGTACATCTAAGAGAGTTAGATGAAACTTGACTTTTTAAAAAACCAAAATGGGTTTAGGGCCAACCTGATAACTAAAATTAATTAAAAGATAACAATAAGCCATTTGGGTTTCCCAGATAACCAATTGAGTCGATCCTTAGCAGCAAGATTGAGTCTGCTATGATGGTGATCATGGCATGAGGTGCGATCTCCAATTCTGCAAGTCTTGGTGAGTTGTGACCTCCAATTTCGATCTCTTTCTTTGTTCTTCTCTCCTGTTAGTTCACAGTTTCATCTATTTCCTCTTCTTTTTTTCCTCTTTAGTCTTTACTTAACTAATATACATGTAAATCTCTGTTGAATGTGACATTGGATCTATATATTTTTCTTTTTTCTCTCAAATAAAAACCTCATTGGCACCAAGCGTTAAGGAATGCTAGACTTTTGGTAATTTCTCCTCTGAGAGAGGCTCGGTGGAAAAGACACGACGAAGATGTATAAAGGATCTGCTAGCCCCAAAATGACCTGAACTAATATGGAAATCCGCCATTCTGAAATTGCAGATTTATGCGAAATCCGGCTAACTTTAGATTCCGATAAATCATGTCTTTTGAATTTTTTCTTTTTTGACGATTGACGTTTTTTTTTTCTTTTTGGGAATGAGTCAAAGCAATAACAAGATTATTTCTAGTGAAACATCTTTCACAATCTGAAAGATGGTTCACTAATAGACCATTTTTTCTTGGCATGAGATACCATTACACCTAAGCCATAGGTGAAAGACCAAACACAAAATTCATACATTTCCCTTTACTCCGTAGGCTTTCTTTGGTAGGAAAGCCCAATATAATAGATCTATTATGCAATCCCACCAGGAATGGGTAGGTTCTTGGGTGAGACGCCTATTTTCCATTTTTCCAATCAAATGCATTGTAAATACTGGAAATCAACAAAAGGACATAATTTTTTCTTTGTGAGTTTCGAGAACATCCCCATTCATATGCCCGATGGTGTCTATGAATTGAAAGCAATTTTATCCATCTCTGAATGTACACCTAATCATAGTTGTCATGGCCTACGCCTTGGACGCCGAGCTGCCAAGGCTCACGCCTTGGTAGTTGTCCCAAGTTAAGTGTTAAATCCTTTTTTACTCCTGACTCATCATAATCCATGGACTTGCTATGTGGTGTAATTTTATTACTTATTAGACTTGTAACGTGTGATGGGTGATGACTTAGTTGATTTTTTATTTTCTACGTGATGTTTGTTGACTTGTTCTACTAGTTATCAATGTCAAGTATTTTATTTTTAAATTTTGATTGTAAAGTATTCATAATTGTGTTTTTAATTGTATTGCACAGTGTTAATTATTATGTTTTGAGATTTAATGCATATAAAATTTTATTATTCAATATACTTTTGAATTAAAATAAATAATGTATAAATTGCACATTGTTAACAACTTGTCGCAATACGGACGCTATGACAAGTGCCTTATTGCCTAGGCGTCCTGACGGTCAACTA
Source organism: Aralia elata (assembly GCA_034770075.1). Lineage (NCBI taxonomy): Eukaryota > Viridiplantae > Streptophyta > Magnoliopsida > Apiales > Araliaceae > Aralia > Aralia elata. Next base: position 16,128,105 of record CM068386.1, on the reverse strand, counting down.
CCGACGTGTCACGCCTTGGCGCCATGACAATTATGCACCCAATAGATTATTTGATCCATATTTATGCAATGTGGCTAGATCAGGAAGATTGGCGCCTACTAAAATAAATTAATAAAGGTGAGTAAATAGTTCATTATGCGAGCCCCCACTGGGGACCCGTTACGCCAAAAGCGAAATAAAATATGTTTTTGAAAGACCGACCCTCTATCTTCTTTTAAATAAGTCTATCTTCCACTTAATTTATTGCAATTTAGGGCAAATTTATTTTGTATTATTTTTCTTCTCATAAAGAAGAAAATCAACATTAAAGAACCAAAAGAAAGACTTTTAGAGCATGAATTTAGTAATTGCATTAACTGTGACCAAGATTAATACTGAAAAGTGTCACAACACACTATGAGAACACACAAAAATCAACTAAGAAAACTAATGAAAAAATATAAAATTTACGTGGAAAACCCCAAATCGTGAACAAACACAGGTGACTGGTAAAAGATATAAATATATCCAAGTGTGAATAATACAATATGTGAAAAGTTCTCTCAAAACCCAATACATCCAATTGTTTATACTCCCTAAACACGGCTACAAAACTAAGAAAAAAATAATATTGAAAACAATAACAGACCCAATGAACAAGCCCAATATTATAAAAGGTATCAACCTCAACCCTATGCCACCACCACTAAACCTCGGGTTTCTTTTCCTTTGGGTTGCCGTTATATATTATTCAGATCGGGCCCAAACTAGAATTCGATACACATATATCAAAAAAACTAGATTAACATGAGCCACATAAGAACTCCAACTGAACATTATGTGAAAATACAACACCTTTAGACCAAGAATCATATATCATATATTTACAAACCGCATGTTCATTGTTCATCATCTTCCAATAAATGATGAAAATTTAAGCTTTACCATCTCAATTCTAAGCTTGCTTAGATTAAGATCAACTGACAACGCATTGGCTTTTGAGAGAGTGAAGTGATGCATAAAACTGATATCTTAATTCCACAATCTAAATTTGACGGCTTCCATTAATGTATTGTAAAGGTGAGGTCTCTCTCAGTCTCTCTCTCTCTCTTTCAATATAGAAATTTAGAAAAAACAATTTTTTTAGTTTTATTTTACTAAATACATTGACTGAGCTCCCACTCCTCAAAATGTATTGTCAAGCTGAGATTCTTTCTATCTCAATGTAGAAACAACTATTTTATATTTGCGACATCAGTCCTGTTGTTGGTTGTTGGTTGTTGGGATTGCAAAAAGGAAGGCCGAACAACAGAACTAATGTCCTTCATTTAGTGGCAAAAGGCCAAAAAAGTCTTGCATGCTAAAGATAAGATTAAGGCCGCTATTCCTTTCTATCTATCTATGCATTGCCTAATTCAAGTCAAACCTTTCCATTACCCTCAAAAAGCATCAACTACCACCATAGTTATTAAGGCGACAAGGCGAGCCGATAGCCGGGAGCTTAAGCGCTTAGGCGACAAGGCGCCCGACTAGTCGTCCGCAAGTCGACAAGTCGTTAAAAATGTAAATTTTATACGTATATTACTACTTCACAAGCAATACTCTTAAATACCATTAAAAACAAAAACATATTAATATTTCACATTTATATCTCATTTATACTAACTGAAAACTAAACTAATGAATAGGGAATACTGAAAATATGGGGGTCTAGGGGTTAAAATGTAAACTCAAAAAAGGGTGATTATGAAAGAAAAATAAGGGCATAAATGAAAAGTCTGCAACTTAAGGGATTAGATCTAAAGTTTAAGAAAAATATGAGGTACTAAACTGTATTTCACCGAAGATATTTTAAAATCTCAGTCTCCTTTTTCTTTTTTATACAAAAGAAGAAGTCTCTCTTTCTTTTCTTATAAGATCTTATACAAAAGAAGCAGGTAAGATGAAAACAGTCCTTTTTGTTTTCCTCCCGATCTCTTCTTTTCTTCGGTGACGACGATGACTCCAGCGATGGAAGCTTCCGACAGTGGCGATCTCTCCTATTCTTCTCTCTTTCGTTTCCTTTTTTTCTCTTTTTCAGATCGTGTGCATCCAAGGTAGTCGGCCAAGGCGTCGCCTAGGCGACCCAAGGCGACGATTTCTTCACCAAGTCGCGTGACTTAGCTGCTTCTTCCAAGTCATCCCTTCGACTTGCTGCTTGCTACCACTCAGACGCCTAGGTGTCGCCTAGTCGACGACTAGGCGACGACTTGATAACCTTGACTACCACATCGATCCTCTCTCTTTTTTTCACCCGCCTGATATAGATACGAGAATCTTTATATAGCTTTTATTACATATATTACTAGATTTGAGTCAAAACTTTCCATATTTATCCTTAAAATGGTAAGAGACCAAATGACATATATTGGAATTAACCCTACCCATGCTCAAACCAATTTGGTCATGTTCACTCCAGCTAATGCAGTTTCCAAACACTTGATATTGACCAAGAAAACCCCAAATGAGAGCGGAAGCATGAAAAAAAAATGAGGCGAGAAAAGAACAAATCAGAAATGCATGTTTATTTTGCACCTGCAAAGTGATATACAGAAAAAGGACAAAATGCAATGCAATATTGCAATGGATGTATGTGACTCGGATTAAATACAGTATTGTTTCACTCCTAGTACAAGACAAACCAATTACAAGTACACTAAGAAGAACTCCTTTTATTATTAATATTGAAAGTTTACCATAAACCTAAGAATACAGCCTACAGATATTGATATAAAGAAGTGAAACTCAATATACAACCATGAATACTTGTAAAATTTCAAAAATATAGCAAGAGCTACATATGCAACTCAACAAAGAACATGAAACAATATAATTAAAAAAATATCATCTTTATGAAATATATCCACAGCTCAGGCAATTTCACATCAACAAAAAAGTAAACAATTACAATTTTTATTGGTTGATAAATTACATCATCGGAAGCAGGTGTTTTAAACTCAAAAGCTCCATAAATTGCCAAAAATCTTCAACCCAACCATATTCCACTCATATTAACAAAACTGCATCAGAAAACCAATTCTAACTAAACAATTAATCTAAAATACCTCATTTAACTTGTCTAAGGTTGCAACGGCATTTGCTTCTTGCTTAGGTTTGCCAAAAACTCGTGTAAACATGGTTAATTGACCTCTACGATTTACTCTAATAGACTCAAAATTATTCACAGAGCCTGCAAAACAAAAATTAACAAAAAAACTTCAATCGGATTATTCTGCCGATCTGCTAATACATATACCAATTGACATATATTATATGTATGTATACGTACCTGAAATACAAAGGAAATAGATGAGACCTGTGAATTGGAATTAACAATATGATTGGAAATTGAACGCGATTGATGATTTAATTAGATCTGTGAATTGGAACTAACAATATGATTGGAATTGAACGCGATTGATGAAGTAATTAGATCGATCGGAGAAAAAACGGAACGGAGTTGAAGTGAGACAAAAAGGACGCTGTTTTGAAGAATTCGTATAATCGTATCGAGATTGCTTATGCTAGGAGGGGAGAGAGGAGAGAGGAGAGAGGAGAGAGAGAAACAAAGAGTTAAGGTCTGTGAGTGAGGCGTATAAAACGGATCACTTGTTCATGAATTACGGGCACTAGTTTTTCACGCGCGAAGTAAATTGTATTCCCTCCATTTCCAAATCATATTTTTACTTCAAGTATTTTAAACATATAATTTAGTTAATTTAATAAAATTATGAAACAATAAATATTATCGTAAATAATATTTTTATTTTTTTACATAATTTATAATATTTATTATTATATAATTTGAGCTTAGTTTAGTTTGGCTTGAGTTTGTTTATAAAGTCAAATTTAATTGAATTCGAGTCCCTTTACTGAGTCGAACTCAAATAAAGAATTGTGTTTGTTTAAATAAAACGAACTGAATTCAAATTATATTGTTTTCCATTCAAACTCAACTTATATAAGTTTGAGTTTAAGCTCGACTCGTTTAGTATATATTCAATTAAAACAATTAATTTAAATATAAAATATTAATTAATTAATAATTATTTAAATCATGCTTAATTCGATTAAATTTTGGCTTGACTAGTCTTTCTTAAACTCTAGTTGGAGATGTCTATAAATTATTTAAATTCAAACAACATTTTCATATGCGTTTTAAAAAATATTCATTTAAAAAATTAACTAGACACAAACTTGTTTTACTTTTAATCGAACTCTTACTCAGCAAATTGAAACCCGAATCAACTCGTTTATAGTCCTATTATGTGGAGCTTACTTGATATATTTTATAAGCCTTAAAGAAAAAGTTGTTTTCTCTATTCCATAAAAAAGGATACATTTAATAATATTTTATTTAACAAAAATACTCTTATTTCTATTAATAATATAAAATTGTATAATATTCTAAAATTTATCATCATAATTTAATTACATATCATCAATACTAGTAATAACTAATTATTTTAGCAGTAAATATGAAATTGAAATATATTTTTAATATTTATAATTTTTATAAACAAAAATTTTGTGGGAGGGAGGGAGCTTTTTATAAATAAATAAATATATTTTATTTTATTTTTACTTAAAAGGCATTATTTTACGGACGGGGGAGTACATTATGCAAATCTAAATTTTATCCGGTACTTCCATTCAAATCATAAGGCCACCGAAAACACCTGAGTCTGCCCATCCCTCTATGGCTCTATGTTTCTCCTCAAACGCCAGAGAAATCTAATCAATTTATCTCCATTATTCTTCAGTTTTCATTAGAGTTGCTTCTACATTCGATAGATCATTTTTCAACATTCAATTTTCACAGGTTCATCTATGGATTTCATGAAGGTCTTCGATCAAACTGTCCGTGAAATGTGAGCTCCAATCTCCTTCTTTTTCTCTCCCCTATATATGTATACACATATCAATCTACCTATTTTTGTTTTATAATCATATATTCATATGATAAGTAAATACTTCAGAAATTGAATTGATCTGGATTTCATTTACTCTGTCATTTTGTACGATTGATTTCTATATTTGGATTGCAGAAAGAGGGAGGTGAATTTGAAAGTTTTGAAGGTTCCTGAGATTGAACAGAAGGTATGAACAGTTGCATCATTGTCCATTTGTACGCTCAAATTTTAAACACGTGTGTATGTATGTAATGATTGTAACTACACCTTTATAGCGGTTATATGTATATAATTACATGATGCCTTGATGGATGTCTGTTGATCCAATTTGTTTTAATTATGAATTATAATTATTAAATTATGTTCAGTTAAGATTATATGTCATGTTGTTCTTTTGAAATTATATGTTAAAATGACATTGTGATATTGAATGGATGCAATTTTATCACATCCCTAAGAACTATATTGGTGTGTATGTTAAATATTAGCAATGAAAAGCTGTGGTTTAGTGTTCACTAAATTGTGTCTGAGCAAGTGTTAGCTTCTACTGAATGAATGTTACAAATGATCTTGGAATTGCATTTATTTGTGGGGTGTTAAAGACGATGGCTTGGACTAGTAATACCATAACTTTATGCATGTGACAGTTTGGTCCATAGAGATTGTATTGTCTAGACAGGGACGGCATGCATCTGTCCGGAACATGATCTTAAATATGGTCTTATGGTATTAGAGATTTGGTTTATAAATATCCTCAGTCTTTTGTCATTTTTTTTTATTAAGGATCAGGATAAACAAGGGTTGTTGGCCAACCCATACTATTTTACTGTCTCCTTAAATTTATAAATGTGTCTACACATAATGTTCATAACACTCCCTCCATTCCGGAAAAAAGTCCTCTTTGTCAATTACTTTTCTTTCCACAACAAGAGTCCCATTTGCCAATTTTTTGTGTTCCACAACAAGAGTGTTGGAGGAGGGATGTGCCCTATGTCGGTGGTAGATTTGTCCATAATTCACTTTTGAGGGTTTGTAAGAATTAAAGCTGCAACAATACTATGAAAGTGTGCTTTCTTCTTAGTTTTACGGGGAATTTAAAATGAGCAGAAATCACAATTAAGAATAAAATCTGCAAAAAGGGATAATACTCCACCGTGGTTGTGCAAGTTTAAGCATTACCCCACTAAACTTTAAAAAAATGGAATTGACGCACTGAACTTTTTAAAAGTTATTAATTGGACCATTTCGTCCAATTTCTAGGACGGACGTCAAATAAGTTATCCTATTTTCATTCGTGGTTTTTCAAAGAAAAAGGAAAAGACAGGTAAATGCTGATATGTCTAAGTTGGCTAATCAGTTGCTTCCAACGTGAATTGGGTGGGAGAAAGGAAATAAAGTAAGGAAGAAAGAGACAGATCAAGTGGGTTTTGTTTGAGAAGGAAGCGACGAAAAATGTGGGGGTTAGGCGACATAAAGCGACAAGGGTTTCTTTGCAAAAGCTTGATTTGGATCTTCTACAAAGCATGTAAGTTTGAAATTGTTGAGTTAACAATGATGCAAGTGAAGAACTGAAGAACTAGGGTTTAAGTTTCTTACCAAAATTGCAGACAACAAGCTTAGGAAAATTAGGGCTTTTGCTTTGTAATTGCTATCGAGATTAGTGCGAACCTGTCGTGCATCTTAGATGGCTTAAAGAACTGAAGAACTAGGGTTTAAGTTTTTACCAAAATTACAGACAACAAGCTTGGAAAAATTAGGGCTTTTGCTTGGTAATTGCTATTGAGGTTAGTGCGAACCTGTCGTGCATCTTAGATGGCTAAATCACGATCTAGATCGTTGTCAACCACTGTTGCAGACATGCACATGTGTTTTTGTGACGTTCCAGCTCGAATTTGTGTTTCCAAGAAGGATAGGTCAAGAGGAAGAAGGTTTTATGGTTGCCGCAACTATGGGGTTAGTTTTCTCCTAATATTTGTAAACTTTGTTCGTCCTTCTCTGTTAAATTATGTTCTCTATTTGACTCTGTTTTCACTTTGTGATACCAATTTTGATAGGAAGCTGGGAGATATTGTGGATATTTTGAATGGGTTGAAGTGCCTCCCAATGAAGATAAAGCAACAAGTGCGATGAATAAGCCACTTGAAGACGTGAGCTTACTGATGGATAAAAATACAAAGCTTAAGGAAAAGTTGAAAATTTTGAGAAGGGAAGCACTTAAAAAGGAAATGGAAGTTGATAGACTTAAAGAGGGAAACTCAAAACTCATTATGTGCATTGTATTGTCATGGACTGTCACTTTGGTTGTAATTTTTACATGGATTTGCATGATGTAATGGTAGTTAATTGATTGTAATGGATGATGTTGATATGAAGTTGATCAATTATGTATTTTCATTGTCGTGGATTGTAATAGATGATGTTGATAGGAAGTTTGAAATGCAAAATATGGTCATGTTTTGAAAATGTTTGTCATGGTTAGAATGTGTTTTTTTTACTCCATTGGATTTCTATCAAAACTTAAGCAAAGGAGAACCATCCAAAACACAATAATGTGCTATAAAACAGAACCATCCCTTGCCAAAAACAGAACCAAAAATGATGTGCTATAAAACAGAACCATCCCCTGCCAAAAACAGAACCAAAACACAAATATCCAACTCCCAAATCGCTTGGCAAAAAAAATAACCATCCAAAACACAAATTTCTTAGCAAAATATACCATTAAATTGTCATCAAGTCATAACAACCTAGTATTGATTAATATTCATACATCCACCTTCAAAGAATATTCAAAGCCAAATTCCACAAGTACCATCAAGTCATAAATTATACTGATTTTATATTCATCAACTTCATTAAAATAAACTACTAAATCATTATATCATTAGCTGCCACTCTAATTGTTCCACTCCCAATCGACAGGAGTTCTTTTACCCTTGATCTTCCACACACATATCACTTGCTGCCCTCTTTGGAATTCCACTTATATCTTCAGATGGTCCACTTCCACTTGTTGGCATTCTTGGAGTTCCACTTGCACCATCAGATGATCCACTTCCACCTGTTGCAATTCTTGGAGTTCCACTTGCAACATGAGATGCTCCACCTACACTTGCTGCCATTCTTGAAATTTTCCTTACCTACATGCACAATTGCATTTACTCTTAGGCATTGAACAAGACTTGAAAATACTAGAAGTGTGAAATGGACTCTAGTAAAATGGTGCCATATATAAATACATTCTTACTTCTTTTTCAGCTTGGAGATTTCCAATACCAGATTTATTTTCATGACCCCTTTCTTTCCTTTTCGCCTGCATAATAGAATGACATTTTAAATAATATACAACGACATAATTGAAACAATTATAGGGATTGAATTTAAAATAGCATACACTTAGCTTTGCAGATCGTGGTTGTGGTGCAGATTGTTGTGGGATAGGTTGTGTTGTCACTTGTTCTGGATTAGGCTGTGGTTCACTCATTGTTTGTTCTCTCCTTGCTTGTTCAACTGGTGTCTTCTTGCAACTTAACTTGTTATGCCCATACTCTTTGCACCTAGAGCACATAACAGGTGTCCCTTTCCTAGATGACTTAGTCTTACTCTTAGGCTCTTCATTAGGATCCTTCCTCCTATTTTTCTTAGGCTTGCCTGCTACTCTCTTGGTTGTTGGAGGCAACACTATTGTCATGTTGGTATGAGGCCATTCATTTGATCCCCCTATTGGATTTAACAAGTGGTTATATGATTTCAGATAAGTCTCTATATAATAGCATGAATCCACATAGTTCTTAATAGATTGTTCCATGTGAAGGATTTCAATTGCTCCATGGTGGCAAAGAATGCCAGATAACTGTCATACCCCACATGAACAAGTTTTCACCTCTATGTCTACCTTATATTTCCCACTCCTATCAGACACTTTAAATTTGTGACCCCCATCCCACTCATAGTCACACAGCTCAATGGCCCTATTAACCTTTGTCATAATCTTAGGACATAACTTTCCCTCATTTTTTAGCATCTCATCTCTCTTGGAATGAATTCTACCCATAACTTGTGTTTTTATATCTTCAAACATAGTTAGTAGTGGTTTATACCTAGCCTCTAAGATTCAACTATTAAAACATTCAGACATGTTATTAGTCACAACATTGCATTTGGTTTCATAAGAAAAAAATGCCTTGCTCCACAATTTAGGAGGAATATTTAACAAATGAGTGTGAGCAGCCTTACTCTCCTTCCTAATATCAACCATTGCCCTTCTGAAATCATGAGGACTATTGGCCTTGGCTGCTCTCCAAAACATCACCTTCAAGGTTGCTCCTAGAATTTTTTCCTCCAGTTAGCATAGATGTGTCCTGCACACCATCTATGCTCTGCCTCTGGCAAAAGCTCTTGTATGGCAGACACCAAACCCTTGCATTGAAGCAAAAAATAGAAATTTAGTACTAATGAAATATAAAAATATTACTAGTAATGTAACAGAAAAATCATTGTTAATTATTACTTAATTATACCTTTTGTTGGTCAGTTATCAAGGTCCATCCGTTACCTAATTCCATGCCAACATCCTCAAGCAATAGGTTTAGGAACCAATTCCAAGAATCATTGTTTTCACTTTCAACCACTGTCCAAGCAATTGGGAACATTTGGTTGTTTGCATCCCTACCAATTGCAGACAATAACTCACCCCTATAGTATATCTTTAAGAAGCAACCATCAACCATCTCATCTTTCTCATGATCATCTTCCCTCACTTGATCATCACTATCATCACTTGAATCTTCATCCTTTGTATGCATTAGTGCATCCACATTGACATCAAGCACATCCCCCACTGATTCCCCATGTTGTGCATTCACATTGTCAAAGTCTGCAGGTAATTCTTCATTATCCTAATGATCACAATATATCCATCTTCCTAGTTTTTAGTGCTTCTTCAACTAGCAGTCTTACACTATTATCATCATAAATAAGTTATATACCATCCTTCAAACTATACCCTACCATTTTAAGGTATAAAGCAAACTCCTTTTTATACCCTAGCTTCTTAGGTAAGTTCCTCAACTTGTCAACATTAATGTAGTCTCCATCCACCCCCTCATAAGTTTCTTTCCTTCCAACCTCATAAACATATTCCTTATTAGTAACAAACTGACCTCCATGGTACAATTCAATTGTAAAGAAGTTCATGCTGCATAAAACACAATGCACACTATCAGCACCATGACCATTAACTCAATAAACAAAGTAATCACAAAAATTAATCAGTCAGCCTCAGCCCCACTCTCAATTAAAAAATTAACCAGTCAACCCTACTCTTAGTAAATAAATGTATACATTAAACAAATTAATTAGTTAGCCCCACTCTCAATAAACAAATGTATACATTAAAAAAATTACAGAGTCACCTAATGAACACAAACAACACAAAAATCAGTATTCCTACTTTTTAAATATATAAACCCCTCATACACTTTGTTTAAACCACTTCCCAAGGAATCATTTCATTTGCATCACTGTTAAATCGATGAAATACACTTTGTTTCATATTTTAAACCACAATAATATTAGTTTAAACCAGTGCAAGGACAACTTTTGTAGGGAAACCCCACCATAACTTCGCTTTCAACAAAAAGGGGTGCAAACAAACAACATTCATCGACGATTTCAAACTTACATGCTTTGTAGAAGATCCAAATCAAGCTTTTGCAAAGAAACCTTAGTCGCTTTCTGTCGCCTGACCTCCACCTTCTTCGTCTCTTTCTTCTCATATAAAAGTACACTTTTGAGCCCTAACCCATTCGATCTGTCTCTTTCTTCCTCGCTTTATTTCCTTTCTCCCGCCCAATCCACGTTGGAAGCAACTGATTAGCCAACTTAAACATATCAACATTTACCTGTCTTTTCCTTTTTCTTTGAAAAGCCACGTATGAAAATAGGATAACTTATTTGACGCCCGTCTCAGAAATTGGACGGAATGGTCCAATTAATAACTTTTAAAAAGTTCGGTGTTCTACTCCCATTTTTTTAAAGTTTAGTGGGGTAATGCTTAAACTTGCACAACCACAGTGAGCTATTACCCCTTTTTGCCGAATAAAATCAACTTGAGTTTCTATGTAATCCCAATCCCTTTTACCTCAACACTCTTTCTCAATTCTGAGTGAAGCGTCCTAACTTTATACTCTCAATTTCTAGGATTTTCATTTGTTCCCTTGGCTGAAAAAGGCCACAAAACACTGTACTTATACCAATTCTTCGACCTCCTCTCTACATCTGGTTGAGTGCTGGATGACAATCTTTTGAAGTGTGGTTATATCCCCTTCCTGTGGCTTCTAATTGCTAATCGCCTTGGTTTGTACCAGACTATCAACTCTCAATCTATAGAACAGTCAGCATCCAAACTTCTCCAAGGAGTTCCACACATCCTTACAATGTTATTATGTATCCTCGTTTCCTCCTGGTTCAGGCATACAGCCTGCTAGTGGAGCCCAACTGCCAGCCATCACTCAATAGCACTCCAGGGGTTCAACACTTCTACTCAATATTTAACAGAAAACACAATTATGCACTTTGGGATGAATTTTCTTATTCAATTTCTTATGTACAACAACGCTGAATCTCAAGGGTGAAATTGTGATTGGTCGTCAAAACTTGTGTGCTTTGGATTACATAAACAATATTAACTGCATAGTTGTCAAATCGTGAATTGTATCGTGTTTCAAAAACCCCGTTTCATAATAATGAAATGAAGATGTGGTAATATATATTTAAACATATAAAACATAGAATTTATTGGACAATCAAGCTTATTAGCTTGACTATATATAAAAGTAGTCAACTAAATATTATTATAGATTAAAAATAAATTTTACAGTTAGATAGTAGCCGAAATACTCTAAATTGATTTATTAGATATTATTTTAGTAATCTTTATAGAGTAATAAGAGAAAACAGAAATTCAGATTCACCTTTTATCTATAAAACAAAAGAGAATAATTCAAATTAACAAGTGGAGATTTATGTATCTACTTATTGAAAGCGACTTGAGAACAAATAGAACGACATTCTAAAGAAGATATATAGAACTCTAAAAAGTGATTAGAGGCTCATCAAACAATATAAAATATGTTTATACTAAAAAACCTCTTCATTTAAAATAGTAGAAGGCTTAAAAGTTTTGTTTTTATTCTTTTGTTCTACATAAAACCTTTTTCAAGTCAGTTGTTAACTTTAAAAAGTATCGTGTATGTATCGTTTTGTAAGAATCGTATCGAATCGTAACTGAATCATAGGATACGGTGTCATTTTAGATTCACCCTGCGATACGTATCGAATTGTCGACATACGTATCGCGTATCGTAAGATTCTGACAACTATGAGTAACTGTCAACCCATCTCAAACTAAGTCCTCATAAAGCCATCTCCAACATTAATATATTCATCAATCACCCTTTTAAGAAGTGTTCATTTTGCATTATAGCTGTTAGCATGACGATTTAACTCTGTGCAGGTATTGGATGCAACGGATGATGAACCTTGGGGACCTCATGGAACTGTAATGGCAGAGATCGCACAGGCCACAAAGAAATAGTACATTCTAATTTTCTTTTTATCTATTTCACAATCTTACATTCTTCTTCCTGTCTCCTGTACCTTTTTGCTTAAGGAAGTATGTTTTTCTTTTCTTTTTATATGTGGCACTTTTGAGACAACATCCAGCTCAGAATGTCAGATGGTTATGAGTGTTCTCTGGAGTAGATTGAGCGAAACTGGCCAGAACTGGCGTTATGTTTACAAGGTAGTATTTTGTTTACTTTTGCATTATGCATCCTTTATACCCACACCAAGGAAGCTTCCATCTGTCCCTATTTCTTTTAATTTTCTATTTTGCCTGTATTATAATCCCTCAGTTCCAAAATATAAGACCATTATTGACTTTTTGAAGTCAAATCGAGATATTTTCAACTCAAAGTTGACATAGATTCATTTAACTTTAGTTAACTTAATACAATGATGAATATTGTAAACTATCTAAAAAGTAGTACTAACTATAAGATTCATTGTTTATAATTGTTAATAAATCATATCAATTTTGAGTTTGAAATTATCTAAAATTGACTTTCAAAAGTCAATAATGATCTTATAATTTGGAACGGACTGAGGGAGTATATGGGTTTCCTAGTTCTTTAATTTCTCAAATCTTTTGTTTTCCAGTCATTAGCAGTTATAGAGTATTTGGTGGCTAATGGATCTGAACGGGCAGTAGATGATATAATCGAACATACTTTTCAGATCTCGGTATGTATTTATTTTAGTGCTGCTAAATTTCTCATCCAATTCCTTTTAGCAGTTGAGTTGATTAGATTCTCCTCTGAAATTCTCTCTCTCACATGTGTGTGTGTGTGTGTGTGTGTATATATTATATACTGGTGAAGGCTCTTTCAAGTTTCGAATATGTTGAGCCAAATGGGAAGGACATGGGAATCAACGTGAGGAAGAAGGTAGAGAACATAGTCGCTCTTTTGAATAATAAAGATAAGATACAAGAAGTTAGAAATAAAGCAGCTGCAACCCGTGATAAGTAAGTGAAAATAAAAAGAATTGTAATTATTTATATTTACTTGAAGTCTCTGAATTTTGATGTTGGTTAAAAAATATATTTTAGTGACTTAAACCCTCATATGCACTGATAGGTACTTTGGACTTTCATCAACTGGAATAACTTATAAGTCAGGTTCAGCCTCATTCGGTAGCAGTAGTTTTCGTAGTGGTGATCGTTATGGAGGCTTTGGTAATACAAGAGACAGTGACACAACTAGTGACAGTTATAAAGACAGAGATCGATTTGGTGAAGATAAGTATGAAAAGAGTACTAGTAAGCCACGTCGAGGGGTTACTGGTGATAATCAAGGGAATAGTTTGAAGAAGGGCTCTTCTCGCCATGGAAGGTCTGTATTAAACTTCTGCTCATAAATATCTAAGCAGTGCTAATATCTTTTGTTTTAAACTATAAAAAATTGAATCGTTATCTCGTAGAGAAGAATACATATGCTATAACTATATATAATGATCAGTAGATACAGAGATGCTGCAGTATGTGAGTTATTTGTTTGTGTGTGTATAATATTTGTACGAGATATTCATGCAGTTATTGCTCGTATCTGGCACTTTAATGTCCTAGTGAATCTATGCTTTTCTTTTAGTACTCTGGCTATTGAGAAGAAGCAACACTGCATGAATTTCACTTTTTCCCGTTTCTTTCTGATGACTGGAATCAATGCTGATATTAATATATGAAGAAAAAAGAGATGAGAAACCCAAGAAATTTTGCTTGAGATTAAGGTGCATGTGTTGACGCTATCCGCCCTAGCTAGTTTAAGGCTTGTATCTGCATGCAGGTGAGCATCAGTTCGTGACCAAAATGGAGATCTATCTTTAATATCTCTAGCCAGACTCAGGAATCTGAATTTGATGATCTTTAGCATTTCTTTTCTGATAAGTAATCATGTTTAGCATTATAATGGTTTATTATCGTCAGAGGCAGAATCATATGAGTTTTTTGGGATTGATTTCAGTTTTTTCATGTTTTTTTTCTTTAATAGTATGTTATGTTTTGCTTTTCACTATATCTTAACGTTCCTCAGCAGGAGTCAAGGCACTTCTGCTTCATCAAAGCCAGTTACAAAGATAAGTGACTCTATTAAGCATGCTTCAACGCCCTCAAAAAGCTCCATTGTGCCTTCAAATAATTATGAGGACGATTTTGATGATTTTGATCCCCGGGGAACTTCCAGTTCTAGTAAGTATTGTGAAAAGTAGCTTATGCAATTCTTATTCAGTCTGTTTTTCTGTATAGATTAGCACTTGTGTTTCATACATTTGCAGTAACTGTTATATCTCTTTTCAAAAATCAACACATGTGGTTATGATTGTAAATGTTTTTGGATCTTTGACTATGGCTTGAAGGCAATGACACTTGATTTGTTCCAGAAATTGGAAAGTATATCCTTCAGCATAGATTCCATCTCTCTCTCTCTCGCATTCTATCTCTGTCTTTCCTGTGTGTGTACATGTGGCTTCCTTGTATAAACGAAACAAATCCCCATTGGTGGAAGTGGAAATACATGAAGAAATTCCCATGCATGAATCATCCTTCAGGATGTACTTCAATCAGGACTATTAGGAATACCAATTATGATGCTTTTGTTCAGGAAAAAATATCATCTTTTTGCTAGTTGGCTTCCTCATGCAGTTACACTTCTTGTAAACATTAAAAAATGAGCTGGTGAACGTATATAAAGAGTACCTGTACTTCTTTCCAATACACCTTGGTGGCTTGGTGCATGCTTATGTAGATAATTGATAGCTATGTTAAGATAAACATAAGCATATATCTGTATATTTATTAAATGTGTATGTATGTACATTTACGCAAATGTATATAGAAATAGTGTGATAACCACAAGTTTCTAAGGTCAACTCTACATAGCGTTTGGCCCAAATACGCGGGGTTAGCCTCATGAATCCTCTGAATACTAATACTTTGTTTTAAAGACAGAACCATAAAAATGCTTGTGCCCGATATGTGTTGTTCAGAGTGTCATGAGCATCGTTTTTCTTTTTTGCATTTTGCTAAAAGTTATGGAATTCTGTTTTTGTATTTTTGAGGCTTTGGGCGTCCGCTTACTCCTAGGAGAGTTTGCTTCAGGTAACATTTTGGGATTTTGGGAAACAAAAGGATGCCAAGATTCTTTAAAAGTGTTCTCGATTTGCTACTTTATGGGGTATATGGACTGAAAGGAATGCTAGAATTTTCAATGATATCCATTTCTTTCGTACTCTTCTTTGGGATAGTTTATTTCTAGCATAAAAAATTCTGCATTTATGCATTTGAAATCTAGCACGTGGTTTCACCATTTCTTTCTGGCATACCTTTGCTTTTTGACAGAGTCTGCTGCCGGAAGCTCTCATGAAGTGGATCTGTTTGGACAAAGTTTAGTTGGTGACCTCTGGGATGTGCCAGCATCTGTTCCCAAAGAAAATCCTAATGTGAATGGCACTTCATCAGATGTTGATTTGTTTGCTGATGCTTCTTTTGTATCAGCACCATCCAATGTAGAAGCAGGGGCAAGTTTTGAGACCCAGGTCATATATTATTCTGATTGTATATTTTTTTTTTTGCTAAATATATTCTGAGAATTATTATTGTTATTATGATTATGATGATGATGATCATCATCATATAAATCACACATAGCGGCTCTTTTGTCCTATATGACTCTGGAGCTTGCTGTTGTGCTGCACACTCCTTGCCTGCATTCACATTAAAATGCAAGCCTGTGTCTAGGAGGGAGAAAGATTAGTCAAATTTTTCACTTTTTTTTTTGTTTTGTTTTCCAGACGGGATTTCTAAAATATTTTGGTGTCATACTATACAAACTTTAGTATTATTACTTTTTTTTTTCCCTAGAATATTTGAAAAATTGGATGGTATTCTCAAGATTAACCAGGCAAGGCAGTCTATGTGAGCTCTATTTTGGTGCTGAATGGTCTTGGCAGGGGCCTAATGGAAAAGAGGGCTTGTAACCTAGTATTTAATTCTCTGGCCTTGCACAAAGTGATACTTGGGAATGACAACAGGAGTTAGCGAAGTGCTTAAAGTTGCACAACTGTTTAGATCTCGACTGGAAAAAAATAAATGTCAGGGTTATGCATGGCTCAAAAGCACAGTATCAACCACCACTGTGGCAGTAATTTTGACTGGGTGTATGTATTAGATGATTTATATTGATGTGATAGCTAGAGGGCTTTAAAGAATCTGTATATATTACACAAAAATGCTGACAAAGAAGAATAATACAACAGATCTATTAGACATGCACAAAATAGCATATAATTCACTTCGGATTGTATGATTCATGATACACATATCCTGAACTTGACTAGTGGAACGTTCAAATAATATCTTATCCCATCCGAATATTCATAATGTGTATCTCACAATCCAAAAATGTGGTAAAACCTTCATGTAGTATTGGTTGATATGACAAACTGTTGGTCCTGTTCTCTACCAGCTAGAGCTTTAAGAACAACTGGTTACTTTATAGATTGATTATACTAATATGCACCGGCTAATTTTTATTTTGAATTGCCAGTCTATCTACTTTCATATGATTCTAAAGTCATTTTATTCTGACTAGCTAATTATATCATGGTCATCTGTGCAGACCAATGTTGATCTATTTGCCTCCCAACCCGCCTCTTCTCCTGCGGTTTCTTCAACAATAGACTTTTTTGCTGATCCTGATCCAGTGACAACCAAATCAGTTGATCTATTTGCCTCACAACCTGAGAATAATTCCTCAGAATCTGAGCAAGTGACAACCAAACCAGTTGATCCATTTTCTGCAGTTCCCTTGAACAGTTTTGATGGCTCTGATCTTTTCGGTTCATTCACTCCTCATACTGATTCGTTACCTAAGGTGCCCTCACAAAATTTGGTTGAAGATGCCAGTCACAACAACCTGAATGAAAGGTCTCAAGCTGAATCCAAGGCTCCATCCAAGGACGCTTTTCAAGTTAAATCTGGAATATGGGCAGATTCTTTAAGCCGTGGACTGATTGACCTTAACATAAGTGCACGTAAGTTTTCCTTCCCTAACTACAATAAATTTCTTTCTTTTAGTATTTCATATGTTTATTGATTTTAACATCTATTAAATTATTTGCTTTATGACAACTCAGATCATAAGAGAATGCCCATTGACATCTTTGTCCATCTTAAACATTATTTTCTAGAAACAATGACTGCTAAATTAGTATTTATTAATATAATATGATGTGGGCAACAATGGTGAATTGTGAATGAAAGTTTTAGTGTTGGGCTAGATTTGCCTCAAATTGGACGTTGTAGAAAAATAAGAAATCTTATTTTCTCCCGGGGCCCTTGTGATTTCCTTCGAAAGTGGCAAAGAAATACATTATACATTTAGTTTCAATTGGTAGTTATGATGAAAATTTTCTAGGATACATTCCCTAGCCTTTTCATAAATTACTCTTATTCAAGATAAAGCAAGATTCTCATCGCACATCTGACTGATTTAACTGATCTGACCAATGAACCTTTAACACCTATTCTTTATCAGGTAATGGTAACATTTACCTTATGCTAGTACACAGAAAATATATTATTTTAATTTAAATTAGTGCAACAATTTGATTAGTTGTAGAAACCAGTGAAATTTGTCTTAGCCATGATAAAGTGTAATCTGGTGTTCAAATAGGAGAACGCATTACCTGCCTTTGAATGTATGTGCACTTGGAGATCCTTGCTATGACACATGTACACATACACGTATATATTAACTATAAGGACATAATCCATGACCAACGTTGGTTGTAGAGAACATTCATCACACGGTTGGGTGGGATTGGTTTTAGCACTATATCAAACAGTTGGACGAACGATAGTTGTAAGCATTGTTCACTGAACTGTTTGGCGAACTGTTAGCTACAATTAACTTTGGTTGTAAAATTGTGTTATTGGTGAAATACCAACATATAATTAAATTTGATTTGAACTCTTCATTGTCTTGTTTTTTTTCTCTCTGAAACCTATATGCAGCCAAGAAGGTAAATCTAGCCGATGTCGGCATTGTGGGTGGTCTGACCGAAACAGATGAAACTTCTCAGGCACCCCCAACTTCATATTATGTAGGCAGAGCTATGGGTGCAGGGTCTGGACTTGGTAGATCTAGTTTTACATCAACCGCAACAGATGTGGATGACATGTTCTCAAATCATAACGGCCAACAATTCCAATTCGGTGGCTTCCAAAAATAATTTTTTCATCAACCCATTTTTGTACCTACATATTCTTTGTTTAATTCACAAAAAGTTTAAAGTAATGATCATTTTTGTGTCTATACATTAAAAAGTTGGTTGATTTAATAATGTGTTAAACCATCCCAAAAAGTATTTGGGAACTGAAGGTTGTATCTCGTGGATGCTGAAAGCGTTGGTGATCTTTTTGATCTTGTTATTAGGAGCAGTAATTTGCAGTTTATAGTTGCATTCTACTCCACCTGTCGTACGAAAAGAGTCATTTGTCAATTATTATTTTTTATCATTCCGTCCCAAATTAATTGCTCAATTTTAATTTTTTTAAGTCAAATTGATTATTTTTAAAATTAATAATTAAGCAAATATAAATATATTTTTAAAATTATAAAAATTGGGGTTAGTAATAAATTGTATATACTTTCTTTTGGTTATAATCTCTTCACCTATATTTTAGCAAAAATAGTAAAAAGATTAGTTTTAAAAATGGTCAATTTGACTTTAAAAAGTTAAAATTGAGCAATTAATTTGGGACGGATGGAGTATTTCGTTTCATAAAAAAATATATTTTTTATTGATAATAATATAAAATAACACAATATTCTCAATTTTTAAACAAATAATTTATTATTTTAATGATAAACAATTTGAATAAACATTCTTACATTTACAAGTTTTATTAAAAGGATATTTATCATATTTTTTTTATGAAACGAGGGATGTCTATTAATAGGTGAGAATTCAATTTATCTAGATGTTCATGTACTCTTTGTTTTACTCCATCTCCCATCTCGCAAAAAGAATTACATTTGTACTCCTTGTGATTAATGATTTAAAGGGTGATAAACTCAAAGTGGGACGTTTATAAAAAATAAAATAAAGAATAATAATTTAATAAATAGTACTGCAAGATTATTGAGTTTCAAAATATATATGTCTAAACAAGTTTTATGTTCATAAATTTATTAAAGTTGAGTTTTAATTTTTTATATTCGATTAATTTGTTAAATTAAACTTAAACTTCAACCTCAATTATTTTACATAAAAATTAAATCTATGACAAACTTTTATAGATTAAAACACACCAAGTTGTTCATAAATAAAGTTGTCACCTTTTTTTTCTTAAAAAATAATGTACTCAACTTATATGGCTCAATTTTAACTCTTTTTAACTGTGGGCCCACTAGATTCGCCACTAGTACAAAATCTCTTACGTGTAATAATTTTTTAAATAAACATAAAAATTTAGTCATACATGTATATTATTCAGGTGGGTTTTGCAATAAAAAAAAGTTGAATATTTTTATGTCCTGCTACTTACTACTTTGTCGCTCCCAAATTAATTACTTAATTTTAATTTTTTAAAATTAAATTGATTATTTTTAAAATTAATATTTTTATTATTTCTACTAAAATACAGGTGAATAGATTATAACCAAAAGGAAGTATATACAATTTATTACTAACTCTAATTTTTATAATTTTAAAAATAATTAATTTAACTTAAAAAAATCAAAATTGAATAATTAATTTGAGACGAAAAGAGTATTACATTTGAATTAAACGAACGAAATAGAAAAATGAATGAAACAACGGAGAGAATAAAATATTTTTTTAACATTATTTTGATAAAAATAAATAAATCAAACAACATTTTTATCATTCAAACGGACCTATTTCACCCATCCAAACGAAGGATGTTCTAGGTTGCGGTTCTATCCGAATCTGGGTCCACAAACATCGCACTTTTTGCCCCTTTCCTTCCCGTAAACATCGATCCTTTTTGAGAAGAATCACTTCCCCTTTTTTCTCTACCCGAATTTGTTCACATTTATTTCTTTTTACTACATAGATTTGAGCAATGAAGCTTACAGTTGAGGCTATTTTGTTGTTTGTGTCATCATTTTTACTTGTTTTTGTAATGGGTTCTTCATAGGTCGTTTGATTTCAAGAAGAAGATTGGATTTAGGTATCTGGGTTTAGGAGATTTTGGTTTTCTGTTAATGGGTTTGGATTTGTTTCATCAATTTTAGCAGGGATCTATCGCTTCAGCTGGATTGGTGTTAGGTTTTCAAGCAATTGCTTATTTGGGGTTAAAGGATCAAATTGAGGATTGAGATTGTGAAAATGAGGTAATTTGCAAATGGGTTTTTGATTTTGAAAGTCTCATTAAAGGATTGTTGTATTACCACAGAAAGAACTGATTTTGCATTTCTGCGTTTGTCTAACTTTAAGTTTGTGGATATTTATGTGGTTTTTAGGTGAATTTCATGATAGACTTGGTTGAAATTTGTGTGAATTTTGGAGAGAGAGAGAGACAGTTTTAGAGATAGAAGATGAAGAGAGGGAAAGATGAGGAAAAAAATATGGGACCTATGTTCCCCAGGCTTCATGTTAATGATACAGAAAAAGGAGGGCCAAGAGCACCTCCAAGGAACAAGATGGCCCTCTATGAACAGCTCAGTATTCCTTCGCATAGATTCAATACAGGGTCGTTGCCCCATAACCCTAACAATACTACCAATTTGACTCCTCCATCATCAAGCCAGGTGAGTTGAAAATGCATAGCAGTACAAATTTTTGTTTTGTATTAAAGGTAGCTTAGATATGTAGTCACATTTGTGGAAGGTTTTTTGTTGTTCTTTTGTTTGAAGTATAATGGAGTTTAAGCTTATTTGCATGGTTTATACAAAATTTTTCTTTTTGAATGAAAAAATGGTATAGGTGTGATTTAGACCATAGTTCTGTTAATGATTGATGTATGTAAGTCTCAAAACTGTTTTCTTATAATGCGATGATAAGCATTTTGGTTTTAGCACTGATGTTTTATATTACATCTACTTTTACTTTTTCTTTTTTCTTTTTGTATTTTTGCTTCATGATTTACTGGTGATTCCCAAAGATATATGGGAGCTTTGTGTAGTTTTAGGTCTTTAATATGCCACTCAACTTCTACCAACCCTGCCAGTACCTTCCTTTGGGAGCCCGGCCTGAAGGCTAAATGAAGGGGATCCTCTCTATGTAAGGGGGTCATCACTCATCAGTGCCTTTGGAATTTGTGGCCTACTTTTTGATCGAGATCTGTTAAAGCAAAAGAGATAGCTTAGTCAATAACCTGTGTGCTCTTATTCAGATGGTCCTATCGAAAGAAGCTAACTAATTATATGATAGTATTATTATGAATACATTATCTACTAATGCAGTTGCTACCTAAGAGGTCATTTATTTCATATTCTGATTTTTTTTATATTTCAAAAGTTCTGATTTCTTTCTATCAATGTATGGTCGCAGGGGAGTGGTCATGAAAGAGGCATGTTTTTTCCGCTTCAACTGCCTCCTTCAGTACAACCAGCTGAGAAACCAACTCGTTATGCTGATTTAAACCCATCCTTAGTGCAGATAGAGCCAAAAAAGAGGCAAGAAGAAGAAGATTTTACGGTTCCTATCTTTGTTCAGTCCAATATGGGTCAGGATCACAATGAAAATTATAATAGCATGGATAAGGAAAGACGCAGTCCCTCTGGTACAGCTAATTCAGGTCGTTTTGCAAAATTTCAAAACACCAATGAGAAAGTGTTAAAACAATTTGACAGGTCAGGGCTCAATTTAAGACCGGAGGGAAGTAGGCACAGTGAAGGTAACTCAAAAGAGGTTATGGTGTGTGGGGAGAAATTAAATAATTCTCAGTCAAATAAAAAATCCAGAGAAAAATCTGAAATTCCGTTGAAGCAAATCAATATATCTTCAAGCTTTGAGCACAGGGATCATCCTCCTAAGTATTTTCACAAATTGAAGAATACTAATGACTGTTTACGGCATGAATACAGAGAGGACTTGCAGCTGATTAAGACTGTACGGGATGGTGGTGTCTCAGTTGACCAGTCTAGAGGCTTGGATTATGAAAATTCTTCTATCCTTATGGGAGATCTTCAACAAGAAGTGCAAAGAAGTCCTCATAATCCTACTAATGATGCTGAGTCTCGTGAAGACAATTGTAGGTCGTTACCTACAGGAATTATGGACAGAGGTGATGATGTATCTGAGACTTCAATGGTCGATTCAGTGTCTGGCACAGATTTATCTCCTGATGATGTTGTAGGAATAATAGGTCAAAAGCATTTCTGGAAAGCAAGAAGAGCTATTGTCAAGTAAGTTTTTGTATGTTGATAGCTTTCCAAAGATTTAAAACATTGGTGGTCATATTTGAGTTGCATCACGAACTTATTATTATATCCTTTTTGCATGGTATTGGACAATCTTTGGCTATCTAATTTCAGGACATTTTATTTATGAGTGACGAGCTACAATAACTTTATTAATCCATGTGCTTGAATCTTATCACAAACTCATAGTTTGATAATTTATAGAAAAACATTGTTATATGTCTTCTTAGCAAACTATTGTACCACAATAGATGGCTCAATGAGATTGGGGAGTTCTTTTTATAATGATGATAATTCTTTTCATGTAGTCTGAAATCATCAAGTGGATATGTATTTGAAATTCTGGAAATTATGCATGTTAGATTGTTAGTTAAAATAGTAAGAGAAAACCAACTTTCCCTCCCTCTCTCCCTCTCCCTCTCCCTCTCCCTCTCTCTCTCTTCACATGTTGATGCATTTGTGGCTTGCTTCCGTTAGAGGTGCATTCTAACGAAAGATCGAGTGATAATATATATCCATGATCTTTGATCGTGAGCATCACACATCATATAAGAAAAGTTATTCAATGAGATTGTCATACAATGCCATCATGCTTGGTGTGACGCCTCAATAAGGTACATTCATGTCTATAATATGGTATCTACATTTACACATTAAGGTGACATGGTGTGACTGCCTTACTAGGTAATTCTTTGTTTGCTTTGATTAAGGAAGCACCTTTATAGGTCAAATCTTGTTTTTTATGTGCATTTCCTTTGAAAATATTGACACCTCAATTTTCTTGTACTAAGTAGTATAAACTAATATTTTCCAAAATTATCTGTTTTGTCAAAGGGCTAGTTTGATTTTGTAGTGCCACTTACTTCAAATACAAGTGTCATTGCTACTTGTTTTGAACAAAGTGCTATTCTCATGCTTCCCTTAGTTGAGTTGGAAGTAGATGTGGTTAGCTGCTTATCAAAAAGGAAAAGAAGAAGAAGAAGAAGAAGAAATAAGAATAAGAACTGTCGCTAGCCAACTTCCACTTTTTTTCTCTCATTTGTTTTTCTATTTGTCTTTCCTCTACATCTCTCTTACTATATCTTTTGGGCATGGCTACACAATAAAATCCAAGGCACGTGCCGACCATTTATGATATAATTACTGGAAAAAAATGAAGAAGAAAGTAAAGTTCTGCCTATTTGATTCAACTCAAGGTTTTCTTCTAGGAACATTTTTTTTGGGGATCGTACCATCTTGTGTATTAGTAGATGATTGCAACTTGTACTAGACGTTCTGAAGTAGCTATAGAGGATAGATTAGTGCTCTAGTTTTGCTGTTCTGGAATGTAGGGCCATGGTGAATAACTGAATATGCACCAATCTGTAATTAGTCAAGCTGCTGAGAAAAGTTCCTTGTTTTATTTTTAGGTGTATTTAAGGAATCTTGTCTCTGTGGTCCATATCCCCTTTTTTTGTTCTTTCTTGGACTCATTTTGCCCTACGTTATTATTATTATTATTATTTTACATTATGTAACAATATATGGAATACCATTTATTATTATTATTATTAATATTTTACATTGTGTC
This sequence comes from Aralia elata, assembly GCA_034770075.1. Lineage (NCBI taxonomy): Eukaryota > Viridiplantae > Streptophyta > Magnoliopsida > Apiales > Araliaceae > Aralia > Aralia elata. The sequence continues at coordinate 16,103,596 of CM068386.1, read as the reverse complement.
GTGGAAAGTTTTGTTAACATGTTCAAGGTATTTACTAGTTTGACCTTGTTCCTATGTTTTCCTTAGTTGATTAATCTAGACCAAGTCTGTTATATGTTCAAGCACCCTGATAATATTCAAATCTGTGGATTGAGGATATTTTCCCACCCCAACTAATCTTGGAGCCCCTTGTTGTAAAACTTTGGCATGGTATATGATGTATGTGATGTTTGTTTCTAGATTAGATTATCAAGTACTTTACACTCCAGCCTATATTTGGTGTTTATATTGTATCCAATTTTAACTGTGTTTTTGATTTAATTCCTCTTACCATATACAGTCAACAAAGAGTATTTGCAGTTCAAGTATTCGAGTTGCATAGGTTGATCAAGGTATGATGGTCTTTAAAGTTAAGTAGTTTATATTATCTCTAAAGTCAAATGCCTATAAATGTACATGTCCATTTGTTTTGATTGTTATTACAGTAGAACCTAAATTCTTGATGTTTAAACAGGTGCAGAAATTGATTGCTGAATCACCGCATATTTTGCTTGAAGATGCTGCTTATCTGGGAAAAACTCTAAAGGGCTCTCCTGCACCGAATATCTCTTTGGATTATATTGTGAAAGCTACTCCTAAGATTGTTATGCACAAAAATGTTTCTGAGAAACCCGATAACAGGATGGAAAGATCTGCCGAGAATGCTGTGGAGAAGACGTCTATCTCGTCTTTGCAAAATGGTCCGTTTTTGGGAAACCCACCTCAGGCAACTGTAACTTCAGATACAAAAATGGGTCCGTGGGGTTTCAATCAACCCTCTGGGCACCAATGGTTAATGCCAGTTATGACTCCTTCTGAAGGACTAGTGTACAAGCCATATCCGGGACCTGGATTCATGGGCCCGGTTTATGGGCCTCCAGGATCGACTCCAATGATGGGCAGCTGCCTAAATTATGGGGTTCCAGTTCCTCATCATCCTTATCAAGGACTTGGGCCTGCTTCTTTCATTCCTCCAGCTGGTCATGGCTACTTCCCGCCATTTGGTATGCCAGTAATGCACCCATCCTTCTCGGGTTCTGTGGATCAAACGGACCACTCCAACATGCAATATCAAGCCTCGTGTAATGTGCCAAGTCAGAAAAATGGCGGCGTTCCAAATTCTGCGAAGTTGAATCCATCTAAAGACAGTGAGGTGCAATTCAGTATGGCAGGTAGTCCAAGTGAGAGAGCACAAACAACCAGGGCAAGTCACACCAGCGAGGGAAAAAACGCACTCTCTCTTTTCCCCACGTCTCCAGTCGTTCACGTCCCAGATGGATGCCCTGACCAGCCGACGCGAGTGATTAAAGTTGTGCCTCACAATGCTAGATCTGCCACTGAATCGGTGGCTCGGATTTTCCAGTCTATTCAAGAAGAGAGAAAGCAGTTTGATTCCATTTAATATCCGGTGAGGAAAGGAAAATTACTCGTTGCTAATGATCATGCATATTCTCATCCAAATTTGATTTTGGTGCTTGGTCACTTTCTGTGTGCTTTTGGATTTTTAGTTTTCTGTAACTTGCCTTTTTTTATTGCTTAGGTGCTAGTGTGCTACTATGTAGATATATATACACATATATATCTGAAGATTGCATGACACCAGTGTTGTATAATCATCTCCTTCAGGTGTTTTATTTATATAATATCTGGCTTATGCCCATATTTGATATAAAGTTGTAATTTAATAATCATATGTTTTTCTGTTAAATTGGTGCTATTAAAAATTTGCAGTCCACTGTTAGCAGATTTAGCAACATGAAGCATTTTCCAATGTGTGCATGCTTGAAAACAATATGCGTTTCCCTTTTTTAGTTCATTGCAATTTCATTATATTTTCCTCTCTGGTTCTTCTAAGTTGGCACAAGGTCCAAAAGAAGTGGCTGGCTAGTTTAGCATGCATGGTTAAACTATTTTAAGTGTACTTACGTGAGGTTCATGGTCTTCTACTTTTGTTTTTCTTAAATTGTGTGAAAAATATACTTAAGAGTAAGACATCGTTTATGAGACGGAGAAAGTATTAATATATAGGAATAAAATGTGTTGGTTAATTATCATAACATACTATTGTACTCCTGTGAACAGTAAAAAAAACCACTTAAATGTATGGAAAATGATTTATATAATGACTAATTTTATGTTGATGGTGCATTGTAATTAATGTGAAATTGAAAGTGATTAAATAGAATAGTAATGTGTCCGTCCCTTTTTTACTACCTCCTATCTCATACAACGATACCTGATATTGATATAAATTTGTCACGTAAAACATTCTAACTTATATTCCCTTTTTTACTACCTCCTATCTCATACAACGATACCTGATATTGACATAAATTTGTCACGTAAAACATTCTAACTTATATTCCCATTCGAAGCAAGATCAAGGCAACTAATAGTAATTGGTATAAGTCTTTTTAATTTGTTAAGGGCACCTAGGATTTCTACCAGGCCCTCCATAAAAGAACTCAGGGTCTTCAATATAATCACCAACATAATATTGATCATAGCAATCATATTCATCAGAATAAGCAAAAACCCATTCTGGGAATTTCAATTCATGCCCATTTTCCTGGATCCTCATTCTTGTAATGTAGCCTGAGGTGTACCAAAAATTGTCTGAAAATTGCCCACTGCCCATAGCTGTTGCTGTGTGTGGATGAGTTCCAACTCTTGAACTGTAAACTTCACCTCCCCATTGCACCATTACTGCTTGATGCCACAATTGTTTGAATAGCTCAGGTGGCCAATACCCTATGTTTATCCCCTCTCCATATTGTAACCACCAGTTGCTTGTATTTTCATCCTAGATTTTTTTAAAAAAAAAAAAAAAAAAACTTCGCGTTAATATTATATTACGGATTAATAATTTTTTCGTTATATAGCTGTGGACTTGGTGCATATGCAGTCACCGCAGCTCCAGTTTACTTGTCTTTTTATTGGCGATACGCTTTATTTCCCCTTAACCTACTAACCTTAAAGATGTAAATGGTTATTTTATATGGAAGACCATTTGGGTTGGAGATGGGATAGATTGCAGCTCCAAGTGCTATCTCATTGTTGGTTTGAACAAATCCAGGGCAAGTCAGATCAAAACAACCAGTTGTCTTTGATGCATCGGCCTAATTAAAGCATGCCAAACCAAACATAACTTTAGGCTAGCTGCATTTGGTAACTATGATTATAAAAAAAATAAAAATAAAAAAGTAATGTTAACACCAAATTTTGTACGCCTGATTAAAATCACCAAAACAGCAGGTCAAAAAAGCGTTAATAGTTGCTAGAATAGTGGATTGTGTTGTTGTAAAGTCAAACTCACGAAATATACCCAGATAAACATACATACATTATTATAAGAGATATAAAATACGGACACAATAACGTACGATAGAGAAAAATGAGAAATAAAAAATAGCAAGTAATCCCTCTAGCTTCAAAAAGATGGTACCAATATTAAACATTTAAAGTAAAATTAATATTTTTAAATTTAAAAATTGATATGAATTAATTTAGTTTAATCAATACAAATTACAAAAAATTGTAAGCTTTACCATTAGTTAAAAGATTTATTATTTTTAAAAGTTAAATGAATCACAACATTTGAATTTGAAAAGTCAAATTTAATCCTATGTATCTCGAGTAGTCAGAGAAAAACTTACTGTCCAATAAACAAATAATCGAGTTTGGTGATCCCCATAGACACTTGGATTTACCTGAAATATTTCATAACTCATGAAAATCATTTTTACAGTAAACATATACTATGATGACTAAGATTCCAATGTAATGCAATTAATTTAAATATAGAAGGAAATACTAATATTGAAGTGATTATGTGTAGTATATATACTAACTGCCCATCCAGATTCAATTTCCTCAAATTCAAACTGAGGCCCATTTCTGAGAGATATTTGAGAAGTACTGTACTCATCATCAGACTCAACAAATGGATTCCAAACTCTGATATCTCCTTTGGCACCTGAATAACTGAATCCTTCTGTAAGCAATACTGCAAACTATTTTGGAGGGGGAAAAAAGAGGAGAAAGGAAATGTCATGTTCAATCACATGGACAAAATTGGATAATTTATAATTGTGTAAAAGAGTCGTGTTATGTACGTCGAGTCAGCATAAAGCACATATGACACACTATATATTCCTCAATCTTGTGGGCTTTCATTACTTGTGTTTTGTTGGCTAACTCAATTATATACCAACTCGACATATAAACTATTTTCTTAAAAAAGTCAAGAAGTAAAATAAGAGTTTTATACTCTCTCTATTCTTCAAAAACTGATTTATTTTGACTTTTTAAGTCAAATTGACTATTTTTATAATCAAAATTTATACTATTTTCTTTTAAATAAAGGTCCAAGAACAATAAACATAAGAAACTACATCGAATATACTATTACTTTCAATTTTTATAATTTTAAAAATACTAATAAATATATTTAATTTTTAGTTCTAAAATTGGTCAATTTGATCAGAAAAGTCAATCTAAGCTAGTTTTTTAGGGACGGAGAGAATATCTTGAAAGAAGGGAAAGCACAGTCGAATGTACACAAATGGCACATTGTAAATACCATTATCTTTGTGAGTTTTTATTAACTGTATCTAGTCGACTGACTAGTATATATACCAACTCAGCATACGAAACATTTTCTAGAAGAAAAAAAACTAAAAAAATCATATAGGGCACTTATTTTTTGCAAGAAGTGAAGCACATACATACCGAGTGATTTGCTTGCATTAAATTTTGTGTGCCATTCAATTGCATAACATGATAATTAGGCTTTTTCCTCCCATAATTATGAATAGGAAAATCCTTCATTTTTGGTATTCTCCTAATGGGGATTGTTCCTTTAGGGCAGGTAATTCCTTCTCTTTGCCACAGCTGTGAGGTCACAGTAATTTCAGATTTTTCTTTTTCTTTCCATGATTTTGTTTCTTTTCTCATAATCTCCTCCCTTGGATCATAAGTAGGTGTCATCTGAATAAAATGCAATATATTTGATTAATCAAAAGAAAATATAAATTTAATTCTTATACTAATTATAAGCAAAAAATAAGAGCAAGTTTTCTCACAAATTAAGGTAGTGGATTAAAGGACCTGAATTGTGTGATTCTTTAAAGCAGGATGGTTAAAACATGGCTGTTTGTAGATGTCAATGCAGTCAATTATATCTCCATCTTCACTCTTCCAAAAACAAAAAAAAACACAAATATTATAAACAATCTATAATTGGAAGTACCAAAGTGTTTGTTTCATTAATAAGTCATTTATAGCGGCAGCATTCTGTGTCTTTAAATCTCTAAATACACCGCATCATTTTAGTGCATTGCATTTGAGCTCAAAACGTTACGTTTGTGAGTTAAATAAATTGCGTTTGAAATACTTTGTTTCTAAAGGAAAACAAGATTTTTAAGTGTATTTAGACTTTCAAAAGTTATGTAGCCAAACGTATACTTTATTTATACAAGAGAAAATGAGGCCAAAAAACTATTGAATGACCAAAAAATATCAACAGTCTTGTATCGTGTGCATAAAAAGACTGTACGTACCTGAATGCTTTTCACAACATGCCTTTTAGAAAGGTTTGTTTTGCTTTCAACTTGTAAGAACTTGGATCGAGAGCTCGAGGGCTCATCCTTCAAAAAGCCAGAAGTAACACCAAGGAAAGTTGGTCCCAACAGTAAAATACCAACAATCCATTTGAACCTTGCTGCCTTCATTTTTAGAGAGAGATGCATACAAAACTGTAGCAGCCTTAATGTGACTCAAATAGTGTTATACTGAAGACAATGAGGACATAACATATATATATATAGAGAGAGAGAGAGAGAAGATCAACTTATAAATTGTATATACCTATTAATTGCATGATTCACCTTCTAATCATCCAAATGTCATTTTACATTTTGAAATTTGGTAAAAGCCTGCATTATGCTGTGTTGTATCTTGTCAGAAGATTGTATATGCATATAATAAATATCCTATTTTGAAACAATATATATATATATATATACACACACACACACATGATCCATAACATGTATTTGTTATGGATCATTACTCTATCGTTCAATATAAGAACCAACGGTCGAGATTAGAATTAAAAAATTCACGTCCGCTACTAATGTTCTAATCTCGGCCGTTTGTTTCTTCTATATTGAAAGATAGAGATGGTGTATGCTCAGTAATAATTCATAACAAATACATGTTATGAATCATTACCCAGATATATATATATATATATATATATATATATATATATATATTTCTCGGAAATTATAATGCTTATATACAATTGTAGAAATTAGTTGACAATATGTCCATGTGCTTCAAAATACTACTATTAAATTAAAAACTCTCAAGTGTTCTCGAAAAGGGAAAAAGAAAAAAAGAAAGAAAGAGAAAATTAAAAACTTAATTAGCTAATGAGAAGGTACCAGTATGTGATATAGGTAGCTGGTAATAAAGCTTACAAAAAAATGTTTTCTTGCTGGATAATTCACCATTTAATTCGTTTGAAGCTTCCAGCTTCGGACACATAATGACCAATATGCCCCTCACTGCACCAGACCTCACGCGTGTCACATTATGTACAGTCACTACCAATATACTATAAATCCCTCCCCGTAGAGAAAACTTCTAGTCCACGAAATGGAAAAAAGGACGATATATATATTCTTCCCTGCAAACAAATCAAAATCATTTCATCACAAATACACTCTGCTTCAAAACAGGTAAGAAAAAACTGAGAGAAAAAGAAAGAAGAGAGAGAAAGGGAAAAAGCTTTGTAGAGAGAGAAGAAAATGGTGAAGTATGTGCTGCTGATCACCGCCGACCTGGAGAATCTCACCGACCTTCAGCCGGAAGGAGGCTGTGACGATCCTAACTTCAGCTATTGCTTCAAGGTCGTCTCTCTATTCGATTTTCTCAGTTTATTTATTAATACACAGACATTTTCATACATCATTTCGTTTACATTGATATTTGTATGTATATATGTGGAGATACTTGTACATTTTGTTGATGTTAGTTGAAATTATTTGTTTCTTAAATATTTTTCTAATTTCTCATCGAATTCATTCGATTATCATTTTTCCAAATTCCTCATGTTTAGTACATTTATGTACTTCGTATTTGCGTTCAACAGAAAATCAGTTCTTCAATCGATTTTTTTTTAAATTTTTTTTGGGAATTTTTCATGTCTTTATTGTGCTTAAATATTTTGCGAATGTGTGTTTGCGTGTGTTTTTATTCAATATAATATGCTTCTGTACTATTAGAGGAATGAATCTACTCGTCTTTTTGGTATTTAAGTTAATAGTACATTTTATATCAAAATTTCTCTGTATAAATACATATGTATAGGTTGTCCTAATTTTGTAGTAGCTTATACCAGCTTATTAGAGTTTAATCTGCTCTCTGGTTTCCATTTCGATTCTACTTCAATTTCCGCTTTGATCTCAGCATCTATAGTTCACATTTTTTTTTTTGCTAAGTTTTATAAATGCATTGAATGAAACTACTATTTGTGATCTCTGATCTATATATATACATTTATTTATGTATCTAATATTTTTGTTAATGTTAGTCAAAACTACTATTTGTGATTATCATCACTTCCCCCCCCCCCCCACCCCTATATATGTCTTTGTGTATATATATGTAGGTTTTCGAATCCATCTTTGCTCCTTTAGTTGCATACGCTCGTGTACATCAGTTTATTTCTTCTCTCACTTCAGATAGAGGTTAATCAATCTTTTCTGTTTAAACTCTCATGTTTTTGTTGTTTGTAGATCCTGTTCTTCAGTCTATTGTTTCTCACATTCAAAATTAAATGCATATTAATATCATTGGTTCTGTTTGAATTCTCATGTGTTTGTTATGTGAATAGTTCCTCTATATGTATAAGTATAAGTTTCCTTATGAATTTATGTGGATATATAGGGCTTCCGTGCTTTTACTGCTAGAGTAAAAGAAACTATATACTACGCGGTTAATTCTCCTCTTGTTAATCTTCTACATTTTCTTTATTTATGTTGAATTTAGGTGACTATTTCTTTGATTAAGCTCTCAACCATTTTGTTTTGAGGGAATATAAGCATGTACGCTTAAACTTTTGTGTCTAGCTCATAATACTCCAATTTATTCCCGGTCTTACAGTCTGCTGTAATAATTTTTTAACTAAACTCATTCCTCAAGGTTTCTGACTAATCTGGTTTTTATGAGTTGAAGCGGATGCCATACAAAATGATTTGTAATAAACTTCATGTTTGGGTGATCACTTGTATTTAATCAAAACCTCACTTCTTTGTTGTAATTTGTAGATGAAATGTGGAAACTGTGGTGAGGTAACAAAGAAAGAGAGTTATGTTAGCTTAAATGAAACAGTCTATACTCAGGAGGGTACCACTAATCTTGTTCAGAAGGTGATACCTCCTCTCTCTCTCTCTATAAATATACTTTAGACATTTACATGTTATATCCACATGGACCACCATGGGCTTATTGTACTTAAAAATGCGATGTATCAAGTAATTGATTTCTGATCTGCTTCACAAGTAGGGATATTCTCTGAAGAAGAGTTTCCAATGACCGAGCCTGCAGTAAATACTGAATAGATATGTAGAATTAGTTTTGACTTGAGTTTTGGGTTTTCCTCATATTAATTTCTTTCATAGTATTTATAATTTTAATGAACAATTACGCATACCCATGGTTTATTCTTATAGGGATCATTTACTTCTCTTGGTAAATGTGTTGCTACCTTATTTAACTTTTTTATTCTTCTTGTTTGCAGTGTAAGCTTTGTGAGAGGTATGGAACTGTGACTATGGTCAGTGGCAAAGGCCGTCCACTGGCTTGGCATCTTAGTAAATTTGGGAGATACCTCCCTTTGATGCACTTTGACTTCAGCGGTTATGAGCCTGTGGAATTTGTGTTTGGCAGTGGTTGGAGAGCTGAATCTGTAAGTTGCCTTTACTCTTTCTTTTTTGCCTGTTTTTTGAGATATAGGATTCTCAAGCTGTACTGCGTTACTGTATCTGAGTCACTTCCTGCTGGCTGCTGCATTAGTTCTGTTATGCACCAGGTTAGAATGATTTTTCAGGACTTTGTGAGTATCTTATTATGTTCCGAGCTTGTTTAATGCAAATAGTACGAATGCATGCTTATCAAACTTATCCAAATTTCAGTAACCAGTTCCTCTATATGCCATCTAATCAGTAACTAAGTTTACATAATAATCAGAAAGTACTATGTGCCTTTTATAATGAATGAACAATTGAAAATCTCAATAGTAATTGGTGTTGAAATATGTGTGGGTTGTGTGGCCATACCTGTAAAATCTTTTTATTATTATAAATTATAAATGTTGTGGTTTGGTTTGGCAAATGTACATAATTTGTATTATTTGAGGATAAATATAGTAGCTCTATATATGTATATGAATATACCCTGTATAGCAGTGCTACCTGAAACACGACACACAATGCAACACCTTAGTCCCACATTGTAACATGTGAGATACTTATATGTGTTTATAAGGACTCAAACTGCCATTATTAATACCTTTAATAATGACCTTTTCAGTGAGCTTATGGTGTGGTGGGCTAAAATGACCCAAGAAAATATTATTGAGACAACGCATTATATAAGCCTTATTATTCTATGATTTCATTCGGACTCGGAATTTGACCCGAGTTGTTACATACAAACTTAACACATCAGTTTTTATGTAAATTTTTCTGAAACAGATGCAGATAGAGGTAAGAAACAAGTTGTGTGTTCTCTCGTGCATTTTCAGAACATTGTGGGTTGAGAATGTAATACTATATAATGTTTTGAGCTTCTAATTTGGTGTTACTGTGTTAGATGGCATTTTTTTTCCTTTGTTTTTAAATTTTCTTTAAGGGACAGGTTGTGTGGGCTGTGGGAATTGGAACTCACTGTTGTATGTGTAATGAGGAAAAAAAGCTTGGAAAAATGGGGAACGAAATTATGTCTTGTGCACTTACATTTTTGTTTTCCTTCCCATAAAATAAATAAATAAATAACTGTATCATTACATTATTTTCTTACAGTTACCAATTTACCATGATGAACTAGTGTCTTATACTTCCTGCTTTTGTGTATCTGGGTAATTTATGAGAGCACCCTTGTTCCCCCATGACTCACTATTGCCAGTATCTCTGTTGCGGTGCTAATATTGCTGTGTTTATTATCCCCATGATTGCATTTTTTTTAAATCCAAGTATGTGCAGGCATGTGTTAAAGCTAAAATATGTAGCAATGACACTTTGTTATAAGTATAATTTGTCACTTTTCTAACTTGTATGTTTTTCCATTTTTGTAGATATTCTCAGGGACCAAATTTAAGCAAATTGACTTGTCTGACGGAGAATTTGCTGAATATGATACTGAGGAAAAGTGTCCAGTCACGATTTCCAACGTTCGTGCTACCTTCCAGCTGCTGAACTCATTGAGATATGGAGGTGAATTTTACGTTCCTGAATAATGGGAAAATGGGTACAGCCCAATTGTTTGCTTACAATTACTCTGCTAAAAACTTGATTGCTCTATGTTTGGATGGGAATTTTTTGGAGCCTTACTTCTCATAGCAATCTCTGTGGAGATAGATTAACAACTATTTTGTGGATGCATTAGCAACTACTTTATACAACCTAGTCAAATGCATTCTATGGATTATCTTAAATTTTTGTTTTTGCTTCAAATTTTCTAAAATCAGTATTTAAAAACATTGTTTGATAATTGTTTTTACTTTGAAAGGAGTGGAAGCAAAATATTTCCTGATACCAAAAAAGTAAAAATACCAAAAACATACGAAGTTATTCTAAATTTAACGAGCTCCCTTAGATATTGAATCTTGTAGGCAAAATTTAGTACTTTGTTTCTCTATAAAATAGAATAAAACTAATGTTTAAACAAAGTGCTACCAACAGTGTTTGCTTGATTGTATTTTCGATCGACAAAAAAAAAGGAAAAAAAAAAGGAGAGAATATAAATAATTACCAAACCAACCTTAAGGTTTTATAGAAAGTGCTTTTTTACACTTGAAGTTTTTACTTTTTACTACTAAAAGTACTTTTGTAAATTCACTAGATATTCTTAGACGCAAATTATTAATTTAAAATTGCTCTCGGCTGACAGCTCCGCACACAATTCTGCCAAATAAACTTGGCCAGAAACGGACGAGAGGCATTCTTCATTCAATTTCGCTTGCATGTAGACAACAGTTGATGCTGATTCTGCTGCATTTTTGGCATTGACATTATTTTTCACATAAAAAAAACATTTTATTATTATAACATGAGGAAGAATTGACAGTAAGAAGTGAAACATTTTATTATTATAACATGAGGAAGAATTGACATTATGGGGACATGCATGACAGATGACACTTAATTTTCGTTGTACAATATGGTATTGTATAAGGAAGTCAATTAAACCTTCTTTCAGTATTGTCTAAATCCTTTATTTTTCTCATAAAATTTGCAAATAAATATAGAATGCTATTTTTTTTTTTTTTTTAAAAAGACATCAATACTAATCTACTATTTTACTATTATATATAAAAACAGGACAAGCTATCTTATCCACTTTTAATTTGAAATCAATTGAAATCAATTTGGAATCAATTTGAAAATTGACTCGGCTCAATTGCCAATTAACTCGGTTAATTTACAAATTGACTCGGTTCAATTGTCAATTAACTCGGTTTAAGGTATCTTATCCACTTTCAATTTGAAATCAATTTGGAATCAATTTGAACATTGACTCGGTTCAATTGCCAATTAACTCAGTTAATTTACAAATTGACTCGGTTCAATTGTCAATTAACTCGGTTTAATTATCAATTAATACATTTATTTATATACAGTAAATTAATTGTCTTTTGTTTTATCTTCCAAACACTCATCATAATTAACTTCTTTTTAATTATCAATTAATATATTTATTTATATACAGTAAATTAATTGTCTTTTGTTTTATCTTCTAAACATCCATCATAATTAACTTCTTTTTGTTTTATATTCCAAACACCAACATTCATATACAACTTATATTCACATACTTTTGTTTCATATTCCAAACATCCATGATAAATTAATTGCCTTTACAACTTATATTCACAGACTTTTGTTTCATATTTCAAACACCCATGATAAATTAATTGCCTTTTGTTTCATATTCCAAACACCAACATGCATATACAACTTATATTCACATACTTTTGTTTCATATTCCAAATACTCATCATCCCCTATCAATTATCAATTAAAAATTGACTATTTAAATTCCCAAAATCATCATGTTTGGACATTACATGTTTGATGAAATTACAGTGTATCTTTGCTGTGAACTATTATGTAAATATGTTACTATCATTTATTTGTATTCAATCTCATGTATATGATGTTCTTTCCTCTCTATCTTTTGTTCCCAGCCTTTCATTTGCAGTTGGTAAACTTGATTGTATTTATTTTAAGTAACATGATGCAAATTTATCAAATAGGGTCGTGTTTTGCACGGCTACCAACCTAGTAGTATATAATAAGTCAAGAAGCTATCAACTCCTCAATTGAATTAAATTAATTTGGTTGGTCAAGTTAACTCAAATTAAATTAATAAATTATTATTCATTGAACTTACATTAATGAATTGTTTATTGAACTTTTATTTTTTATTCCATTCACTTTCTCTCACTACCATATTAATTATTTCTCTTCTTTTTTCCTTTCTTATTAAGTAGCAAAACCTAAAATTAATTCTAACAACTTTCAACTTTATTAATATATATAACTCCACAACTTTAATAGTATAAATTGAATAAAAAAATATTTAATTATTCACATTTTTAAATTCATATAAGTGTATATTTTTCTCTATACTACTTATACATATTCACTTAAAAAATACATATAATTAATATTACTTATCAACATACTCACATGAACCTGTTATATATATATATATATTGAATAAAAGATATAAGTATTCATTCATTTTTCTTAATTTTTTTCTTTTGATAAAACTAATTTGTCATTGCGATGTAGCTTAGCAGCACCACTTTGTATGTGTAAAATGAAATTCTACAAAAATAATTATTATAAATTCTTCACTTCTTCTTTTCTTTTTTAATGCTTACGAGTTTAATTTCTTCAATTTCTTCAATTTTTGAGAAATATAGTTGATATATAACCTTACAAGATTAACAAAAATAATTCTAAAATTTTGACATTTAATAAAAACAGTACAAATAATTTTTTTAAAAATTAGTCTGTGCCTGACATATCAAAAAAAGTCAAGGGGGCACTGCTCCTACTACTGAATTTTAATATCCCGGTCTCCATTCGAAATGGTTTGATTAGTTAGTTTATAATTTACTATCAATAGTATCAAGATGATTAAATTTATATTATTAGGACATAAATTAAGTCTTAATCTAGATTTACGTCAGTCAAGTCATTTTAAAGCTGGATATTATTTTACAATGACCAGAGAAAAACTTTTAAACTTGAGTAACTAAATTGGACCTTAACTCTACTACCAATAATCAATCTTCTGGGGCGTGACCTTGAATGTATTATTAATATAATATAGACATTAGAAATGTTTAACTCATGTCTTTAATATAGTAATAATAATGTCAATTTATTTGGTACGTAAAATATCGAACAATCAAATGGGATTAGCCTAATATTTATTTTTACACCTTTCTTTAAATACACATGCAACTGAGCTGGATCAGATTTAGCGGGAGAAAAAATAATAAGAAAGTAATTATTAATCTCTTTATTTTAAAATATTAAATTACTTTTTGACCTTTTAAAGTAAAGTAATATATATTATAAATTAATTGACATGAATTTATCCACTTGTAGAGTTTATATTAATTTGGCAAAAAAATATATAAGAACGGAAAATTTATTTTATATTTAAAACTTATGCACTTGTAATTAAAATAGAATAAAAATTGATGACATCAATACTCGAGGATTTGTCCAAATTTAAATAATTATACTCTCCATTACCTTTTGCCATATTAATATCACTTTTCAATATAATATTTACCTTAGAGATAGAATTTCATTAAACGTTATGATTTTTTAATTAATAGTCATGAAAATGTAAATTCTTATACTAAAATAAATAAGTAAATAAGGGTATTGTTATATAAATTTATGTCTATTTTAAATATTAAATATATAAATTTAATTTATGTTACTGCACCTCGTTTCTCTCCTCTCTGCGTCTATGGTGTGAATGATTTAATCCCCGTGGAAAAACATGAGCAGCAGCACATTCCTTAGATCTCCTCTCCTTTCTACTCTTTCTCTCTCTCCAGATTCTTTCTTCCCACTCTTCGGATCCCCTCTCAGTTTCTCCTTGTCAATTGCTATTTTCTTCCTTCTCTGCTTGACCTTACTAAATTTTGATTTTTGACCATCAATACAAATTGATGCAACTCAACGGAACTCCAGGACTCGAGTAGTGTTCCTTCTCATAATTTTACTTTCAAATCTATCATTTTATTGCTCACCTCATTTATCTCATGACCATATGCTGTTAATCTCGATTGTTATTGTAGTTTCTGTTTGATGTGTTGTTAGTTTTACTCTGATTTGAAGAAAAGAGTAAGACCCGGTTCAGATTCTGAATAGTCTGCTTTAAGATTTCACTATTGAATCTTATGTGGTATTTCAAATACCCAGATGATAAAACTTAAACCCACTTCATTGTTTGCTCTAAGATGCAATTGAAGTCTCTAAATTTGTCATTTTGAAAGTAAAGTTGATAGATTTTGGAAAATTTCCTGCTGTTGTGATTGCGAAGGGTGTCATTGGATTTGATTTATTAGAAAAGTGAACACCCAGAAGGTGAAATTTTTGATATTGTTTTGTTGTAAAGATGCAATCAAGGGTTTTGCCAATGGAGGATGGCAAAGACCCTAATGTTACAATTAGGACAAACCAATCTAGGGTTTTACCACAGAGGATGCTTCAATTACTTGTGTTGTTTCTGATTTTGTGTTTCGCCTTTTCGGTTGTTAGCATATACCTGATTCGGCACTTTGGAGCTCAATCCATAGTGGCAGCAGCCGCAACAAGGACCAGTTTGCTGCCTTGTTTTGAAGAACCTATTAGTTTAGATAGTTGGAACAAACCCCCATCAGATTTGATGCACACTTTGAGTGATAAAGAGCTCTTATGGTTGGCATCTGTTACGCCACATAGGAAAGGGTATCCATTTAAGAGAGTTCCAAGGATTGCATTCATGTTCTTGACTAAGGGGCCATTACCATTGGCACCTCTTTGGGAGAGGTTTTTCAGTGGGCACGATGAGCGTTATTCTATATATGTTCATTCACTGCCATCATTCCAACCCGATTTTCCATCTTCATCAGTTTTCTACAAGAGACAGATACCGAGTCAGGTATGTTTATATCATTGCTCTATTTCTTTTTGTTTAGTTCTCTGGTTTATGAAATATTATGCATATGGGAAAACCTGTGCAAGTTTGTTGTAATCGGTTCTTTTTCTTTTCTTTGTTGATTCTCTGCCCTGTTATGGTTAACGCTCTTTTATCCTTGTATTATTGTAATGATTGATGAACTCCTTTGCTCCTCTGTATATTTAGGAACACGTTTTAGATGATTGCCTATAAAGAAAGATCATGCTATTTTCATGTGAGGGAATGCCTGCCATCTTGGTAGACAAGATTCCTTATGCATCCTATTGTGGTTTTCAATTCTTTAACTTGAATGAAAGTTTGATGATGACTTCACCAAGTTACTTATAATTTATCTTAATTGAAAATTATTCCCACTTCTTTAACAAACTTTCTTTGGTGTCACCTTTGTATTTAGCTTTCACTATGTAGTTGGCACAAGTGCTGTTCTCCTAAATAAAGTCAATATATTTTCTTGTCTGCATCATTCAATGAGCCATATAATTAACTCTGGTATCTGGAAAGAGGACATTTTATAACACCTTAATTTGGTACAATATATAGGAATTTAGTTATAATTATTTTGCTATAGACATTTAGCTCAAGTTTAAGTTGTATTTTATGTGAAAATATTTCATCATAATAAATTTAGCCTTTCTTCCTCTTGATCTTCCGTTTCTTTATGTAATGCCTTCAACCAAAACAAACTTCAATTGTTGTATAAATTAGTACAGTGTCTAAGTTTTTCTTTTTAAAAAAATTAATTTACCAACAGTTTCGCAATATTCCCCCCAACTGCTGCTCCCTTTAGTTTCTTTGTCTTTTCTTGCTTCTTCATGCATCCAAGATCCTTTTCTAAGTGAACCTTATAGCCAAAGATTATCAAATAATGCCAAAAATACAAGGGCGGATCCAGAAATGTTTTCCAGCAAGGACGGATTTTCACTACAAGAAAAAGGGTCGGCAATGAAAGACAAATCATTCACAAGATATAGTCTATTACTCACAAGAGATTTATTGTGAAGAAAACTTTCTTTCGCACAATTACTCGCATTAGAGCTCATCGCTAAAAGTATCCTTCACTAAGTTAGTGACTAAATATATATTCTGAAGAATATGTTCTTCACAAATTATATATTGTAAAAGATTATTTTTGTTTGGCGAAGAGATGGTTTCCTCACAATTAACATTTTGAAATAACTAGTAAAAATGTCTCTTTCATAAATAACAATTTGTGAATAACATATTTACTTTAGAAAGATTAGATTTCCTTCACTAATTACATATTGTGATTTTTTTTTTAATTTACAGAGAA